>CM057452.1:1796572500-1797201250 GCA_016271365.2 Neoceratodus forsteri
AATGTATGTATATGTCGCACCACTATATTTATGGTTGAGATGTCACTTTTATGTTAAAGTCAAAATTTTGTGTTTTAATAACTTTGGACCAGTTCAACAGATTAGTCTGAAATTTTGAATGCTTGGTGGAGCATGGTAGATCTCTTGATTTGCCAAATTTCATTTTGGTCGGACTTACAGTCTTTGTGCACAAAAATGCTGAAAAATGCAAAATTATCCAGTTTTGGAGGCAGTTTGTGGGATATTGTTCATGGTGCTGCATGGCCGTTGTGTGGCGTGCCACTCTGTGACCAGGCTCATTTGAAAGAGCTTCATTGGCCAAACATGCCGCTTTTTGTTTGGTGAAAAAATATTAAGGCATTTTAAATTTATAGGACTTTTTAAGTTCCCATTATAAGTCAGTGGGAACATGTATATGGTTATTTTGTGAGCAAAGAATGGGGTTTGGCCCATCTGGTCCCTTCTCATGATCAAAGAATTTGCAGGCTCAAAATCAAAGATTCTTTGATCCTGAGGGAGGGACTAGATGGCCAGATTTGGAGGGACCAGATAGCCCAATTTTATCAACTTTAAAATTAAATATCTCAGAAATGGTTTGGTCTTTTAACTTGAAATTTAGAGGGCATTGGCAGGATGTCCTGTAGATAAGAGTTATGGAGATTAGGTGTCAGAAAATACATTCACTGTGGAAATATAACATGGCACAGTTTACATTTTGCGGACAGCATTTTGTATTGTGGTAGTAGCTTGAAATTTATAGCGTAGCTAGCCTTACTGCCATGGACATACTTTTTAGTTGTTAGGTGTGTAAAACGTATGCAGGTGCAGAATACTGCCACTCTGTTTAATGAAAATCTCAAACTTTAAAAGCTCTTATATCTCGGACACGGTTTGGTCTTTTAAATTGAAATTTACAGAGTGTTGAGGGGATGTCCTGTACATGTGAATTATGGTATTTAGGTGTTGGAAAATTAAGCTGTTGCAAAGATATTGTGTGATACACTTTGCATTTTGCTTATAGTGTTTTGCATTGTACTAGGCACTTTTAATGTTGAACTACACATTTTGCACGTTAATAACTTAGCAACCATTCAATGGATTTGCACAACATTTGGAATGCACAGTCTGGTGTGATAGGTCTCTTGATTTCCTAAACTGTGTTTCATTTGGATGTACAGTTTTTACACAATGAAGTGCCAATAAATGCACTTTTTGACACTTTTGTGCATTTCTTGTGCATGGCGCTGCATGGATACCACGGGGGCTATTGGTCCAAACTTGGGACATCGAAAGAGCTTGGACAAAGGAACATGCTGCTTTTTATTTGGTGAAAAAATATTAATCTGTTCAAAAGTTATTACAATTTGAAATTCCCATTATATCCTATGGGAAAATGTATATGTATTTTTGGAATGTTAATGAAAAAGACCAGATGTCCCTAGGAAAGACCAGATGGCCCAGATTGGGATGAACATATCTCAATAACAGCTTGGTCTTTTTACTTGAAATTTACAGGGTGTAGAGGGGATGTCACAGAGATGTGAACTATGCTGTTTAGATATTGGGGAAATAATTTGTTTCAGAGATATTCAATGATTTAATTTACATTTTTCCCATAGGATTTCATTGCAGTCTGTGTCATGACTTTCGGTACTGTTATCTAGGAAACAAAGCGAGATACAGACTTTTTGCTACAGGTGGCTTACATTGCCTCTAGCCACTGGAAAAATATTTGAGATTGTAGAGTAAGCCTGCAGTGGAATTTTGTTTGTATGTTGCATGGTTCATGAGATATTGTAAAAGTACTGTCACAAGGGTTGAAAGAGCACCTGTCCAGTGGTTTTTGGTGCCCAAAGCTTGGAAATGATGTAAGATATGGGTACGGTCTTTGCGATGTTGTGTGGCGTGCTTACTGTCACAATTACAATGATTCTAGAATTTAGTTTCTAACCCTTACGGTTCCTAAGATATGCACAAATTACTGTTACAATGGTTTGGTGCCCAATAGTGCTGTTGCATGGCTCTGTAACTTTGCATAAGTGGGACCGTGGGCCCAGATGCATATTGTTATGCAAAAATTGGCAACTTGGTGGGAGCTGGACTCGGCACTCTCACAAACATATGTTTTTTACTACTTATATTGCATTTTTCCAAAAAGTAAGGCAATTCTATGCAAAGAAACTGTATTAATGCTTCATTTAGGGTTAAAGCAAAAAAAGTCAGGAAATGAGACATTAGAGTTGAGCCCCTAACCCCACTCACACAAACCACCCCAATCCTCCACAGTCCAACATATGCCTTGGTGTGTCATTGGGGTCATGAGGCCTAAATCTCCCCCATTCTCCTTTACTGTAGCATGTCAACATGCTCAGTCATGGAATATATTATAGCGGTGCGGTCATGCCTCTATGTTTATGGTTATGGAGCCTCTTCTATGTTAAACTCAAAAATCTGTGCATTAATAACTTTGGACCATTTCAACATATTTGCATGAAATTTGGTATGTGTGGTGGGGCATTGTAGATCTCTTGATTTGCCAAATTACATTTTGGTTGGACTTAAGTTTTTGCACACCAAAATGCTGAAAATGCACTTTTTGCCAGTTATGTGGGTGGCTATTTTTGATTTTGTCCGTGGTGCTGTGCAGCCGTCATGTGGTGTGCTGCTCTACAATTTTACTCAGCTGAAAGAACTTGGGTCAAGGAACATGCCACTTTTCATTTGGTGAACAAAATATGAATCCATTCAAAAGTTATCAAAGTTTTAATTTCCCATTATGAGTAAATGAGGAAATTTATATGGTTATTTTGCAAAAGAAGAGTGGGGTTTTGGCCATCTAGTCGCACCTCACGATCAAAGAATTTGCAGGCTCACAATCAAAGAATCTTAGATCATGAGGAATTCTCTGATCATGATGACCATCATCTTGTTTTTAGTTTGCGGTCAGAAAAATTCAAGTATCTCTGCCCAGGAGTTACTTCTGAGGTTAAACTATGGTGGGTTTTGCTCAGGGGTCTTGCCTCTATTGAGCCATGCCTGTGGTTTCTTTCAAAATGATAAAAAAATACAGTTTTTAACTTTTTTTGTTCTTTGATTGTGGCTCGCTAACAATCTGTAATCGTGAACCTGCATTCTTTGATCGTAAGATTCTTGGAATGCGATCTTTGGTCACAAGGGTATGACTAGATGGCCACTTGAGAAAATCAATTTTCTCAGATCAGGGTTGGCTTATTAAGTCACATGTGGGTGGGTTTTGCTCAGGGGGCTTTGTTCTATCAAGGCATGGCTGTGGTTTCATGCATTTCTGTCTAAGAAGTGACTTTTAACATTTTTTATTGATTGATCATGACCCTGCAAATTCTTTGATCACAAGCCTGCAAATTCTTTGATCTCGAGATTCTTTGACTGCGATCTTTGATCACAAGGGTACGACTAGATGGCTACATGAAAAATTAAATATTCTCAGCACAGGGGTCACTTCTAATGGCAAACTAGGGTGGAATCTGCTCAGGAGCCTTTGTGTTCTGTTGAGTCATTCCTGTGGTTTCATGTATTTTTCTTTAAAAATTGTTTAACATTTTTTATTCTTTGATTGTGAGCCTACAAATACTTTGATCATGAGTTTCTTTGATCGTGATCTTTGATCACAAGGGAGAAACTAGATGGCCAGATTGGGAGGGACCAGATGGCACAGTTTTAAGAATTTTTCAGATTAAATATCTCGGAAATGGTTTGGTCTTTTAACTTGAAATTTGGATGGCGTTGACAGCAAATCCTGTAGATGTGAATTATAGTACTTAGGTGTCAGACAATACATTTTTTTTGCAAATATTGCATGAGGCAGTTTATGTTTTGTGGACAGTTTTTTCCAAGGTGGTAGTAGCTTTAAATTACTTGGTTAGCTAGCCTTACTGCCATAGATGTACTTTTCAGTCCTTAGGTGTGTAAAATGTTAATAGGTGTAGAATTCTGCCAGTGTGATGAATGAAAACCTGAAACTTACACATTTTATATCTCAGAAACAGTTGGATCTTTTACACTGAAATTTGGAGTGCGTTGAGGGGATGTGCCGTCCATATGAATTATGGTGTTTAGGTGTTGGAAAATTCATTTGCTGCACCTATATTGTGTGACACACTTTATGTTTTGCATATGGCATTTTGCATTGTGGTACTGGCTTCACATTTATAGGGTACCTAGTGTTACTGCCATGGAGGTAATTTGTCATGGTTAAGTGTCTGACATGTAAACAGGAATTGAACTATGCCACTCTGATGACTGACACTTTGCTTTCTTTCAAGGTGTTGGGTCCACACTCCCAACCATATGCACTGCCAGCAATACATAATGATATTCAGTACTTGAACTCTATCTCACACAGGAATTTGCAAGTTGGTGGGATCATGGGGCCCAAAGGGCTGCACTTCCACTAACTTGTGCAATGTTGTACTTTTCTATTCTTTCTTAAAAAGTAAGGAAATTCTATGCAAAAAACGTTGTTAATGCAACATTTAGAGTTAAAACACAAAATGTCAGGGAATGAGACTTTTAGGGTTGCCCCATTCCCCCCCCCTCGTGGACCTGCCCATCATCCCAAGATTAACAGCTGATGGGGTATGTCATTGGGGTTGTGAGGCCTAAATGTAACTGTGGTAAACCTCCGGTGTTAATTCATAACTTTTACCTACATGGCTATTTGCTGTTACTTGAGGACTAACTGGCAGAATTTATTTCAGACACACACACACAGAATTTCTTTCACACACCACCTACGCTAAAGTCTTGTGACTCTTGATCATGACATGATGTGACTCAGTCATGAATGAACTTCCCAGAACTATACAATGTTCACACCGATATAATATCTACAGGTTTAAATAGGGCCAGCTTCTTTTGAGGACAAAGATTTGAGAGGGGCATCCTACAGAACATGAACACAAAAAGAAGCATCATACTAGACCAAGGATCTTGAGTGACATGACATGATAACTGGGTGTCCCCAAGTCCTGATTCATGATGAAACCAAAGATTAAAAAAAAAAACAGGGTTGGACCAAAAAAAGTTAAAGTTGTGTGATTTGTGATCATGAAGATGAAGAACATGATTTGCCTCATGACTCATGATCATAACATGAAAAGGAGTACAATGTTCACATCGAGATATGCACCACACTGGTACTCTGAACCCTATTTGAACATTCAAAGTCATCCTCCTCCTCATGCCTGTGGTAAACCTCCAGTGTTAATTTTCAACTTTTACCTACATGGCTACATGCTGTTCTTTGAGGACTGGCTGGCAGATTTTATTTCAGATATGCACAAATAATTTATTTCAAATACCACCTATGCTAAGGGTGATGCTGCAGGCACTGCTGCTACCCACACAGATTCAGGGAAGTTGCCTGGCCTAACCTTCTCTGATGCAGTACTTTTTCCCTTCAATTATTTTTCCTTTTTTGATATATTCCATGTGATGTGACAGAATGCCCTGACAACAGAGCCAAAGCTTATACCCCACTGACTTACATGGCTCATATTCCACAGTCAGAAACACCTTTGCCTGACCATGTCTTTGTAAAAAATTTTTTAGATTATACAGATTCACCAAGAAAAGAAACATGTTACTTGCAAACAGTGATTTTTTTTCTAATTTTGTGGGTTGCTAACAAATTCAAGAGAATTCACATGACAGCACAATGCCAAAAATACTGCAATAGGTACATTTCTTTAATATGTCTTTTTCTTTTGGTTAATGCTGTAATATGTAATGTGAGATAGCACTCCATCATGGTACTATGGGGAGACACATGACAGTGGTACAGTAACAACAATGTTAACCGATTGAACACAGACAATTAACAGCAACATTACATTTATTCAGTTTTTGCTGGATCGGAAGCCAGAAAACAACAACAGTGACTTCCAAATAGAAACTGAGCATTAAACAGATGTAGCCACACAGGCACAACAAGACCTTAAACAGTCTTCAAAAATCCTACAGTGGAACAACAGTACCGTATTTTTCGGGGGGGGGGGGATTTACAGCAGTAGCTAGATAGAAGCAGGAAAAATTACTACAGACAGGCTAATTAAGTGTATTGCTATTACAGCGGTGCAATAAAATGCATTTGACTTGACAGCATGCACACAAATGAAAGGTAATGTGCAGAAACTTTTACAGTTCAGTAAACTGCAACACATTCTTTTAAACAGACTGCGAAAAATGCACAGCAGCATAGCAAACAGCAGAAACTGATAAAAACTTAACAGAAGTATAACTGTGTGTAACTGAGCATAAATATACTAAAACACTATCCAACAACAGTTAGAAAAACTGCCTTTCTCAATATGAAGCTCTCTTCTACAATCTACGTCACAAATCCACCCCTCCCCAAAGCACACTTCTACAGTGTCTGTCAGCAGAGAGACTGAATGTACTAAATTAACATTCAATATTCACACAAAATCATTAAATGCTCAGTGATATAAACACAGAAGGGTTTACTACAATCGATGTATTAACTTTTGGCACAAAATTTTGTGGCAAAATTGCATTTTTAAAGGTTTTTCAATGGTTTGATTCTCAGAGCTCTGACAGCAAACTGCCTCCAGCTTTCCACTACACACACTATCTGAACTGAGGCTGTGCAAGACAAGGTAGACCCCATGTGACCTTACATCCCATGAATCACTGCAAAATTCACCTTAAAGAGCAAATAAAAGGTGAAGTAATGCAAAGTCTATAGAGAATAATGGAAACTTCACGTTACTTCGAGATGTGGAGTTATTCACGTCACAGAATATTATCCGAAATTTGGGTTCTACATGAAATACTATGCTTAGCAAATTTTAGGCATTTCACCCACCACTAGTTGGAATCCCTAACATTGGAATTTTCCCAGCTTTTGATGCTTTAACACCAACCCTAACTGATGCATTAACATAATTTTTTTCAATTAATGTGAGTGTGTGTGTATATATGTGTGTGTGTATATATATATATATATATATATATATATATATATATATATATATATTCATTGCAAAAACTCTGTTAATGTATCAGTTTGGGTTCTTCCACAGCAACAAAAGTGTGGAAATGTGATGTTAGGGTTACCATCCCACCTCCACACCCCTAGACCCCCATTCTAAAATCCCTAACTCTGCATTCCCCCACCCTGACCCCCCACACACATGCAAGTAGTACAAGACACATCCTTCATCGTGGTCCAGCAACTGTATGAGTTCTGCTGCCATCACAATGCCTTGTGGGCATATATGCATGCTGGGCAACCATGGGAGATGGCCCACAGTAAGCATTTCTCTGTAACAAACATCAGTAAAAAGATTTAAGCAGATGCCTATATTTCAATTGTTAAGAAATGATGAAACACACAGTATGTTACCAATAGATAGCTGTAGTGGAAATAAGAGTTTGGATAACCGTAGTAATGTTTTGTAGTATACTTTACAAGCAACATATGACAGCAATAGTTGTAATATCCAAAGCTAACCATAACATGCTGCTAATGAGTATTTCCAGTAAACACAGCAGTATTACAACATGTAGTGGTGCTAGATTTATACCTGAGTAGTATGTGAAAAGTACTATGTACATTTCAGCTGTGTCTGTACTGCTCCCAAATTCTTATGTAGTGGCAGCGATACCTGCAGCAAGTGAATTGTTGAATTATGACAAGAAAAAAGCAGTATTTAGAATGTCTGTGCAGATTAAGTTCACTCTTTATGAAAAAGATATGCCAGCAAATAATGTATCATCATACTATTCCAGCAGTATAGAGTTGATCGTACTGTATTTGTGATCCATTACTTAGTGGTATTTGAAAGGAGTACAATGTTGTGAGTATTGTACTTACAGATATGACTGAGTGGCATAGTGTCTTACAATCTTGCATGTGTCTTGCATGTGTGTGGGGGGGTGCTGGGGGAAATGCGGAGTTGGGGTTTGAGGATGGGTACGTGGGGGTGGGGTGGTAACCCTAACATCGCATTTCCACACTTTTGCCACTGTGAAAACAACCCTAACTGATGCATTAATGGAGTTTTTTGCAATGAATTTCCCTTCTTTTTAAGAAAGTGTAATATAAATAGTAAATGAAATGTGTTGGTGGGAGCACAGGACCCTTCAGGCCCCATGCTTCTACCAGGCTGTCCATTTCTGAGTAATGATATGTGATTGTGGGAGCGTGGGCCCTCTGGGCCCTGCGCTCCCACTTATACATAAGCACAGAAATATACAGCAATTCTATAGGCCAAGGAAGACTTGTAACACAAATTGTCCCATATCTGGGGAACCATAGCAACTAGTAAAAAAATTGATGTGTGGTTGTAATTATGAGAGTGAATTGTTCTCAGAACATAAAGTCAACTGAATCCATATCTCTCATTGTGTCCAAGATAAGGACAGCAAAAAGCTCTGTGAATGCTAACTCTGTGGGTGTAATAGTGGACCACGGACATGCAAATTAGCAATTGGAACAGTAAATTGCACATATCTCAGGAACCATATAAGGTAGAAAAAAAAGGGGGATTAAGAAGTTTTGAGATGGAAAGTTTTTATTTTGAACCGTTTTTGAGATCGGGGGCCTGAAAGGTGTCACAGACACTGCAATGTTACCCTACAGGAAAATTTCTGAACTTCGGAATGCTGTAACATTGGGCCCTGGTAATGTTTTAGAACCAAACCACAGAAAGGGACATCTGTGGGACCAGGGCTTGCCACCCTGCAAATTTCAGCCCAATAGAGCAAACCATTTAGTTGGAGGAGGCTGGCAAAGATTTGCAGTTATTTTGAGCATACTTTCACAAAATACTTTCACAAATCACAAAAGTTTTGTATAATAAATCACAAAACTTTCACATTTGCCAAAGTATTTTGTGAAAGTATTTTTCATAGAAAGTTTAAAAATGCAATTCTGGAGTGTTTGACCCCCCAAAAAAGATATGGCTAGCATCTTCAGAACCCAGCTAGGAAAACACAATAATCAGTGTTTACCTTAAGGGTCCCAATTTTAAACGCTAAGCATTTTTCTGTGTCACTAACTAAAAACAAGATGGCCAAATCACAAAAGTAAAAGGGCCATTTGCTACAGTAAAAATGGCCTCTCGCAAAGGTATTGTGATTTTTGCTAACTTTTCACTTTGACTATAATTGGAAATTTGCATTTGAATAACTTTAAAATGGTTTAATATTTTGTCACCAAATCTTCAAAAGGCACATCGGTGACCAAGGTGGCATCTTCCCTCAAGTCTTTTGACTAAATGGGCAAGCCATGCAGGCTGTGGGTGCAAGCAAAGAAACAAGCAAAATGTCAATTTTTTGTGGGGGGTTGGCATTATGTAGCTCTGCAACCATACATCCAACCATATTGAAACTTCCAGATCCAGAGATCTATGGAACCAGACTGCACGTGCACAATTTCAGGCAACTCTTTAGTTATATATAGACATGAGGAGGATGACTTTGAATGTTCAAGTAGTGTTCAGAGTACCAGTGTAGTGCATATCTCATTGCAAACATTGTGCTTATTGTCATGTCATGTTCACAGATTCATGAGTGATTAGACAAATCACGTTCTTCATCTTCATGATCACAAATCACAGCATTTCAACTTTTTTTTTGTCCAACATACCAAGCAGGACAATCACATCTATGTTTGTACCCAGTCATGATGATGGTGGTGTTGAATGATGCAGGAGGATCAGACCATCCTGGTGCAGTGTAAAACAATGTGCCATTGAGGTAGCTGATGCAGTCATGGAAAAATAATTTCCAAGTGGGTACAACTCCAGCACTGAGTCCCTTGTTTTCCACCAGTGTAAAGTATTTAACAGCAGAGACATTCAGGCCAGATGATGGACATAACAAAAGACAGAAACAGCTCCATAGGGTACTGATGCAGAATGGGGTAGTGGAATGTACTAATTTCTTCTTCATCTGTTTGCAGGTAGCATCAAGGTATTGTGGACCGTCGGTATGTTCCAATCTGAAGATGGGCAACAGCTTGAATATACTGAAGACCTGGAAAGAAGACAAAAATATTAATGAAAATTGTTTTCCAAATGATGCATGCAACTCCCTTCCCCAAAAAAATACTTACCTTTCATGGATTGACATTGTTCGTACAGCCAAAGTCAACAATCAGACACATGTGGAACACATGTGCAGCAGCAGCAACATGGTTTCATCACTACAGTCATGAATCTGTGTACTGTAACCTTAGAATGTAAAAGAAAAGAACAGTAATGAGAAATGCTTATAATTCACTCAATCACAGCAGTCACCCACCCAGAAAAAAAATTAATTTTACTGTACCATATTATGTGGCGGCACATATGTATGGCATGTGAATGTGACCATGTCCAACACACTGGTGAAGGGAAAACATTCAGTATGTATGATGATGATTCCCTGCAAAGAAACAACATGATGGACTGCTCAGTGCTTACAACAAAAAACAAGATTCAATGCAAATTAAATGGCAGTGTCTCTGATAAAACATGACAGTGACACGTACACCGACCTACCAGTGCTGGTATGAATACACACACCTAGGGCAGCATGTTTTAGTCAGCACTACAGAAGAATTTTCCAGAACATCAAATAATAGTTCAGCCCATAGTCATCTATGGCTATCATCATTTAGCAACACACTGTACATCATCATCAGCAGAAAACAGATGGACAATAACAGCAGCAGCATCAGACATAAGCAAGCCATTTTCTCACTTGGGACACGGATGCAGTGGTCTAACTCTAGGTGCAAGCTTTTAGCAGTGTGTCAAGAAATATTTGTGACTTTTCTGAACAGTTTTCCAAATTATTGTTTTTCATCATGACTTTTCATGACATTTAAAGAGCAGCAGCAGCAAGTGCCAGAAAGCCATTTTCTCACTTGGGACAGTTATGCAGATTCCTGGATCTAGGTGCACGCTTTTAGCATTGTGTCAAGAAATACTTGTGACTTTTCTGAACAGTTTCTCATGTGATTATTCTTCAGCGGGACTTTTTGTGATTTTAATTTTTTTTGTGGGGGTTGTAATTGTATGTGATGGTAGTGTATTTTGATTGTAGCTGTGGATGTGCTATGAAAACTTAACACAGTCAACAGTAACAAAAAAGTAATATAGCAAAACAAATACAGCAGCAGTGCAATAATCAGGTGACACTTTTTACCTATACTTTTGATTTCCATTTTCAATTGGTACTTATCTACTGACTTGTCTATAGGATACCCTTGTTTCCAAAATTTATGGCTGCTGTAATTCTTTGTTCACATCTGAAATAATAAACAGATCACTACTTTTAATTTGCCTGGCAGCTAGTTTCCATCAGTATTGCCACTGTTCTTTGTACATCTATTGTTTAAAATCATTTTTGTGATGACTAAAATGAACTAGCATGCATTCCAGCAGAACACGTCCACCACCATGTCCTTATGGAGCAGTAGGTGTTCAAAAACAGCTCTGTATACTGATGAAAACCAGATCTGAACAATATTAAAAGCAGCACTGTTTTTATTATTTCATATCTAAAAATAGGGAGTAAGTATGCTGTAACCCACAGCAGACAATGGGTGTATCAGGACATTAATGCACTCCCTAGGTGTGTTGTGAGGTATGAGGGACTTAAAGCACCTGGGAGTGAAGTGCATTAATGTGCTGATACATCCATGGGCTGGAGTGGGCTATCACACTTATAAAATGAACTAACTGTAAAAAGAAAAGGAAAAAGCTTTTTCAATCAGCATGCCAACATTAATGGATGGTCAGGTGACACTTTTTGCCTAATGGTAAGTCGTCACATTTGACCTTTCATTAATGATCATTTCGTAATGCAAAATAATTGTGGGAGGAATGTTAGCATGGAAGTCAGTAGATAAAGGACAATTGAAAATAGAATAAAATAGTATAGGTCAAAATTGTTAACATATTATTGCACTGCTGCTTTAACACAATACAGCACGAAGAAAACATGACTGCAGAAAAAAATGTAATATTTTTTCTGTATGCAAAAAAAAATATTAAGTAGGAAAAGAAGGAAAGTGCAGGACAGGATTTTTTTATGTTTTTTTATTTTATAATTTTGGGAGTGTGTTTTTTAAGCAAAAATGTATGTACAGGGGACAGCTAGGTTAATCATCCCCTTGGGGTGTAATGTGGAACAAGGTGTAGCTGAGTGCCATATTGCCGCAAGAGGCTGACTGACTGTTAATCTAACCCCTGTACATACATTATTGCTATGATTATAATTCTGAAACAGAAGACTCACATTTCTTTCATTTATGGGGCAAATTTTATTCAAAAAATGCTCATTTTGATGTAAAGTAGTCCATCCACCTTTTATTGTGCTATAGACATGGGCATAAGTATGTTTAAAAGCAGGACAACAAACACATTCACTGTCAGATGTGAATTTCCCAAGCATGATACATAACAGCTGCTGCCAGGTAGTCAAAGTTTTAATGTGTAAAAACACAGTATGTAGGATCAAAAACAAGTGGTTTAAATGCTATTTTTCAATGATTCTAAAGGGGTGCTGCACAGGAGCATGCAGCAGTTCAGAGGTTAAGTTAATGTGTTGTGGCGTGGCCCGAGTTTTTTTTCTGTGTTAGTATACATATTAAGAACATATTCTGAAAGCAGAGAGGGTGTTGTCATAATGAATGCTATACTTTTAACAAAATGAGTAGTCCAAATGATATTTTAGGCATTGTGAGTTGGTTAGTTTAGCCAGGGATGAGCAGGCACATTAGCAGTTGGTTCAACAGCTGAAGTGACAGTAATATGCATTGCTCATTACTGTATGTAATGCTCATTTTATACAAATACAGAATTACATTGTGTCAGTACATTATCTGCTTCAGGAATATGCTATTATTACCCTAATGTTAACAAAAAAAAAAGTTGGGTCTCACCAAAGTGGAGTTACTGACAACTGATTGCTCACTCCCCCTCCCCCATGCTGTTTACAACAGTTTGAAAGCTACTTGTCTTGAGGCAGGGTTAGGTATTTTAATGTTTATGAAATAGACATCGTGCTGCCTGCCTTTTAAATAATCTAGGGCGTTGAAACATTAGACTTCATTTTTTCTACTGGGGCAGGAGTCAGGACAAGGAGTGGAAATTGGCAGCAGCACAGCATGCACCGGAAGACATATGAAGAGAGACGAAAGGAGCTTAATATGTATAGCCTCGAGGAAAGGAGGGGGGGGACATGATAGAAATATTCAAGTACCTCATAGGAATCAACAAAGTCCAAGAGGGTAGCATATTTCAAAAAAAGAGGTATGCAAGAACAAGGGGGCACAATTTGAAGATGGGGAGGGCAGCTCAGAGGTAATGTAAGGAAGTATTTTTTCACAGAAAGGGTTGTGGATGCATGGAACGGCCTTCTGGAGGAGGTTGTGGAGTCAAAATCAGTGGTGGAATTCAAGCATGCATGGGACAGTCATGAGGCCATTCTAGGGGTTGGGGGTAGAAAGAAGTAGGCTGCTGGTTAACTAGGATCTGCAGCTTATCCAGTAGGTAGGTAGGGAAATGGGCAGACTGGGTGGGCCAAGCGGTCCTTATCTGCTGTCAAATTCTATGTTTCTATGTTTCTCTGTTTCTATGCGGTCTGCATTCATTAATTTGTCAGTGTGCCCTTGCTTTCTCTAGCCTCCGTTGTCCCCTCAGAGGAAAAGCAAGTGATTTAAACATTTTATTTATTCTAAGTTGTGTGACTTGTATAACTAATTGTTTGTTGGTGCCACAGCTACCGCCGTGGAGTGGTGAGATGCGGGAATGATTTTAGGCTTGTCAAACTACTGCAGCAGTGTGGCTGCACCATGTTGGGGGAAGACTGGAGCAAACAGGGTGGAAACTGGGTGATCCGGTCAAAAAATGGACAGGTGGCAATCTTACATTGTACCTCATCCATGCTTATTCCCTGTCTTCATGGTCTAGCTAACTCTGTCTCAAAATAAGTTATCAGAAAGAAAAGACATTTAAGCATTTTTGAAAATCAGGACAGTGACAATGAGCATGTGCACTACAGTCAGGCAAGTGGGTTAGCAGACAGTAATGCACATGTCATTGTCAGCGTCCCAAATTAAAAAGCAATCAAAAGCAAGAGTTCTGGTGCTTGTTTATTATAATAAATAAATGCTTTGGCACAAAATTCCGTCATATAGTATGCTGTATTGTAAAAGGAAACACCATTCATAAAATCTTATCTCGTCAACTGCCACTTGAAGTCCCCTGGTGTTCACTTCATTACACATACAACCAACAAGAGGCTCTCACTGTGACAAAAAACAAACAAAGAAAACTTATAAGAGCTTCATATGATCGATGGCAGTCAGTGGATCTACGTGTGTACTGCATGTATGACATTAACCTATTGATGATGTGTATGAAATACAATACATGCAATGAGCAGCCATTTTTTCTAAAAACAATTATTTTGCTACACATTACATTACTGGAAGTTCTTCCACCACTGTTTTTTTTTTTAAACATTCACCATTATCAGGTTGTACATGGAAGGTTAACGTGGGTTAATGTAACCCTGTTAGAACCATAGTAGCCAATCAGATTACTTTAAATTTACCTACCTTATAATAATAATATTTTTTTGGGGTAGAAAGTTAGGAAAAATAAGACAGAACACACAATACAAGTTAGAAAGAAAACAAAAAGACTACTGGGCCTGGTTCTGACTAATCAGCAGTTGGAGCACGGCCATTATTTGCAGCTGCTTTCCTCCATTCGGTCCAGCTGCTTCTATATTTTGTCGACCACGTTACTGAGGTGGTCAACCTCACTCCGCAATACACCAAGACCTGCCAGTGTAGCCGAGCTTTTGGCTGGGTTGAGCTTGCGTGTAGGTGCGAGAGCCTCCTCTTGTTCCCTCTCGCTTCTGCTGCACTTCTCTCACACTGTGCAGGCTAAGGCCATGCTGACACCTCTTGTACTGCAGGAGCATTTTCTGCTACTTCAGCCACCTTGGTCTCCCACTCTGCACAGTGGTGGACAGTCAGGTGAGTTCTCTGGCCACCTGTTCCCAGATGTGTACTCTTCCAACCATGCCACATCATCATGCCACAAATATTACATTTCACCACATTAGGGTCACCTGGCAGTGTGGTGAAAAATGCCTCACTGCTGAGTTGTGTGGAGGACCAGGCATAGGCAGTGGGGGGACTCCAGATGTTGTAAGCTGCTTTAAAGTTAAGGGAGAGAACAACCTGCTGCTGCTGTTGTTGTTACTATGGCTGCTGTTTCTGCTGCTGCTGTTATTGTTCCTGTGGCTGCTGTTTCTGCTGCTGCTGTTATTGTTCCTGTGGCTGCTGTTTCTGCTGCTGCTGTTTCTGCTGCTGCTGTTGTTGTTCCTGTGGCTGCTGTTTCTGCTGCTGTTGTTGTTCCTATGGCTGCTGTTTCTGCTGCTGCTGCTGTTATTGTTCCTGTGGCTGCTGTTCCTGATTCCGCTGTTCTTGAACATTGGCCAGTGGGGGGGGCAGTGCTAGGTGCCACCAGTGCTGCTTGGCTGGCACCACTAACTCTACTGCCAGTGGACACAACATTTACTGGGAGGGGAGCACTAGATGGGAGCAAGTTTGCACAGTAGATATGAACACCACCACCACTCATCCTTGGGCCAAGACGACCACCATGAGTCCCCACAGGAAAACCATCTCTCACCATCTGGAAAAAAAGATGAATACAAGTATTCAAAAGTATACAAAAAAGAAAAACAGTATAATCAGGATTCAGGAATATGATAACAAAAGGGGCAAAACTCAGAAGCAGAAATATGGCAGAAAACAGAAATGCTGAGTAAATATATATCACTATGCAGACACTCTAAAAAAGCTCCTTCTCTAGCACAGGACAAGGGAAAGTGAAACTAGTTCACTGCCTTACCTGATTAACTTCCTGCCTGCATTATGTGACCTGCAGACTGCCAGACATGTTATCTGTTGGTTGTTTCTTGCCAACTTTGCCTTCTCAAAATGTAACATGAAATAAATGTGAAGTGCACAAATGCAAAGTCAATTAAGGCGAATTTTGGTTTTGTAATGGGAATTTTGCATAGTGTTATACGAATTCAAAGTTATCCACTTTGCCTTATCTCCACAGGTGGATTTAAACTTCACTTCATCTCTGTTTCCAACCATAACTCCTCCCCACCCTCCCAGCAGCGAAAGGACATGACCACACAAGCAACCACAGACAGCCATCATCAGATAAGACAGACATGATACAACTGTTTCCAGATGACACAGATGTAGTAGCACTGATGTGCTACCTTTGTAGTTTGTATCTGCAGCATGCAAACTGCAAAATACACTCACTTGTTGCTGCAGATAGGAATCTGTGATGCTGGTGGATTCCTGGAACATCCTCCCAGTGTATGTGGTGGGGACCAAAATGGTAGCAGGATTCAATACTACATGGGGTAGGCATAAGGGAATCTTAGTGGTAAGGAAAGAGGGGGGGTGCCGGAGATCAAGTAGTGTATGTGGTGTTACAGTAGGTAGTAAAATGGCAGACTAGTTGGGTAAAGCAGTCCTTATCTGTCATCAAATTACATGTTTCTGTGTTTCTATACTGAAATCTCCAAACTGCTTCTGTATACAGAAGCACAGGCCCCTCTAGCCAGGTACAAACCCATTATACCCAAATTACAAGACTTCTTTTCTCTGTGCCTCATTGGGGCCAGCCTTTCTATAGCAAAGGGGGTCCTATGCCTCTTCAGCTGGTGGTGTAAGACATAACAACTTCTAGCTCCAGAAAAGCAGGCCCCTTGCATACAGAAAACCTCAGAAGAGACACAGGGCCCTCAGAGAACTTTGTTTCTGAGAACAGAAGTACTGCTGCACTTTTCATATCATGGAATTTGTGGTATCAGTGCCTCTGCACCCAGAGGTCATTGTGTATGTATTACACTTGCAGATGCAGATGCTTAGGCCCATCAATTGCAGGTATGTTTTATGGTGTGCATGTCTATGTGAGACTACACAAAGGCTGAAAGGACTGCTTTGCCCACCTAGTCAGCCAATTTCCTACCTCCTGTAACACCACTGACCCAACTTGATCTCCGGCTCCCCTCCTTTCCGTACCACTAAGGTCCACTTATGCCTACCCCATGCATTCTTGAATCCTGTTACCATTTCTTCGGCAAGCACCTATGCTTGAAGGATGTTCCAAGCATCCACCAGTATTCTAGATTTATATCTGCAGTGACAGACATTGTATTTTTTTCTTACCTGATGATAACTGTCGATGGCTGCTTGTGTGGTCTTGTCCTTTTGCTGCTTGGGGGGTAGGGGAGGGGAGAGGAGTTAGGGTTGGAAACCCTAATGTTGAAATTCCCAGCTTTTGATGCTTTAATACCAACACTAATTGATGCATTAACATAGTTTTTTGCAATGATTGTCCTTACTTTTTAAGAAAGTGTAATCTTACACTTATTTGGTTGTGGGAGTGCAGAGCCCTCCAGGCCCTATGCTCCCATTAGTCCATAGTGCAGTATGGGATCACAGGGCCCTCTGGACCTTGTGTGCCCATGTATGTATATTGTAATAGTCCCAGTTTTTCATGTAGGAGCACAGGGCCCACTGGCCCTACTCTCCCATCTATCCATAACTGTAGAGACAGTGTAATTAACCCTCATCTTCCTGTGGGAGCGCAGGGTCCAGAGGGTCCTGCACTCTCATCTCCCCATGATAGTATATATATGTGGGTGAGCAGAACCCAGAAGGCCCTGAGGTACTATCTATCCATAATTGCAGAGACATTGTATTTAACACTTATCTCTCTGGTGGGGCACTCAGTCCATAACGGCAAAGTATCACAGGCACCTTAGCCCTATTCATAAAAACTTCCACTGCAGTTGTAAAGAGGGGTTGCAAGCATGCAAAACTGCTTAGTACAAGCAGCATTTCACAGAAAATCTGTATCTCGAAGCATTTTCAAGATATAACTGCCGAAAGATACTCGACCATTACAGTGCTATACTATGGAAAACTTCAAAGTCTTATGACTCTGCGGCACACTAATATTTTCCAACCAGACCACCAAAAGGCACATCTGCTGGGCAAGCACTTTGTACCCTGATCATTTCAGCCCAAAATTCCAAAACTTTTTTTGTTAAGGAATGACAAATATTTAGTTACTGTTCAAACAGTAAATGGTTATTTAAATTCAGTTTTTTTTTACAAAAAACTTCAAACGATTTCTTCCTAGATACCATTTGAACTGTATTTACAAAATACAGTTTGAAATTTTTTTCTAATTATCATTCGAAGTGTATTTACAAAATACAGTTTGAATGGTTTTTCTAAGTGAGAGACCCACTGAATAATCTAAACAACAAATACAAATGTTTACCACTTAAATTACAACTTAATATTACATTAAACTGAACAGACACTTCCCACAGTTACCACATGTCTACACTACTAATTACAAGTCTTATTTAAAGAAGGATACCATTTTAAACTGGTTGTTTTTTCTAATTACAGTTCAAACTGTAGTTACAAAACACAGTTCGACTTGTCTGTCCTGCAGCTATTGCAAAGGTCATTATAATTTAAAAATTATTATAAACTTTGTCACCAGACCATCCAAAGGCACACTCTTGGCTTACATCCCATAATCCCTGAAAATGTCAAAGAAAATTTTCACTCTGGGTGGGCTGTAGATGACAAGCAAAAAATCCAATTTTATCCAATGGAAAAAAGTCAATTTTTGCATTTTTAACCACTTTACATCTCAGAAACCGTAAATGCTGCCATCGTGAAACTTTCCAGTTCTTAAGACACTGATAAAATAACAGAGCTTCCTAAACTTTGGACTATTTCCTCAAAACGTGGCAAAGTTAATTGAGATTTAACACTGAAGGTCTGTACCAAACTAACTATAGTTGTGCTATTGTGCCCCTACAATTATATAAGTATATATACATATATATATATATATATATATATATATATATATATATATATATATTATACAACACATGTTTTGGGATAAATGACAGGATAAAAAGTAATATCTCAGCCAAGTCATGGAGATATCAGTGATATCTTCACATGTGAAGATATCACTGATATCTCCACACTCCTATACGTCATACCGAAACTACTGTGCTATGTGGCACTTTCACTTTCTTGTATCTCATCGCTGTCTACCTACATTTACAATAACACATGCTCTGCATAAAAAGAAACAAAACAGCCATTTCAATCTTAACTCTCCACATTTTCATGAAACAAAATCTATCTCCTTAATCCTGCCATTATGCCAGAAAAAATAATATTTTAAAAGCTTATCTGGTTGATCCTGCCACTCTGACACTTTCACAGTCCCTTTAAACGTAACATAGCCGAGCGCTATTCACAGTGATGCCTGTTCTATTTATAATCATTTTCTGCGAGTTATCCTGAGTTCAAAATGACAGAAAACGCTGTGCTTCATACACAGCTTAGTGTAATTTGTTGAAAAAAAAAACGCTGACTGCACACAGACTGCAGTGACTGATTTGGGCTTTTGAACGAGTAAAAGCGTGAGCCTCTGTTGCTAAGCAGCAGAGGCTCGCACTCCTACTGTTCTAAAGCCACAAATTCAGTTACTGCAGTCTGTGCGTCAGCATTTCTAACAAATTACACTAAGCAATGTATGGCTGCGTTTTCTGTCATTTGAACTCAGGATAACTATGAAATGACTATCAATGGGCATCACTGTAAACGCGCTGCTGCCGCTGCTACATTGGGGATGGTGAAAGTGCTCAAATGCTGAATCAACCAGATAACATTTAAAATATTTTTACAAAATAATAGCAGGATCAACGAATATTTTCAATAATTTTAAAATGACAGGATCAACCAGATATTTCAAAATAGTATATAATCTGTTGTATAAAATCTGTTATGTTTGGGGGCCTGGAGAACTCTGTTGGGGGCATGGCATAAAAATCAGATAACTCTTTTAAAAAAATAACCATAAAAACTAGGATACACCACATATTTTTTCAACAACAAATTACATCTGTTCTTTTCACAGCTTTTCTGTAAGGGGGGTTGTATTGCTAGGGCCATCACCTTTATGTCGCCCATTGCACTGAGAGGAGCATGTCGTCGGTTGTGTTGGGGGACAAAACATGTGTTGTACAAACAGAATATGACATGGCCTGACTGAAGATATCATATTTATCTTCACTCGAGGCCAGTGACATCAAGATATCTCACTGGCCTCTCGTGAGATAAATATGATATCTTCAGTCATGTCATATCATATACCTATATATATATATATATATATATATATATATATATATATATATATATATATATATATATATATATATATAGGCTATATAATACCTTTTCAGGAATATTCAGGTCACATTTATTCAGTATATGGCCAGAATAGGTGTTTTTTTTTTCAACAACATCATTAATCACCCATTGAACCTGGTGTACCATATACACCTCAATAACATTTTAACCACAAACATAGAGCTCTCACTAATGCGACACAAGCTTCATGTGGCACACTTGATCCTCCATACCATGCACAAGCACTCTGAAAATGATATCAAGCATTGTATTGGGTCAGCACTGGAAGGTGTTCATGGTCACAGCCATGGGGTAGAAGGTGCTTTGGCCAAGGGCATAGGAATAGTGGTAATTGTGGCTGCCATAGTGGTGACAGCTAAAAGGGTGGCTGCTGCAAGAATGGCACTGGTGGTGGTGGGAAACACACTGGCTGTGGATGTAGCAGCCATAGTGTTAGCAGTAGGAACACTGCTGGTGGTGGCTGCTGCTTTCTGCATGAAGTATGTATGCTCTAATGCCCCCTTTCTACTGCACACAAGGATGTAACAGTGAATGTATGTGACTGACTTGTGTGGGTGGGATAAATAAGTGGCACAAGACCTCCAATTTATACTTAACACACCTGTTCATGGTGTGATGTTAATTAGTCCGAAGGACTATTTTTTTTTTTGTAAAAGATATATGGGTCATTCTCTAGTATGGCTGGGCCGGTAGTGTGACATTCAGTGTAAAAAAAAAAGTTTAAGCTCATTACATTTTAAATGCATGCATTTGTAGTACTTACCCTAGAGGTTGATTATGTATTAGTTAGAAGATAACTTTACTTTCTCTTTTCTAGATATTTAATGATACACCCACCCTGCCTATTGAGTGTCACGTGGGTGACATGTCCTACAAGGGTCTTCAACAGCTTTTGTAATTAATTTTCAGCTGATTCAACATTATTTGCCTTAAAAGTGTTGCCTGGCATGTGATTCACCAGCACTTTATTTTACATTTATTGTTATTGTACTGTTTTTTTTGTAACTTCATCTTGTCCATGAATTTGACTACCATTTGGTGATCTTATGTTAAGGTACCATTCTATACTAATAAAATCAACTAAACATAAGTACACCACCTTTTGCAATTGTAATAGTTCTTTATTAAAGCACACTAGATTTAAAAAAAAATAAAAAATTGGAGGAAGTATTTAGTCACTTGTACTGCAGCGTGTGACGTCAGCGTCACTCATGTGAAATGGACACAAATACATTTACAGCCATAACTTTTAAAATCCGTTTAATTTCAAACACTGAAAATGCCAATTTATGTCAATGGCACTTGTCCTGATCAAAGTCAATGTTTTTCCTAAATGGTCCTTAAAGCCAAAAAGCACAGTGAACAAAAGTTCCTAATAAAGTCCATTCCCAAGCCAATATCAACCTTTAAAAGTCTAAAGATCAGTGGTTAATTTGTTCACTCTCTCCATGTCCATGTCACTGAATGTGAATTTCCTGGAACTGTGTCATTCAAGAGTGTCCAGTTTTGTAATTATTGTGGGATTTCTTATACCACCCTGCATCCTTGACAACTGGCCATTTAAACAACTGTCCCTTCTGATCTGCAGGAACCATAAAGTTTATGAAAAAGCTCTTTTCAGTTTCATCTTCAATCACACCTGTAAAAAAAAGAAAAATCATAAGTACCAGAGCAATACTATGGTCCCAGTCCTGTGGAGAAACAGATACTGTCTCATTGAAATAATTAAAATTGACATACCTGGATACCATCTGTCTTCAAACCCAAGGGCAACCCAGGACCCCACACTGTAGTCCTCGTCTGTATCATCAGCAACATTTTCTGGGCTATCCGGATGCCTGTCATCATCATCTTGCTGGACCCTGGACTGATTTATTAACTGGACATCTGGCAGGTCCACAGCTATTATGTCCTCTTCATTATTACACCAATCATCAACAGGCTCATTGTTCTGATCATCATCATCATTGTCTTGTTTGTCAGGCTTTTCTTTGTCAGGTTCTACGGCAGCCATTGGGTTCACCATATTTAGAGCTCTTTGCATCCATGGTGAAATGTGGTCATTGTTCGCACAAGTGCCACTGTTCTTACAACCTTCACAGAAACAGCTGAGTTCATTATACTCAATTACACCTGGCTGGACAGGTCTCATGGCATGGAGTTTTCTTGTTCCAGTAAGAGTATTTCATACTAACCGATCTTGACGGTTTCTATTAATGTCTCCACACTTCACCAGGAAGAAATTCCTACGAAAATGTTGGCATTGATTCTCTTCGTCTGAGCTGGGAAGAGTCAGGTTCAGCTCACAGTATGTAAAAAATTCATCGGCATTGCATATAATGGCCTGGGAACCCATCACAGCAAGTGTTACCAACCTTTTGACCACTGCAGTTTTACCATCTGATGCTCCTTTGCCATGTCGTGAACCAAAATAGTGACTTTCCATCGGAAACCCAAAGTCAGCAATGGAAAAGCTGACATCAGCAAATGGCATTTTTGATTTGTATTGAGCAGCACACCCATCACTGAACCATATAACTTTCTTTAGGTTGAGATGTCTTTTAGTAGTCAAGAAATTAATGGCCTGCTGCATAAAATGGTGAACGGCGTGACTGTCATGATTAAGGTCGCCAGAGAGAAACACAAGAGAATGTTGACAGTTTTGTCCACAGTTCAAAGGGCATTTGTAAAAACATACTATGGGGTGAATGGTCACTTGTGTCTGTGACCAGTGTGCAGCCTGCACCTCCTGCTGGAATCTACAGGTATAGTTTTTCTCCAAAGTCGCGACCATGACCACTTCATCTTGAGGTGGATTTTGAGAAATGGAAACATACTGGTGTTGCTGCCAGCTAACAACAAATAGGTGTTTTGCCATGCCTTCCAGTTCTGTTTTCATTTTTCCGTAGTTCTTTTAACAAGCAATGTCTGGTGATGATGCTTTTCTTCTTAATTAATTTTCCATTACACTCTGTGGTAATGGTCTCCCAGGTTGCCATGTGACACCAGCTAGTGATGCATCACTTTGCATTAAAGGATCCAGTTTTCTTTCTAATAGAAGTGTACCACATTTGCTGCAATCTCTTTCAATACATGCCATCCTGTGGTGGACATTCTCCCCTTGGGCACAGTGTCAGGTTGACCTACTCGTGTCGATCATTTATGCCAAAATCTAGTTTTTAAAGAATGGCTGGACACATTTCAGCTTTAGGTCAATGTTTCACAATATTCACAAAGACAGTTCTAAATTGTCCATTTTTGTTGTCTTTACATTTTTGACAGCAATTTTCAGAAAGTGCTGAATCCAATTGTGCTTTTGTTTTAATCTTGTACACAGGATGTGCACTTTTCAATGTGCGTTCTAGGATATGTTTTGGTTTCTGGGTTTTGTGCTTACTATTTTTTTCAATGGAAGTTCCCATCCAATTTCCCCACTTTGAAAAAATGCAGTAACTTTTTCAGTCTCTGCCTGTGAGATTGCATCAGACCGCTTTTTCCTGTTATACTCTGGTTGCTTCAGGCATTTTTGGAGGTAACCACGGTTGGTTCTCAGCAATTGTGAGCCACATCTCATTAATTTATATTTTTTTAATATTGTGCCCACACAGTTTGCGATTATTTTTCGGTCTTTGGATGGTTTAGTTGAATTTAATTTGGAGCTCAAGCCGTCCACTAAGGCATCTTAAAATTTAAGTTTCCTCTTAAGATCTGGACTTATGATTCCTAGCTCAGTCATGGCAGCCTGCTTTTGTGGTGGTGCATGGAAAATAAGTTTTTTATCAACAGTGCAAATTTGCTTGGGCTTGTTGGCAGTTTATTATTAAAACGTGATATGTGCTTCCGTACTGAGGCATGCACTTGACTGGTAATTGGTGTTGGACAGTCATCAAGGTGGGCCGGTACCATTGTTGTTTGTACCATCATTACACGCTGTTCTTTTTCTTCTTTTCTTTTTGTGGCTTCTCTCTCCCTCTGTCGGCAATGCTGCTGTGGTGTCATTTTTTTCCGTTGCTCCGTTTTCTTCAGCCTCCAGTACTCCCTCATTTTGTCTTTCTGGTGGCATGTTTTAGGTGCTGGTCTCTGTGTTTCTTGTGAACTTGACTGATTTTGCTTCCTTCTTTCTCTAAGTCTTCTCTGTCTTTCCCTACAGAGCATTCTGGCTCTCTCCCTCTGTTCATCAGTCATGTTGCAGTGTGCTTCCCTTGCTCACTTGATATTGTATTATCTGTAGGCATTATATCTTTCTGGATCTAGCTTGATCCGTTGACAGTATAATTTCATCCGCTCGCTGTGACTTGTAGGTGTTTTCTCTACAACAGGTGCTTTTGGCAGTCGTGGTCGTAATTGAAATCGCTGACCTAAGTTATGAAACAATTGTGTGTCCTTAGTCAGCATGAAATAGGTCACAGCACAAGCAGAAAAGAACTTTCAAATAGTCTTCAGCTAAGCCTGTTCCTAACTAGTTTGTATTAGTTGTGGTGCTCATTATGTTGGTGGAATGGGGCATGGAAGTGGGGGGATGTCAGATCCTTGCATGGTTTGGATGGTCAGGTAGCAAAGTCTCAGGATTATGGGAGCTGTTGCATGATAGAGGGAGCTGGACATCACTGTCCACCTATGGGCAAATGACCTGGCTGTGGATGGGATAAGAGCAGTGCAGGATGAGTTTGTGGATCTGTGGAGTCACTGTAGACAAGTAGTATGCATGGTAACCTTCTCAGAGGTGATGCCTGACACTGCCTTTTAGATGCCTAATGTTTTTGTCACATCCTAAGGCTATAAACTAAACTAAAAAAATAAAAAGCACTTTGTTTGTTGACTAGACTGTTGTACTTTATTGGAGCACAATGTTTTTTCAAAGACTTGTTCAATGCCACCAATGTTTTAAAAATTGTGAACGCATGTCACTATAAAAGTCATGTGGCCTTAATGCAGGGGCAAAGCAGTATGACATGGCAATAAGCAGAGACAGTGGTATTCTTGATTCACTCCAGCATGATGGACTCAGGCAGCTTGTGCTTGATCTCACCAGAGACAGGGCAATTCTAGATCTGGTAATGACAAATGGTGATTGAATCACAGATGTCCAGGTAGAAGGGCAACATGGATCCAGTGATCACAACATTGTGTGGTTCAGCATAGGGACAGAGACTCAGTCAAGTCATAGTAGGGCAAGGATTTGGATTTCAGAAATGCTGACTTCATGGAAATGGGGAGGGATATCAAAAGAGCCCTGGAGTGAACGGGGCAGGATTGGGCATGGAAGAACAGTGGGAACATCTAAAGGAATCCTTATTAGAAGTAACAAACCAATGCATCAGATTGGTATCCAAAGGCAAGAGAAGGAGAAAGTCACTGTAGTTCTCAAGGCAGATGGCAGAAAAGGTCAGGGCAAAAAGGAAAGTGATGTGGAAATATAAGGAGACACAAAGGGAGGAGGATGAGGAGAGGTACCTAGAGTGTCTAAGGGAAGTAGGACTGTAAGAAGGAGAGCAATGGCATGAGCTGAGGAGTTTAGCACAGTCAGTTAAGAAAGAGGACAAGACATTCTTCAGGTACATCACTGAAAGGAGGAAAAACAAGGTCTGATTGCTATTCTCAAGAGGAGGGAATGGAAGGATGGTGACATGGAAAAGACAGAAATACTGAATAAATATATTCTGTTTAGTATCCATAGAGGAGAGGAGAGACAGAGACCACAGCACTGCAGCAGTTACAAGGGGGCAAAGAGGTGGATAGTAGTCCATTCACAGGGAAAAGAGTCCTACAGGAGCTCACGCAACTGAAGGTGGACAAAGCAATGGTATCAGATGGCATACACCCAAGCATATTAGGAGAACTGCTAAGGTATATAGCAGAACCTCTGGAAGCCATGTTCATCAAGACATTCAACACGGGGGTGGTACCAGAGGATTGGAGGTGGCATGTGTGGTCCCTCTACACAAATGAGGCAACAAGGAGGAAGCGGGGAACTATAGGCCAGTCAGCCTCAACTCAGTAATGGTGAAGATCATGGAGGCACTACTTAAAGGAAGGATTGTGGGACAGGTAGAAGTCATTGGTGCCCAGGGCCCTAGGCAGTATGGATTTGCAGCAGGTAGGTCATGTCAGACAAATCTGATACATGTCTTTGACTGGATGACAAAGGAGGTAAATTGGGTTGTGGGGTAGCTGTCACCTACTGTACATCAATTTCAGCAAAGCCTTTGACACAGTCCCATGTACAAACATGCAATAGGCTTTTATGGTCTATCAAATTAGTCTGCTGAAATGCTCAGCTGGCCAACCCTCCTCTCACCCCTCACACCATGTCCCATGCTCACAAGGAGGAAAGGGACCTGGGGGTTATTATTGCAGATGACCTGAAAATGTCAAAACAGAGTACTAAGGCAGCTGGGAGGGTCAGTGTCATGTTGTGGTGCATAGTCAGGGGTATCACCAGAAGAAGGAGGGAGGTAGTGATGCCATATAAAACCATGGTCAGGCCTTACTTGAAATACTGTGTGCAGTTCTGGAGGTCACACCTTTGTAAGGATATTAACAGGCCAGAGACAATCCAGAGATGGGTGACTAAGATAGGACAGGGCTTGCAATGCAAGACTTATGAGGAGAGATTAAGGGACCTCAATATGTACTCAGTGGAAGAGAGGAGGGAAAGAAGGGACATGATAGAAACATTCAAGTACCTCAAGAGTATAGGTGCAGGGGGGAGACAGTTTCCCAGTACAGAAGGAGCACAAGAATGGGAGTGGAATGAAATGAAATTGGAAGGTGGTAGATTAAGAGGGAATGTGAGGTAGGTCTTCTCTTCACAGAGAGGGTGGTGGACGCACAGAATGGTATGCCTCAGGAGGTAGTGGGAGAAAGCACTGTGTATGATTCAAGCATGCTTTGGACCCCGCATAGGGGCACCTGAGCAGGTTGTTTGGAAGCAGTAACCCAGCACAAGTCCTTATAGGCAGACTTGATGTGCCAGGTGGTCCTTATCTGTAGACAATTTCTATGTTTCTACGTTTGACCTCAGTGGTGGGGAAAAATGATGGAATCTCTTCAGAGTGCATGAATTATTGAGTACCTATAGGCCAGCGGGGCACAGGATCCAAGGCAGCATGGATTCACAACAGGAAGATCATGTCAGATGAATCTCATATCCTTGACTGGGTGCCCAAAATAGTATACCAGGCAGGGGCTGTGGAAATGGCATACCTATACTTTAGCAAGACATGTGACACAGTCTCACACAAACAATTAATAAACAGGTTAGCAAACCTATGACTAGGTGAGTCCTCAATAGTGTTATACACCACAGCAGGCCACTGGCTCTCCCTGCAGCGTTTGTGCTATGCTTTGACACCATTAGGGCATCAGAAATGATAACCTCCCGAGGCCCCTTTCTCCTATGGTTATTGTTAACTCCCTCCCACCCTTGTGTAGCTCACACTAGTGTCCCCTCATCCTATGTACATTATTTTGCTATTCTTCACATTTAACCTTTGTTGCCACACCACCAACCATTGTTCCATCTTCCCAAGGTTCACCCATATCTTCTCCACCCCTTCTGGAGTAGTCACCCTGTTGTGGTTCTTGTCTGCAAACAGCCATGGCATTCATGAAGGGCTTAAGGGTGCTGAGAGTTCTGAATGTATCCAAGGTGGACACAGGTGCAAAGTTGAAGGGGGTGGAGGGTGAGGAATTACTTTGCATGGAGCCTGAGCAGTGTGAGGGGGAGAAGAATGGCTAGACTAGGCATGGGATGTGAAGAATTTGGTGTATTTGATGGCCACTAAGAGGTGATCAAACAGCGAGGTATCACCAACCCTGATGGCTGGGATGGGGGACTGGGCAGGTGGGGAGAAGAAGGAATCAACCAATATCCAAAACATAGATGTAATGACAGATATTTGGCTTTGACGTGCAGGAGTACTGTACTTTAGTGGACACCCACTTTGACAATAAAGCGGGTGGGGAGAGCTAATGTGTTCTTCTGGGGCACACCACCAGATCACCACATGGCACTGCTTGTGGAGTACCTTGGAGGCTATCCAGTGGCCCTGATGAGTAATCCAGGGTGCACTGTGTTGCCTACCCCATTTCAGGCACTTGGGGATGTGGTGAAGTGGCTGGAAGTGAGTGAGAGGCCTGGCTAAAACAACTGGTATTCAAGCGGGCAAATACTAGGCTTAATGGAACATTTGTGGTAGGGAATATGGGGGGGGGAGGCAAGCCATAGATTAAGCATGGCATGCACTGTTACAGTGAGTAGTGGAAAATGGGCAGATTAGGGTGGCACCTGTGGTTCTTAGCTATTGTCAAATGTTATGTTTATGTGGGTAGTGTAGTCAGTTGCTTTGGAAAGTATGGAATGTTAATACACCAACAGATGTCTTTTCTGTGTCACTATATTAAGTGGCATGATACCAATTCTGATGGAAAATTCTGTTTAAATTACAAGACTAGATGAAATTAAATATATTGTTACAAAACAAGGGTATTTAACATCACCTGTTGAAAGTCTGGAGATTAGCTGGGGATAAATAATGGGGTGCTAAAGACTCACATTTAGTCCACTGTGTGATAACTAACATTGTACTGCTAGGTGCAAGATCTTAAAGAGCTGTTAATCACACATGGAACAATGGCAAACATTAAGAGAAATTAACATGCTCAATTATCCAGAGAACACTAGCAGTGCTATGAAATTATGTCTCTGCACTTACTGAGCCCCTCTTTAACAAATTAACTAGGCCTTGTATGATTGAAGTCTCCCAACCCCCACTACCCACAACAAAGTATACACTACCACTGCAACGATGTTAGTCCACACATAATTAAAACATAGAAAGGTGAGAGAAAGAAGGTGAACAGGGTCCATCTAGTATACTAACATACTAAAATATCTGGGCCAATGTTTTTAGCCCTCTTCCTAGTACAGTACTTGTTCATAGATGTTACATTTAAAATAATGTTGCCCCATTTGTTAAAATAAAAAAAATGTGTTAAAATCCCACTAGTGGATCGTGAGTGATTCCTTGGAGTGGGACATCTAACATATACCGCTCGGTATTGCACTTCCATTGTTCCCACAGCTGAGTTTTCCCTATATAAATAAATATACACACTCAAACTGGTGCAAGAGGAAGGAAAACTGTATTTTTTTTAGTGAAGCTCGAATCTGATCTGGAGACTGAGGGCTGCTGAGCGGGCATTATGGCAGACAATAGCAGTCCCACAAAGGCATGCAGTCCAAAGTTCCACGCAGTAGTAAATTAATATAAAAGTACAGAACAAATCTGTGTTTGTGGCCCCCGTCTTTTGCCATCGTGTTTCACATAACATATAAATCAAACCAGTACTGGCTAAATGTTTAAAAACAAAACAGATCTGTAAAATAATCCCCCAGCCTTTATTGCAGGTTTCGACTTGTAGTAGGCCTTAAAAGCTGACACCGATCGAGATAGTAATAAACTAAACTGTGCCCCCTGTTAGCTTACAGACATTAACTAGTGTCATACAACTAAGTCCTACACTAGCAGAATGAACAAACTGCATTTGGTGTAATAAAATCAATTATAAATTCTGAGATGTGCAAGTTTTGGGGCGCGTGCTTCACTGGACCATTTCTATGAATGGAAACCATGTGGACCTGTACACCCTCCGTGACTGATTTTTTTTACATCACCATGCTGAGCGTTGTACAAAAATAAACAGCAAACATAAATGAAAATAAATCTTAAACTTCAGACAATAATTTATAAGAAGAAAATAAATAACAAAAGAAAATAGCTCTTCCTTGAGCTCCAGAACTACCGTACCTTGGTAGTCTTGCCACAGAGTAATTTTTTAAACACAATTTACTATGATCTTCTGTGCTATGAGACAACCTCTTCTTACTCACTCCAAAGTTGATCTGCCACTTCTGAGCACTAGGGCAGCTTATGTACTCCTCCCCAGTGTGGCATCAGGTCAGCTGATCCGCCGCAATCTGAAAAATAATCATTCCTCCTCTAGTACACACATGATGGAGCATCAGCTTGACTATATGCTCAGATTATAATACTGGTATCATTAGAAACACTTCGTGTCCTCCTTTTGGCAGTACAAGACAAGATATATAGAAATATCTCTAATTGCCTGTTCGTTTTGTAGCTCCTCCCCATCTCAATTCGAGTGACAGATGTCATCTCTTATATAGCAGCCTCATCATGTTGCTAGACTAAATGCAGTTCTCTGAGCTATGTACCACAGTGCTCACTGTTATTACAATTGGGTTCAGTAAACTTTTTTTCTCTTTTGCTCCACTCCTACTTCTTCCATGGAATAGTGCTCACGTGAGTATTATATTACTATTTCACCTCGGTGCATGCAGACAAGCACTTTTCTGACTTCCATATGCAGTACATAGTGCTGTGTCTGGTCAATTCTGTCCACTGCTTCACTACTGCAGCCCCAGACAAGACAATGAGTTTTGACAGACCTCTTGGTCATTTTTCCAACCAATAGGTGGCGCTTTTAGAAGAAGAGGAAGTTTGTCTTCTGTTTCCAACTCATTTTTAATTCTCTTCCCTTCTGCTTGCCACTCTTGTGTTGTGCTGCTGTCCCACTGGTACGCTTTTCAGTGGGTGCATACCAGGGAAATGGGAAAATTGCAGCTCAACACCTCTCTGTGCTTCTTGACAGCTGCAACAGCAGAAAACAACATGCTTCTCTAGTTCTGTTGGTCACATCAGTTCTTTCTGATGGTTTCTGTTGATGGCGCAACCTATTGGTCAAAATCACACTGTTGATAACTTTCATCACTCATAACATTCTAAGCGTGTTCACAGTCTGAACACGGCATTACTGCTGGATTAATCCCCACTTCAAACTATACCAGCTGATCTATTTCAACCAATCCGGTGTCCTCTTTTCAGGTTCCTTAACTTTGCCATGTTACAAAGATGTTTAAGGGGAGCTTTATGCCTAACATACAGGGCAATGCATGACAAAGCAATTACTCAGATTATTTGTTTAGTCAAGCAACAAAATCACAGCAACACTAGGTCTCACAAATATAAAATAAAAACGTTCACCGGCAAAACAAATAAGCCTAACTACTGATTTACTCAGAGGATAATCAACCCATGGAACAGTTTAACTGTAGATGTAGTGATGAGTGATACAAGGTTGACCTTTAAACAAAGATTAGATAAACACATGGGAATGCAAACATTCTCCTACCGCCATTGATACATGGTGGTGAGTTCAACAAAAGGCCTTTGTTCTCTTGAACTTTAAGACTGTATGAATGTATGTGAAAAATTTGGAGTCAAAATATTAAAAATTACCAAAGTTACTTGGTGCATAGAAAAATTTCAATGACTACCCTTAACTATGCCATTTTTATGAATTTTATCACCAGATTTTCTACATGGTCGTTCTGGGACCCCACCTCATGAACATTAGCACTGTCATTTCATTAATCAGTCCCAAAAGGTGATTTTGTGCAGCTACTGCAAAATTGCCTTCCTGGCCCAATTAACAAAACAACAGTGACAGTGTTCATGAGATGGGGTCCCAAAAAAGCCCGTATTGAAAATTTGGTGAAACAAAATACCAGAAAATGGCAAAGATATCAACATACATTTCTATGTTTCTATTTTTCTGTGATTCTACAGTATGCATGCCATTGAAATACATTATATGGCAGTTACCATGATTCCTCAGTTTGCACTTTGGCTTTGTAGAGTACAGATTTGTCCTGGTCCACATAAGATGACAGTGGATAACCTCTGGTGAGAAGTATAGTGCAAAAGGGGGTGGGTGCTTAGTGGGAAAGGACAGCAGGGATGATGAGGTACAGTTTTCTTTTTTTCAGTTGAAAAATAAGAAAGACATTGGGGACTCATTTCTTTTCCAGAAGGTTTTTACTAAAAAACACAGTACAGGAAACTGGGGGCAGGCTCCCCATTGTCCCACACTGCTGGGTGGGGGGATGATGCATCTCTGGGGACACTGGGAGTGAGTTCCCCAGTGTTCCACATTGTTGGGGAAGGGGAGGCTTCTACTGTCGCCACGTGGAGATTGGTCCCCCCAATGTTGGCAACTTCCAAAAGGGTCTTTTTGGCTGTGAAAGATGTACGTGTTTGGCCACAAGTGTATAGTCAGTGTCTGAAAGTGTTAAGTATGAAATCAGGCTATGTCTATTTTCGCACATACCTCATTTTTTAACATCAATCATCCACTTGTGGCCAAACATCCACATCATTGACAAGTGAAGAAAATCCAGTGTTGCTGTTGTGTTTCTCCTATGGAACATAGGGCAAGGCACATGACTGCAAACCCAAGGGTCCTGGGTTTGAGGCCATTCTTTCCACAGTTGTTTTCATTTTCATTGCAGGTAAAAAAAAATATGGAGAGACTGGCCCCAAGTTCTGGGCCCCTGGCTGTCCTGTTCTTGTGAATTTTCCTCTGTGCCATAGGGGAACTACATAAACACACAGTTTTTTTTATTTACTCGAATCAGTCATCCTTGACATAATGACATGAAGAGGGATGTGTCCGTGCTGGCAGGATCCAAAGAGCTGATTGAGGGATGATTCCTCCCCCTCAGCTGTGTCCTGTATCTGCACCTGCACCAGGTGGGAAGTATTGTGAGTGTGGTGAAGTGGAGAGTATGTGTCAAAGCTGAGATTTATCTGTGACTGTTTTTTCATTTCTGCAGATCGATTACTGCCTCTTTCACCTGAAGCGCTCACTTGGGATTGAGGTGTGGAGCTATGTGAGTGTGCAAGTACTATTGCCATTCCGGGAAGGGCTTGACCTATTTTTGACCGGCCTTCCATTTGTAGGAAGGCATTCACATGTGTGGACTAAGGGATCTTCAGATGAATGACAGGTTGATTTAGAGAACTTTCCTGGGACTGGGATATAAGTTTAATTGTCCCATGCTGACTGACTTTGTTCTGCTGGTCCATGTGCTCATTTGGATTAAGGTGCTGCAGACATCAAGGTAGTGGTTTTGTGGATGATTTCTGTGGGACTTTGTGGTTGATTTAGGGACACCAGCAGCTTGATTTGGGACCTGGTGGAGTTGCCCTGATCTGCCTGGCAGGTCATGTGGAGGTCTGTGGCAGCACAGAGGCCTGTTCCTCTCCACCAGAGAATCAGTGGTGGGAGTTGTTCCCTAGGGCTCCTTGAGGGGTCTATCAGCTGGTGGGTTCTTTCAGGGAGTTCTGTAACAACTGCTACAGCCCAAGGCCATCTGCCATTTTAGTTTTGTCAGGCTGTCCAGGGCCACAGGGCTGTGGTTGATCCTGAAGAGGCCTGATGGAGGAACTTTGGAATCCTGCCCTTTTTCCTAAACTAAGGTCAGACTGCCCTGTTTTTATTTACTTATTGACAGTGACAGTGTCTTATAGTTTCCCCAGACTTAAGTAGTGAGAGTACTCAAGGACTGGGGACTGTTCTGGTTTTATTTGGAAGGATTTCTGAGACTATTTCATCCACCTGCTATGGGAAGTGTGAGCTCCTGAGAGAGGTGTCCAATCCTACTGGTGGTGAGAGGACCTCTGGGATGTGGACAACCAGAACTCTCTCCTAGTTGGTTTTAATGTATTATTGGTCCATCCTGTCTGCTTGTACCAACTGTGTTTATTTGATGTTTTACTTTTGTTTTGTTTATTTTGGGTTATTATTTTAACTTTGAGTTTTTAGTTTTGGGTATTAGGTATTAGAAAGATGAGTTTTTCTGTCTGATTATTGGGGAGTATATTTAAGATATTTATAGTTTTTAGAAAGAAGTATGTTTTTAGTTTAGTTGTATTATTTGATGGTGTGATCTTGTGATTCACAGTTCGGTAGTTATGGAGTGTTATCTGGAGTACCAAAATGTATTGGATTCCTGTCCTTATGGTCATATGCTATTCATCCTCCACCCTTTGCACTCTCCACCCTTCCCCACCACTCCAGCATACAACCTACCTATGCTGTAGGGTGCTAGGTATTGTGTGGAGGGCTGGGAGGAGGGTATGGGGCTGTGAACAGCAGAGGATGAATGAGGGAGGCCACCGCATTGGGGTAGTGAGATCCAGGAGATGCCCTGGCACAAAATGGAACTCAAAACATGGTTCTCCATGTCTGGTTTTCATACCCAAGGGCACTACAAATGGTGGTAGGCAGATTGTTCAGGCAGCCCGAGAGGTTCATCCAACTCGGGTGGTGTTAAGTAATGCTAGGTCCATTAAAAACAAGACCGCAATTATTATGGAGCTTGTTAAATCAGTGGACCTGGCTTGCATCACCGAGACCTGGTTGGATAAGAATTATGGCCCTGTTTTGGAGGCGGCAGTTCTGACTTGGTACTTGGTGATACACTGTCCGAGACTGGATGTCAAGGGGGAGGGTAGCATTCTGTTTCAAGACTGAACTTAACCTCTTGAAGGTACCAGTTGGGGAGACAGAGTCATTTGAGTTTACCGTAGTAGCAGGTGTAGGCTGTAGGATCATCCTCATTTACCGTCCACCAGGAGACGATAAATGATTCCTTCAGGATGCTGCAGACTTCATCATTGACATGGCATTTGAGTCACCCAGGTTGATATTCCTGGGCAACTTCAATGTCTGGGTGGATGATGAACTCTCGCAATTTGGTCAGCACTTCCTCCAGTTGATGATATCTCCGGGCCTTACACAGGTACTTACCACTGCTACTCATAGTCACAGTCACTCTCTTGATTTAGTCTTCCTTCTGGTGATTGAGACCTCCAATATGAGGTGAAACCAGTTAGATGGTCTGAGCACTACACCATGGGGTTTAGTTTTAGCACCCCCCCTTTGTAGGCATACCCCTGTGGAGATGACCTGGTATCACCCTTTGTGAGACATAAATTCTCAAGGTTTGATGGTGGTGCTGGATCTCTCTTTCCTCTCAGAGGCAAACAGTGACCCAGAGGCCCTCTTGGTGGCTTATAATTCAGCCATTGTGGCAGCCCTGGATGTCATTGATCCTGTCAGTGCTTGTCCTCACTCCGTTCGCCCTTGATTTCCTTGGTTTGATGGAACTCTGAAGGAGATGTGGCAACTAGGAAGAAGGTTAGAGCGTTGCTGGTGGAAATCCGCCCTTGATGCCGACCATCTTAGGTTGATGGACCATTATCAGATCTATCAATCTGCAATCACCAGTAAGGAGGCAGAGTTCCTGTCCAGGGAGATTGCAGCTGCTCAAAATCGACCAGCTCAGCTGCTCTGAACTGTGGGCAGACCGTGCAACCCAGTCTGCCTATAAGCTCGGAAAGCTTCTTCGCAAGAAGAGTTCAATGAACTTGCTCGATTTTTTGCAAATAGGGTGGCCTACATCAGGTCGGCACTCCATCTAGCACACTTTATGGGTGTTGCCATGGATCAACACAGGGTCACTTATCCTCAGCCATTTTGGAGTACCTTTGTCTGACTGGCTTTCATGGATATCATGTGGATCATCCAGAGTGTGCACCCTGCGTGCTGTAGTTTGGACCCGGGACCTACTTCCCTAATTTTGGGTTGCATTGATTCTATCAGTCCAGTCCTAGCTCAGAAAGTCTGGTGCTTCTTGGAGACAGGTGAGTTTCCAAGCTCACTGAAAGAGACGGTGGTGACACCACTCTTGAAGAAAGCTTCTTTGGACCCAGACTGCCTTGCAAACTACAGACCTATCACTAACCTTTCCTTTTTAGGGAAGGTGATTGAGAAAGTAGTGACCACTCAACTGAAGGACCATTTGACCATCTGTGACATCTATGAAACCCTCCAGTCTGGTTTTCAAAAGAGGCATAGTACTGAGACAGCTCTGGTTTGGGTGCTCAATGACCTCCTGATGGCTGTTCCATTCTGGTCCTCCTAGATCTCTTATCAGCGTCCAACACTGTGGATCATGGGGTACTGCTTGATTATCTGAGGTTCATCTGTGGTCTGTTGGGAACAGTCCTTGGGTGGTTTACATCGTTCCTCACTGGAAGGTCTCAGATGGTGGTGTCTGGGGTTTATTCCTCTGACCCAGTTTCTCTATCTTGTGGGTTTCCTCAGGGTTCAGTGCTGTTCCCCATGTTGTTCACAGTGTATCTGCTGCCACTCAAAGACACTGTAAGAAGGTATGGGCTGAGGTTTCACTGCTATGCTGATGATACCCAGCTGTACCTTTCTTTTGCACCTGACCAGGATAGAGCTGTCTTGGTTTTTAATAGCTGCCTCACTGGAATCCAGGAGTGAATGGATGCCAGTTGGCTGAAGTTGAACTCTGATGAGAATGAGGTATTGGTTGTGGGTCCGGGTCACCGGATAAGGGGGCTGGGGGGGTTTGCCCAGTGGAAGTTTTCTCAGGGGTGTCCCACTCCTGTCCTCTGAATGGGTGTGGAACATGGGGGTAATTTTTGATGAAGGGCTGACCTTGCATTCGCAGGTATCAGCTGTCATCAAATCCTCATTTTACCACCTGAGGAATAGCTCCAGTATTAAGCACCTTGTTCCATCTGGTGACCTTCCTACTCTGATGCACGCCTTTGTGACCTCACAGTTGGACTACTACAACTCACTGTATCTAGGGCTACCAGTGGTGGAAATCCATCACTTGCAGCTGGTGCAGAATGCAGCAGTCCAGCTTTTGACAGGATCATCTCAGTCCTGCCATATTACACCAGTGCTGCGTGGTCTGTACTGGCTGCCAGTTCAGTGTCTCATCACCTTTAAAGTTGGTCTTCTGACTTTTAAAGCCCTACACAGACTGGGCCCAGACCATCAGAAAGAGCTCCTGGTTCCCCACTGCCCTGGGCAATTGCTCCGCTCAGCCAATGAGGGGCTGCTAAAGATTTCAAGGGTGTGCTTGAAATCTTCTTGGGTGAAGGCATGCATGTACACTGTCCCTGCCCTTTGGAATTCTCTACTCCATCAGTTACTGGGAGTGCACGATTGTGGGGGGGGGTTTAAACAAGCATTAAAAACTTATCTGTGGAACCAAGCTTTTGGTGATAAACATAAGATGCTTTCATTCTCTGTTATTGTTTGTTGCCATAGTGATTTTATTTATGTTAAGAGGCCTTGGTTGTTGAAAGGTGCCATACAAACAAAGGCTATTATTATTGTTATTATTATCATCCTCATCATTGAATGCAACTGGATATTGATTTCAAAAATGTAGCATGTGAAAAAATAAGGTATACCTATTTTCACACATAACACATTTTCAAACATCAAATATCCAATTGTCCTGGTCCACAGAAGATGACAGTGTATGACCTATGGAGGTAAGAATAGGGTAAGTGGGGACTGGTGAGTGCTCATTGGGAGGGTCAGAATGTGGGAGGGGGACAGCAGGGATGACAAAGGACCATTTTCTTTTTCTCAAGGTAAAAAAATAAGAAGTCAGGGAGATTATTTTCTTTTTATAAGAACACATTTGGGGATAATTGGAGTGGGCTTGCCAGTGTCCCACTGTGCTGGAGGGGCCCACACTTCTGGGGGAGGTGGAGGAATGCAATGCTGACACAGGGTTGGGCCCCCCTGATGTCGGCACATATGAAATGCTAGGGGATGCAGGGGGAGCATCTGACACTGGGGTTGGGTATACCGGTGTCAGAATATAGGTATTTAAACAAATATAACAACTAAGGGAATTGGAGGATGGGGGCTGGCACCAAATAACAGGGAAAGATATGGGAAGGTGGGAATGCCATTAGAAACCAGGGATAAAGGACAGTGATCAGCAGGTGAGGCTGCCACTACACACCAGGGAAACGGCAGCTCTCACCTAAAAGTGTAGCTGGCAGTATGAGTTCAAGCTGCCTCTGCACAACTGAAGAACATTCTGCTGTGTTCATACAGAGAGCACAACAGAAGGGGTCCTCCCGCTAACCTCAGCACCCGGGATTTCAGGTAACCACAAAAGGTGTTTCTGGACAATATTTAAAAAATAAATCAGAATCTAGCTAAAGAGGTCCCATTTAGCTTAAGTTCTCATGTTTCTTTTTTATGTTACATCTATTTTTATACATTTTCTCTCTCTCTCTCTCTGTCTCTCTCTAATGAGAAAACAAGATGGTGGATGGTGGACATGGTTCTGGCAGATGGGGATCTGGTGAGGGACCTTGTTGTAGAGAATCCCCTGACTGGGAGTGACCACAATACTGTCTGGTTTCAAATAAGCATGGGGGAAGGGGGAGATCTAGGACACTGGCAGTGGACTTCAGGGAGGCAGACTTTGTGGACATGAGAAATATTCTCAAGGATCACTTGAAGGGGATTACATCAATGACAAATGTGGAAAAGAGCTGGGAGGTCATAAAATGGGGACTCCATGAGGCAGTCAGGACCTGCACTAAGGTGAAACATAAGAGAGCAAGGTCACATAAACCATGCTGGTGATTCAGTGAGGTTCAGGTAGTAGTTAGAGAAAAGAAGGCGGCCTACAAAAAATATAAAACAACAAGAGCAGATAGGGATAAGGAAATGTACCATCTTGTATCTAGAAAAGTCACCCAGATGGTGAGGGGGCAAAGTCCAGAAAAGAGCACCTGCTGACACAGGGGATACATGGAGGGAAAAGGGGTTCTTCTGGTACATTGGGGAGCGGAGAAAAACTAAGGGCCATCTCAGCAGATTAAGATCAGAAGGAGGGTGGGTGGAAGAGGCGAAAGGACCAGGCAGAGGTATTAAATGAGTACTTCACCTCTGTGTTCACTAGGGAGGGGGATGGGATATCTACAAAGCAAGGCACGATGGGGATAGAAGCAGCAGTGAGTGGGATCAGGGGAGCAGCAGAAATGAAGCAAGAGGGAGGGAGAGGTATCCCAGGGGTGTCACATCAGGATAAGGATAAAAAGGCCAGTAAGGTGGAGGGGACAGATGATGCTATCTCCACTGAAAGGGTGTGGTTAGCCCTCAAAGCCATAAAGAAAGACAAATCTCCTGGGCTGGACTGCATTCATCTGAGAGTACTATGGGAATTGGCAGACATACTGGCTGCACCCCTGACGGAGCTCTTCAACAGGTCGCTTGAGACAGGGAGGGTACCTAGGGATTGGCAAGAGGCACATGTGGTGCCAATCCATAAAGAGGGGGTGAGGGAAGTACCAGGTAACTATAGACCCATCAGTTTGACCTCGGTGGTGGGAAAATTAATGGAGAGTATACTAAAGGAATGATTGGGGTGTACTTGGAGAGTGGGAGGTCTGTATAGTCAGCAACATGGGTTTGTGCCAGGTAGATCATGTCAAACCAATCTTGTGGAGTTCTACAAATGGGTAACATCAGAATTGGACAGGGGAAAGCCTGTGGATGTATTATTTTTGGACTTCAGCAAGGTGTTTGATTCTGTCCCCCACAATGGTCTGGTGGAGAAACTGATGGGGTTGGGAGTAGGCCTTTTGATGGTCAGATGGATTGAAAACTGGCTAGCTGGATGCACCCAGAGAGTAGTGGTCGGTGGGGAGCTCTTGAACCCTAGAGAGATCAGTAGTGGGGTACCTCAGGGCTCGGTCCTGGGTCCGATCCTGTTTAATGCATACATATCAGATATCAGGAAGGGGATAAGGTGTGAAATGAGTCTCTTCGCTGATGACTCCAAGATGGGAGCAGTAGTTAAGGGGGAAGAGGAGAAGTTGACCCTGCAAAGGCATCTGAACACCCTGAAAAGCTGGGTTCACACATGGAACTTAAATTTCAATATCACCAAGTGCAAGGTGTTACAACTTGGGTGGGGAAACCCTAAACACAGGTACACCCTGGGAGGGGAGGCGATGGAGGCCTCAATAGGGGAAAAAGACCTAGGAGTCATGGTGGATGCATGTATGAATAACTCTGAGCAGTGCAGGAGAATGGCTAGCAAGGCAAACAGGATGTTGGGATGCATCATAGGGGGGATCACCTCTAGGAGCAGGGTAGTGATTCTGCCACTGTACAATGGACTGGTTAGACCACACCTTGAGTACCATGTACAGTACTGGAGACCACACTTGAAGAGAGACAGACAGCTCTTGGAGAGGGTACAGAGGAGTGCAACTAAGATGATATGAGGACTAGGGGATTTGACATATGAGGACAGACTTGAGGAGTTCTGCCTGTTTTCATTGGAGGAGAGGACAGACAGGGGGGACATGATTGAGATCTTCAAGTACCTCAGGGGAATAAATAGGGTAAACATGGAGGGGATCTTTAGACTAAAGCAGGGAGGTATCACCAGAGGGCATGGTTTGAAGTTGGAAGGTGGAAGGGTGAGGGGGAAAAGAAGAGGAGGAGGTTTTTCACTGAGAGGGTGGTGGACCCTTGGAATGCACTGCCTGGTGAGCTGGTTCAGAGATCCACAGTGGAGGGCTTCAAGAGAGGGTGGGACAGACACAGAAAGTGGATGTATCAGATGATGGCCTGGCCCAGGGGGGATGGATGATAGGGGTTTCTGGAATACAAGGGGGGGGGCCTCGGCACCCAACTAGAGATCTGAGGATCAAGCAGACTCAATAGACTGTAAGGCCTAATCTGCTGGCAATTAGTACGTTAGTATAGAACAGAGCTCTGCAAATCGAACAGAAGGCTCTGTGTGACCTTACATGCAAAGTGACAGCAGATCCCGTGAAAACAAGAGAGGTCTATGAAAACAAATTAGGCTCTGAGTGACCCTACATGCAAAAATGTTGTACTTCCTGTGGCAAAAAAAAACTATTTTCATGTGGCACATCTAACTTTTCCCATAGGAAATAATAGGAGGATTAAAACGTAATTTTTGAATTAATTAATATTTTTTTCACCAAACCTTCAAGAGGCATATCTGTGGCAAAACATTTCTACCCTGAAAATTTCAAAAAAGGCAACTAAAGCCATTTCTGAGATACAGGTGGACAAAGAAATGGAAGAACATAGTAAATTTAGGGATTGTTGAACTACAGTAACTTTGCAGCTGTTTAACAGATTCACACCAAATTTGGCAAGTCCAGAGACCTACACTAAGACACTATGCATGCCAACTTTCTTACAACTCTGTTGAACAGTTCCAAAGTTATTACAGTTCAAACATTTGGCTTTAACATAGAAGTCTGCACTCATCCTAACAATGTTGGTGCTACTGCGTCAGTATAATATGTGTGTGTGTGTGTGTAAATATATATATATATATATATTTATATATATATATAACTATATATTATAGCGGCACGGTAGTGCCGCTATGGTGAGATTGAGTAGCCACTTTAATGCAAAACCTCAAATTTTACATCTTAAAAATGTTGCTACCGTACAATGGATTTGCCTGGAATTTTGCATACACAGTCTGGTACCATAGATCTCTGGATCTGGCAAGTTTTGTTGCAGTTGGATGGACTGTTGCAGAGCTGCAGAACACCACAAAAAAAAAAAAAGTATTTTTGGCGTGTTCCTTAACTCACACCCACAGCCCACCCAATTTGTCTGTTTGATCCAAAAACTTTGGGGAACATGCAACCTTGGTCACTGATGTGCCTTTAGAAGATATGGAGAAAAAATATTAAACCATTCAAAAGTTATTCAAAAAACAATTTCCCATTATAGTCAATGGGGAAAGTTAACAAAAATCACAAAACTTTCACGAGAGGTTATTTTTACTGCAAATAGCCCTTTTGCTTTTGTGAGGTCACCATTTTTTTCAGTTACTGTACAGAAAAATGCCTGGCATTTAAAATTGGGACCCTCATGGTAAACACTGATTGTTGTGTTTACCTATATAGATCCTGAGGATGCTTGCCATATCTTTCTTTGGGGGGGGGGGGGTCAAACTCCTCAGAAATGCATTTTAAAATTTTTTGGAAAAATACTTTCTCAAAATACTTTCACAAATTTGAAAGTTTAGTGAGGTTTTCTCATGAAACGTTCGTGATTTGCGAAAATATTGCCAAAATAATTGCAATTCTTTACTAGCTTCCTACAAAAAAACAGTTTGGTTTTTTGGGCTGAAATTTGTTGGGTGGCACACCCTGGTCCCACATATGTGTCCTTTGGTGCCAAAACATTACAGGGGACCAAAGTTACAGCACTGTGAAGTTCAAACATTTTCCCATAGGATACCGTTGCAGCATCTGTGACACCTTTTGGGGCCCATGTCTCGAAAACAGTTTGAGATATGGACTTTTTGTCATGAAAATTCTTAGTCCCCCTTAAAGGGAACTAACTACGGATGTAGGCTGGAAAGCCATAAACAACATAAAAGTTGCATTTCTTTCTACCTTACACGGTTCCTGAGATGTTTGAGATTTACTGTTCCAATTGCTCATTTTCATGTCTGAGGCACACTATTATATCCACAGAGTTACTATTCACAGCACTTTCTGCTACCCCTGTCTTGCACACAGTGTGAGATATGTATTTGGTAGACTGTCTGTTGTGAGAACTGCTCATTCTCATGAATTACAACCACACTTGAATTTCTTTTCTAGCTGCTATGGTTCCCCAGATATGGGCAAATTACTGTTACAAGGCTTCCTTGGTCTCTAGGGCTGCTGTAGGGCTCCATGCTTACGTGTAGGTGAGAGTACAGGGCCCAGAGGGCCTGAGCTGCCACAAACACAATCATTAAGTAGAAATGGGCAGCTTGGTGGGAGCATGGGGCCCGAAGGTCTACGCACTCTTACCAACACATTCCATTTACTGTTTATATTACACTCTCAAAAGGAAGGGAAATTCATTGCAAAAAACTCCATTAATGCATCAGTTAGGGTTGTTTCCACAGCAATAAAAATGTAGAAATGCAATGTGAGGGTTCCCACCCCACCACCACACCCCAACGCCCCCATCCTCAACCCCTGTCTCCACATTCCTTCCCACACACACACACACACACACACACACACACACACACACACACACACACACACATGCAAGACACATGCAAGATTGCAAGACACTATACCAGTCAGTCACATCTCTAAGCACAATAATCACAACACTGTACTCCTTTCAGATACTGATAACACTATGTACTGAAAAACAAATTCAGTGTGAGCAACTCTATACTGCCAGCACTGTATGATGACACATCGTAGCTGGAATATCTTTCTCATATAGTGAAACTTAGTCTGCACAAACTTTCTAAATATTGATTTTCTTGTATAATAATTGAACAATTGGCTCGCTGCAGGTATCGTTGCTACCTCTTGGGCATGTGGTAGCAGGACAGACACTGCTAACACTTACATAGTACTTTTCACATACTGCTTAGATATGAAACTAGCACCATCACATGTTGTAATATTAACATACTAACATACTAAAATGCCAGCAGAATAGGCCTAATGGTCATTCGTGTCTGCTCGTTTGGTCAGCCCCCACCCTAGAAGCTGACCTTGCTGCCTCCCTCGCCTTCTCTGGCTTCTCCCTTACCAGTTCCGGATATTCTCCCTGCACTGGATTTTGCTTCCAGAACCCTTCCGCAGTACCTCTCCAACCCCCTCTTGAACCCCTACACTGTTTCTGCCTCCACCAGCCCCCTAAGCAGCACATTCCATGGCTCCACCACCCTCTCAGTGTAGTAGCACCTCCTCTTTTCTCCCCTGAATCTTGGCCCTCCAGCTTCCACCCATGCCCTCTTTTGGCCCCCTCCTCATTCCTTCGAAGCACCCTGACTACTCCTCCCCAATTTACCCCATTCATGTACCTGAAGACCTTTATCATGTCCCCCTGGTCCCTTCTCTCTTCCAATGTGTACATATTTAGCTCTTCAAGCCTCTCCCCATAGGTTCTGTCCCTCAAGCCCTAGATCATTTTGGTTGCCCTCCTCTGGACCCTCTCGAGGAGTTAAATGTCCCTCTTTAAGTGTGGCCTCCAAAACTGCACGCAGTACTTGAGGTGTGGCCTCACCAACCAGTTATATAGAGGGAGTATCACTTCCCTCCTTCTGGAGGTGATCCCCCTAGCAATGCATCCCAGCATCCTGTTGGCCTTGGCTGCTGCCCTCCTACAAGTCTTTGAGTTGTTCATCTTGACATCCACCACCACCCCAGGTCCCTTTCAGCCATCGAGTACTTGAGCACCCCCAGGTGTACACTTAGCCGGGTTTCTGGCCCCCAGGTGCAGTACCTTGCATTTCCCTGCATTGAATCTCAGTTTTCACTTTCTAGACCATCTTTCCAGAGCCTCCAGGTCCCCCTGTAGGGCCACCATCCCCTCCTCCCCATTCACCATCACCCCCAGTTTTGAGTCATCCACAAAGAGACTCATCTCACTTCTGATACCTATCCTTATGTCAGAGACATAGGCGTTGAACAGGAGGGGCCCAAGAACTGATCCCTGTGGGACCCCACTAATGACCCTCCTTGGGGATGAGACTATCCTGCCAACTATGTCCCTCTGGGTCCAGTCCTGGAGCCAATTGTCTATCCATCTTATCATCTGGCTCCCAACCCCCATTTCTCCCAGCTTATCCAACAGGCCCTCATGATAAACAGAGTCAAATGCCTTTCTGAAGTCAAGAAAGAGGAAGTTCACTGGTCTACCCAGGTCCAGGGCACTTGTCACTCAGTCAAAGAACTCCACAAGGTTTGTCTGACACGACTTCCCTGAGACAAAACTTTGCTGTCTATCGTCCAGGCACCCTGACTTTTCCATGTCCCACCCTAGCTTCTCCTTGACAATGCTTCCATCACCTTGCCTACCACCAATGTCAGGCTGACAGGCCTGTAGTTCTCTGCCACCTCCCTTGATCCTCCCTTGTGGATAGGCACTATATGCACCACCTTCCAGTCCTGAGGCACCCGCCCTGTCCTCAGAAAAACTATGAAAAGCTCCACCAGGGGTTTTGCCAAGACATCCGCAAGTTCCTTCAGCACTCTGGGATGTAATTTATCTGGCCCCAGTGTTTTCTCCATCTTATGGGGCCTGAGGGCTTCCCTCACTCTCTTCGCTGTGATTTCCACCTCCACTACATCTTCTCCCTGCTTAGCCTTACCCCCCTCCTGCCAGTGATGCCTCGTCCTCTCCCCAGACCCACCAATCAGTAAGGGTACCCCCCTCAGTATCACTGTCTCCTCCCATGTATGATGCAGCACCCCCATTTTCCTTGGTGAAAACTGAGGTGAAATACTTATTTAGTACCTCAGCCTGCTCCCCCGGGTCTTGTGCCCATCTCTCCCCTGTTTTAATCCTGCTAATCTGCCCCCTTCACTCTTCATTTTTCCCCACTGTATCTAAAGAACCCCTTGTTCCCTCTCCTAATTTCCTTGGCCAGGTTCTGCTTCTTCCTTGCCTTAGCCACTCTCACCACCCTAGTGGCCCTTCTAGCCATCAGTTCGTACTCCCCTCAATCCCCCTCACTGTTTAAGCACTTGAATTGCCTATAGGCTGCCTTCTTTCCCTGCACCACCTCCTGGACCTCCCTGGTCCACCAGCAAGGTTTTCGGTCCCTACCACATTTTTATCTTACTCTGGCACAGGTGCTGGTAGCATCCTGCACCCCTCTCCTGATTATTTCCCACCTACTGTCAGCGTCCAAGTTTGACCCAATCACATCCAAATGCTCCTTAAGGATCCTTCCCATTTCCTTAAAATCCACCCCCCTGAAGTCAGTTACCTCCGTCTTTGTGTAGCCTTCTACCCCTCCTAGGTCCAGGCAGAACCAGACCGTGGCGTGGTCTCTCTTGCTGTGTTATGTGGAAATACTCATTAGCAGCATATTATGCTTAGATCTGGATGTTACAACTGTTGCAGTCACGTGTTGCTTGTAAACTACACTACAATATATTACTTTTATTATTATTACCATTTGTTTTTAGGACTGGCTTATTGTATCAGAAATAAATATGCAAGCATCCTCTCACTGTTGCTAGGGTTATCCAAACTGTTATTTCCAATACAGCTATCTATAGATAACATACTGTGTGTTTCATCATTTCTCAACAATTGAAATACAGGCATCTTCTAAAATATTTTTAGTGATGTTTGAAACAATTTAATTCTTACTTTGGCCCCTCTCCCATGGTTGCCCAGCATGCGTGTGTACCAACAAGGCACTCTGATGGCAGCAGAACTCACACAGTTGCTGGACCATGATGTTGGATGTGTCTTGTCCTGCTTTCACTTATGTCTGTGTGTGTGTGTGTGTGTGTGTGTGGGGTGGGGGATGCAGAGTTAGGGGTTGAGGATGGGCGTGGGGTGGGTGGTAAGTGATAACCTAACAACGATTCCACACTTTTGTTGCTGTGGAAACAACCCTAATTTATGTATTAACGTAGTTTTGCAATTAATATATATATATATATATATATATATATATATATATGTTATAGTGGTGCAGTTGCATCACTATATTTTGAGTTATGTATGCACTTCTATGTTAAAGTCAACATTTTGGGCATTAATAACTTTTGACCCGTTCAAGGGACTTGCATGAAATGTGGTATGCACGGTGGAGCATGGTAGATCTCTTGATTTCCCAAATTTTGTTTTTGGTACAGCTTACGGTTTTTGAGCATAAAAACACTGAAAAATGCAAAATTATCCAGTTTTGAAGACAGTTTTTGGGATATTTTCTGTGGTGCTGCACGTTCGTTGTGTGGTGTGCCACCCTGCAACATGACTCGTTTAAAGAGCGTCACTGTCTGAACCTGCAGCTTTCTGTTCTGTGAAAAAATACTGAGGCATTCAAAGTTAAAGCACTTTTAAGTTTCTATTATAAGTCAATGGAAGAATTTATATGGTTATTTAGCGAACAAAGAATGGGGTTCTGGACATCTGGTCTAGTCTCATAGTTCAGGAATTTGCAGCCTCATGGTCAAATAATCTTTGTCCCTGGGAATTCTTTGATCGCGTGGTCCACCATCTTGTTTTTAAATTCCGATCATAAAAAATCATATATCTCGCCTTTGGGGTCACTCCTGAAGTAAAACTTACATGGGTTTTACTCAGGGGGCTTTGATCTATCGAGCTATGCCTTTGGTTAGGTGTAAAATGGTCAACAAATAGAGTTATAAGCTTTTAAATTCTTTGATTGTGAGCCTGCAAATTCTTTGATCTCGATCTTGCATTGCAAGCTCAAAATACAATTTTCTTAGTTCAGGGGTGGCCTAGGAACACAAATGAGGGTGGGTTTTGATCAGGGGACTCTGTTCTATCAAGGCATTGTGGTAATTTCATCTAAATCATCCACAAACTCGTGTTTCACTATTTTTTATTCTTTGATCATGAGCGGCCAATGTCTTTTATCTCGAGACTGCAAATTCTTTGATCGTGAGATTCTCTGTTCGTGATCATGCATCGCAAGCGAGGGACGAGATGGCCCTTTGAAAAATACAAATTTCTCTGCTCAGGGATGGCCTAGGAAGATAAATGAGGGTGGGTTCTGCTCAGGGGGCTTAGTCCTGTCAAACCATGGTGATGGTTTACCACAATCGTCTCAAAATTTTGATTTTCATCATTTTGTATTCTTTGACTGTGAGCCTGCAAATTCTTTGATCGCAAGCCTGCAAATTCTTTGATCATGAGATGCTTTGATTGTGATCTTTGATTTCAAGCTAGAGATGAGATGGCTGGATGAAAAAAATCAAATCTCTCAGTCCAGGGGTGGCCTAGGAAGACAAATGAGGGTGGGTTTTGCTCAGGGGGCTTCTTTCTGTCAAACCACAATGGTGGTTTGCTGCATTTGTCTAAATATTTAGATTTTATGAATTTTTTACCCTTTGATCATGAGCCTGCAAATTCTTTGCTGGCGAGCCTTCAAATTCTTTGATCATGAGATTCTCTGATCGCGATCTTTGATAGCGAGATAGGGACAAGATGGCCAGATTTTATAATGCATTAGATAGGCCAATTTTACTAATCTTTAACATTATATGTCTTGGAAACAGTTTGGGATTTTTATTTGAAATTTGGAGGGTGTTTACGGTATATCCTGTAGATGTCAATTGCAGTGTTTATGTGTCGGACAATGTATTTGTTGTGGAGATATTGCATGGCACACTTAACACTTTTTGGACAGTGTTTTACATTGTCGTGGTGGCTTGAAATTGATAGGGTACCTAGTCTTAGTGTCATGGATGCACTTTTCAGTCATTGAGTTTGTAAAATGTCAATAGGTGATGAATTGTGCAATTCCAATGAATGAAAATCTCAAATTGTAATGTGTTCTATCTCGGAAATGTTTTTTTTTTTTACTTGAAATTTGGATGGCCTAAATGTCACCCCATTCTTTTTCACTGACCCGTCTCAATATGATTAAACATTGAATGGGGTGACGTTTAGGTCTCACAACCCCAATGACACACCCTGTCATCTGTCAATCAGGGGATGATTGGTGGGTGGGGGGAAGTGCAACCCCCAAAATTTTGCATTTCTCTACTTCTTTTTTAACCCTAAATGATGCATTAACACATTTATTTGCATAGAATCTATCTATCTATATACATCTATATAGAAGTCAACCACTGCTTGTCTGTTTTCCTAAGGATTGCTGGCAATGTGTTCACCTGTTCCAGGCAGTCAAGGTAGTGTCCTCCAGTGTAGTGTGAATGGGAGGAAATACCATGGATATGGCACTTTCACCTCAGGAAAACTACTCAGATTGTTTTTAAAACAATCTTCTTCCTCCAAGGTTAAATTCCAAATCTCCTGTATTTCCCTTAGTCCCTGGAAGATAGGAGCCTTAAGTGGAGAGCAGGGCCTGTACAGCACCATATTGTCACTGCTTGAAGACACAGTGGAGCCAGAAGAATCATACTACTTCATAGGGTGGAGAATGTCAGTATCCCATGACATGAATGACTCAAATTGAGCAACTCAATTTGAACGACTCAGTTTGAGCACCTGTGCAAATATCAAGTGTGAATAAGGAGTGAGCAGAAATGACATTGAATGTAAAAGATGTCTAGGAAGTGAATAGCAATGGAGAGCCAGAGAGAAGATTATAGGGTTTTGTTTGGGAAGGCTGATTCCAGATGGCCATCTAGTGTGGTGGTTAAGGTCACGGTCTGTGATGCTGGTGGACAGGGGTTCAGGACTGGAATTTTTTTCTTGTTGCAGTATTTCATTAATTTATTATTATTTATTTATTTATCACAGACTTTGTTCCCCCCCCACCCACCGGTTTCCCCCCAGCATTCTCCCCCTGCAAACTATGAACCTCATGGAGTAGCCCCCTCCCATGTTTTCCTCTGTTCCCCAGTGTCTACCCACCCTGGAGTTGATTATTTATATATGAGGTGTGCAGGGGTCTTGCCCCACACAAAGGGGGTGCAGGGGCATAGCCCCCCATAAATAGTGAGTTTGGATCACCCCTATATAGCTAGGGTTGTGCCATCACTGTTTGCTCATGTCACTGTAGTGCTGATTGCTGATGTGTTCAGTGATTTGCACTTGTATTGTCAGTCACAATTTAATCTTCATGTTTATCACATGAAACTGAGATCAGGGTTCTTTTTACCCAGTTCTCCTTCTTATCTTCTAGGAGATTTAATTGTGCTCCTCATCCTTCTCCTCCTCTTAGGGAAGGAGCTGGTGAGTCTGAAGACTTGCAGGGGGAAGCAAATGGAGGCACTACAAGTTCAACCAGTAGCACTTCAGACAGTGGCTGAGGAACGATTTGAGGAATAGAAGACATCTATCTCTTTATTCAGTAAGAGAATTTCACCAGTATTGCACCTGGAATGTTGATGATGAGTTGGAGCTTATCAGTGCAGTTCCAAAAGTGCAAGTAGGAAGCTACAATATCTGTGGTACTGGATTCAAGTGTTTTTTTTTTTTATAGATGGGGTTCCTTACAGAAATAATTATATCAAAAGTTTTAATGCTACACACATAAAACTACCCATGTGATATGCATGCTGCAAGCATGAATTAAATGTTAAATTGGAACTGATTGCATGCATGTCACATGCGTGCAGCAAGCAAGTGTGGAAAGCATGATTTTTATGTTAAATTAAAAAAAGACTGCATGTATGTGGCATGCATGCAAAAAGCAAATGATCTCTGATAACTGCACACATAAAAATTAAGTGACTTGCTCAGGACTACACAATATACAAGTGAGGGGTGATGAGATTCAAACCCATGTCTTCAGGTCCCCAGGTCTTCCAGTCTGCAGTGCAGTGCATTTAACCATTAATCTGTATGCTGCATACATATGGCTTGCTTGTACTTCAGTACAAATTTGCGTACATCTGCATGCATGCAGCATGCTTATAGCTACTGATATACTTTTTAGTTTTCTTTGCCCCCCTTATCTCAGCTGCACAGCTAAACTGTGGCACACATACCAATAGAAACACATGTGGTTCTTCCCACCATCGATACACACACTTACCCACAAAACTACTTAATTACTTCTGTCTGTCTGTACTCCTACTATTTTCTCTCCATAGTTTTGAATGTTTCCATGCAAACAGACTTTAAGGGGCAAACACAAAAGTAGCAATAACTTGACCCACCCACACAACCAGTCCCCCTCCCTGCACCTACTGTAGTGATTGCAGCTACGCTGCTACAGACAACTGACAAGTATGCTGCTCACACAGAGGATTTCCTGTAAATTTAGACTTTATGGCAGGAGTACCACTTCAGATTTTGCAGGAGGAAGCTAACAACCAGCGAAGGCCAGGTGCTAGTTATGCCCTAGGTGACAAGTTCTGGAATGTCTGGAATATCTCTAAAAGGTAAAACTTATTTGTTGTGCCTGAAAAGTAATATGCAAATCAGGAAAACTTCAAATGTATACGATTTATCTGTCTATACCATGGAGAGTGCATCAGATTTGTGTTTAAACCCATCCAATTACTAACCATTTTTTTGTCCTGGCTGAAGTTCTAACCCCCCCCCAAAAAAAAGATGTCTCAATTTCTCTCCCATACTCCATTCCATTCAATACCCATCCCATATGGGTCATGAAGCTTCCCAAAGGCACAAGAACATGAAAAACACATCAATATTTCAGTCCTTCCTCCTTCCCTAATCCCCCATTTAAAAAAATGATTTACTTTTACTTACCCAGCCATCTGGCCAGAACTTTTGGCCTAACCCAGTGTGCCACCAGCCCAGTTTTCAGTCCGTTCCTCCTCCTCCTTCCTTCTGCCAGAAGCTGGATGCTAGAACCAACCATCCCAGGTCCCGAACATGGTCTGCGACCAAGTCACCTCACCAACTGAACCCACCCAAACTGTATTGCTTGCTTCTTTCTTGTCTTCTGCCATGTCTGCTGCTGAACTGCACTGATTGAGGATTATTAAGGCCACCCACATTGCTGTCACTGCTGCTGAGAGGCCTAGCTTGCTGCCGTGGGGGGGGCAAGTAATTTTTTATAAGGCGAGCCTAGTAGAGTAAGTAGGTAGCCTAGTCTTGAGTTAGAATCTACATCACCCCTAGCCCCTTCAGCCACCAAGGGAGATGTAGATTCACTAAGAGGAGACCAACAAAAATATGCCACCTCAACACTGCTATTGAGAGTTCAGTTCTCATCAACTCCTCCAAGCTATAGTGAGCAGCCTGTCTACTCTGTGGTGTGAAAGACAGTGTCCCACTTGCATGAGTCATGTACTCTTGCTTGGCTGGAGCACCTCTGTGTCATGTGTGGTGGCATCATTGATAATAGGTGGAGATAATTAATAACACAATACAGACACAGTCAAGTCAGGAGTGCACTTGTAGCATGAGTACAACACTGTCCAGAGGGGTACTTAATTTACAAAAGATTAAATCCAAATTTAATGCCATTATTGTTACACCATAAGCACAACTTTGGCACAAATGCATGAGGGGGCAACTGACTCCCCCAACCTAACTAAATGGCACCCCTAGAAATTAATTCTCAGTGCCTAATATCAGTACAAGTAAATACAATGTTTTCCACTGTGTTCTGAGGTACTATATGTCCTTGTTTCAGGGTGTATCCTGATCATCATGAGGGTTATTGTCCTTCATTTTGAGAGTTCATGTCTCTCATTTCAGCAACAAAATGTGAGGTATGGTGCATGCTTCCAAGACACTACTCAGCACAAAGAGTGCTGAGCAGGGCCATAGTGTATATACTCCATACAGAACAACAAAAGGAAAGTAAGCAAGCTATAACAGTCATGGAGAAACACATTTGTAGCACTGAATATGCATAAGGGGATTTGCATGGACCAAAACAAAAAGGTCAGGTTTTGCGACACAGAGGATCTTCTTCATACATCTGGAATGTGGGATGTTGGCTGACTATATCTTAGGCATTTAATGCAGTAAGCAAATGATACTTTACAAATTAATGGTGATTTAATGACAAAAATCAAAAGCATTTAAACAACTGGCAAAAAGATTAGAATTAATGAGTTTACCTAATTGCAATGGCAAATCAATGAAAAATGTATTTTAATGGCTCCAGTTTCTAGCTGTGGTAGGAGAAATAGAAACTGATATGCTTTTTTAGGTGAGATTTGCACCAGACTAGTTGCCGCACACATGGCAAGTGAGGAACATGTGAACCTGATGTGATTTTTAAATTACATTCACACTAGCTTAACTGCTGCACTAATAACAAGCGTGCAACATGTGAACCTGATGTGATTTTTAGAAGATGTTTGCACTAGCTTCCTTGGTGCACACATGTCAAGCTTGCAGCATGCAAACCTGATGTGCTTTTTAGACCTGGCTCAAGTAGGTTCACTATGTGTACATGAACCACATGCAACCATTGCACAATTAAACATGTCATGCATTCTGCAGCAGACTTATATTTTTTCAAGAGTTCTGGCCACAAGAAAGTTAAACCTGCCTGTTTTGCCTGAATCACAGACAAATGTTTAGACTTGCAATCTCATTTTGAGAGCTGGTGTCTGGATCACTATTCATAGTGGAGTCACCTTGGCTCACTGGTAGTGAGTGCCAGGCAGCTCTCTCTCATCAGTGGAGATGCCTTTGACTGTTTGGCCAACTTACATGACCTCAAAGCATCACTTTTCCATCACTGACAACTTCTGCTGAGGCAGTGGCAGAATAGGCATCTTTGGGACCCTGCAGAAGTTGTGTCAATTTTCTCTTAAAAAAATGTTCCAGAACTTTTCATCTGTGTCTCCATGTGCTGTAGCTTGGCTCTAATCCTAGCAGATGTTGTAGTTTTTAATGTTGTGGGTTATGCCCAAACAGCACACACACAACTCATGTGCATCTTCATAATACTGTATATCTGCATTCTACTCTGTCAATCGCAAAAATAACTTATCATTTGACAATGGCATACACCAGAGAATGAAATTTCCCAAAAACATAGAAACCAAAAAAAAGTACAGTACATTTAATTAGGAAAACAACAATGGTAGAAAAACAGCTTCCACTGCTCCGGGTTTCACCACCCAACTGTGGGAGAAAAAGAACTGAAATGGCTGAAAGCAACTTATAATATACAGGTGATGCTGTGTACTGAAATTGGGCCTGATGCACTAAAGTGTGGATAGTACTTGCCTGATGCATGTACCCCACCCATGTACCTATGTTCCCTAGACAGGTGCAGGGTAAATGGTATGCACTACCACTGGCACCCATGGGACACCTGTCTGCAGCCACACCCCCATGGCATGCATGGTCATGCAAGCATTAAGGGGCAGTGCCGCAAACCTGGGTGGGCATCCAATTGGATTCCCATAATGGGTCCCAGAGTGGATCCCTTGGGTCCTTGTGAAAGGCACAGGGAGTAGAAGGAAAGCCACATATAGCAGCATGTCATCCACTGCCCTAGCCTTCCCCTGTAACCTAGTGGGATGGGGCAGCACAGTGATATGGTTCCCATTACTGCCACACCCAGTGGCCATCATTCGTGGGGGTGTGCACCAGGATATGCCATGTCTGGGCAGGTGTACCCAGTGGCCCCTCTGCCTGGAATAGTGCACAGTGCAGGCACACTCCTGACATGCCTCCAGTGTGGATTTCCACAAGGGGCTTAGGAGGCAGGTATGTAAGTGCTTTGTGCTGCACTTATGCACCCTTGGTGAATGCCACTGGGGGTCTTCAGGATTCCCACTGTGTGGCATTGACCCATGAGGTTGTCTATGTGCCTCAGATCCATGGTGCATAGGCAGCAAATTTGTTTGTGCATAGGGCCTAATGTGCACGTACCTGTATGCAAGTCAATGTGGGCAACCAAATTTGCGGAAGCTGACTATGAATTCCTGATGCAAATAGCTTACAATTCAAAGGATTATGCCTGTAGATACCATCAAAGAAGATCTCTGAGTGGTACAGATGTCTCGGTGCCATTGTCAGCTCTCACTCATTAAGCAAGGATCGAGCCATGGGAACAATTAAGAGAAAAATATAAAAATAGTCAGAAATCATCAGATAATCATAAAGCATAATTCTAATAAGCTAGTAAATAGCATTTCACTTTTAGCCTCAGACAGTCAAGAAAATTATACTGGTACAGAGAAGGAGGGAGCGAATATATGTTTTTTCATCTGCCAGGCCTGCCTGCAGAAAGGGACTCCAGCATTGGTGTTTAGGAAAGTGACTTGAGCAGAAAGGAAAATTGGCAAGATGTTTCTGAAAGCCTCACTTGAGAGATATATTTTTTGTTGGCTTTATTAATACAGAGTGATGCAATGCACCAGAGCACAGAAATGCATTTGTTGTTACTTTTTGTTATCAGTGAACCTGAGTCCCAGTGAAGTAAGTGTGCTAAAACTGTGGCATTCAGTGTTTCTCTGTTTAGTGGGCAGGATCATCTGTCATGCTGCACACAGGGGGAACATGCAATTCCAGTGAACTATTTTGGCTTCAGCAAGGTCTGTAAAAGTGTTGGGGCCAGCCTCCTCCTCCCTCACTACCTCCTCAGTCCTGTTTTCATGAAAATAATCATTAATAAATAAATATTTACATAACAATAGACAAATAGTATAGTAATAATAGAGGAGGACAGGCAAAATCACACTCTCAAAAATCACATTTTCATGGCAAATGAATAAATTGCTATTAATAACAATTTTAAAAATAATATATTGAAGAAAACCACAAGTCCACTATCACTGATCACATTTGCATGAATCACAAATAGAGATAGATGAAGTGTGTAAAATTTGCTTCACAAATCAATTCGCAAAGTGCGAAGTGACGACTTTGAGAAGTTTTTACAAGGTGAAGTTGCCCTTTTTCTAGGTGAATTGATTTATATTCATTTAGCTACACCTACCTTCACCTAAACTTTGCCACTTTTCTAGATGAAGTTAAGTGAAGCTGTGAAGTGGGAACTTTGCTAAGTAATTCGTGAAAGAGAATTTCATAACTTTGCTGTAGCATCGCCAGCAAAGTAGCACTTTGCAACTTCTCTAATCACAAATCTACACAATGCTACCTTTTCCTCTGCACAGCAGATTGTATAGTAGGACTGGTATCCACTATCTATTAAGATTGGTACCCATTTTCTTCATGAAGAAAGGCTATTTGAATTGATGTCTTACAGTACATAAATCAGAAAATACTTGTCAGCAAACTGCAGGCTGCCAGAGAGTAATAGCTTGCACTGATCTCATTTATAAATTTTAATTTTTCTTTATTTCACATTTTTGAAAATCACATTGGTACTAATGTTTTCATGAATTACATTTTAACACATCACAAATCATGTTTTCACAAATCACATTTTCATGGAATTTAAATTAATTAATAACTTATTTATTTATATTAACAGTTTCACCAGCACTGAGCACAGCCTCCACATGGCATACAGCTAATTTCAGTATCGTGTGACTTCCAGTCCCATGGTACATTGAAAACTTCATTTGTGTGTTCCACTTTGCCTGTAAAGTTACCAAAGTCAACATTCAAAAAGTTAGCCCTATACTGTGAAATGAGGTAGATTAACGTTGTGAATTGTGGCAAATTTGCAAATTAATCTATGAAGCAAAGTAAGCCAACTTCGTACACTACTAATTGCAAGTACACCAGGGACAAGTCCAAGGGGGATAGTGGACCAATGAAACAAGGCATTAGGAGAAGGCGTAATATGGATATTGGAGGAGTGGGACTAGCATAGGATCAGTGGCTGCTACAGGAGTGAGCAGTAAAGTCACAGAGGAGGAGGGATTTTAGAGATGGGGAAGAGGGAGCATTGTGAAAAGTGACAGAGAGTGCTCAAAGCTCATCAAAAAGAAGGAGAAAGCAGATTATTAACAGAGGATTTTATGGGGGGAGGGTAAGATAGCTGGTGTCAGAGCTGTGAAGGGAGTAAGAAGTGGAAGGGGGAGGATATGGGGGGCAGTGGTGAGGGAGCCCAGTCAGAATTTTAAGATGAAGGTGACATAATGAGAGGGGGTTCCTGGCATTAAGGGAGGGCAAGGAGACTAAGAAATACAGGGAACAGTGGTGAGTTCTAGGGAAGCAATACTGGGCAAAGAGACAGAAGAAATGAAAGAGGGGATCCAACCTGGCAATGGTGGACTTGGGAGCAGTATTACATATTATGTCACTGTAATCGAAGATTGGTAGAATCATCTGTGTGGCAGTCTCTCTATGGGCAGGAAGTGGGATACTTGCTTTGTTCCGCTAAAGTTCCCCAAATTTAGGGTGCATCTTTTGGTGGATGGCTTCCACATGCATAGAGAAGTCAAGATGACAATCCAACCCAAAAATCCTCAATCAGAACACCATCAAGGGTCTGGAAGGAGGGGAGGAGAGAGCTTGGCAAGTCTCTGACTAGTGCCAAAAGTTATGGAGACCATTTTCTAGCATTGAGAGACAGCTGATTGGATGAAAATGAGTGCTGGATGGTGTTAAAATTTATGCAAAGTCAGCTTGTTAGGTCTGAGATAGAGGAACCAGAGTAATAGAGAACCATGTTGTTTGTGGATTTGTGAATGGATGCAGAATAGCAAGTAAAGGGGGAAGTCATTTAAGAAGTTGAAGAATACAGTAGGATAGGGCTAAGGATGGATCTTTGAGGAACACCGGAGCAAACAGGGAAAGGAGGGGAGTTAGCATCACCAATATGAACGGCGTGTGTCTTACCATCAAGATATAAGAGAAACCTCTCAGCACAAGAGGAGAAGAACCCAGTTGGTTTTAATTTGTCCAGCAGGATGGGTTGGGCAACAGTGTCTAAAGTTTTGGCCAGGTTGACAAACTGGCAGAGGTGATCAGCCACTGGTCCATGCTAGAAATGATGGATTTGGTGAGCCTAAGGGCGGTGGTGGTGTGAGATTTACAGAAGCTAGACTGGTAGAAAGTGAAAAAGGAGGAGTTGACAAGGAAAGGGGAAAGTTGGGAAAGGAAAAAGTGGTCAGTTTTTTTTTATTTTTATTTTCAAATTTGTTAACCGGGTAAGGACACTGGACCAAAGGTCTTTGTTCAGGACCGACCCGGAGTGCAACACATAAATAACATATCACAATACATATCACAATACAACTATTTAAACCATATATCACAGCTTAACATACTACTTAATACAATCACAAACAGCATCTGTCAATAAATATTGTTTCAACTGTGCCTTAAAAGACAATAAGGACTTTGCATTATGAATTTGAGAAGAAAATTAATTCCACAATAGGGGAGCTGAAATTGATAAAGTACGAGACCCAAGATTTTGTTTACACAATGGGACCTCTAATATAAGACCATTGAATGATCTTAACTTTGATGGAGTATCCCTAATTGAAACTAAATCAAATAAAGGAAACTTGAATTTAAAATGAATTGCTTTTGCGACCAAACAACCCACTGAATATTCAATCCTGGAGATCAAAGGCATCCAACCCAACCCTAAATACAAATCACAATGATGAGTTCTGTAAGTAGGTGATAAGACAAAATGACAAACATTATTATAGGGTACTGTTAATGTATGCAAATCCTTTTTCCTCAAGTTATAATATACAAAAGCTCCATACTCCAAATGAGGGAGCAAAGTCCCCACAGCGATAGCTTTCCTAGTATTTTCTGAAAAATAATTTTTATATAGATAGAATAAACCTGTCTTTTGATTTACCTGTCTACATAAAGCAGTGATCTGAGGAGAAAAACTTAAAACTGGCTTGAGTAATAACTACAAATATTTAAAACTCTGGACCTGCTCAATTTGAGACCCTAATGAATCACATATCAACAATTGCAGACAAGCCTTTAACATATGTGTAGTACCAAAAAACATTGTCTTGGTTTTCTTTATATTCAAAACCATTAAGTTATCCTCTAACCAGTTACTTAGCACATCAAAATCATGCTGAAGATTGGAAGCAATACCAACTACTGATTTATCTTGATTAAACAAAATCAAATTGTCAGCGTACAAAATTATATCACATACAGTAGATTGTGCTGGTAAATTATTAACAAATAAGGTAAAAATAAGAGGCCTAAAATGGGCCCCTGTGGAATTCCACAGACCACAGGAGCCTCACATGATTCAACATTAACAATATAAACTACTCAAGTCCTATCTGTCAAATAATCCCTTACCCACTCTACAGATCCATCTGAGAAACCTATATTCAATAACTTTTGACAAGCCAAATCATGTGCAATCAGGTCAAATGTCTTGGTCAGGTCCACAAACACTGCCCCATCATTAAACCAGACTCAAAGCCATGGAGGACAGTGTTTGTGAACTGGACCAAGGCTGGTCCCGTGCCATGATATGGTCTAAAACCATGCTGCTGTGAACATAATAGATTATGACTATTCAAATATCCATTTATCTGGTTAGCCTCATGTTTTTCCAAAATTTTACTTAAGGGATTTAATATGGATATTGGCTAAATCTTCCAATAAATCAGTATTTGGCTTTTTTGGTACAGGCACAACACTAGCACGCTTCCAGCAAGATGGATACTGTTCAGTCAACAAAGATAAATTAAAAATGTAACATAAAGGATCAGTTATAAATGGAATTATTAACCTAAGAAAATGACCATCCAAACCTACATCCAAACCCCCATCCCCACAGTCATTAAACTTCTTCGGCAGAGTATGTAATAAATCAAAAACTTCACTATTCTCTATACTTTTAAAAGAAAACTTTTCTCATTTTGTATCAAACAAATATTCTGAAGACTGTTCATTCCTCTGAGGGGTTCCCTCTTTATAATCAGACAGATTGGTAAATTTTCTATTTAAGATATCAATTATCTCCTTAACCGAAGTAATCTCTTTCTCATCAACCCTCAATTTCTGAACAGAACCAGAGTTCTTGGGGGCTATTAATGAATTAACCTTACTGCAAAACATTTTAGGATTGGACAAATTTTCCTCACATTGTTCTTGATAAAATTTATTTTTCGCTGCCGTAACTGCACTAGATACTTTAGACAGCAACTGCCTGTATGTATTCAACATAACTACAGACATATATTTTTATAAGACTCCCAAGCCCCATTTGTTTGCCTAATTAATTGCTTTAACTCAGGAAAGAACCACTGATTACTAATTCCTTACACTCTCATAGTTCTCAAAGGGCAAAAAACAATCCTGGATTGAGATTAAAATCTTACAAAAATAATCAAAAGTCAGACTCACATCAGGGATACACTCCAAATAGGACCAATCTAACTGAGCCACGTGTGAAATCAAAGTTTCCTGATCAATTTGCCTAAAAGTACGAACTATCACAGTACAAAATGGAATTTTTGGATGTTTGAAATTTAACACGCAACAAACCACCGTATGGTCACTCACAGGTTCCACCATTACTCCAGAAAACCCCACCATATCCAACCTTCTCACCATAATCCAATCCAGCACAGTATGATTATTCTTTCTAGGATTATGCCTATGCTTAGTTTAACAAGGGAAAGGAGGAGTAAGACAGGCAGTAATTGCCACGGAGGGTGGGATCACCCCCTTTTGGACAGGGGATGACTGTAGTCTGCTTCTACTGATCAAGGACTGAGGTAAATGACAAGAAGCAATTTGAAGAAGTGGTTGATAGAAAAAGCACTGGCCATGGTGGAGTTAGACAAGAAATTGGAGTCAAGGATGTCAGGGCCCAATCCTTTGTCTGGATTAAGAGCTAAGAGGGCCTTCAGGGTAGCAGTGGGAATGGTAAGAGAGAAGGAGAATGGATGGTGAGGGAAGCAGATGATTGAAGCAAAAGGGGATGGAGTGTGGGGGAGGGGAATGTGGGGAGAAGGAGGGAGAGGGCACAGATGGTGAAAAAGAAGTTAAAAGATGAGGTGACTGCTGAAGAGTCAGAGCTGTGGGATCACTGTTAATAGTGCTGGCATAAAGGATAGGGCAGGGCACCTGTAGGACAGGAAGAAGAGGATGTGAATGATGTTCCAGAACTTTGAAGGGTGATTAAGGTTGTTCTGGAGTGTAGATGTAAAGTAGTCAGCCTTCTCAAGCTTAGTATCTCTGGTACTGGCATCACGAAGTGACTTAATTTCATTTAATTTCATTTTTATATTTGATACATGTGTGCACACCAAAGGTGTTGCAGCAATGAAAGGAGATTTTGGTGGTGTGTCACTGCCAAGCCTACTGCAGTTAAAAATAGCATGAGCTTGGTGGTCAAGACCAATGACCACGTGGTGTGATTGTGACACCATTCGCAACTTGCTGGGCATAAACTTTGTGTATTTCAAAGGACCAAAGCCACTCCAATCAGAGAAGGCTTTGATCCTTTGATTTACATAAATCTGGTCAGCGAGCAAACACAGTGGCTGCCAGTCCACTGTTACTCTGCTGCTGCTGATGACCAGATGAGAAGACGAATTTCTATCAACTCATGTAAAACAAAATCCTCCCACTCTCTCCCTCTCTGTGCTGTCCCACCCCTACCCTCTCTTGTCATTAGCCAAATAAAAGAAAACTCTCCCGCTCCCTCCCTTTGTGTGCTGTCCTACCCTCACCCTCCATTGCCATCTGCCAATTAAAAGAAAAACCCTCCCACTTCATCCCTCTGTGTGTTGTTCCACTTCTGCCCTCTGTTTCCCACCTGGATGACACAGCCTATGGTGGCAGAACCAAATAAGCATGAATCAGGTTGTTCCATGTCTTGAAGTAATGTTTGGATTAAAACATGGGATCCTTTATTGTGAAGCAGAGATCATGTTTTTGTGATCCCAGCCATTTTCGTATTAGACCTCAAGGTAAATATTTTTTTTTTTTGGGAGAGGGGGCTGAAATCACTAAAGCTCTTTTCTTAGAGAAGATCTAGAAAAATGAACACCAGATCAGTCCTTGCAGGGGAGTTTGTGCACAGCTGCATGACAAGAATATTGAGAATACTCTGTGCCTTGCGCCTCCTACTTTTGAACTTTATGTGTTTTGAGTGCTGAGAAAGGGAAGTCAGACTGGCTTCTATGCCAACTCTTTGTTCTCTTTGCTTTAAGAAAGTCACTGTTGTGACTGGATGTTCTCCTCTCAGCAGCCCATTGTTTTATTTATCCATACCAACATTTGGGGGACCAATCCCCAAGTCTTCATTCACAAGGACCCACCCCCAGCAGTGTGGGACAGGGGGCAGCCCACCCCCTGTGTTCATAAATTGCCTTGACATGACTTGAGACTCCTGCAAAAAAAAACAAAGAAAAAAAAAACCTGTAATGTCTTTTTATTTACTTTGAAATAAAGAAAATGGTCCCTTGTTGTCCTCACCATCCCTCTCCCCCTATCCTGACACTCTCATTGACTACCCACTACCCGACCCCACCCTTACCCTGTACTTATCACTGGAGGATGCATGCTGTCATCTTCTGTTGACTGGGACACATCTGCAAACTTCAAAGCTGAACCATGAACTGAGGAATAACGGTAAGTGCTTTATAATATATTTCAGTGATGTTTTGAACTTATGTTCATAACATTGCCATGTTGTGGAATTTTTTGAACAAATTTTCAACATGGCCTTTTTGGAACCCCCACCTCATGAACAATACCACTGTCATTTCATTAATCAGGCCCAGAAGGTGATTTTGTGGTTGCTGCCTGAAATCACCTTACAGGACTGATTAACAAAATTTCACCACCAGTGTTTATGAGATGGGGTCCCAAAAAGACCATGATGAAAATTTGCTGAAAAAATTCCTAGAAATGGCCAAGTTACAAGCGTTTGTTGAAATTGTTCTACACAAGCCCATTACTTTGTTAATTTTCAATATTTTGACTCCAAATTTTCAACATTGCAATTTTTTCACACTGCTTCATGAACAGTACAGCTGTCATTTTTCACATCCTGTCTGAAATGTGTTTTTGCACCTGTGGTACAGAATGGTGTTTTGGCATGGATTTGAATATTTTCACCTACAGGGTTTATTAGGTGAGGTCAGAAGAAGACTGTTGAAAGTTTGGGGTCAAAATATTAAAAAACACATAATTTATCAAATAACATTGTTGCAGGGATGTCCATTGCACCACTGGGGAACACGTTGCCTTACTGTGCCAGTGAGCTGAGTTCAGTTGTGAACTCAGTGAGCTGGTTCTGAGTATAGATAGGAACTGTAGTCCTGCCAACTGCACCACCCAGTACAACAGCAATACCAAAAGCAAATGTTGGTGTTGTTCGTAACACAGGCTAACCGGGAATCACTTCAAAAATGTTACCCAGAAATATCTGAACCTCTGCAGCAACAGAGTCCCACAATTGAAGCTTTGACAGTCCCTTTGAAACCAACTAACAAAGTGGCCTTGACAGAAACTGAAACTGGCAAAACTGACTGAGCAGTCAGGGCCACTCCACAGCCTACAAGCAGTGTGAACAGCAGGCCAATTTCACCTCACCAAGTCACAATCTCAGAGGTAGTGACCCGTGGTATAACTTGACTTCGACCAGGAGTAATTTAGGCTTCACCTGATCAGATGTCTGAGGGTTGATGTTTTCTAAACTACAATCGCTGGGATATGCTAGTCTCTGATTTGACACCTTTATTCTGCTTTAATGTACAGTAGAAGGTTTTTACTGGCTGTTAGTCTGACTTCCACATCTCTTAATTGGCAAATGTGGTCTGACAGTCAATGTCACTTGGCAAAGTGTGGTTGAAATTTATAAGATACCACAGCCGAGACCACTCTTATGGTTGTAAGAGTGATCTCACATTTTTAGTGTATCAGAATTCCATACCTTTGCTTCACCGTTCTCATGCTCTAAGAATGTGCTTGAGTCCACTCTTACAACCGTAACAGTGGTCTTGGTGGTGGTATTAACATGCAGCATGGTACATTTAAAAAGATGAAACTATGTAGATTGTACAATCATATCTGACCCAAATAGTGGTCTTTAGAATTTGTGCTACCAGAATACAGTAAACTACAGCTGCAAGGTACTCTGCACTGATTTATGAGAACAAGTAAAGCAAATTGGAACTCCCAGTTCTGAAGGCAACTCCCTGTGAACATATGCTTTCATGTTTCTTATAATGTTTGCCATAAGTAATCTTTTATGTAACACTCTTTTTTTTGCTGTCCTATATACCATTCATATCTCTCCATGTTCTGTCTGTGCTCTCTCTACTGTAATTTCTCCATATGAACCTATTTTTTTCTCATTAATTTAACAGGTCTGACAGGATGCTGCTTCCTTCCCCATCAGATAAGCATTACTCTATATGTAACCTGTCTTACACTTCCTGTTTACTCCATAAGAACTAAGGATCCTTTGTAACCTCCGTCCTATATTTTATGTTACAGTTCCATCAAATGTCATCCCTTCAAGACTTATACCTCTTGCTCCCTAGTACATAGGTAAGAGACCCTCACCATATTACCTATACATGGGGAAGTAAGTGGTGAATCCACACCCATTGCTGTGTGTGTGTGTCTGACTCCTGACACTGATCATATATTGACATAACTGTTGTTTTAATTTGTTGTAATGTAGTGTCCTGGTATACATAAATTCTGTAAATGTTTGATTTATTTGAGGTGGGGTGGGGTTGTCTTCCAGTCTATGAGGCTCTTTGAGTGTGATGGATCAGATAAGTGGAGGATCAATAAATACAGTCTGTATGTTTTATTCATTCAAAGTGGGATGGAGGCTGTCTCTCGGGGTATATAACTGAGGCTGTTGCTTCTGCTTGAGTGATAACAGGCAGGTAAAGGGGATTTTTATGCAGTCTGTATGTATTTTATTGTTCATGGGGGATGTATCTTTGGATCTGAGGCTGATGGCCAGAGTATGCTATCTGAATGGCTACAATTGCACTGTGAATGACATTACAGTGTCAATTCGCTGTTGCTGCTGTAATGTACCCATGGGACCTAGCACTACTTTGATAGGGTATTACACCCCATCCTGACTCAACTCTGACTGAGAGTTGAAAATCCCAAAGGACAGGGGGTGCAGGGGGAAGATCCTCCTACATGGGGTCTTTGGGGGCAAAGCCCTCCCAAAAAAAGACAGTTTGCTTGATGGATTTATGCCGACCACAACTTGCGGTCAACATAAATCCATTGCTGTAATTTCAGTTGACATAATTTTTGTTGAACCGGTATCATGGATCCAATGGACAGGTATGGGGTCATTATTATATACAGTCTGTATATGTTTTATTTATTTGAGGTGGGGTAGGGGTTGTCTCTCTCAGGGAATGAGGCTGTTCCTGCTACTCTGTGTTCTAACGGTCAGGTAGGAGAGGGCGTCCTTTAGCCCTAACTCATTTCCATGAATTGATCTCATTTTCATAAAGCTCATTACAGCTAAAGGGGTTCACAATTTGGGGTTAAAATTGCAAAAAACAAGTTGTTTACTAAGCATCTAATGTTTGGCATCAACAAATGCTTGTTATTTTTATACTGGAAAGGCAAGTTAGAAAAATTGCTCATTTTCACAAGCATCCAGTGACAGAGAAACAAACAATAAAATTCAGCATATACAATGGTAAAAAACAAGGAATTAAAAACACTTACATACATTTCTGTTGAGTAGGTAACATTTTAAGTTATTTTTCAAAAGCTTTAGAGTTGGGCACTGAACTAAGGATGATGGTAAGCTACTAAAAAGTTTAACTCCCATGTTAGAGATGAAGAGTTACCCTGTGTTGCATGGCAACATGAAATTGAGAAGAAGTTGCCAGTGATGAGTCTAGCAATATGTGAATTAACAGTTCTCTGAACTAGGGAAACAAAGCAATTGGGAAAAAGATCCAAATAAATTTTGTAAACAAATATCAAGATTTTACTGTTCAGTCTATCTTCTAAAGACAGCCAGTTTACAGCATTGTAGAGGTCACAGTGATGGGCCATTCTTGGTAGTCCAGTAAGAAATATGAGTTATGGTACATGGTTGATGAAAGAGAGGCTAAATAAATATAGGAGTCATAATCTATCAGGGGAAGCAAAAAACTATTTGCTAAAATCGCCCTTGTTTCAAGTATCAACAATTGTTTCAAGTGGTACAAAATATCAGGCCTTTGATGAATATGTTTGATCAGATGACTAATGTGAATTTCAAAAGTTAAAGAACAGTCTAAAGATACATCAAGATATTTAAAATTAGAAACTCAGTCAAGTTACCATCATTGTCGTTGAGAGTAAAGTCAAAATCAGTGGCCTTTCTAATGCCGGAGAACTCCATAGACTTAGTTTTTTGGCATCAAGAACTAAGTCACTTGTTAAGAAAACCAAAAATACAGCCTGCTAAAATCACTCTGAAGTTTGTCAAAAAGTCCTGGGGGACTGGTATCTTTACTAAACAAGGCTGCGTCATCAGCATAAAGGATCACCTCAGTGTGCCTACACATCTTAAGTAGTGAACTGACAAAAAGTGTAAATAATAAAGTGCCTAATATAGAACCTTGCAGAACTCCATATTTTATAAAACAAACTTTAGAATGTCGTCCCTCAATAATTGTTCTGTGTAACCTATTATGTAAGTAATTCCTGATCTAATTAAGTACTTCCCTTGAAGTTTATTTGGGATAATGTTCTGAGAAATAAACAATGATCCACAAGGTTGAATGCCTTGGTGAGGTCCACAAACAAAGAGCCAGTGTAAAGCCCCACATCAATAGCCCTATATCAATTGCCCAATTTGTATTCAGCAAGGTCAGTTGGGGAGCCAGTGGCCTTGTGGTCCCCCAGGAAAGGTCATGTGCACAGACAGGCCAACAACTCTACCATGATCAAAGGGAGGTGTGAACCATGGAGCTGTGTTTTCCTGAGGGGGGTATGAGGATCCCAGGCCGAAAAGTATTTGAAGTTAAAAAAAAACAAAACCTTAGGATTCCTGTTAATGTTGCTGGCAGCTAGTGTGGGGGAACTGTCAGTTGCAGTCAGGTCAGAAGTTAAGAAGATAGATCCAAGGATCAGAAGGAAGTAATCTGGATGAATTTAGGGGGGCTTTGGGGAAGGGACTCTTATGCACACAGTAGACCATATGATGGTCACTAAGGGCATCAGGGAGGGAACCAGCAAATAAAGTAGATATCATTTTCTTTCCCTAGATGAGTTTACTTGTACTTCAAGTCCACAAATCATTATTTACAGTTTTCTACAGCAACCAAATTACACTTATTATTGTATTATATTATCAAGGTACTACAGTATTTAATTTAATACTGCTGTCATGCTAGAGGGGCTGGGCACTAAAAATCAAAAATATCTACTGTGAGTCACCATAGTTAGCATCTGGTGATAGCTGCATCATACCATCATCTGGCAGCTCCAACAAAATTCCACTCCTATCTTATCCACAACATCACTGATCACAAATCACATTCATGTTTCTTGTCACATACAGTAAATACAAAATAAATAGTACAATTAAAGTTAAAGACAAGGATGTGGACTGGCTCTGACAGCAACACACTCATTATCATAAATCACATTATCTTGGAATATAAATAAAAAAATTAAGTAATTTCTACATTGTAGTAGTATCACCATAGTACTGTTTTTAATCGTGTCATGTCATGGTCATGCTTAGAATGCTTAATCCTCTAATAAATATTCATAAATGCAAGATTGTGCATCTCAACTGGTCATACTATTCTTCCTCCTTGATTGTCTTTTTGTTGCTCTAATGCCAATGTGGTGTTGTCATCACACACTTGTTCAACATTGTGTGCCACTCAAATAAATTAGTCCAGCTCCACCACAGGTAAGAAGGTGAGGGAAAACTGACCCCACATGCTTTACCACTCCTCACATTATCAGTACACTGCAGCTTTACCTCTACATCTTCCTTCACATCATCATCCTTCTCTATAACTATCTAATGCCCCACTCCTATCTAATCTGCATCATTACTAATCACAAATAACATTCATGTTGTCTTGGTGTATATACTAGATAATAAAACTGGGCTATCCAATCTCCCTTGCTGTAGTCTGCATGGTTTGCAGTGTACTCCAATATGTAACAGTAAAATATGCAAACACACAGGCAGTGTGCAGATTGTGATTAAAAAGTCATGTTACTTCAGATTAAATTCATGCTGTATCTGGCCACATTTTACACACCCAAGTTTCACTGATAGACCTTGTAGCTTTCTCAAGGCTATGTTCCTACAAATAATCAAATTACTAGGTATTATTTGCACAGTTTTGAACACTATAAATTGCATTGTTGAAACTCAGTGACTCAACCTGCAAATAAATGACTCAATTAAGAACAAGGAGCTCAACAGATAAACTGACATCACTTTCATTCAAAGCAAAGTTCTGCTTTAGTTCACAAATGATCAAGCCTCATTCCTTGCATGCAATACAGAATCATCTGTCTGGCATCGCCATTGTTGCTTACTAAAAGTGCCAACAAGTCACGTCTGCATGTCAACATGATCACATGCATGTGAGACTGACATAATGACATCATGTGTGCTTACCTGCTGACCACATAGTGCTCATACTCAGGGCCTCACAGTAGTGAGGTGACCTCCAGCAGGGTGGAAGCAAATCAATAGTCATCTTTTGAAAGGGTTATAAATTTATATGTTACCTGCTAAACAAACATTCATTAGTAACAGCATGATGAATTTCAATTGTGCTAAACCTCTACATTATTAATCATCAGCAGTTCTTATTTCTAAGTCATATCCTCACGTAAACTCCATTATTTAAAACAGATAGATGGCAACTTCTACATAAAACTAATTTGAGACAGGGTACACCAGACAGAATGTTTTTTTCCACTCGATGTTCACCAGTGTTTGGAAAAATTAAAAATGTCCTTCACAAATATTGAAGAGTGTTATGGTCCCCAGGGTAAGAGCAAGGACTTTCGTTTCTCCCCCACTAGTGGTAGCCAAAATGTTTGCACTATGAAAGAAAAGGGATGAACGACTGCACAAGCTTTATAACTCCTTATATTGTTAGTTCAGTACAACTTTCACTATGCATCTTCCTCCTCCTCATCATCATCCTTCTCTATAACTAACTGTCACCTTGTCATGTTCAATATAAACATTTAAAAATATGTATTAATATTTAAACATAAAATGTATAAAACTAGTATAATAAATAATCATATAAAATAATACTAATATAACAATATTGAAAACATATTGGTGTCATCATGGAGACTATTGTAATTAGCAAGTAGATAAAGCAGGGACTACAGGGTACTAAGGCTAGGTTACTTCACACCATGGGATTCAATCAGTGGTTAAAAAACTGGTGCAGAGCTCAGGGTTTTGGCTTCATTGGGGACTGGGGCTCCACCTGGAGGGATACAGGCCTGAACTGGCATGATGGTCTGCATCTATCCAGGAGGGGAACAAGAATTCTATGAGATAGGTTTAAATGCTTCATTGGCAAGCATTTAAACTAGCCAAGTGGGGAGGCATTGAAAAGGATAAGGTAAATCCTAGCCCCCAAAACATCAAGGTAGTTAGTGAGGTAAACACCAAGATAGAGCAATCAATAGGGAGAAGGGCAGGGGTAAATGGAGAAAAAAAACAAAGGCAGTAAGGAAAGGGATGGGATGAAAAGGAATAAGGTCATCCAACAATGGAGGGTAATGAGTGCCAATGCCCATAGTCTAGGTAACAAGCTCCCTGAACTGGCTGCCTTGATGGAAGAGGGATACCTGGACATCATGGCATACACAGAAACATGGTACACAAAGAACCATGACTGGGATGTCAAAATAGCAGGGTACACAATCTACAGGAGGGACAGGGAGGGTAGAAGAGGAGGAGAAGTAGCTCTCTATTTAAAGGAAGGGATCAAAGCAATGGAACTAAAGAGTAAACAGGGAGGAGAGGAGACACTGTGGGTCACCCTGGAGACTGGAAATGGCACCACATTCCACACAGGGGTTGTATGCAGACCCCCGTCTTAGGGGGAGGAAATGGACAAGAACATGACAGAAGGCATCCTTAGGATGGTGGAGAAAGAGGAGATATTGTTGATGGGGGACCTGAATATGCCAGATGTTAAGTGGAGCATTTTGCTGCAGCCACATACAAGAGCAGGGCCATTCTTGATGCCCTACAGGGGGCATGCCTCAGACAGCTAGTTTTGGATCCCAGTCAGCAGGGAGCAATCTTGGACCTGGTACTCTCAAATAGGGATAGAGAGAGGCTCTCAGATCTAGAAGTGGGTAGCCATCTGGGAACAAGTTGCCACCAAACAGTGTGGTTCATGATAAACTTAGCCGTAAAGTCAAGCCATACAAAAGTGAAGGTACTGGACTTCAGGAGGGCTGATTTTGTCAAAATGGAAGAGTGTCTCGGAAAAGCACTAGCAAACAAGCATGAAGGTGGGGTGGAGCAACAATGGAGAAACATCAGAACTGCCATCACAGAGGCAACAAGCCTTTGTGTGAAGCAAATAAATCAAAACGAAAGAAAAAAACACTATGGTTCTCAAAAAAAGTGGCAGTGAAGGTTAGGGAGAAAATGATAGCATTCAGGAAGTATAAGGAAACATAGAAGGAGCAGGACAGAGACCTGTACCAGTAAAAGCAGAAGGAAGTGAGGAAGACAGACAGAATAGCAAAGGCCCAAACAGAGGAAAAGATAACTAACTCGGTTAAGAAGGAAGACAAAACCTTTTATAGGTACATTAGGGAGCAAAGGAATACTAAGGCAGGGATACTGAGGCTGAATAAAGAGGAGAGTGGTTGGGCAGAGAGGGACAGTGAAAAAGCAGGGATACTGAATGAATACTTCTGCTCAGTATTCACAAAGGAAGAGGAGGGGGAGGTACCTAATCCAGTCAATAGAAGCGCTCTGGATAGGGGGGTTGATATCAGTCCTTTAGCAGAAGAAAGGGCTCTGAAAGAACTCCTAAAACTGAAAATTGATAAAGAAATGGGGCCTGATGGGATTCACCCCAGAATTCTAAAAGAACTACGGATAGAACTAGTAACACCACTGACTACCCTTTTTAACAAACCATGGGAGGATGTTGTGGTACCTGAGGAATGGAGGATGGTGGATGTGATTCCCCTTCACAAAAGTGGGAGCAAGGCAGAGGCAGGGAACTACAGACCTATCAGTTTGATCTAAGTGGTAGGGAAAATAATGGAATCACTTCTGAAGGAAAGAATTGTTGAGTACCTAGAGGCCAGTGGGGCACAGGAACCAAGGCAGCATGGATTCACAGCAGGAAGATCATGTCAGACAAATCTAATCGATTTCTTTGACTGGGTGACCAAAGTAGTAGACCAGGGATGGGCTGTGAACATGGCTTACCTAGACTTTAGCAAAGCAACTGACACAGTCCCGTGCAAATGATTAATAAACAAATTAGCCAGCCTGGGAGTGGGTCCCAGGGTGGTAGCCTGGGTAAAACATTAGCTGGACAACTGGACAAAGAGGGTAATAGTGAACGGAGTCCACAGTGAAGAAAGGGGGGTTACTAGTGGGGTACTGCAGAGTTCAGTACTGGGGCCAGTCCTTTTTAATGTCTTTATAAGTGATATTGCAGAGGGACTGGAAGGAAAAGTATGTCACTTTGCAGACAATACAAATATATGCAACAGGGTTGATACACCAGGTGGGGTGGAAAGGATAAGAAGGGACTTGGCAAGGTTGGTGGAATGGTCAAATATATGGCAGCTTAGAATCAATGCAAAAAAGTGCAGAGTAATACACCTGGAAAACAAAAACCCAGGGGAAGAGAGCACAATGGGGGTTGAGATACTGACAGCAACAACAATGGAAAGGGACTTGAAGGTAGTTATATCAGATGACCTAAAGGTGGGCAAGCAATATGAGAAAGCAGTAAGGAGGGCTAGGGGGACACTGGGATGCACAGGGAGAGGCATCAACAGTAGAAAACAGGAAGTTGTTATCCCTCTGTACAGACAGTTGGTGAGACCACATCTGGAGTACTGCATGCAGTTCTGGAGACCCCATCTCTGCAAAGACATAGACATGGTGGAGGCTGTCCCGAGGAGGGCAACCAAAATGGTGCAGGGTCTGCACCAGAAGACATATGAAGAAAGACTAAATGAGCTTAATATGCATAGCCTCGAGGAAAGGAGGGAGAGGGGAGCATAATAGAAACTTTCAAGTACCTCAAGGGAATCAGCAAAGTCCAAGAGGGCAGCATCTTTCAGAAAGAGATGTGCAAGAAAAAGGGGGCACAATTTGAAGATAGAGGGGAGATGGCTCAGAGGTAATATGAGAAAGTATTTCTTCATGGAGAGGGTTGTAGATGCATGGAACAGCCTTCCTGAGGAGGTCGTGGAGTCAAAAACTGTGGGTGAATTCAAGAAAGCATGGAGCAGACATAAAGCAATTCTAGTGGGGGGTAGGAGGAAGTGGGCTGTTGGTTAACTAGGATCTGCAGCTTATCCATTAGGTAGGGAAATTGGCAGACTAGGTGGGCTAAGCGACTCTTCTCTGCCATCAGATTCTATGTTTCTATGTAGATGGGTGTAAGCCTTGAAATCTGCAATGACTATGTTCTATTACTTAGGCTCAGCACTAATCTTCAGCAGTCTTAGTGGGTTTCAGACTCTGTTACACCACAGATACATGAATCCACAAAAGTTGCATGTCAACACCACCTACCACAAGTGAGCTACTGTAATTAATGTTAATATTCATTGCTGACTTCAGGACCAATACCTACTGTAGTTTCCAGAACCTGTCCTTAACCTTATGTATGCTTTGGATTGGCAGATAACTGGTACCTAAATATATAACAATGTTCAGCTTTCTCTTCCCAACCCTGATGAGCTCCTCCAACTGGGAATGGTCTGTGCCTTATCCACTGTAACTGCTGGAAGACACTGAATAGGTCTCTCATTCACTGACATTGCACACTAGACTCCCTGTTCCTCTAACTATAAAAAATCCAAAGACCCCAAAATGACTTTTCCTCCTACCCTGCTTGACAGGACAAGACCCCTCAAAAGAGAATAAAGAAGCAGAACCTTGCCTAAGAATGTCTTTCTCAGCCAACGAGCAGAGACTGTACCAGTCGTCAAATGTTTCAATGAAAATGAGCAGATCAACTCTACTGTTTGTCCATATCTACAATTCAATTTACCTAGCTTTCCTGGAATGGAGTATGTAGTATATTTAGAGGAAGGGGGATTTTGAATTAAGCCATTGGTATGCTACATTTGCCTGAGAAACTATAATTTTTGTAACTTGGAAAAATAATGGTAAACATTATTGAATGCCCATGCAAACCATTTTACAAGGGTTTGTGTTATGAAGTACTATTTCTTCTACACATAGCAAAAGCAGCACTTGTGTATTTTCTATGCTGTAATAAATTCACATTGGGGCCTATGCATGATGGTGCTGAGTGCCTACGTGCCACAGATCCACAGCGTGTAGCCACTTTGCACCCATTGCACCACCGGCATGGGATGCATGAATCGGGGTGTGCAGCACCTATGCACCTGATCCCCTGGCTGCATGGACAGCAGTGTGCCAGGGGTGGGCGGGGGGCATGACAGCACTATGCGCCATGCACAAAGGTATGTAGAGCACACCACAGAGGTGCATAGGGCTGAGAGAGATATACCGGGGGGACCCTGCTATAACTGCCACATGTGGCCTGGCCAGTGCATCCACGGAGTCCCCCAACCTGGTGGCATTCCAGAGTGTCACTGGCAACATGCAGGCTGCACAACCCCCAAGTATGTCTGCCTCATCCCAGGGTACACCAAGCACCCACCCCCACACACACGTCATCTCTTCCTTGGTGTTGGGATAGAACCCCCCTACGGCACCGACAACACCCTCACCCCACCCCTGTACCTGCAATCATGCTGTTGTTGTAGCAATTGCTGGTCAGCAGCACAGCCCTCCACACACATCCTCAGCTGCCCACCATACAACTGTTTCTGGGGGTACAATCCCTGCATCACTTGTATGGCGGGCGGCCATGGAGGTGTGTCGAGGGCTGTGACACTCACCGCTAATTGCTATGGCACCAACTGGCAGATAAAGAGGTGGGGTGATGGTGCTGTCGTGCCATAGGGTGGGGTCTACTGGCCACCAATGGGGGTGCACCAGAACATGGGCCTGTGGGATTGGGCAGTGCCGATGTGGGCAGGGTATGCCAGCTGGGGTGTTTGAGAGGAGGGGGGAAAATGCATCAAGATGGAGCACCACTGTGGAGGGGTTGCCATGCGTACTGCCATCCAGGGAGGGTCTGCATGGATGGAGAGGATGGCATGCATTGCCGCAATGTGGTATGGGTACTGCTGGTAGGGGGTGACTGTACTGGCACTACATGGTCAGGGGCAGAAAGTGATTGGGATGGAGCTGTGCTCACAGGGTGCTGGGGCTGCTCTGTATTGGGGACTGGTTTGGTGGTGTGGCAGGTCACCACCGTGCACCAGGAGCAGAGCTAGGGGGTCCTCCAGCCAGCAGGGCATGGCAGTATGGGTCCAGGTGCTAGTGTGGCTACTCACACACCTGGACCCATGCACAGCCATGCAAGTGATCCACTAGGGACCCAGGCCAGGCATCCAACTGGATGCCTGGCTGGGACTGATACTCCTCCCCCGGCTACCCTGCGTGGTCCTACATGCTGGAGGCCAGTGCCGTGGACAGGTGGTGGCCATTGGTGAAAGCCGGCCTTGTGCACCTGTCCACAGATGCGGAGCTACGTGGGCAGGATACATGCATCTGGTGCATATTTCCCACCCATTTATGCATAGGCCCTATTATTATTTCAAACTCTTTACTTCAAGACTTCTCAACATACTCAGAAACTTTTAGAAATGTGTTGACACTTGAGGAAAAAGTGTATATACTCTATTTTCCCTTCACAAAAACAGCACTTTAAAAATAATATTAAAATAATATGTGCATTTCCTTATTTAATATTGTTTAAATCCTTGTAACGTGGTTTTAAATAGATGATACTTTGCTTACCAAGCAAAATGAAAGATAAAAGCTACTGTTCTACTTTTGGACAGTGTCTCTATCATGCTGTAACTCCCAGTGGAACAGGTTCCTTGTATGGTTAATTCTTTTCCTATAGCTTACTATTTTTGCTTATGAGGGAGAATTTTAAGCGCCTTCTGTTCTGGCTAAAAATAAATAGATGATTATCCCATAAAACAAAAGCAAGGACTGTCTATAAGGAAATGCAACAAGAAACTGAGGCAAAAGCACCTGTAAAAGGAATTTGGCCCTTTAAATGTTAAGGATCTGAATTATGCCTGAGGTTTTCTTTTTGTTCGAATTAATGATGGCTTAACTATGGAACAGCTGAGGCAATGAATATATGTGTCTACTTCCAACAATTTAATTTTCAGTAAATTCCTTTGGTGATTAGAATTAAGAACTGATGTTGACATTTGTTGAAATCATTTATTGAATTTCATGTAACCTCCAGTGGATGCTGATTAGAGGAGGTGACATTTAGCCCAGACAAAAATTCCCAATATACTGTACAGCAAACCTGCAAAAAAAAATTACAGCTTCTCCCTGTGTACTGATTCAAAAGAAGGAATGAGTGACAAATTGGCAGCATCTTGAAGAGAAAAGAACAACACTGCAAATGAGTGTGAAAAAAAGAGGCATCTGACACCCACAATGTTAGAATATAAATTACGTAAGATGCAGAATGTCTCTGAAAGGGAATATTGAAAAAAGTAGGTCTTATACAAGGGGACAGCAATATCATTCATACCAGCCTGTTGGCACCTGCAGGCCAAGGAAAAAATAAACCCATCTGCCTCCTAGGCCCAGAATACAAAAATAAGACCTAATTAGAATCAAGGTGACAGCAGTGAATGAAAAATGAATTCAGGACATGCAAACATTCCATTTAAAATATGTTCTTGCAATTGTATTTGCTCCATATTACTGTATATGTGCAGTATATACAGAGTTCTTATTCTAAGTGAAATAATGAGCACTTTTTAATATTATGGCTACTGACCAATCTACATCACATGATTAGCAGTGTACAGTGACAAACTGATGTCATTGTCAGAGGATAATGGCATTGCATGGTAGAAAAGTAACAGAAGCAGGTACTGTACTGTCAAAAGGACAAATATCTTGTTTTCCTGCAGCTGCCCTAAGTAAGAGTGACAGTGTGGGAAATTGTCAATTATATTTTTCAAGTTTACCCTGTGGTATCAGTATTGCTGCTTCCTATCTTATTTACTAATGCTTATTTATTTATTCTGCTACCCTGTTAGGACCACCATGGCATTTTAAGCTAGTAGATGAGCAAGTAAACAGTTTCCTGAACTTTTAGTGCCTGTGCTTTGATGGGGCTTAATTTTTCTTTTAGAACACCAACTCAAAGGACAGTGAGGAAGAACATGAAACAAAGAAGAAGGCAGTCACATTTTTGTAATGAGAATAATTTAAAAATATTGAAAAGTACCAAAACTGCTGATGGGACTTGACAATACCTGAGATATCCTGCAGTGTAAAAAGCAAGAGCAGACTTTTCTCCAGCGAATCTGCACTGTTTGCTTTATTATAGCTGGCTTTGATATATGACATCATGTACAGGCGTATTTCATTATTAGACAAAGTTCTGAACATGTGTAACCAGAGTGTCAAGTCAGTATTGTGTGACAGATAGGCTATCAGTCTTAGGAGCAGGATGTGTCTGACAAAGATTACTATAACTAGGTAACCCCAAAATGTGTTAAGGAGACTGGTCAACACCTTATCACGTGTCTTGAAGCCACATTTGAAAATAATGCTCGATTTCTACCTAATAAGAGTCTGTTATCCTATGGTTGAAGAAACAAGCTTCCCCCTGCTGTACCTCTCTGCTACCCTTTCAAATTCAGTAACAAAGACTGACACCTACTGTAGCACATTTCCTGATGGCAATCCTTCAAATGACCTGTCATTGCCATTGTTCCACATTGAAACTTAGATTTTTACCTGGCTTGGATATTAAAATACAGTACTGGTGGTGCTGCCTTGTTAAAAGTACCATTCTTATTTGGTTCTATGCATTTGATTTGAACTAGCTAAATTCCTCAGTAATAACCTCCTTATTGCTTAAGTAAAGCTTTGCAGAAAACATTAACAGGTTGTTGGAACAGGATTGGCTTCTTAGGCATCCATAGGCATCTGCAGGTGACCGTGACAGCAGGCACAGGGGGAACCCTGCAGGTCCACTGAAGTAAGGTAAAGTACCTGTTTGCTTGATACTGTCTGGGTAACACTAAAAATGAAACCAGTTCATACAAGTAGCTACTACCTATTGTGTAAGAAAGGTGGAAACACCCTCCTTAGGGTAGGCATGCAAATGGGTAAAGGCGAGTTAAAAAGGAGCTAACTAAAAGCACTTATAGTGTGGGAATAGAGGTAACACCCAATCTATGGAATCAGTGAAAAGAGAATATACAAGAAGAAAAAAAGGGAAAACTTAAAATTCCCTATCTAAGGTTAAGTAACAAAGGTATTGAGCAAATCAAAAAGGGAAAAAATAGACACACCCTCTCTAGGATATGAGTAAAAGTTCTTCCAGATAACAAAGCTTTTATAGGAATTGGAATGTCAGGAGTGGTGCAGTACAGTGGCTGTGGAGCAGCAGTTTTCAGAAAAACCTTCTGGAGACTGAGGTGCTACTCCATCTGCACACACCTTTCTGGGCTGAGTAAGGAGGTCACCAGATGGTAGGCCCAGTTGGCTTGGATTCGGGGGAACCTTCCCAAACCCAAGGGCCACTGAGTCTATCACTTTTGCCCTAGAGTATGTAAAGGAAGAGGGCCTGCTGGACTGTGGTATGATCCAGGAGGGTGGGCATTGTGGGTCAGGGGCAGATTCCTCATTCAGTGCCACTACAAAACTAATCTGCTGCTCTGGTAGATGGGACTGCCAGGAGGAAGCACCCATGGTAGTGGCCAGGGAGGATGTAGTAGGAGGCCCCAAGGTGGAAGGATAAAAACACCAGTAAACACAGAAAGCAACTTCTAGCTGGGGACTTGATCATTGGGAGAGTAAGTTTATGAAGAGGTAGGAATGGAAAGAGGGAAGTGAAGTGTTTGCCTGGTACCTTGGCTTGGAGGGATGGAAAGTGGATCCTGTGGATCACTAGGGTGGTGGGACAGTAGGGGAAGCTGGATGTCATCATCCACCTGGGAACAAATTACCTCACTAGAAACAGAGCTGGGATTGTGCAGGAGAATTTTAGCAAGGATGGGGAGAGGTGTTTAGTAGGTAGTGCAGTCAATGGCTTTCACTGAGGTGCTCCTTTCATATGGCAGTGGAGGAAGGGTGGGTTGGGATCCCCACTCCATGCACTTCAACTCAAGGTTAAAGAAATGGGGTAAAAGAAATGGGATATTGTCCACTGAAAAGTGGCAAGTCCACAAATGTCTCCTGAGGCTACAGGACTTGTAACCCTACCTATGAACCTATAAGAAATGGTGTGAAGAGGAGTGGTTCAGCTGCAATGGAGACTGGGGGCCAACCAAGAGGGGTAAGGACCCATACAGAGATGATATCATGCATCAGTTTGGGAAGAGAATTGCAGTCCTCAGTGGATGGTTTAAATGTTTCTTTGATAAACATTTAAACTAGCCAAAGGGGGATGGTAGAATAAATCAGAAAGGCATAAACTCCCCTCCCCCCCACACACACACACTGAAGAAAAGAGAAGGGAGAACTTGAGGGAAGGTAAATCCTCCATGCTGAAAAATAAAGAACGAAGCAGTACGGTTGAAATGAAAGGGGATAGGACATGAACTGTAAAAGAGAAGGGAAAAAGAGGCAGTGCAAAAAGGAAGCAAGGGAGTAGCAAGCAGAGTGGTAAAAAAGTGTGGAAATCCATGTGTGCACGCACAAGAAGTCTAGGAAATAAACTTCTGGACCTAGAAGTCATCATGGCAGAGGCAGACCTGGATATTGTGGCCATTACTGAGTTGTTGTGCACAGGAAACCATGATTGGGACATGGCCATGCTAGGATATAATCAGTTCAGGAAAGACAGGGTTTGAAGGAAGAGAGGACTGGTGGTGCTGTATGTAAGGGAGAATATCAAAGCAGTGGAGACACAAGGGGAAAGTAGGGGCTGGAGGTACTGCAGATTACCCTGGAGATTGGAAACAGAGCCATTATTCACACTGCTGTGATTTACAGACCTCCAACACGGGGAGAAAATTTAGATAATACAATGGTGGGCACCAGTGGCAAAATGGCAGAAAAAAGAGGAGATGCTGCAGGTGGGGGACTTCAATCTGCTGAAGGTAGGTTGGAGCTTCCAAGCCACAGATTCAGCTAGAAGCAGGGACATACCAACCTTCCTGCAGAGGGCACTTCTCAGGCAAAAAGTCAGGTATTTCACTTGCAATGGGATAATATTGAAACTGGTTCTCACTAACAGGGACAGTAATGCAGACATCAAGGTGGGAGACTCCTTGGAGACCAGTGATCACCAAACAGTGTGGTTCAATGTAAGGATGGAAGTGGAAGCAGTCCACACAAGGATGAAGGTCTTGGATTTCTGGAGGGCAGGTTTTTGGTAAATGGGAGAATGCCACAGAGATGACCGAGCAGGGGGATGTCCTGGGGTGCTGGAGGACAGTTGGCTAAGATAGAGGAAGGCATGAAGGCAACAAAGCTCTGCAGAAAGGAAGTGAGCAAGAACAAAAGGAAAAATAGACCATTAGGGTTCTTGAAGGAAGCGGCTGAAAAGGCAAAGGCCAAGAAGGGTAGCCTTCAGGAAGGTATAAAGAGACAAAGAGGGGAGAGGACAGGGAGGTGTAACAGGAGAAGCAGAAGGAAGCAAGGAAAGCAGTGAGGAGCATAAAGCTGTAGACTCAGGAAGGAAATGCCCAGGGAGTTGCTAAATAGGGAGAGGACCAGGAGGTGTAGCACTTACTGGTCAGGGCAGGGTGCAGGGCTGGGGCTGCTAACCCCAGAGTTCACCACCACGAACACTCACGAAAACAGACTTGCACTCCAGGATTGAGAGTTACTGTATAGGTGTATAGGTGAAGTAAGTAATCGGAGACCAAATCAGGATGTACTCTCCATCAAAGTTTATTACAAGTCCAAGTGACAAAATATGCCACACATCAAAATCAATCAACAACCAGCCACTGACTGTGACTGAGGTACCTTCAATTAACTACCAGCCACTGACTGTGACCAAGGCACCCCATCAGTTAACAACCTGTCACTGACTGTGACCCAGGTACCTAGATCACAGTTGATGGCTGGGGACACTAAACAGTGTGGAGCATGCAAAACTGGACATGAAACAGTGTGGCATGTGCAACATTGGACACCCAAACAGTGTGGCGCATGCAACACTGGACACCAAAACACTGTTCTTCTCAACATCTAATCATTATAATATTAAAACCATTTAACACCAAACATTGCATAACTAGCATATTTATGTTTGACTGTTTTGAAGTGTTCCAAGGCGCAATTCCACAACCCCTAAAATCTCTTATTCAAATATTGTTATTTTTCCATTGTCTTATGCTGTGTTGCCCTGTTCCCCCGGTTCTGTCCAAACAAACGGAGACACACACCCCAAGCACTGCAGAGAAATGGCCACTGCCATGCATTTATTTGATAAAAAAAAAAATATTAACGAGGTTGCATGATTTGGGCAGCCAGGTAGTTTTGACTGGTATTCTACTTCGTAACTCTGTGCTTCCACATGAGTTATGAGTCTTCAGCCATGGTCTCAGTTGAATTTTTCATTAAGGGGGTCCACTACTCTTTCTCAAGGAGTCCACTACTTTCTTTTAAAAAATTTGGGGTGCCATGTCTCAAAAGTGGAAGTTTCTGTAAAATTTCTGGGGGTCCTCATTTAAATACATGCAAGCCATGGCCCTGCATCTACATGGCTTGTGATGTAAGATTCTGCAGAGCACAAGGGTGTGTTCCATAGTTCTCTATGGGGCCATGTTTGAATGCCATTTCTAATGTGAACATGTGAGTTCAAAAAAATTACAGCCACCATGCTACTAACAGTGGTCTTGTTAGTTGAGCAGTGGCCATAATTTGTTTGCAATCATCATTGTAAATCAGCCCTAGAGTAAACTAATGGAGTGTGCCCTCAAGCTCTACAGATTCTTTCATTACAAGCCATGTGGCCACAGGAGCACAGCTCACTCTCCCTAGAAAATTTCAGCCAAAAAACATGAGCATCCAGACATACAAAATGGGCATAAAGGTGCTTGTACCTTCCCCTCTTCTGCATCAATCAAGACTTCCATGCCACCCAAGACAAAACAGTAAGTAAAGTAACCAGTCCTGCCTACTGCCTAACCTGATCTCACTGGAGAAGGCAAACAACCTGGAAAAACCCTGTGGGAAAACCGGGAAAATTCCTTCAAGACCCCAAAGGCGATCTCCCCTACAGGGACAGTGAGACCGTACTGACCCACATATGCTTTTACAATGGTGAGGCATGGTGGGTGCACTACCCACTGGATGTAATCTAAAAACCTATCTAAACTTATGCTACACAAATGTACACCACACAACAATGTCTCTTTAATCCCAATACCTTCCTTGCTTACTACAACCACCCTCCCACTAGTGTTCATTAATGTTCTCATTGCCGCATTCTTAAGCCAGCGGTCATTCTTCTTAGTTTTATAGAACAGTTTATAGTTCATCAGAGTACCATTGCTCATGAAATCAATTTTCACCTCCCTGGAGTTGCCTGCAATTCAATCTTCATGGGCATTCGCACACTCAACCTAGTGTCTTCTTAGAACTGACACCTGCCAAAACAAAAACACAGATCAGTTCCCACATCACATAACATTGAAAATCCAGTGATTGTCAGTGCCTAAGGGCCTGCATCCACTGACATCTACCAAAACGAAAATAGGTTTATCATGTGCTACCACACAACCAAAATCAAGCTCTGCCGATGCCCGCGGGCCAGCATCCTCTTATCCATGAGCCTTCCACCCTAACATTCTTCACTTCCTTCACACCTTCCCCTTTTCTCCTCTTCCTGCACATCTTTTTCCACACCTTCCATATTAATTTATACCTTCCCCAACTAATCATCCCAGCTTCCTTCCATCAGCATCCCCTTCCTCTTAATTCCACCATATGACAACCTCCACTTGGCCACCCCGTCTGTCTACCTTCAGCAGCCCTTGCACCCACCAATATTCTTTAAATTCTTCCCAGACACCTGTCCACCTTCAGCAGTCTCTAGCCAACCAAATGGCTGTTCACTGTCAGCATGCCCTGTGTCCCTATGCATACATCCATGTACTCACCTACTGCTGTCCACCATATCTAGCTGCATACCTTTCCCTACCCGACCACCTTTCCCCTACCTGCCCAACCTATTACAGGACCATTCAGAAATGTTAAAAAGACAATACTTCCTTCAAATTCTGTTAATTCCAACATTATTGCAGTTTTTCATATTTGTTGACGATGGTTTTCAGGTCATTTGGTGATATGTCGAATTTTCCTTGCCCTTGTCCTTGCACTGTTACTGGTCCATAAAAAAGTCATCTTCCCTTTATGACATCAATGTCTGGATGCTGTGGCCAATAGAATTTGTCATCCCTGCTCCGTTGCAAAAATTTACATTCAGATTCTTGTTTCATTTTATCAAATGATGTTACTTGTCCAATGTAAAATGTGTTAAAGTAATAGACAGCATAAAACTGGCTTGTCTGTATGTGGTCATAGTTCTTTTGTTTTCTGGTAGATGCACTGGCAAACAGATGTATTGGTTGTTGTGTTGGCTGCAGAATCTGTCAATGAGACAGCATGTGCACTAATCTGGTTCACAACAGTAGGCATACTGGTCATCACTGGAGGTGTGATATCAGAAGTGGGGGTGAGTGTGCTGGTGATTGCATTGGAGACAGGAAATGGCAATGTAGTGGGCCCAGGATTCTTAATATCCAAAGGGGGAGTGGGTGTGTGAATGATTGCACTGGAGTCCGGAATAGGCAATGTAGAGGGCCCTGAAGTTTCTTTTTCCTTCACTGAAGACATATAGCCAGGTGTGGTCTGAATAACCATCTTCTTCCATCTATTGACATATCTTGCATTTTCACAGTGACCATCCTCCTTTCTGCATGGCCTGCAGAAGCAGCTGTAGTCTTGGACTTCAACACCATCCGACGCTGGTCGGACACTCTGAATCTTTTGTGTGCCAGCTATTGTTTTTAGTTCTGGTCCTGCATTTCTGCTAATTTTTCCATCACCTACCCAGAAGAATGTTCTGCGGTAATGAGTGCAACCTTTGATGACAGGTTCCTTTGTTAAATTCCTCTTGCAGTACTGAAAGAGATGTGCAGCATTTGAAGTGATAGCCTGCCAGGACTGCACAGCTAGGCATGCACGTGACTTCACCACTGCACTCTCACCATCTGAGGGTCCTTTTCCACGCCTGGATCCAAAAATTGCACACTTTATTGGGAATCCTTGCAGTGATGGAGACTATGATATGTTTTGGAAGGTCCGTTTTGATTTGTACTGACTCCCACACCCATCAGTAAAGTATACCTGTTTCTCAATATTGATGCCACGGATGTTTCTGAGGTAGGAACTGGACATGTTCACGAAATGCAGAACTGCATGGTGGTCATGTTTGAGATCACTATATATGAAGACAAGTGACTCTGTAACTAAGTCTGTGCAACTTTCACACCTGTAGTATGTCACTACTGTGTAAACAGTTGCTTGCTCATGGTGCCAGTGGCATGACTGAATTTCATCGTGGTACTTGCATGTGTAGTTCTCTACAAAGTCTAGAACCATCAATACCCAGCTGTCGGGAAGGTTATCTTTGAGTGATTTGAATTGGTGTTGTTGCCAGGTTGCTACGTATAGATGTCGACCCAAAAACAGGAGGTCCTCCTTCAAGACTTCAACCAGACATCAAAATGTGGCCATTTTTTCTCTTCATGACTTTTCTTGTTTGTTTACTTTCTGATCCATTTATGACCCTAGAAATGGTCCCACTGTCCCACTGTTGCCATTTCACCTCCTCAGTTCTGTGTGTCTGTAAAAGTTATTCCAGTGATTTGTCAATAGCAGAAGTGCTACACATTTTGCAATGTTTTTCAATGCAGGACATTTTAAAGAATTTCTCAACTTCCTTCATTGGGCACATTGTCAGCTCTACTGCTTCATAAAATTTGGAAATTGTGCACTCCATTTTTTTCTGCTCAGAAAATTGCTTTATTGCTATCAGCTTTAGTTTCCCATTGGTGCAATACTCACACAGACACTGGTCCAGTTTTTGATCCTGTATGAGTTTAAAATTATCAGGATGGAGACTGCTGAATTTAGTTAGTCTAATTTTCTCACCTGGGTTCTGCTAACAGAATTTTTGGTGCAGCCTGTTCAGAGTTTTGTCTAAGAATGATCTTGCTTTTCCGGTTAATTTAGAAAATGCCTTCTTGTGTAGAAGTGGTGTTGCTGATATATTAAAAAAAAATCATCTACTTTCTTCTGCAGCTCCTCAGATATTCCCAACTTGTGCCTAGTGCTCCTCTTAACTTGTGAGCTGTTTGATACCCTCATCATTTTTCTCCAAATGATCCCCAGGCACATGCTTGCTCTTCATAGTAGGCGGTACTTTTTCAGAAGAAGAAACATGCTGATGAATTCTTTTTTCAGTTCTTTGTCTGCCTTCCTGTTGCACTGTTTAAACAAATGTAATTGTTTTTTAAGGACTTCCACTAACTTATTGTCCAGTTTGGTGTGACATCCAAACCTTGAGACGGCACCCTGTTTTTTTGGGAGTGACAAAGCAGATAACTTTTGAGATTGTTGCAGCAAACGTGGTCGGGGACCTGGGCAGTCCTTCACATGCTCTCTGCACAGCCTTTCTAATTGTACTTTCTGACCTTGGGTCTATCACTGGTGTTGTGCTTTCATCCAAGGCAATCAATGTCATGGTTGTACTGGTAATGAAGGGTGTTCCCATTTGTGTTTCCGTTGTGCTGGACAGTATGCTTACTTGCATTTCCATAGAGTTTGTGGTGTTATTGACTGTGGTCATGGAATTGGTGGTCCAGATCTTCTTTACTTCACGGTATCCTTGTCGTTTTTCATTGATTCTTCTGCATTTTTGTGAGGTCATCATCATGTGTTTTTCTCTTTTTCTCTCTCTCCAACATTCTCTTTTCTATTCTGCTGTTTGTTTAGTTGTTTTAGTTACAGAAGGGTTTACAGTATCTGGTGTCATGTCCTTTTTCCTTTTCCTGGCTTCCTGCATTCACAGCCAACTTTTCTCTCTAGCAAGTATGCGTTGTTCTTCGGTCATTTTCTCTCTGTGCTTCCGTGCTCATCCTTTTGCTTTTTCTTTATACTCCTGGATGCATTGTGGATCCTTTCTTAAGTTATTCTGGTACCTCTAACTTCTTTCTTTTACTGTGAGTGGTACAGAACAATTCTTCAAAGCCCCATGGAGCAAGTCAGCAGCAGACACAAATGGTGTTTGACGTCTTCTTATTTCACTTTGTTTCATCTTTTTCTTCCCAAAACTATTCAAGATAAAAAAAAATAATAAAAAAAAATGATGCCATAATAAAAAACAACATAGAATATATTACAAAATTAACTCACAGAAAACAACTAGGAGGGCACAGGGCAAAACAGTAGCACCACAAGAGGTAGAGTACAGCAGCACACATGATGATGCCACATGAGGTACTGTAGAGCAGCACACATGGTGATGCTGCACAAGGTAGAGTAGAGCAGCCCACATGGTGACGCCACAACGAGGTAGAGTAGAGCAGCACACATGGTGATGCTGCACAAGGTAGAATAGAGCAGCACACATGGTGACGCCACATGAGGTAGAGTAGAGTAAAGAGCACACATGGTGATGCTCACAAGGTAAAGTACAGCAGCAAACAAAATGGAGGCCCACCTGCACTTACCTGCAAACAAAATGGAGGCCTGCCCGAACTTGCTTGTAAACAAAATGGAAGCCCGCTTGCACTTGTCTGCAAACAAAATGGAGGCCTGCCTGCACTTGCAGGCCCGCCTGTACTTGCTTGCAAACAAAATGGTGGCCTGCCTGCATTTTCCTTGCAAACAAAATGGAAGCACACCCACACTTTCCTTGCAAACAAAATGGAGGCTCGCCTGCACTTGCCTACAAACAAAATGGAAGCCTGCTTGCACTTTCCTTGCAAACAAAATGGAAGCACACCCGCACTTTCCATACAAACAAAATGGAAGCACACCCGCACTTTCCTTGCAAACAAAAGGACGCCCACACTTTCCTTGCAACTAAAATGGAGGCACGCCTGCACTTGCCTGCAAACAAAATGGAGGCCTGCCTGCACTTGCTTGCAAACAAAATGGAGGCTCACCTGCACTTGCCTGCAAACAAAATGGAGGCTCACTTGCACTTGCCTGCAAACAAAATGGAGGCCTGCCTTTGTTTGAAAACAAAATGGAGAGTCTCTGAGTGTCGGCTGGGGTGGGGAAATGGTGTGAGTGTCTGAAGAATAGATACATTGAGTTGCTCAGGGGCAGCAAAGTGGGGTTCACTGGTTAGCAGGAGGGAGCTGCCATGGTGCTTTAGGGATGCAAAGGTCTTACTTTAAACATGAAAATCTCACTTTAAACAAAAAAAAAACTGCAATCACAAAATAATTAAAAAGTAGCATTTTACCACATTTTATCAATCATAGAATTCAGCAAGAATATGACAAAATGTTGCATAAAACACCAAGTCCAGATGATGCACCTTTCCAGGCATGCTTCTTGGCCTACATCCTTCCACCAACCCACCCTTTCCAAAACCAAAAAAGCATGTTGCTCAAGATGGCCTAGCCTAAAGCAGGCCTGGAAAAAAGCATCACCTGCTGCCTCCCACCAAACAACAGGTGTTGCTTTAAACAATAAGGCTGCAATCACAAAATTAAGCACAGTAGTTATGGCAAAGCGTCTTTCCAGGTGTGTGTATCCACCACCCACCGAGCCAAAAGTGGTGCTCTAGATGGCGGAGAGAGCTTCTGTGGACAAGCACACCTGGAAAAAAACATTGCCTGTACATGCAACTCCTCAGTGTCTCACTTTAAAATAATAAAAAAAAAACCCTGCTCATTTCAACATAGCATTTATAGATGATGTATCTTTAATGGTGTTCTCTCGGGCCACATCCTTACACCAGCTCCCCCTACCTCCCCAAACAAAGAAAGCATGGTGCTCAAAATGGACGAACCTTAAGCAGGCTTGAAAAAATGCATCATCTAGATCTAACTACTAACCACAGGTCTCTCTTCAAACCAAACAGGCAGCAATCTTGAAATTCAGCAGAAATAAAGACAAAGCATAATTTCAACACACCAGCTCCAGCTGACACATCTTTCCAGGCATGCTTCTCGGCCTACTCCTTTTCACCAACTCCCCCCCCCCTCAAACCAAGAAAGCACATGGCACTCAAGATGGCCAAGACTTAAGCAGGCCTGGAAAAATGCTTCTCCTGCCCCCCCCAGCCACAAACATTGACATTAAATGAAAAGACAGCATTCACAATTCAGCACAGTAATAATCCAGACACAGTGTCTTTCTAGGTGTGCTTATTCACCACTCACTGAGTCAAAAAAGCACTCCCTCAAGATGGCCGAGTGAGCCTCTGTGGACAAGCACATCTGGAAACAAACACTGCCTACACATGCAACACTTCAGCATCTCACTTAAAAAAATTAAAAAGTACCACAGTTTAACACATTTCAATCACAGAATTCAGCAACAATACGACAAAACATTGCATAAAACACCAGGTCCAGCTGATGCATCTTTCCAGGGGTGCTTCTTAGCAGCTACACCTTTCCACCAACCCCACCCCACCCACCCAAACCAAAAAGCACATGGCACTCAAGCTGGCCAAGCCTTAAGCAGGTCTGGAAAAATGCATCTCCTGGTCAACCCCCCCAAGCCACAAGTCTTGACATTAAACAAAAAGGCAGCAGTCACAATTCAGCACAGTAATAATCCAGACACTGCATCTTTCCAGGTGTGTTTATCCACCACCCACTGTGCCAAGAAAGCATGGCCCTCTAGATGGCCCAGTGAGCCTCTGTGGACAAGCACACCTGGAAACCAATGCTGCCTGTAAATGCAGCTCCTCAGCATCTCACTTTAAAATAATAAAAAAAAAAAACCTGCAAATTTCAACATAGCACTTATAGATGATGCATCTTCCTTAGTGTGCTTCTCTGCCCACATCCTTACACCAACCCCCCCACCTCCCCAAACAAAGAAAGCACGGTGTTCAAAATGTCCGTGCCTTAAGCAGGCTAGGAAAAATGCATCATCTGGATCCCACTCTTAACCGCAGGTCTCATTTTAAACCAAACAGGCAGCAATCACAAAATTCAGCACAAATAATGCATCATTGCAACACACCAGCTCCAGCTGATGCATCTTTCCAGGTGTGTTTCTCTGCCTACACCCTTCCACCAAACCAAGAAAGCATGGTGCTCAAAATGGCCGAGCCTTAAGCAGGCCTGGAAAAATGCATCTCCTGGTCACCCCCCCCCAGCCACAAGACTCGACATTAACCAAAAAGGCAGTAGTCACAATTCAGTAAAGTGTCTTTCCAGGTGTGCTTATCTATCACCCATGAGCCAAGAAAGCATGGCACTCAAGATGGCTGCGTGAGCATCTGTGGACAACAACACCTGGAAGCAAATGCTGTCTGCACATGCAACCCATCAACATCTCACATTAAAAGACCCACACAAAAAACAAAACAAGGGGGTGCTAATGAGCAGCTAACTGAGCAGTCATGTTTCTCGCTCACTCCATCCGTGCAATCATTAATTAATGGTAATATAAAGTTAATTTACCCCTAAGTGGGCAAAAATACTATCGCCAAGTGGAAGAAAGTACAATGGACGAATTTCTGACCCCCCCATGCCGTCCAAGAATCAGCGGGTGGCCGGGAAAATGGGAAAGAAGTGTGCTCCGGCCTCTGTAGGTGAGAATGCGGGCCTGTTCTCACTCTAGGCAGCTGTGGTCACGGCGCTGGGGAACGAGCTGACAGGCCAAGTAATTGCAGAGCTTGAACTGTGCCTAATCAAGTTGGAGGACAAGCTAGACTGCAGGCTGCAAGAGGTCCTAGAGCAGCAAACGCAGCAAAGTACCAGGCTGACAGAGGCAGAGGAAAGAATATCTAGGCAGGAGGATGAGGTGCTGATGGTCCCTGGGCAAGTTAGAGCCCTTCAGAAGGAGCTAGAGGAATTTAAGGAGGCCTATGATTATCAAGAGAACTATCATAGGCGGCTGAACCTGCGATTGAGAGGGCTTCCAGAGAGGCAAGAGGGTAACAATGCCCTGGATTTCTATAGCAGGGTCTTGCCTGAGCTGCTGGGCCTAAGTACGAAGCAGGATCGTGTGAAGTTGGAACGGGCACACTGCGCGATTATGCCGCGTTCTCTAGCCGATCAACCGCCCCGCCAGATTATCATGTGGTTCCACAATTTTCAAGACTGAGAGGTGACCCTGAAGGCCTACCGTGCAAAGGGCTCCCTGAGTCTTGAAGGTCACTGGTTGTTCCTCTCACAGGATTACTCAGCGCGCCTGCTGAAGAAAAGAAAGGCATTCAATTGGCTTATGGCCCAGCTGAGAAGCCTGAAGTTCGAAAATCTCCTTGTCTATCCTGCCACACTCAAGATTAAACATGAAGGGGCAACTTATTCCTTCTGGGAGCTTGAGAAAGCAGAAGAATTTGTGAAGGCCTTAAAGAGGAAAGTGAGCGGAAAGACCAGCGTGTGAGTGGTGAGGAGCTGGATGGCTAGGCCGGAAAGGGGCCTTTGTATACATTCTACATCTCTGTTGGATTATATTGCTGTATGGAACTTGCTAGAACTGGACCATTTGTGCCATTGCGCCCTATTCATTTGAGAAGTTGTGGATTAAGAAGAGACAGTTGCTGGCTTGGATGGTACTGAAATCCATTGGACATTGAGAGACTGAGATGGACGGTGGTGGTGTCTTGATGTGTCTCCCCTTGTTCCCCCTTGGGCCTTCACTACTTCATAGGCCCTGGGAGTGCTCATGGAGGATGGGGCCATGGAGTGCGAGGCCACCAGGCCAGATACTTGGTTCCTGCAAGGTAGGAGTGGGGTTGGGCTCAGCACGTGTAATTTGATGGTGTGACCTAGCCCTCGCATCCTCAGTGTTTCTTTATGCCTTCTCCCTTTATTTGTTCCTGCTGTTTCTTGAATTGGAGGAGGTGCCGTGTAGTAACATAACCAAAGGGAAAGTCTGGAGACACTGACTGCATGACAGAGTGGGGGAGTGGGGGGGGAGAGAGGAGGTTAAACTTGCTCGGGATGGGCATCGGAGGTGAAGCGATTGTTCTGCGGGGGTACGCCCTGAGGGGAGACATAGTCCATGGCACCCTGTTGTGCCTCCTCTTTTCCCCTTTTTCTCACCCTCATTATCTTATATGCCCTGGGGTGCTCGTGGAGGATGAGGCCATGGAGCGTGAAGCCATTGGGCTAGAGGTCTGGCTCCTGCAAGGTAAGGGCGGGGGCGGGTTTGGCGCACACAAATAGATGTTGCGGCCTAGCCCTCTTATCCCTAATGTCTCCTCATGCTGTATATATTTGTTTGCTCCAGCTTTCTTCTGAGTGGGATGGGGTATCGTGCAGTGGTACAAATGAGGGGAAAGTCTATCTATACTGACTGTGTGATGGGGTGAGAGGATGAGGGGAGAGGGGAATTAACTTGTTCTTGCTATGTATTGGAGGTAAAGTGTTCATCTTGAGGGGACACACCTTGAGGAGGGACATGGTTCGTGGGAAGGATGGATGAAGAATCTTTCCCCTTTTGCTGGGATGCATTTATGGAGGGGGGCGGGAGATGAGACGAGGGACGGTGGAGGCAAGGGGTGAAATGTGCATCTCTGGTGGGCTCCTGTCTCCGCTCTTCTGGTGGGGGGGTGCTTAGGAGTGGCTGAACCTCCATGGGAAAGGCAGGATGCCCTACCAAGCAATAATTAGGGGGAGGTGGTACAGGGGGAAGATGGATGGAGTTCTGACCAAGGGTTGAGTTCAGGGGTTAATTTGCTAAGGTGGAGGGTTGAGGGGGTCTGGCCCCTCTACGACATCTTGGTCCCCCTCAGGTTTTTTTTGCTATGGATGTCGGTACTCAGTGCGGCATAGGGGCAGGGGTGCCACTAATGCACTGGAGGGGGGCCAGGCTGGGTCTGAAGGGCTAGGAGGATTGAAGGAGGGGTGTGGAATGAGGAGGAATGGGAGGATCGGGGAGGGGTGAGGGGGGGAGGCATGGGGTGATCCTGGCATTGTCTGTGTGAGGAATTTGGGATTCAGTTTGGAGACATGCCGAGTTGGGGATATATTGTGGATTAATATTTTGAAGTGCAAGAATGGGTGTCAGAAGAATGGCTGGGCACTTAGGGCTGGCAAGGGGGGGAGACAAGTTGCCAAGAAGCAGACAGGAGCATAGGGCAGGGGAAGGCAGAAAATGTAGACCCATGGGGGAGAGGATGGATAGATTGGTGTCCCATGTCTTTGCTTTCTTCTGATGGGGCCACTAGGGGGGGCCACCAGGAAGGATGGGTCATGGCTGCAGGGGGGAGCAGCGAGATGCGCATGTCAGTTGTGGAGGGATGCATCTGATTGTTCGTTTTTCTAAACACACTTGTGCTATGTTAGCAATTAGTGTTGATGGGGGGAGGTGAAGGGCAGTGCGAATAAGAAGGATAGGGAGGCTGAAAAGGTGAGGCGGAAGGGCAGTGGGGGGAAGCATACCAGGGTTATGAAGTTAAAAATGTTATCATAGATAGGGTTGTTATTATTGCTATTACAGTTTTGCTTTTACTTAGATGTAATCGACTGTGTAGAAATCAAAGGCAATGTGCAAGTTTATTTAAAAATGCTCCTGCAAAATGGAAGTGTACAGGGGAATGCCTGGTGGGAATGGATTGGAAACTGAAAAGACATATAGGGTTGCATGAGTGATGCAGTGAACCTTAATGTTATCTCTTGGAATGTAAAAGGCATAGTGAGACCAGTAAAGAGGACAGCACTTTTGACTGCATTGAGAAGGAGGGGGGGCACAGGTGGCATTGCTGCAAGAAACCCACCTGACAGAGTCAGAGCATGCCAAGTTGGTACGGAATTGGGTGGGGAAGTGTTTGGCTGCCTCTTATTCCTCTCACAAAAGGGGTATTACGATACTCCTTCATAAGAGCCTGCTTTTAAAGGTGAAAAGAGTTGTGAGAGACCCAAAAGAGGGCAGATATATTTTTGTTACTGGAACGTTGCAAGGGGAGGCACTTAAGTTTGGCTGCGTATACACCCCGGCGGTGTATGAGCTGCAGTTCTATGCCTCTTTTCTGGACCTGCTGGTCAGGAGGCAATTCCCTGGGCTTATTGTGGGTGGGGATTTTAATTGGACTATGGACACATGCATGGATCATTCTGCAGGGAAGGAGCAAGTCTCAGAGGCTATGAACCAGTGGTGAATTGGGGTAGCAGTATTGGATTTGGTGGATAGTTGGAGGGCAGTTAACCCCAGTGCGAGGGAATATACCTTTTACTCTAACCCCTACAAGACTTGGTCCTGCCTGGACTATATCTATCTTCCCAGGTGCTGGGTGGGTAGGATAAGAGGTATATCTCACAGTCCCATTTTTATCTCGGACCATGCCATGGTTATGCTGAAGCTGGCCGGGGGGGGGGTGTCTGAGGGCAGTCCCTCCACTTGGAAATTCCTTACATACCTAGCTAAAGACCGGGCATTTAGGGACTATTTAGTAGAACAGTGGAAGTTATATGAGGAGATGAACTCCACACATGAGATCTCTAGTACCATTTTTTGGGAGGCAGGGAAAGCCTTTATGATGGGGGCTATAATAGCCTATGTAGCTAAAATTAAGAAACAGAGCAGGTGTAAGAGGGAAGAGCTAGAGAGGCAAGTGAAGGAGCTGGAAAACCGGGTAGGGAGAGGAGAAGGTGGGGATGCCACCAGATTATTAATGATGGCGAGGGAGGTTCTTAATACACTACTAAAGGACGAGGCGGGAAAAGCATGTATTTTTTTGCCAGAGAAGGGTCTTTGCGTGGGTAACAAGCCAGGGCCCATGCTGGTGAGATTGATGAGAGGAGCCAGGTGTCCAACACAACTATTGAGGGATAAGGGTGCGGAGGGGCAGGTCCTTACTAGCTCGAAGGAAATAGCGGACTGTTTCAGGAATTTTTATGAGGCTGTATAGGGCAGAACATACTGGGAAGGAAGCCCGTATATGGGAGTTCTTGGATGGAGTGACTCTGCAGAGGATTACGGATGAGCAGAGGGAGCTGCTGGGACAATCCATTTCTAAAGTGGCAATCCTAAGGGCTATACAGAAGTTGCAGCAAGGCAAGGCCAGTGGTCTGGATGGTTTCCCCGTTGAGTATTATAGAATCCTGGAGGGGCAGTTGGCCAAAACATTGAGTAGGGTGTTTGAGGACGGAGCAGAGGGAGAGGTCCCAATGTTACCTGACTCATGTTATGACGCGAACATCTGCTTAATACATAAGGCGGGACAGGATGAGCTGGACTGCATAGCTTACCGACCTATTCCTCTGCTTAATGTGGATCTAAAAATCTTGGCCAAGGTCCTGGCTACCAGACTGGAGAATATTCTCCTGGAGTTGATTCACCCAGACCAGACCAGGTTTATTAAGGGACGTCAGTCCTATCACAATGTGCGAAGATTGCTTAATGTCATATGGCGGGCAGGCCAGACCCAAGAAAAATTGGGGGTGATCTCCTTGGATGCTGAAAAAGCATTTGATAAGGTGGAATGGGATTATCTATTTGAAGTGATGGCCCGATTTGGTCTGGGGGACTCTTTTATAGGCTGGGTTAGGGCCACGTATCTCAGGCCGAATGCAGGCGTCATAGTAAATGGATGCCTCTAGGAAAAATTTGGGCTGGGGAGGGGTACGAGGCAGGGGTGCCCGCTGTCTCCCCTTTTATTTGCCCTGGCGATCGAACCTTTGGCATTGGCGATACGCCAGCATAAGGGTGTGATGGGAATAGGGGGAGCAGAGGGGAGAGAGCATAAGGTGGCGTTATTCGCAGACGATATGCTGCTGTTCCTGGGAGACCTGCACAGTTCCTTGGGGCATTTGATGGACATTGTCAAGAAGTTTGCAGGTTTCTCAGGCTATAAGATCAATGTTAGAAAATCTGAAGTCATGGGATTCCTGGATGCTGGTCAAGAGGTACAGTGAATGGGATTCAAGGTGGTCCAGAAGGATTTCAAATACTTAGGGGTCCGGATAGGACGGAGGTGGGAAGAGCTGTATAAGATAAATTACCACCCTCTGATTAAGTCTGTCCTGGCAGACCTCAAACGATGGATGCAACTCCCTATGTCTTGGATTGGGAGGATTAATCTGATAAAAATGAACATTCTTCCCCACATCCTATATCCTATGCAAATGCTGCAGGTGAGGCTAACGATGGGGGATCTGAAAAGATTGGAGAAGGGGTTCTTGGACTTTATTTGGCAGGACAAGAAGCCCAGAATTAGCCTGAAACAGCTTAAGGTGGATAGGACCAAAGGGGGGCTTAATTTTCCGGATTTGGGCAACTACCACAGAGCGGTGCAGCTTAGGGGGATAGCTGATTGGGTCCACAGGCCAATGATTGCCAGCTGGGTAGAGCTGGAACAGTGGGGGACCCCAGGGATACTTACAGCCTACCTTCACAGTAAGGGACTTTGGGCATATAGGGAGTTGGGGAGTGGTAACCTACTAGTTAGGGAAACATTGGTGGCCTGGGATCATCTGTGACGGTGGAAAGGCATGGCTCAGAGGGAGACCATGTTACTACTGATAGTGAAGAATCCTTTTTTTCTGCCTGGGATGGAGGATAGGAGATTCCTAGAATGGTAAAGGGGAGGAGTTGCCCATGTGGGTGTCTTGCTGGAGAGAGGAGAGTTAAGTGCGTTTGATAGGGTTAGGCGAGACATGAGGTTGGGGGCATCCCAATTATTTTGATACCTGCAAGTAAAAACATTTGTGGAGAAGATGGGAATGGGGGACAGGGGAGGGCTGCACCCAAATATGGTAGAGCAGATGGTATACCAGGCTAGGAAAGACCCAAAAGGATTCATAGGGAAAGTGGCTAAACAGGATAAGCAAAACCTGCCGGATTTAACTGATGCCACGAAGGCCCTCTGGGAGAGGGATTTAGGACAGCAAATGTTGGAGGAGAATTGGAAATTAGTTTTGGGTATGCTGGAGGGGATCATAGTATGCAACAAGTTTAAGGAAGCCTTCTATAAGTTTCTGCATAGAATATACTGGCCCCCAGTGGCGGTCCACAGGGCACATCCCGCAGAATTACCGTTATGCCAGAGATGTAACATGGGGTTGGGTACCTTTTTTCACTGTTTTTGGTCATGCTCGGCCTCGGATAAGTTTTGGGGGGAGGTAGTGCAAGAGGTAAATAGGACGACTGGAGGGTGGCTGCCTCGGGTTCCTCTGGTTTGCTTATTTGGGGCTGAGGTAGTGGGAGGGGAGGAGGAGTGGCTACCATTGCCTAGATGGATAAAAGTCCTGTTCGTATTGGCCCGGCACTGTATTCAGAATACTTGGGTCTGGGGGAATAGGCCCACGGTGTCTGAGTGGTGGAGAATGAACTTTCACTCTCTAGCATTGGAAAGGCTCACATTACTGGTAAGAGATAGGGAGGAGGCATTTCTGATGGATTGGGCTCCCTTCCTGGCGTCATTGAGCATCTCTGAAAATATGCTTCGCACAGGGCTGAATACATAAACACTAGCATAAATGCCAGTATAAATTGAAGGGCTCCTCTTATTAGTTGGCTATTCATTATCTATTATGTGTTAATGTTATTATTATTGTGCACAGAATGGAATTGATCTCCTTGGTCTTATGTATGTAACTGAGTACTTGTATATTCATAACGGTATGTATTGGAACGCACACTCGATTGCATCTATTTGTTATTTATTATTAGTTTACTTCGGATGTTAGTTTGTCTGTTCTTGTAGTTGTCTGTAGCTGTATGTTATATATGTATTATGTGTAAAAGAAAACTCTTAATAAACAGAATATATATATATAAAAAAAACTTATTTTATCACATGGCAGATCACAAAATTCCACAGGAATAAGACAAAGCATTGAATAAAACACCAGCCCCAGATGACGCATCTTTCCAGGCATGCTTCTCGGCCTACACCCTTCTCCCCTGCACATAGTACTCAAGATGACCGAGCCTTAAGCAGGCCTGGAAAAATACACCACCTGGCCCCCAACCCCAAACCACAGATCTCATTTTAAGACATAACGGCAGCAATTACAAAATTAAGCATTAATAAAAGAGAACAGTCACCAATCATAAATTATGATTCATAATCCTGTAATAATCAGGACAATTCATATTTACAGCTGTGCTTATCCACCACCCACCAAACAAAGCAAGTGTTCTTCAGAAGGCCAAACAGCTTGGTGATCACCATCCTCAAAACAAAAATAAATTCAAACACACCTGTAAAAAAAATTGCCTGCCTCATCTTGATTTTTACAAATAATATACACAAGTACATACCTGGACAATTGGCTGCAACTATAAAACAACTCATATATTATCCAGTTTACAGTTTCCATCCCAAAAGATAGTGGTCCACACAACATAAGGCAGAGGAAGCATATTATTTAAAAAAAAGCACCAAAGGGCATTTGCAATAATTGGCATGTGCCTCCAGCAAGACTTTCAATCCATTTAACCACAAGAATCAAATAACAGAAACTGGCTGCAGCCCTTCTGAGAGACTCCCTTAGGGTAAACATCAACACCCCCAAAATACACAAAAAATAGATTTAGTGTTCCCCTCTCAACAAATGATTTGCTTTTGCTTACTTTGCATTGATCGTGGCACCTTCCTTTGGGCTTAATCGTTGTGTTCCCATGCTGTTGCTACATGGGGGGGTGGTAAGTTGGATTCCCTGTGGCTCACACAATGCTCATTTTTTCAGTACAAATGCAGTCATCAAAACAAATCATACTCCCCAGCGGCAGCTGCCAGTGCACATATCCTTACCTCCTTATCTCAAGTAGTGCAGCAAACAGCCAGTGGTGCAACACACAGCATAGTCCAAAGTATGGGGTGGTGCAGTCAACAGGGTACTTGGAGGTGAACACAGCTCTCCAAACACGCTAAGGAATCGCGAGAAAAGGGGACTCAGCTAAACAGCACATAGGCTTTTATGGCTCATCAGAACCTGCGTACTGCTGACATCCCCTTACATCATGACATAGTACTGCTGTGAATGGGTCAGGTCACGTAGTGGCGCACTGACATATGGGGAATGGAGACATGAAATGGAGACCTGGGGTTAAATCTCACAGCAATCAAAGGGAGAGTGTGGGATTATATGAAATGATTGACAGCCGCATACCTAGGAACCTTTTGATAGCACCAGGGGGAATTCCTAGGACAGAAACTCAGGAGCAAAACATTTGTGAGGCATTTTAACTTTAGCCTTACACAGGACACTGAGTGTTGCCTGCTCCACGTCAATTTGTACAGGAAAGTTTATAACAGCCAATGTGGAAATCAGGGAGAAAGCATGTAAACTTAAAAAAGAGACACACCACACAGTTTTTTTAAATGATTTTTATTAACTACAGGCAAGGCATATGCAGAATATCACACATACAACATATTCTCATTTTGCATGTCACAATTTGCTGCTGCAAATTTGTGCATTTTCGTAGATGGCCATCTAAAGAAAAAAAGAACTGAAGTTAAAATTTAAAACTATGTCAGGTATCTCTTGAGATGACCATCTATTGAAAACACATATTATATTTGCAGTAGCTATTTTGGTAAGATTTTAAATTAGTGACACAACTATATTGTACTGTGGTAACCCTTTCTCATGAACAGACCCAGTGGTGTTTTCTAAATCCTGACTGAAAGGGTGAGAGGGAGCTGTTGGAGGAGAGAAAAGTAGACAACTTTGAGAGCATAAGGGATTCTTGGATTTTTTCGAGGGAGGGAAGAAGTGAGATGGACCTGTAGTTACCTGGCAGGGAGGGGGTCACCACCTTTGTGCAGAGGGAGGATCTTGGCCCATTTCCAGGCTGACGGAACTGTGGCTGTGGCAAGCGAGAGGTTAAACAAGTGAGTTAAGGGTGCAGCTATGGCTGGGGCCGAGATGTGGAGCAAACTGGGGTGCATGCTGTCAGGGCTGGATTTGGACTGGTTTAGGGAGGTGAGAGTATTGTAGACTTCCAGGGAAGTGAAGAGAGAAAAGTGGAAGCCAGAGGAAGTGGGGGAGGATGCGGAATAGTCGGGTAGTGGAGGGGGGGGAGTCGGGCAGGGCACAAGAAACAAAAAACGAGTTGAGCAGCTCTGCTACTGAGGCAGGATCTGAGACAATTTTGCCGTTGATGTTTAGGATGGGACAGGTCTGCTTTAGGGTGGGCTGGTGAGGGAGTTGATTACCTTCCAGAAGGATGCAGGGGAATTTTGGTTCTGTGTAAGTTGTGCTTTGAAGTAGGAGGACTTGAATAGCTGAATGGCTTTTGTACATTTGTTTCTAAGGTGTTTGTAAGCTAGGAGGTCATGGGTGACAAGGAAGGCTTTATATACCCTCCATTCCTTGTCCCTGGAACGGCACAGGGCAATGAGGTCGGATGTTATCCAGGGATGGTGATGCCTTTTAACTCTTGCTTTCCTGAGGGGAACGTGGGTGTTCCAGGTACTGCGTAGGATGTCGCAGAAGTGGGATAGGGTGAGATCCACATCTGTCGCGGAAAAGACTGGAGACCAGTCTGCTAATGTTAGGTCATGTTGTAGGGCTGCCTCATTTAGGCAGTGTAGGGGGCGAGACCAGATGTGTGGGGAGTGGATTTTGTGGGTGCAATAAGTTATATAGTGCTCACTAAGGGCAACAGAGAAGATGAAAGTTGGCAAAGCTATGGGACCAGATGGTGTACAACTGATGGTATTGAGGGAGGTCAGGGAGGTACTGACTGCATCTCTGACAGGCCTTTTTAACAACTCACTGAAAACAGGAGTGGTTCCAGAGAACTGGAGGAGGGCAGATGTAGTCCCACTTCACAAAAGCGGTAGCAGGGAGGAAAATGTCAATTATAGGACAGTCAACCTAACATCAGTGTTGGGAAAGTTAATATAATCATTGTTGAAGGAAAGTATTGTGGAGTATCTTGAATACAGTGCTTACAAGACACAAAGAAACCTGGATTCATGGGGGGGTGGTCACGTCAGAGAAATCTGATAGATTTCTTTGATTGGGTGACCAGGAAAATAGATTACGGTGTAGCAGTGGATGTGGCCTAATTAGATTTCTGTCAGGATTTCAACACCATTTCACATAGGCAGCTCATAAGGAAACTGGGCAGCTTAGGGGTGGGTCCAAGAGTGGTAAATTGGGTAACAAAATGTCTAAGTAATAGGCAAAAGAGGGTGGTAGTAAACAAAGTTCACTCCAGAGAAGGGAGGTGACCAGCAGGGTGACACAGGGCTCAGTACTGGGACCAGTCCTCTTTAATGTCTTTAGAAGTAATATTGCAGATGAGCTGGAAGAGAAGGTCTTCCTTCGTGCAGATGGCACCAAAATCTGCAACAGGGTACAGTAGACACTCCAGAGGGGTGAGAAGAATGAGCAGATACCTGAGAAAACTCGAGAAGTGGTCAAGAGCATGAGCAGCTGGGTTTCAATGCGAAAAGGTACAAAATCGTGCATTTAGTGCACAGAAACCCAGAGGTGGAGTACAATATGGGAGAAGAGGTATTGACAGTCACCAAACCAGAAAGGGACCTGGAAGTAATCACATCTGATGATCTCAAGGTGGTGAGGCAGTGTGAGAAGGCGATAGGTAGGGCTAGTAGGATGTTGGGTGAATAGAGGGGGTATTACCAACAGAAGGAGAAAAGAGGTGTTGCCACTCTATAGATCACTGGTGTCACCCCATTTGAAGTCCTGTGTCCAGTTCTGGAGACCACATGTCAGGACAAATATAGGCAAAGTGGAGGCAGTGCAGAGGAGGGCAACAAAAAATGGTGCAAGGTCTGCACCAGAAGCCCTATGAAGAAAGGCTTAATGAATTAAATATGTACTCCTTATAAGAGAGGAGGGAAAGGGGGCTTATAATAGAAATATTCAAATACCTCATAGGTATAAACACGATACAAAAAGGGAGCATTTTCCAGAGAAAAAGATGCGCAAGAACAAGGGGTCACACTATGAAGCTGGAGGGTGGGAGGCGGAGAAGAAATATGAGGAAGTACTTCATCATGGAAAGGGTGGTGGATGCTTGGAACAGCCTTCCAGCAGAGGTGGTGAGGGCTAAAATGGTTACAGGATTCAAGAAAGCATGGGATAAACACAAGGGGATCTTAGAAGAGAGGCAAGGGGGGGTGCAGGCTGGAGATCTAGTAGGGTCTGTGTTGGCACTGTAGGTACAGTAGGGGAAAATATGGCATGCTAGGTGGGCCAAGAGGTCCCTATCTGCCAGTAGCTTCTATGTTTCTTATTTATATACAACAAAATCAAACTGTCCCATTAATGGACATAAAAAAATATAACAGGACAAATGGATCATAGTCCTCTTCCTCCTCCTGGGAATCTTCATTGGATCCCATGGGGTGGTGGGTGTGTGCCCCCCTTCCATCAGTACCATCCTTCTAAGTGGACCATGATAACACTGGCATGACAAGAACACAAATGACAGTTGTGAGCTGGCTACATGTGGAAGCCTGCAGCTGTTTATAGCTGGCACACAGTACCTTCCCCCCCCCACCATGCAAATACCTTTGATGGCTCCTCCAGGTAACACAACTCCCCACAACCTCTTTTTAGTGGACATCCTGGCTGCACATCCACCAGGACAGGAAGTCCAGGATGAAGAGTGGCCATGGCCATCAGGGCTTCCAAGCCACCAGCACATATATAGCCCTGTCAGGTTGGTCTCTTCTCTCTAGGATTATCTGTCCCTGACATCCTTGGAAATTTTGTGGACACCAATGAGGGAGACAGCATCAGTGACAATGCACACATACACAAACAGGTAAAGTATGCACCATTAACCTGTGAAAAGTGTGTACTATATGTACCTCTAAAGGTTTAGTCATCTGCCAGATGATCCCCTTCCAGGGATTCCTGATATGTGAGAGGGACACCCTCCGCAACTTTCGGGGGTATACCCCAAGCCTCCTTACTTTCAGTGCCAACATACCATGCACTTCCATAGCCATTTTGATGCAAAGTACTGGACTGAAGTGGGATGGCATGCTGAATGTCAATGGCCATGCAGGTAAGAAGTTCTGCAGAATTCATATTGTAGGGGTGACATTTTGAGAAAAATGTTTTTTTTTATCAATGTTAAACACAAGTATCCAACATAGTATCACAATAGAAGAGCAGTTCAATGTCTTTACCTATGTTTCAGTGAATGTACAAATGTTAACACCTGTCCCAGCATCCCCCCTCCTCAAAAACAGTAGGTGGAACTGGACTCATCCTCAGCTGCCAACAGGTTCAGTGGATGTGATGGTGCATGACTGCATAGTGTGCAAATGTGGGACACTATTTCTACATCACAGTCAGAGTTCCATCAACCTTGGTGCTGGACTAAGAAATTAAACTTGACCTTGTGTCTATGAAGCAGATTTGATACACTTGCATGTGTTTGCATAGTACATTTACCTACTGTACACTACCCCACAAACCAAATTGAATTAGAAATGAAGATGATAAATGCATAGAATTTCAGAGTTTAAATTATAGTGGGCATCCTGTCTGTACCATCACCCAGAATATTGCTGTTAACACAAGGGAGTAATCTTAACTGCAGCTAAATGTAACTGTAGCGTTGATTAATATGTACTAACTCTGAACTAGGGACTATTGTCAGAACTAAAACAGACTTAAGTAATAGAGATTGTCTAACCTATAACAGATAGGGACCAAATAGATCTGACAGCCTGTTGCAATGCATAGACTTACTGCAACACTGCTCAAAATATTTAATTTATTAATAGGAGTCATGTTTATGCCAGAAGTGGGGAAAGTCCAAAAAATGATCAGACCTATGACTGAGAAGCACCAGTGTCCCCTGCCTAACACCACTTGATCAGGTCTGAGAACCTTAGTAGAACACCAAACAAGGGGGTTATCATGGTAGGTACTTATGTCCGTCTAACCTAATGGGTAGATAACCTCCTGGGCCATCACTCTAATCAGAACTCGAGCTGGAGCCAGCAGGAAGTCCACCTATCTCACCCTCAGGAATGCCCAACCTCTCAGGGAGGTGACTCCCTATTTGTATTACATGGGTTAACTAGGAAGGGGGTTACTGACCTAATGTTCCATGGTTCAAGGGAACACAGACTAAGGGGTGCATTCTTTGCCTTACCAATGCTATAAACCTTGATCTCAGTCCTGCTACTGATGGCGGGAGACATTGAACTGAACCCAAGACCTCCAGTGGCAAACTTTACCATTGGTTCCCCCCACAATTTGAACTGGACCTCCCCAAAGGACCTAAAAATAGCCCACATGAATATCTGTAGCTTGCACCCCAAATTACAGGAAGTTCAGTGATGGATGGAGCTCTACAAACCAGACATCCTGGCAGTGTCAGAGACTTGGCTTACACTACACATCCTAACGCATGAGATTGAAGTCACTGGGTACAATACATTCTGGAATGACAGGATAGGTAAAAGAGGAGGAGGTGTACTCATGTAGATCAGAGACTCACTGGACATGGTCCTCTCCTTCCTACCCTATGCAGGTTGCATAGGCAGTGAGTCCATATTTGTTAGGATTACCCTGGGTCTCACCAAGCACCTTACCGTGGGTTGCCTTTACCTCCCTCCCAAGGTTGCTCTTCAAGCCTTTGAGTTTCTAACCAAGGCTATAGCAGAAAGTGTCTCCACTGAACTGCTAATATTGGGGGACTTCAACCTTAACTGGGCCTGTGACGCTAAACAGGTATACAGAACCTCACTCCTGGAAGCGAACCTAGAACAGGTCATCACAGAAACAACTAGGCCCAACTCCAAGACAGGAAACCACACCACCCTTGACTGGGTGCTGGCATCAAATCCCCTACACATCCAGGTGGCTGGCACCCTGGCTGATGCCTTGAGCGATCACTCTCCCTTCTTCTGCACTTGGAAGAACAGAACCCTCAAGGTACCTCCTAGGTTCCTGTCATCCAGTCGACTTCTTCAAGTTCTCTGAGGGTGCCTTCTAGGGGCACCTCCAAAATATAGACTGGAGCCCCATTCGATGTCTGCCTAGTCTAGATGAAGCTTTGGAGTACTTCCAAAACTCCTTCATCTCAGCAACCAACCAGTTCGGTCCCCTGAGGAGACTAAGAACTAAAGGCCAGTGTTATAAGTGGATCACCCCTGAGCTGAAGGCCATGATGATAAGCTGGGACAAGGCCTGGAAACAACACAAAACCTCTATCCTTCCAGAGGACCTGGTGTCCTAAAGAACCCTAAGGAACAAGTGCAAACAAGCAGCTAAGGCCACAAAATGAGGGTATGTTAAGCACCTCCAACAGTCAAACCTTGTTGATCCCAAATCCTTCTGGTCGCACATCAATGCCCTGATAAAAGGAAGCAGTACCACCACCTCAAGGCCTAATACAACATAATTACCAGACGCTGACTGAGGGACAAGAAGCTGCCTCAGCCTTCAATAACCTTTTCATGAACCTGGAGGTCTACAAAGTGAGTCTCCCCCCAAGACCCCTGGGGTGCCAACTCCCAGATACACGAAGCCCAGATAGACCACACTTTCATTTAAGGTTGGTAAGGAAAAAGGAAGTGATCCCCCTGCTCAAGGCCATCAAACAGAAAGGCTTAGCAGCTCCTGATGGACTAGACCCAAGACTGCTCAGGGCAGCCTCTCCAGCCATAACACTCTCGGTCACTTGGCTCATTAACAGGTCACTAACCGAAGGGGCTGTACCTAACAGATGGAAACAGGTGAATGTGGTCCCCATCCATAAAGAGGGATCTAGAGAGCACATGGGCAACTACAAGCCTATCTCTCTTCTATGCACACTGGCCAAAATCCAGGAAAGGTTAGTAAACTGCCAACTCAGAGACTATCTGGAAACTAGCAAATTGCTAGTGCACACACAGCATGGATTTAGGAGAAATCATGGGACAGACACGGCCCTTATTAGACTCATGTCTGATATAATAACTGCCTTGGACAAGGGCACCCCCACCGGGGCTGTTTTTATTGACCTGACCAAGGCCTTTGCTTCAGTAGATCATGACCTCCTACTAGGCAAACTGCGTAACCTTGGCCTGGACCAGCACTAAGTAACATGGCTCGGTAGCTACCTGATGGGATGCTCATAACAGGTCAAGTGGAGAGGTGCTATATCAGAACCACTCACTCTCAAGGAAGGGGTACCCCAGGGATCCATACTCATTCCCCTCCTATTCAAACTATTTGCCAATAACTTGAGCAGTCACTGTGGAGGATCCTTGCTGATCCAGTATGCAGATGATGCAGTGATCTATCACTCCTCAGCTAACCCTGAGGACATAGGATCCCACCTACAAGCAGACTTTGACTTGCTAGAAGCATGGCTGGTAGAAAACAGACTAGTATTAAATACCACAAAAACAAAGGCCATGGTCTTTGGTCCTAGAACTCTTGGTCAGGAATGAAGTTCTCTACTCTCCATAGTCTCCTCTGCAGGTGCCACTATTGAGGTAGTGAAATCCATAAAGTACCTGGGTCTGCATTTGGACCAAGGCCTTACACTGAAGCCTCATGTCAATCAGGTAACCAAAACACTGCACCAGAAACTTGGCCTGCTCTACCACCTGAACAACCAGCTAGTTCCTGAGTCCAGGATAGCAATAGCTAACAGCATTCTGCTCCCAACTCTGATGTATGCTGCCTCTGTCATGCAAGGTATGGGAAAACTGGAATACAATAGAATGCAGATACTATACAAAAATTGGCATTTCACCACATCATCCCATAAAAGGACACACCACTATGAAGCACTGACCTCCCTTAACTGGCCGTTGCTCACCAGTCGACTCCAGTACCCACTATTATGCAACAAATTTAAGATACATCACTGTCCCCCAGACAGCCTGACTGGGCTGCAGGTCCCAAAAAGAGCAAGTAGGCAGCTCTGAACTGCTGGGAGAAATCTTCTGGAAGAGCCTAGATTACACACCACTGCTGGCACCAAATCCTTCAGCTCATGCAGCCCCAGTGTTGTGGAATAAACTACCACAGCAATTGCAAGACACAACTTCCCTGGGAATCTTCCAATCTGAGCTACGAGCACACCATCTATGGAACAGCACCTGCACTTGCACTAGAACTCTGAGGCACAGAGACTAGCTCCCCACTTACACTGCCCCTGGCAAGTCCAGGGCTCTCCCAGTTCAGAGAGACTCAAATGTACTGTCTACAGAACTGTGTGTATGTCATGTCCACTTACCTTAACTAACTCCATTGTTTTCCTAATGTATGAATGTCTAATCCACGCTGTGTACTAAGACTCGAACTCTGCACTGTGCAGGCCAGATTGTAATCTGAAATGATCAACGCACCTATTTGCTTTTTAAAGTCTCTGTATGTGAAATGTTCTTTTTGTGTAACTAAATCCAGGTCACCCCTGAAAAAGGGACCTTCAGGGCTCAGTGGGTTAACCCGGTTACCAAAATTGAATAAATAAATAAATTAATTAATTAATAAATTAAGCGTATGATACCATGACGCCAGAGCTTTAATAGCAGAAATTGGTAAACTACAGTAACTCCATCTTTTGACAAGACTGTACCCCCCACTGACAGGACTAGCAATGCTGACATCACACCTCAGGATGCTGCCTGGTTAGATGTTAGAACCTGACAACACACCACAGTCTGGGTTACTATTTCATTGCTCTTTTGAATTTGAAAAATGTTTAGGAAAGCATGGAGCTGTTTGCTCAGAGAAATGAAACGTTTTTCATATTAATACAGCATGCATGGGCACAAATCCAGATAAAAAAATATACACAGTACAGCACTCTATGTATGCTAAACTGTAGAAATAGGATGTTGCATAAAAGTATCCTGTACCTTATGAATTACGGTTGAAATATAGCAATAGCAAAAACAGGGATGGGATACCTGGGGCTAATGTTAGTTAAAGAGCTGGGGCCAGATATTAAGAAGTTAACACTGGCACTAAAAGGTTTTTTCCCCCACACTATCAAGGTTTGCACCCTTTTTTGTGTTGTGGTTTATATTCAGAGGCCACTGTAACATGGGCTAAATCTGTTAGCACCCAGGCACTAACATAACACTGTGCCTACACAAATGAGGGGGTCCCCTCCTGCATATGGGGACAGCAGCAATTTCAAAGGTTTGTGATAGAGGTAAACAGCACCCAAAGCAGCATCATCTCTGAAAACCTGATTTTCACTTAGTGATAAACCCATGCTCCCTCCCCCACCAATGTTGGGATAGCGGTACTGTAGTCACCCACCTCTAATTGCCGATGTGTCAGTGAGGTTGTACACCCTGGTGTCCCATGGCACTAGGATGGGTAATCAGAGGGGTGACACTGGACACCAGGAAAAGTTTCTACTAGTTGATCAGATGGTGGTGGATGCCATTAGATGCCAAGGAAAGTTTATACTAACCAGGACAGGTGCTCAGAGGGTGGGGGTGCCACTGAACACCAGGGGAAGTTTTGACTAACCAGGACAGGTGATCAGGGGGTGGAGATGCCACGTAGCACCAGGGAACAGTTTATGATAACTGAGATGGGTGATTGGGGGTGGGGGGTATCTCTAGACACCATAGGCAGTTTCTACTAACTGAGACAGGTAATTGGAAGGTGGAAGGTGCCACCAGATACCAGGGACATTTTCTGATAAGCAGAATGGGTGATCAAAGTGTGGTGGGTTCCACTAGACTCCAGAGAACAGTTTATGATAAACAGGACAAGTGATCAGAGGGTGAGGGGTGACAGTAGACACCAGGGAAAAGTTCATACTTACAGGATGGGTGATTGGGAATGGGGTAGTGCCACTAAACACCAAGGAAACATTTATAATAACCGGGATGGGTAACCAGTGGGTGGCAGGTGGCACTAGACAGCGTGGAAGTTTCTACTTACCAGCACAGGTGATCAGAGGATGGGTATGCTACTAATTGGGATGTGTGATTGGGGATAGGGTGTGTCACTGGACACCAGGGAAATATTTATAATAATGAGATGAATGAACAGGGGGTAAGAGGCACAACTACACACCAGGGAATTGCCTAAGAACTTTGGGATTGGTGTTCAGGATGTTGGGGGATGCTGCATGATACCAGGGAACAGTAGTCTATATACAGAATGGGTGGTGGGGGGTGTGGTGGTGGGAGTGCTGCTAGCCACTGGGAACTGGTAGTCACTAAGCAGCAAGGGCAATCAGGGCTCGGGGGGTGTCACTAGCCATCAGGGATGATGTGGCAGGTGCCCATGAGACAGGCACAAAAGGGCCTCCACTCCTCATGCAAATGAGCCCATAATGGACATGCAAATGCTCCTTAACACCTTGCATGTACAATGAGCTCATTGGCATGGTGCAACTGAATATCATGCCATGGAGCCTGGTGTTATCTGGTTCCATTGCACAATTCCCTGTGGGCTGGATGCAGCCCAAGTCCATGTCAGAGCAGCACAGTTTGATTTAGTGCTGCACCAATACAGACTGATATTTAATCAGAAAATGCCAGTCTGCTGTCTGACTGAATATTGCAGTTTCTGGGTTTGGCGCAGGTGCAGCACAAACCTTTGCACCCCCCTTGTATCCATTTTTGAATATCTGGGCCCAGGTGTTTACGTCTAAGAAATAGACAACTGACTATTTTATTTATTGTATTTTGATGTATTTGTAATTGTTTTTTTACATTTTATAATATAATAGTTGATAGTGCACCAACTATACTGTATGTTCTTTGATGCTGATAATTCTAGGGACAGGGACACGTTTAAGGCTATATATTTTTTTTCAGTCTGCAGCCCTCTTCAAAATGATTTCTACAACCTTTGTTTTTCCCTCCCATCACATACAGGGTTAGCAAACCTGAAGTCACACCTCAGGATGCTGCCTTGCTAGATGTTGGAACATCTCACTAGAACATGGCACTATCTAAAACTTGAGATAATGGCTCAGGATTCAGCCAGGCCAGATGTCTGGCTAAACAGGACTTACATATTGACACAGCAAAGATGTGGGATACAAAAAAAAATAGCAAAACCATTACTCCAGGAAGAAACAAAGTTCAGTTTTATTATCATTATTTTTTACATTGCAGTGGCAAAACTCTTGACATGAACAACTGCTGGCATCACTTAATCCATGCAATCAGTATATTTATAATAGTCTTCAACTGTCAGCACTCTCATCCAAAGGCATCTTATGCTCCAAGGAATTGAGGCAGCTCATGTTCACTTGCGATAAGGCATGGAAGACATACAAGGATAGTGAGCTACCAACCAACTGGCAAACATATAGGCAACTAAGGAACAACTGCAAGAACTCAATCCTAAAAGTAAAATGACTCCACTTCAAGAGACTCCAGATTGAGCATCTTTGTAATACGAAAGAATTCTGGTGACTGGTTAACTCACGGTTATAGGGTAACACCTCTGAAACCCCCAGTTCCCTTGATGCCCAGGGAGTCTTTCTCACAGACCCCCCTCTACTCCATCGCCTCTGGCTTCCATGAGTTCTTCAACAATCTAGATAGGTAGACATCTCTATTTTCTAGTTCATCCACTCCCTCTAACCTGATCCACCCTCCCACCATCAGTCGACTCTGTGGACTGCCTAGCCTTTCTTCTAAAGCTCACAACCCTTGTAGAGGTTCGCCGTCTCCTAAATTTGTTAAGTAGGGAGATATTGCCCTAGTCCACGCTGTTTGAGATTTATTTATTCAATTCTTCCATACTTGCACCGTCCCTGAAAAATGGAAAGTAGCAGTGGTAGTCCCCGTTCACAAGGGAGGTTCCAACTCGACAGTGGCAAATTTCTGGCCTATTTCAATACTTTGTCCTCTAGCAAAAATACAAGAGCGGACAATCTATGACCACCTACAGGATTACCTTGACCTCCACCATCTGTGCTGTACCTCTCAGCATGGGTTTAGGAAAATTCACAGTACACTTACAGCTCTGATGAAAGCCACCTCTGACATATTCCATGAAATATACCATGGCCATGCCACTGGAGCAATTTTTGAAAACTTGACTAAGGCTTTTGACTTGGTCTGCCATGGCCTTCTGTTACAACAACTGCATGTCCTTTGCCATGATGCCACTGCCCTGACCTGGACCCAAAGTTACCTTTATGGCTGTACCCAAAAAGTAAAATGGGCAGGCTCCCTTTCTGACCTGAGGCCCATTACCCATGGTGCCCCTCCCAGGGCTCCATATTTATTCTCTGTATATTAATGATCTCCCTAATAATTGTGGTGGGGCCTTTGTTCACCTATATGCAGATGATGCTATTATTTACCATTCTTCTCCTGATATCAGGTGGCTCAATTCAGCGCTAGCCTCTGATTTCCATACCCTTGAGGACTGGTTCCTTCAGAAGCAGCTTGTTCTTAATACTAAAAAAAAAGAGCATGTTATTCTCCAACTCATCCACTCCAACCTTCCCCCCTCTGGTTGTACTCTCACGCACTGAGGATGCACTTGAATTGGTCAGGTCCTTCAAGTACTTGGGAGTCACCTTAGATCACTGACTTACCCTGGATGTGCATGATGCAGCCATCACCAAAACTATGAACCAAAAAATAGGTGTTCTCTACCGCATCTGTCCATTCCTTACATTGACCTCCTGAAGCAAGATTGTGGATGACACACTCCTGCCCCTCCTCATGTATGGTACTCCATTACTACTCTCTGCTACCACATCCATATTATCATGCCTATCACAGGTCTACCATAGAGTTGGCAGGTTTGCTCTTGGGGCCAGTGCTCAACACCATCACTGCAATGTCCTAACTGCTCTGGGATGGCTACCCTACGAATTAACATTATGCTATGCCACACTAACATTTATACATAAACTTGTCCATTGCTTCATTCCTCCTTGCCTTGCTGATATTGTTCAATGTTGTCTCTCTCTCTCTATGTGCCCTCAGATCTACCTCCTTGCCCCTTCTCTTAGTGCAAACTAACAACTCTCCATGGCTTGGAGATCCTTTGCATTTTCTGCTGTGACTACTGGAAATCTCTACCTCCTTCTATACTGGCCTGCACCTCCCTCTTTCAATTTCAAAGTTCGCTGTTATCTCACCTAACTGCCCCACCTTGCTTCTGCTTCCACTGACTCCTAACTCCTGTTCACTCCTTGCGTGATTCTCCTAGCAAAATTTTTAACTCTCTATATTTCCTGCTCTACAAGAAAAAAACATACTATAAATGATGTCTGTGTGTTTTACTTTCCTCCGCTGCCCGGTAAGATTATCATTCGTTGCAGCTGTTGCATTAGCTGTGAAGCTATTTATCTGGACTGCTGTTTTACTGAGCTGGACTGTTTCCATCCATTTGCCCACTCTACTTGTGCTTGACACAGCGTGAGAGGCTGTGTAATTTTCACAGACGAGCTGCCAGCTGGAGCTGGAGCTGTGAGAGGGGGGCTGCCGGCTGATTGGCTCTAGGATTGGGGAGGCATTGTAAGCGTGGACGCCGCTAGCGAGCGTGCCAGAGGTGTAACGTAGCCACTGAGCTGAAATCTGTTTGCTCTGGATGAGAGTCAGTGATGGAGGTGGGAATTATGTTTTAATAGTTTATGTATGTCAACCAGTTTTATCATAAAGTAGAGTTTTATGTTATTGCCTGCATGATTTACATGTGCCATTTGGCTTATTTAATTAGATATGTGTAAGGATTTTGTCAGACGGCTCTTGGAGCCCAGAATTGTTTATGGGAATTCGCAGTTGCATGCGCTGCGTCCTTTTATCCCCTTCCCTGTATCTGATATTATTATCAGACGTTGTAGGGAAGTGGGGATTGTGGGGGATTGCTTTGCGCATGTGCTGTGTGATGACCAGGAGCAGGCTGATCAAACGATTGAGGTGGTTAAGTCCAGGAGACACCCTGGAATAAATAGAGCACCTAGGAGAAGCCAGACGTGGCTGGTGCCTATTTCAGGGGGCCACCAGGCAAGTGGCCAGGTGACCTTTAGGGCTGCATCACCCTCAATACCTCTCTGACGAGTAGCTAGTAACGCCAGGTCGATCAGAAATAAGACGGCTATTATTGCCGCTCTGGTTTCATCGGTCGACCTGGCGTGCATTACAGAGACCTGGGTGGGAGATGATGCTGGCCCTGTTTTTGAGGCTGCAGTCCCACCAGGATACACTGTGGTGCACTGCCTCAGAGAAAAACCGTAGGGGAGGCGGTGTAGCTATTTGTTTTAAATCAAACTTGGACTTCACCATGCACCCAGTGGGAACCCCAGGTTCATTTGAGTGTGTGGCCGTTCATGGAGGACTTGGTGTTGGCTGCAGGATCCTCCTCATCTATCGCCCTCCTGGTCCGATGGAGGGGGTTCCTGCAGGAATTTGCCGAGTTTGCTGCCGGCGAAACATTGGATTCCCCAAAATGTATTTTTCTTGGGGACTTCAATGTTTGGGCCGAGGATAGAGGTCAAAGGTGCACTGACGAGTTACTGCAGAGTATGTCCCTTTTGGGGCTGGTGCAGTCTGTCGGCGTGCCTACTCACCAGGATGGCCACACATTGGACCTGGTGTTCTCACTGGGACTTGAGATCGCTAATCTTGATGTTAATCGAGTAGCTTGGTCTGATCACTGCACGGTGAAGTTCATGTTTAGTGCTCCCATCATGAATTCTTCCCCTTCTGAGATATTTCGCTGCCGCCCATTAAAAGATCTGACCCCTGAGGGTTATTTGGCGGCAGTTGATCTATCAAGGGTGGGTGATGCATGCGTCGGAGCAGTTGACGCCGGGGTAGACGCCTATAATGAGGTGCTATCTGGCGCCATTGACTCCCTCGCACCTGTCCGTGTACGACCCAGAACTTCTTACCTGAGGTCGCCTTGGTATGATAGCCATCTCAGGGAAATGAAGAAGCTGGTTCGGAGATTAGAGCGCAGCTGGAGGAAATCCTGTCTGGGGGCTGACAAACTGGTCCTGTGTGCACATTATTGCGCATATCAGGAGGCAATCAACCAAAAGAAATCAATATTTTTGTCTCGGGAGATTGCTGCTGGGAGAAGCCGACCAGCCTCACTCTTCCGGACTGCTGATAGACTTCTTCATCCACTCTGTCTTCAGCCCGGAAGAGTTTCCTCGAATGAGAATTGTGAGGAATTTGCTCGGTTTTTCTCGGACAGTGTGTCTGCGATCCGTGGAGGTCTCCTCAGCCAGTAATATCATTGCTGTCAGTATGAGTCAGTTGTGTTCTAAGAGCACTCTCTAGGTGGGGGAGTTTAGGCCAGTGGAGGTTCGTGAGGTCATTGAGATAGCGGCCAACTTGAGGTATACCTTTTGTGAACTGGATCCCGTGCAACGCGCTTCTTGATGAGGTGCATTGACACTGTTGGCCCGGTGTTTGCCCTGATTGTCCGGTGCTCCCTGAGTCAGGGTGTCTTTCCGGATGCCTTGAAGGAGGCTCTGGTGAGACCCCTTTTAAAAAGCTTCTTGGACCTGGAGATTAGGGCAAATACCGTCCTATCTCCAATCTTCCATTTCTGGGAAAGGTTGTTGAGAAGGTGGTATCACTTCAGTTGGGGAACATCTCATGACCCACAGGTTGTATGATCCCTTCCAGTCAGCTTTTCGGGCCAGACATAGCACTGAAACTGCATTAGTTCGGTGCAAAATGACCTCCACAGGGCTAGAGATCGGAGGACAAGACAATCTTGTTCTCCTCGATCTCTCCTCAGCATTGATACTGTGGACCATTGTGGGTTGCTTTTCCACCTGAGGAGTTATCGGACTCACTGGTATTGTCATCAAATGGTTTGAGTCATTTCTTACTAACAGGAGGCAGCGGGTTGTGATGGTAATTTCTCATCGCACCCTACCTCCTTTCATGTGGAGTCCTCAGGGTTCGGTATTGGCCCCAATGTTGTTCACAGTATATATGCTGCCCCTGGGGGAGATCATTAGGAGGTATGGTTTGAGTTTTCATTGCTATGCTGATGATACTCAACTATACCTTTCCTTTGCCCCAGGAACATCAAATGCAGTGGATGTGATAAATATCTGTCTGGCTGAGATAAATGACTGGATGTCTTCCAGCTGGCTGCGACTGAACCCTAACAAGACTGAGGTACTAGTAGTGGAGTCGAACAGAGCTCGTGATGGGATGGCCTCTGATTCTGTGACCGGCATTGTGCTAGGAGCAGTGTCATTGATGGCCTCCCCATGGGTGCGAAATCTTGGTGTGATCTTTGACAGGAATTTGTCCATGGAGGCTCAGGTATCCTCTGTGGTTCGTTCCTGTTTTTTTCATCTGAGAAATATCGCCAAGATTAAGCCCCTTGTTCCGGCTCTGGACCTCCCTACTTTGGTACATGCCTTAGTCACTTCTAGGCTTGACTACTGTAATGCCCTCTATCTCGGGGACTCTGGAACTTCTTTTGCAGACTGCAGCTAGTGCAAAATGCTGTTGCCCGGCTTTTGACTGGACAAAGTAAGTTCTGTCATATCACTCCAGTATTGCGCAAATTGCACTGGCTGCCTGTCAGGTGGAGAGTATTGTTCAAGGTGGGTTTTCTCACCTATAAGACCCCACATGGACAGGGCCCTGGTTATCTTTCTGATCTCCTGGTACCGTCCACCTCTGTCCGGGATCTCCGCTCCTCAAATGGTGGCCTCCTCAAAGTTCCGAGAGCAAGGTTGAAATCAGCTGGGGATCGATCATTTGGAGTTGCTGCTCCAGCTCTCTGGAACTCGCTGCCGCTGGAAGTGAGAGAGGCCCCCACTATAGAGGCCTTTAAGAGCCATCTGAAGAACTTTTTATTTATGCAGGCTTTTGGAGATTGAATTTTATATGTATGTTATTTTAATGAAATGTATACGGTATGACATACTGTACAGTTTTGTGCGGCGCCCAGAGCCTTTGGGATTGGGCGTCTTTTTAAATAAAATTGACATTGACATTAGAAACATAGAAACATAGACTTTGACGGCAGATAAGGACTGCTAGGCCCATCTAGTCTGCCCATTTCCCTACCTACAGGATAGGCCGCAGATCCTAGTTAACCAACAGCCTATATCTTCCTGCCCCCACAAGAATTGCCTTATGTCTGTCCCATGCATTCTTGAATTCTCCCAGTTTTAGACCCCACAACTTCCTCAGGAAGGCTGTTCCATGCATCCACTACCCTCTCTGTGAAATAATACTTCCTCCACATTGCCCCTGAGACCTCCTTCTATCTTTTAAATTGTGTCCCCTTGTTCTTGCAAGTCTCTTTTTCTGAAAGATGCTACCCTCTTGGACTTTGTTGATTCCTTGAGGTACTTGAACGTTTCTATCATGTCCCCCTCTCCTTTTTTCCTCAAGATGATCGTGTTAAAGCTCCTTTAGTCTCTCCTCATATGGCTTCTCTTGCAGACCCTGCACCATTTTAGTTGCCCTCCTCTGGACTGCCTCTATCCTGTCTATGTCCTTGTGGAGATGGGGTCTCCAGAACTGGACACAGTATTCCAGATGGGTCTCACCAACTGTCTGTACAGAGGATAACAACTTCCTGTTTTCTGCTGCTGATGCCTCTCCCTATACATCCCAGTATACCCCGGCCTCCCTACTGCCTTCTCACATTGCTTGCTAACCTTAAGGTCATCTGATATGATTTCCCCAGGTCCCTTTCCTGTTTTGTTGTTGTTACTACCTCCCACCCATTGTGTATTCTTCCCTGGGTTCTTGTTTCCCAGGCGCATTATTTTGCACTTTTTGCATTGAATCCTAGCTGCCATCGTCTGACCATTCCTCCAACCTTGCCAAGTCCTTTTCATCCTTTCCACCTCCTTGTGTATCAACCCTGTTGCAGATCTTTGTGTCATCTGCAAAGGCATCTTTCCTTCCAGTCCCTCTGCAATGTCACTGATGAAGACATTAAAAGGACTGAACCCAATACTGAACCCTACGGTACCACTATTAACTGCCCTTTTTCAGAGTGGACTCCATTTACAATTACCTTCTGTGTCCTGTTGTCCAGCCAATGTTTTACCCAGGCTACCACCCTGGCACCCTCCCAAGCTGGTTAATTTGACTATTAATCTTTTGTGTGGGACTGTGTCAAATGCCTTGCTAAAGTCTAGGTAGGCCATGTCCACAGCCCCTCCCTGGTCTACTACTTTGGTCACCCAGTCAAAGAAATCTATTAGATTCGTCTGACATGACCTTCCCGCTGTGAACCCATGCTGCCTTGGATCCTGTGCTCCACTGACCTCTAGGTACTCAACTATTCTTTCCTTCAGAAGTGACTACATCACTTTCCCTACCACAGAGGTCAGACTGACAGGTTTGTAGTTTCCTGCCTCTGTCTTGGTCCCATTTTTGTGAAGGGGAATCACATCCGCCTTCCTCCAGTCCTCGGGTACCACACCATCCTCCCATGAGTTATTAAAAAGAGTAGCCAGTGGTTTCACTAGTTCCTTCCTTAATTCTTTTAGAATTCTGGGTGAATTCCATCAGGACCCATTGCTTTGTCCACCTTCAGTTTTAGGAGTTCTTGAGACCCTTTCTTCTGTGAAAGGACTGGGATCGACCCCCTATCAAGAGTGCTTCTGTTAATTGGATTAGGCACTTCCCCTCCTCTTTTGTGAATACTGAGCAGAAATATTCGTTCAGTATTCCTGCTTTCCTGTCCCCTCTGCCCACCCATCGTTCATTCTATTCAGCCTCACTATCCTCCCTTTGTCTTTCTCGCTCGCTGATGTACCTATAAAAGGTTTTATCCCCTTCTTAACTGAGTTGGCTATCATTCCTCAGTTTGGGCCTTTGCTATTCTGACTTCCTCCCTGCTTCTTCTGCCTTAACTGGTACAGCTCTCTGTCCTGCTCCTTCTGTGTTTCCCTTATACTTCCGAATGCTATCTTTTCTTCCTGACTTTCACAGCCACCTCTTGAGAACCATAGTGGCTTTTTCTTTCATTTGATTTGTTTATTTGCTTCACACAAAGGCTTGCTGCCTCTGTGATGGCAGTTTGATAATTCCCCATTGTTGCTCCACACCTCCTTCTAGCCTGTTTGCTAGTGCTTTTCTGAGGCACTCTCCCATCTTGCCAAAGTCAGCTCTCCTAAGTCCAGTACCCTCACTTTTGTATGGCTTGACTCTGTAGCTGAGTTTAACGTGAACCACACTGTTTGATGGTCACTTGTCCCCAGATGGCAACCTACTTCTAGATCTGAGATCCTCTCACTGCCCCCGTTTGAGAGTATGAGGTCTAAGATTGCTCCCTCACGAGTGGGTTCCAAAACTAGCTGTCTAATGCCTGCCACCTGTAGGGCATCGAGAATGGCCCTGCTGTTGGATGTGGCTGCAGCAAATGTGCTCCAGTTAACATCTGGTATATTCAGGTCTCCCATCAACAGTATCTCCCTTTCTCTGCCATTCTAAGAATGCCTTCCATCATATCCTTGTCCATTCCTTCCCCTGACATGGGGTCTGTACACAACCCTGTGCGGATTGTGGTGCCCTTCCAGTCTCCAAGGTGACCCACAGTGCCTCCTCTCCTCCCTGTTTACTCTTTTGTTCAGTTGCTTTTATCCTTCCTTTACATGGAGAGCTACTCCTCCTCCTCTTCTCCCCTGCCTGTCTCTCCTGTAGGTTATGTACCCTGATATGTTAACATCCAGTCATGGTTCTCTGTGTACCATGTTTCTGTGACTGCTACGATATCCAGGCATCCCTCTTCCATTAAGGCCACCAGCTCAGGGAGCTTGTTGCCCAGACTACGGGCATTGGTACTCATTACCCTCCATTTCCTGATGGCCTTACCCCCTTTTGCCCCATCCCTGTCCTTCTTGCCTTTGTCACTTTCTCCATTTACCCCTGCCCTTCTCCCTATCGACACCTCCATGTTGGTGTTTGCCACACTTACTACCATGATTGTTTGGGGGGGCTAGGATTTTCCTGCTCCTTTCCAGTGCCTCTTCCCTTGGCTAGTTTAAAAGCTTGCCAATGAAGCATTTAAACCTATCACCTAGGATCCTGGTTCCCTTCCCTGACAGATGCAGCCCATCATGCCAGTATAGGCTTGCATCACTCCAGGTGGATCCCCAGTCCCCAATGAAGCCAAATCCCTGAGCTCCACACCAGTTTTTCAACCACTGATTGAATCTCATGGTACAGAACACCCTAGCCTCTCCTATGCCATTGATGGGTAGCACCTCCGAGAAGGTTACCGTGCGTGCTACTTGACTAAGGCCCTTCCCCAATTCCACAAACTCTTCCTGCACTTGTCTAATCCCTTTCTTAGCCAGGTCATTTGTCCCTAGGTGGACAATGACATCCAGCTCCCTCCCCTGTGCAGCTGCTCCGGCAATCCTGAGGATTTGCTCCCTGTCCCTCCAAGTCATGGCACCAGGCAGGCACCTTACCTCCCTCTCCCCTTCCTTGCCCAGTTCTACCTTCCTAACAATGGAGTCCCCCACCAGGAGTTGTTTCCTTCCCCTGCAGGGTCAGCTGCCACCCTCCTGTGGGTCTCCTTTGTGGAGGTTTCCAGCATCCTCCTTGGTCTCCACTGTAGGTGCCTCCATAGAGGAACCACACTTTGCCAGAATGGCATAGGAATTGTGGAGAGGTACATTGACACTAAGGTTTTGTTGACTGTGCTTTACATTGCTTATTTTGCAAAACTGAATATAATTGATGTCCTGTCTTACTGTATGACAGTTCCTTGTCTAATTTCTTGTATCAGTGAATACACTATCAATGTACTGCACTTTCCAGGTCACTCCTGAAAAAGGGACTGTCTTGTCTCAGAGGGCCTACCCGGTTACCAAAATTCAATAAATAAAATAAATATTAGTTGAGCATGGTTTCTTGGTTTAACATGACTCCAAATGTAAAGCCTTATCTGATAACACCTCAACTCTACTGGCTTCAGGTCTGGTGTTTCTGGTGGTATCCTGACCCAGTTCACTCCCTGGTCCTTTGTGTATGTATCAGACACTGCATGCTCTGAGTCATTATCTGTACAAGAGAAACATCACAAATGTAAGTAAACACATAGAACACTGTGCTACACATTGCCACCACAAACACAGAGAAACTGTAATTGCAAATTGCTCAATCTAGAACCTTGGAAAAGCCAATGCCCATCTGTAAAAACTCACTCAACAAAAGGGCAGCAGTGTATTGGACACTATTCCCTCTCTGGAGAAATCACTCTTCATGATGCCTCTGAATATTAATATTGGCCCTAGCCCATGATGTGAGATGGCAACCCAGATGTGAATGTTCATGGGCTGTTTGGGCTGTTGTTTCAGTTCAAGAAACCTTTTCTTCAGAAAGTCATGGAGCAAAAAGATTGCATCACTATGGTAGTCTCATCAGTAAAAAGAGCATTTGTAAATTGTTAATTTCCTTCCATCAACACCTCAGCCTGTTTGAGATGCTTCTATTTATTGGCATCATGACTGAGACAGCATATGCTGTTGGGTAGAAAAATGGTCATCAGTATCTGGCTCTTTGAGGTACTATACAGTACATTGCCTGCAGTACATAAGGTGCAACACATTGATTCTTACACAGTTGATCAGTACATTAACAACAAGCATTTCTCAATGCTGAATGTTGCTTGCTTGTATGTGCTGTTTAGGTATTTGGAAGTGACAGTTTCATGCCTTCGTCCCAAGACATCCACTGTGTCTTTCCATTCAGTATTCACAGATGAGTGGGAGGGGAAAGGGCCACATCAGTACAGCAGTTGCCAAGGGGGTGAAGAGGTGGACAATAGTCCATTCAAAGGCAAAAGAGTCCTGCAGGAACTCACTAAATTGAAGGTAGACAAAGTGATGGAACCAGATGGCATACGCCCAAGGATATTAACAGAACTGCGAAGGGAGATAGCAGTACCTCTGGCAGCCATGTTCACTGAGTCATTAAACATGGGTGAATTGGAGGAGGGCACACGTGGTCCCTCTACACAAGTCCGGCAGCAGGGAGGAGGCAAGGAACAATAGGCCATTCAGCCTCACCTCAGTAGTGGGGAAGATCATGGAGACATTGCTTAAAGAAAGGATAGTGGGGCATCTAGATGCCATCGGAACCCAGGACCATGGACAACATGGATTCACAGTGGGGACATCATGTCAGATAAATCTGGTTGATTTATTTGACTGGGTGACAAAGGAAGTGAATCAGGGTTGGGCGGTGGACAACGCCACTTCCTTGATTTCAGCAAAGCCTTTGACACCATCCCATATAGGAGGCAGATAAACTAGCTGGGTAGGCTGGACATGGGGGAAAGGGTGGTAACCTGGGTTAGAAACTGGCTAACAGACAGGAGTCAGAGAGTGGTGGTAAATGGTATGCAGTCTAGGGAGATGGGGCGACCAGTGGGGTGCTGCAGGGATCAGTCCTGGGGCCAGTTCTGTTTAATGTCTTCATTAGTAATATTGCAGAACATCTGAAGGGAATTTTTTCACCAAATTTTCAACATAGCCATTTTAAGACCTCTGCTCATGAACAGTGTCACTGTGATTTTCTTAATTTGTCCAGTACATTGATTTCTCACACTGACTGCACCATTGTGCACTACATGGGCGGAAACAGGTTTTGGGTGAGATGTGAAAAATGACAGCTGTACTACTCATAAGAAGGTGTGGTAAAATGGCAATGTTGAAAATCTGGAGTGAAAATATTAAAAATTCACGACCTTACGAGCTTGCATAGGAACTGCGCAACGCAAGCTGGTAAAACAGTCATTTTTAGGATTTTTTCACCAAATTTTCAACATAGCCATTTTAAGACCTCTGCTCATGAACAGTGTCACTGTGATTTTCTTAATTTGGCCCGTACATTGATTTTGCACACCGACTATGCCATTCTGCGCTACATGGGCGGAAACACATTTTGGGTGAGATGTGAAAAATGGCAGCTGTACTACTCATAAGAAGGTGTGGTAAAATGGCAATGTTGAAAATCTAGAGTGAAAATATTGAAATTTCGCGAACTTACGAGCCTGTGTAGGAACTGCACTAGCTATGACGCTAGTAAAACAGTCATTTTGGAATGAGGACTAAATTTTCAATACGAGGTTTTGGGATTCTTCAGACGATGTCACTGTCATGGTGTTATTCAGGCCCTGAAGGTGATTTTGCACAGTGACTGTGCAGTGACTGTGAAATCACCCTTCAGGCCCGAATAATGCCATGACAGTGACATCATTCATGAGAAGGGGTCCCAAAACCCCATGTTGAAAATTTGGCAAAATTCCCAAAAATGCCTGAGATATGCAACAAAGTTGAAACCCCCTATCTAGCCCATTATACAGCTTATCGGCATTTCCTCAGTTCGCAGTCGGCTTTGAAGAGTGCTGGCGTGTTCCAGGTCCACGAAGCCCGTCGTGCGGAGTACAGAGGTAAGTATGGGGAGAGGGGGTATGGGAGGCTGAGTGCGAGGTGGGTGCGGTGGGTTGTGGGGGGGTTGAGAGACGCGCCGTGGGACAGTTTTTGTTTTACAGGTTTTTTAAAAAAAAATGACTACATGGGACTTTTGCCACGCTGGGGTGGGCTCCCAGCATGGCAAAAGGATGTTGGGGGTGCGTTCAGCCAACGGGGGATTGGGCACCCCCATCGGCCATGGCATTTGTTGCCACGCTGGGGTGGGCTCCCAGTGTGGAACAAGGACAGGGGGCTTTCAGCTTGGACTACCACGCCTGGCCGGCCAAAGGATCACTTGCACACACTGGGATGGGCCTCAGCATGGCACTTACTACTTGGGGAGACGTAGCTCAGCCGACAGTGATTGGGCACCCCGTCGTATACAGTGCATACGGGGCGGTGCCGCCTCGGGTGTCTGTGGGGGAGCTACGGCGTGGCACCCGATATCTTATCGGTGCTCACTGAAGTGTAGCTCCCCCTTTCAACTGTATGCCACTGCATTTTGGAGCATGTCATAGACAGCTCCAAAATGCATTGGCTTACAGGGGACGTGCCTGCCAACACACTGACTGAATTGGAGGAGGAGGTGACACACCTCCGAAATCTCCGATGATGGCACTATGTTTCTTGCACATGCGTGCAAGCAACATAAAAATTGAAGAGGTTACAGAAATGGTCAGCCTTTAAATTGTTTTGTGGCATACACTGCCCATAAAAATGGGTTACATAAATACATGCAGTGGCCACTACACTTATTACATTTATAAAGTTGCTTTAAGGAGTTTTTTTGGGAGGACACAGCACTGTACTTACCGTGCTCTGCCATAACTCTATCCATTTTGGTGCTGTAATCATCTAACTGATGATTTAGATACTAGGTACCCCTGTTCTGCTAGTTTCTGATGGACTTCTGCTGTACTGCTCTCATCATTCTTTATTGTTCTTTTTTTCTTTGCAATTCAATATACTTTATTGAATTTTTGCACAATACAAATAAAAGAACACAACTTCCCAAAATGTGCAAAAGCAGTTTATAAACATTACAAGCATAACAACACAATAAACTGCAGAAAAATTGGGAAAAATAACAAAACAAACAGCAACCCATACCGATCCCCCCTCATAATCCTCCCCCTCCCCTCTCACCTCATAAACCCCCTTCCCCACCCAACCCAGACCTCTGCCAAGACCAGAGGGGATGAGTCCAGAAAAAAGGTACTAGCTGCATACAACATGAATTGGGTACCCCCATTAGGCAAAAACCTAGTATGCTGAAACAAGAGCTTCCAAGGGCCCCCAGAAGTCCCTTTACTTCTCTAGTTCCTCTTGTCATTTGGTGATATGTTTCTCAACTGCTATGGCTTGGAGAATTTCTTGTCACCATTCAGAAAGAGATGGAATAGTATCATCTTTCCAATGACAGAGAATAACCAGCTTGGCTTATGGAAATTAGAAAATGATATGCCTTGCGGGGCCCCGAAGATCTCCTCTGGGAAGTAACCTATGAGGCATGACTCCTGGGTAAAATAGGAGTCCAAGGCCAACAAGGGGTCAAGGGAATTTCAAAAGCAAGACCAGAATGGGGCCACTTTGGAGCAATCCTATAAGATATGTTTAAGTGAGCCCACCCCAGATCCACAAAGAGAGCAATCCAGTGAAGGCAAATACCCAATGTGATGTAACTTTTGGGGAGTACTGTATAGTAAGTATTATGTAAAATACGGAATTGGGTGTAATGATACCTTTCCTGTTTCAAATGTTTATATAGTCACTTCCAGTTCACCTGCCAATCTTCAGATCCAATCTACAAATTCAGAGAGTGTTGCCAATAGAAACATGTCCCTGATAAGCCCTTCAGGTCGTTATATTGGAAATATGCATATAAATTAGAAATAGCATGCAGGTTTTGAGCAATCGACAAAAGTTTTACAACTGGGGATAAGGAGTGAGATGTATCATCCTCTATTGTTAGCCAAGCCACAATTTGTGAAACCTCACTGCAAAAGACAATAATACACATTAGTTAATGACATGACTTAATTTTCCAAAGTTTCCTATGAAATAAATAATGACATTCTGACAATTATTGATATGTAGTGTATTGTGCCTTAATGAAGACCACAGAGGTGGACCGTGGCCCTGGAACATTTCATTGCTTTGTAGTGTACTGTAGCTTGCTCAAGGCCATACAAGCAGACACAGAGTAATTAATTGTCTTGTAATATACTGTAATTTGTTCAAAACCACAGAAGCAGCTCCAAAACATTCCATTGCCTTATATTGTACTGTGACTTGCGCAAGGCCACAGAGGCAGCCCAGAACATTCCATTGCCTTGTAGTGTATTGTGGCTTGCACAAGGCCACAGAGGCAGCCCAGAACATTCCATTGCCTTGCAGTGTACTGTGGCTTGCACATAGCCACAGAAGCAACACTGGATCATGTTGCTTAAGATGCATATGATGTCAAAGATGCAGACCTGCAGCACACTTTCTCCTTTATATATAGAATTTTTTTATTATTTTATCCTTACATGTGACATATAAAAATTACTGTACATAACATAAATATACAGCCATCTCATACAATTACAGTTTATTATATAACTTATCAGAGTACAAAAAATGTTCAATCTTTATCCCAAAAGGGATATAAATTGCAAAAGGTAATAACCCCATATGTTAAATTATTAGTGGAGCAGGTAAAATGCTTATCTCCCACCATGCAGTATTTTCATAAGCATACGGATAAACATAGTTCATAAAAAATGTTCACAGCTCATAACACTTTTTTCAGTTGTTTTGCCATTTGTGTATATCCAGATTTGGAACTTCAGGCTTATTCCTGAACTCTATGAGCACGCTTTTAGTGGTCATGGTGATTACAGAAAAAAAACACTTTTTGTTGCTTACTAAGATTTTATGTAGAGAAATCATTTAGTATAACTATTTCAAAGGGGAAATGTGTTTCTATATCTAAAATTAGGTTTGCTTGTTCTTTGTTTTTTAACAATAATTGTTAATCTTGGGAGAAGCCCATACTTGATGAAATAAGGTGCCATTCTTTGAGCAATTTTTCCAGCTGCAGGGGCATTCTTATAGAAGGTTTTAAAAGGTGGTAAGATGTAAAGTATGCCTTGGTGACTAATTTTATTTGTATTGACTTATTTTAGCAGATCTGTAGAGTTTATTTATTGGGCCAGATATTCAAAAGTGTGCCCAGAACATGCACAATGGAATGTGTAGCGCAATGCAGATGCGCCATAGGAAACCAATGCCGCATTCAAAATATGTGCTTTAGACATGCGCACGTGCAAACCACACTAACTATAGCAAAGATATACCACTGTGCAGCCAGACATGCATTGGAGCAACCAGGATTGCACAGGAGCATGACAGTATGCAGCAACAAGCATGCTGAGCAAGCACTGCAGGCAAAGGTGCACACAGGCAGAGCAGCACAAGAGCAGACTGCCAGGCCAGGCCAGCCCAGCAGTCCCAGGCCACATGGGGAGCATGACCACGGTGCACAGCTCAGGCACACAGCCAGATGTCCAGAGTGACAATACGCCACAGAATAGAAGCACACAGGCCAACAAACACACCCACCCACCCAGATGAAACTGAATATGGCAGGCCCATGGCACTGCACCAGCACATCTCTGACAGGCAACACTGCATTGGACAAAGCCACAGGCATGCTGGGAGGGTATCAGACCATACAGTGTGCAGGAGTACAAGAGATGCACAGGCACTGGGAAACAGGGCACACAAGCCATGCCACCAAGCAGGGACACAGGTCCCAGCACCATACCGCACACCAGCAACAGCAATGGAGCAGGTGGAGGGCAGGACAGGCAAACAGGGATGTGAGGCAGTGGAGAGCACACAGGACAGATGCACAGCCACAGCCCGAGAGCCCATGCCACAGAGGTACACAGCACACAGCAGCCACAGCACATGGGAGCACACCACAAAGGGCACAGTGGTGGAACACAATGGGCACACTCAAGAGCATCACAGAACAACGTAGGCACAGTGCAGTACTGCACTGGCAGAGGAGACACAGATACAGAGGTGTATGAACAAATATCTTTACTACAAAATAAACAACAGTGTTGTGCCAACAGGGAAAAGCAACAATAACATGGGTAAGGGAATGGGAAAGGGGTGCAAGGTTGCCAACAAGGGGAATGGGAATGAGAGCAAGGACACAGGAACAGACAGAACAGGAAACATCAGGAGGGAAGAGAACAACCAGAGCACAATGGTGTGAGGGGACAGGGTCAGTGTCACTGAAGCCACTGCACCTCTCTCATCTGGAGCACCTCTCCAGTCAGCAACCAGGTATTGCTATGATGATGCCTACAGACATGGATGAGGACATTCATCCTTATAATGTGCAGCTGCACAAGTCCATGCAGCTCACCACCCAAGGCCTGCCATTGTCATCTGGCCCAAGGCCTGGTCTGACCTACTAGAGGGGAAACAAGACAGGCAATGAATGATGGACCACAAGTAGCCCCAGGCCACCCAAAGGTGTGCCCAGGACGGCTGCTGCACCCACAGGTGGGGAGAACCTGAACTGGCATGTGCACAGTGGACAGTAGCAGCTTACACTGCTGCACCCCATGGGCCTGCTGCGTGGATGCCTGTGACAGTCCTGCCCCCACACCCATGCAGTGGACTACACAGTACTGGTGCAAGGGCCCCACATGCAGTACAGTACACCCCCTGCAGCATTTGCACACCATGGGACATGCACACATACCTACCCTACCAGGAATGGTAATGACCGACCACCACACAAAGGCCATGTACAAGGCCTACTCCCTGTGCAACATGGCACAGGCAGTGGGATTGGGTACCACCCAATGCAGTGGCCACACATGGTGACACTTTCCCTTGCTAAGCCACACAGCACACCTAACAGCCATCTATGACCCACACACCATGCTGCAGAAAATCATCTGCTTGCCCAGGCACTGGTGCAGCCATGCCACCAACATCACCATGGTGCCTGTCATGGTCTGTGGCTAACTTGGCCCTCCTGAGGTCCTGTGGTCCTGTGGATGGAACAGAGAGAAAGAGAGATACAATGGACATGAGTGGCATGCCATGCACAGACCCATCCACCACCGACACTGTGCCCAACACTGGCACAGCACGGGCATGTGAACAGGCCCATATGTGGGGCATGATGCATGGCCCAACATCAACATGCACAGCACAGGCATGCAGTGCAGCAATGGAGGACATGCATCAGCCACCAGCACAGCACCCCTGCAGCCATGTATGCATGGCACAGCACAGGATGTGTACAATGGAAACATGCACATTACAATGGGGCACCTACCTGGCTGTGGCACAGATCCCTGGTACACCCTCTCCTGCAGCCATCAGAGCCTGCCAGGATCCCTCTGGCAGAGGTCACTATATCTGTGCCTGCACTGCTCAGCAGTGTGTGGCACCGCAGTCTGCCGCTAATGGTGCCATTGCGTTATCATCCACATGAAGCATCATGTTGGAGATGGAGGGAGCTGAAGATCAGGAGCCTGCACAGAAGTGCAGGCCTAACATCACCAAAGATGAGCAGCAGGCCCTGTTTGAGACCTACCTTGACAGGGATGAACAGCTCAGTGGGGCCAAGGCCACCCCACAGGAACATGCCACAGGATGGGAAGAGGTGGCAGCATATGTCAACACCCACATAAGACATCAGAGAAGTGCACAAGAGTGCAAGAAGAAAATGGGTACCAACAGGTGGTGTATTAAGGAGAAGATTGCCACCATCAGGGCATCCCGCAGCAGAATGGGCGTGGGCCTAGGAGCCACCCCTGAACTCAAGGCAGGAGAGGAGTTGGTGGCAATAACCATTAGCTGCACTGCCATTGAGGGCATACTTTGAGGTGGTTTCCAGGTGGGTGGCAGCCCCTCCCAGCACTGTCAATCAGTGGGAGCCATATGGGGGTGCCACCCAGCAGCATGAAGGCATGGAAGCAGCTGTGCCGTGGACCCCATGCATGTGTGGTATGCAGCAGTGCAGGGCACACATGAGGCCAACGTGCATGCCAGAGTCCACCTGTGTGCAGTGCTGCAGCAGCAGGGACACTGTACCCCGACCATGACCCCATATCTAGGGTGTGCAGCACTGCTGGCCAGCCCCATGGTGCCACATGCCCAGAAGATGCAGGCATGTCCCACAGTATGGCCACCAGGGCCAAAGGCATCTGCATGGCACACCACTGGTGGTGTGGCCCTTGGAGGTGTGCAACTGGGGAATGCCACCCATTCTGGGCTGTGTCATCTTGTGCTGCAGCCACCACATGTGGCTAGCCTGGAATGTGCACTATCCATGGCAGGTCCAGCATACTGTGTCTTGCAACACGTGCATACCCTATTCCATGATGGCACTGTATTTGTGCACATGCCCCCCACACAATGGTTGCAGCTCAGTGTGCACACTGCCATCTTCATCATGTATACCACTGTTGTGTCTTCCAGAGCCATCATGCCTCAGAGTGGGATGCAGGACATAGATAATGATGCTGGACCCAATGAGGACAAGCCATCTATGTCCACCGGCATCAGGGTCATGGATCATCAGTGATGCAGCAGTGTTGGGCTGCTGGACATCCTAGGCCTTGGTGACGACGACCCCCTGTCAGACGTACTGCTCACCGAGGACCCAGCTGGTACTTGTACCAGGTACACAGGTGAGTGGAGCATCTTACACAGATGATGACCTGACACTGATTTTGGATGGCACAGGACTGGACATGCCTCCTAAGGTACAGGCCTGCATACTGGTGGCGGGTGCCAATGGTGGCAGTACAGCACCAGTCCAGCTGCTCCCTGTCCATGGCTGCATGGTGGTGCATGGTAACTCCACCAATGCTGTCCATGGGGGGTCACTGCCATGGACACAGGAGCCACAGAGACTGTCCAGCAAGTGGCTGGGCAGCAGAGGTGGGCAGCAGTGACCACCATGCAGCACACTTCAGGGTCTGCCAACTGGGCACCCCCACATACCCCACACCCTGCATGGTCCTCTGTGTGGCATCCCCCTGCAGGAGATGCTGCCACACCCCCAGCAGGTCAGCATCCCTCCCAGGCTGTGCATGGTGCTGACAGGCTGGACAAGTACATCATGCTACCGCTGGCCTCTGTGGACAACCAGGCAGTGCTTGGATCCCAGTTATGTGCACTGTGGGTGGAGCTGCACCACCAGTCTGAGCTTGCAGACATTGGAAGCGCACAGCTGATGGGTGAGATCTGGCATCTGCGGGAGGCCATGACTGTATCGCTGGACCACATTGCCGGTGCCTTCACAGTCATATTTGCATCACTGGTGTCCAGTGATTGTGGCAGGGTGCATTGGACTCCCCGTAGAACAGTGTTGACACCGCAGACCTGGAATCTGGTGACCCCATTATGGCTGTCACTGGACTCCAACATGGCCATCCCAGGCACTCCTGGCAGTAATCTGTTTACTGACCTGTTCATGCCAGAGAGGACCCAGTCACATTCCCACACCTCTACCCCATGAGTGTGATGAGTACACCTCCACTGGCTGTTGTACAGCCTGTGGCTGCCACACAGCCTAGGCATGGCCACCCACATGGCCGTGGTGGCCATGCATCTGCTCACTAGACCTGCTGGTTGTGCTGTCCCATCCTGCTGTCCACTGCTGTTGCCTTGAGCATGCTTGTCTGTGCACACACGTGTACATGTTGCAGCACATATGTGTGGTGTGTGGCATGGCCTTCATGTGTGTGTGCTGTGCTGCAGGGCCTTGTGGCATGGGCATAATGTGGTCAGCACTGTGATGGACTTTCAGTGTGCAGGTGCCTTCAGTCTGATCCATGCCACATGCAGGTGCACGTGTGTGTGTGTGTGGCTTGCCTCCATGGCTGCCACATCTGGCTGTGCCAGAGACATGGCCCACTGTGCCCATCAGTGTGCCTCACGATGTTGCCATTGCTGCCTGTGCATGTCATGTCACAGCCAGTCCTGTGTCTAGCACAGTGCCCACGTGTGTGTGTGGGCGTGTGTGTGTGTGTGTGTGTGTGTGTGTGTGTGTGTGTACACACATGTATGTGCAATGTGGGTATGTGGCTGTGTGTCTGTGCTGTTCCTGTGCCAGCTGTGTGTGTGCCAGTGTATTTGCTTGTTTGTTGTTTGTTGATTGTTGAATTTTGTTGACCCAGTAAGCCCACTGGGCCTAGAAGTCCCTTTTTCAGAGGGGATACAGATGGTAAGTAATTGAATTTGAACCAGATTAAGCTGTTGGTGGTATTTTTTGTAAATGACGGAAATTTGGCCGGGACACTGGGGAAATTCCCCTACTCTTTTTGATAAGTGCCATGGGATCGTTAATATCCACCTGAACTACCATCAATCCAGGCAGATGGGACCTCGGTTTAATGTCTCATCCGAAAGACGGCCCCTCTCATGCTGCGCTACAGTGTCAGTATTGGGATATTAACCCAAGTGCCAGATGTGGGAACTGAACCCACTGCACTCTGATCTTCCGGCCTCAGAGGCGAGTGTGCTACCTACTGAGCAACTGACACTGTGTGGCCAAACACCTCAGTGTGTATGTGTGGGTGTCTGTTCCGTGCATGCTCTGCTGTCATGGCTATTACTCACCTGCAGTTCCCAAAGTGCTCCTGTATGATTGTTGCCCTGTGCATCCTGACCCATGTGGCAATCCCATGGTCCCTCCTCTATATGGGCGGCTGCACACCCCATCTGGCCCATCCTCCCCATCCTCATCACTGCTGTCACGTTCATCCACCTGGACGGCTATCCCACAGTCAATGACCATGTTGTGCAGAATGCAGAAGGCCAGGAATAGTCCACAGATTTTCACAGGGCTATACTGTAGGACACCACCAGACCTGTCTAGGCAATGGAACCACATCCTGAGCATGCCAAAGACTCGCTCAATGATATTGTGTGTCATGATGTGGGCTTTACTGTACCTGTCCTCTGCAGTATTGTGTGGGTGCCGGATGGGGATGAGCAGCCAGGTTCGCAGGAAGTATGCACTGTCACCTCTGTGAGTAGGATGTACAGGTTAGCATGTTGCCATGCTTGTCACCCTCTCCTCTCCCATGCCCCCTTCAGTCACCCTGTCAGCTTCTGCTGCAAGTGGCATGGGCCTCTGTCCCCTGCACAACTGCTCCCACACCCTGTCTCATGCCATACTCACCTACAAGATGACCCATGGGGATCTTCCCATGCTCAAGCCTCTGGCACAGTATGGAGCAGTGCTAGATGAATGCATTATGTGCACTCCCAGGGTGGGTGGAGCAGACATTGGCGATGCACCCCATGGCAGTGCACACTACCTGGCAGTTGACTTATGGGTACCCCTTTCTGTTCATGTAGGCAACACCCTCGGGGCCAGATGGTGTGCGTATGGCCACGTGGGTGCAGTCTATTGCCCCAATCATGCCCAGCATGCATGCCACGCTGTGAAAGTCCTGCATGTTTGCTGTATGCTCTGCCTGTGTGCTTGGGAATTGAATGAACTCTGAAGTGTGTGGCAGTAGGGTATTGAAGAACTGTGTGAGGAGGCAGGACATGGCCAACTATGTGATTCCAGTGGTTGCCCCCATTGGTTTTTGGAAGGTGCCTGTGGTGAGCAGGCACATTGCTGCTGTCACTTTGGTCTCCATTGTCATAGTGTGGCTCCTCCTGGTGGGTGCCTGCAACTTATCATAACACAGCTCACAGAGCTGCCTCAAAATTGCCCTGTTCAGCCAGTATCAGTGCATGATCTCTGCATTGTCATAGCCCTCAAAGTTGAGGTGGGCTCAGTACCATCTGTGTGTGGCATACCACCGATGGGCCCTTCCTTGGCCATGTTGCTGTTCCTCCTTCCTCCTCACACCCCTCATTACTGCCTCCATCATAAATGGCCCAGCATCCATATTTCTTTGTTTCTGTGCCTTGTGCATCTGGTGTGTGTGTGTGTGTGTGTGTGTGTGTGTGTTTGAGCCTCCTTTTATAGGCTCATTTCTGTGTGGTGCATTCTGTGTGTTGCTCCTGACATGCACCATGCCGTTCTGCTGAATATGCCATTGTGCAGCTTATTCATGGATACTCCTCCTTGTAACACTACATTCATTATTGTTGCACTGTTACGCATTGTGTTTTTCACAGTGCATTCATGTTTGTTGAATAAGTCTCTGTGGTGCATGTCTATTTTTTTTTTTTTTTTTTTCTTCTTTTCCCTGCAGGACCACAGAGGCCGTCCACCTGGTCATGGCCCCGGAGACCTCCGCCGTCGCGATTGCGGAGGACCCTCGGTCACTTGGCTTACCCCGGAGGGTGGGGCCGCTGGCCACCTTCATGGCCCCGAACTGTGTCTAGTCGGGTCCTGCAGCAGCGGGCAAGCAGTGGAGGCTCTCCGGGAGGGCTTCATCAATCAGCGGTCCTGCCTCCATCTTTTTCCTCCGGTTTCTCCCCTAGAGGAGGCGGGATGTGCAATGATGCCAGCATCCGCCCGCCTCCATCCCCATGCTCGGCCGCTGTGAAGCCCCGGTCTCCACCAGGGTCTCCCATGCGCCGAGGCTTACCCGCCGCTCCCTGGAGTAGGAGGAGCCGTCGCGCCGATCCTACTTCCCCGCTGGCTCCTCTCCAACGCACCCGGATCCGCTTCCCGAACCCGTTGCCAAGGCCGCAAGCGGAAATCCCACCGCCGCGGCCAACGGGCTGGCGATGTCTATGGTTGTGCATCTGCAACTCTGTTGCACATTGTGCAACTCCTCCAAAAATCTCCCCCATTTAATTTATTTATTTGAAGCTTGGATTACAATACCTTTGAGCTATAAGCTCTTTTACAAATATTCCACATCAGGTACATGTAACATACAGGAACATATCACGGTTACTAATATAGGAGATATTTACAAATTAGACAAACATTTCTGATAGCAGTTAACAGCCTTGTCTAGAGAACCATCTACCATTACAGTAAGGTCATAATGGGTGTCAGGCATGATTGGGGTAGGTGGGTTTTGAGCATGAAAGGTGGAGTAGAGGGGAGTGTAATGATAAGTGGTAGGGGGAGGAGAAGGATAGTTGGGGTACTTGAAAAGAGAAGGTAGAATAGAGGAGTGGGTCAAGGAGGGTTTAGGGAGAGGTTTAGTGATGGTGATGGGGTGTAGCCCTGGGCAGGTTTACACAAAGCATTCATATTTCCTTGATTGTGATAGGTAGTGCCTGAGTTCTGTTTTGAAATGGCAAACCTTAGTAGCATTCATCACTGCAGCAGGGAGGCTATTAAGCCATTTAGGGGCCCGAAAGGTGAAGGATTTCTGTGCAAGGCTAGTCCTTCTGTGTGGTACAGGGACGGCACTGTTAGTAACACTTCTGGTGTGATGTGGGGTGGGCACAGGTTGTGGTAGCACCTGAAGCCCTATTGGGCTTAGGCCAAGTGCTTTCCTGGGAAAAAATAAAGTACTTGTACTGGTATGGCTATTTTCAGGTTTTGTAATAAAACATTCCATAACTGCATAAATGCAATCCTGTTTAGCTACATTACTTAAACATTTCCAGAATGTAGTCATTTTGGCAGCTCAATAATACAAACTTAGATCTGAACAACTAAGTCCCCCTTTGTCCTTTGACATTGCTATTATGTTCCATGAAATGCAAGGTGTGCCCTCTCTTCATAAGAATGTTGAAAAAAAAACTAACACAAAAAAATTGTATAATATCCTTTGATATATATGCTACATTAGATTGATATAGGGAAAACTAAATGTGGAAGAACCATTGTCTTATGAGTCTCCTCTCGTCCCCACAATGAGAGTGAATAATTTTGCCAATTATCAAGTAATATTTTAATCTTACGTAATACATTTTGTGCATTTAATTTAACAGTTTGTGCAGAATTTTTGGTTAATAACATACAGAAATATTTGATGGTATTTAACATACCAATATCTTGTGTAAGTAATATAGTCTGATGTGAAAGAGATGTTATTGGTAATATTACTGTTTCAGATTTATTAGTAGTATAATCCAATAATAGGGATTACCATTCAATGTCTTCAAATACAGCTGGGAGAGATATTTCCAGGTTACTCAGTAACAACATAACATCATCAGCATAAGCATTTATTTTAACTACTTCTAAACCTCTGGCCAAATCTGTAAGAAGTTTGTTAGTTCTAATATATTGTAATAATGGTTCCAGTGCCAGTACGAAAATAATTGGCAATAACAGAAATCCTTGCCTAACATCATTTGACATTAAAAAGGAGTACCATAGTTAAGGGTTGATTGATTTTAAATATTGCTATTGGTTGGCTGTAAAAGGCTTTAATTATACTGATGCACTGCTATGGTAGTCTAAGGTATATAAGGCAAGATAACATAAACTCCCAGTTTAGTACATCAAAGGCTTTAGAAGCATCAAACATTATTACTAAAGATTGCTGTTTAGATATTATATGATGGTCTGTTATTAGATGAACTTCATGTAACCCCTCAAAAATAATCCTACCCTTAATACATTCAGTTTGATTTTGATGTACTATCCTAGGAAGATGTCCTTCACATCTTTCAACTAATAATTTGGCTATAATCTTGAAATCAGCATTTAAAATGGCAATAGGTCTATAATTGTCAGGTTTTCAATTACCTTTATCTGCTTTATGTAAAAAAAAATAATCAAAGCTTGCTGCATAGATGGTGGTATTGAGTGTCTATAATCTCTTCTAGCGTGATCATAAACCAAAGTGCCAAAATATAACTAAATGCTGCTTGAAATTCCAAAGTCAGACCACCACTACCTGGTGCCTTATCTCTTAACAGTTTCTTTATATCCACCACAATTTTCTGTAATTTAAAAGGTTCATATTTTAGATTTAGTTTTGGTATTGGGGAACCATCTAAACATGTATTGGAAGTTGTTTAGGATGTATAAATTTTTTGATATATAGTTTTGTAATAGTCCAGAAACATGTTGCCTATTTTGTGGTCAGCTTTAACTAAGTTACTTTCTCTGTCCTCCATATCAACTATGATAATTTTATTTTTTTATTTTTTTTAGCATAAGTGTTATAATTTTCCCTGACTTGTCCCATTCACATAAAACTGTGTTTGTATAGTTTGCATATCCTTTTCAATTTATTCAGTTATTGCTGTAGCGATATAATTTTTTTCCTTTTTCCGTTCTTCCATAGTGTATTCTCCCAGCTGTATTCACATATATAATTACTTTATTTCTTCTAATCTAGTTACCATTCTATGTGTTATTTCAAATGAAGTAATATATGCATGAATAGTTACCAAAGGTTGGTTACTTTTTGTGTACCATCATAATTAAAGTGCCAAAGTTCTAAAATCATTGCATGCATGTTATCTGTAAAGTCTGGATTTCTTAACAAAGAATTATTCATTGTTGTGGTACACAGTGTTGTGATACAGTGGCTCAAAGGTAGTAATTCCTAGAACAATAAACAAACAAATAAACAAACAAAAAAACTCCTGTGGATTTGTTTGATCATTTGGGGTGAAGGTTGCCTGAACCAGAGCATGGTCTGATGAGTGTATTGATTTAATATCTGAAGGCAAGATATTTTTAAACATGGAAGTTAGCCAAGCATAGTATATAATATAATCTAGAAAAAGACCCCACTGGATGATAGAGGAAAGTGTACTGCTTATAATTGGAATGAAATTACAGCCATACGAACATATGAAATTTGCCAGCAGATAAAGGCCTAGAGGTCTATCAAGTCTGCTCGAATGTGCAGCTAGCACTCCTTATTCTGCAGCTGCCCTTCCCTTCCACACTTCCTTTCATTAACCCTCCCCCTTGTCCTGTCACATTCCCTTTTGAAGCAGTCCACTGTTCTACTGGATACCACTTCTACAGTTAATGCATTCCACCCAGCCACCACCCTCTCTGTAAAAAAGTGTCTCCTCATCTCCCTCCTGACCCCTCCTCCCTCCAGTCTCATATCATGGCCCCTGGTGGCCCTCCCCTCCCTTACTTTGAACAGCCCCTCTGTACCTACCTTGTTTATTCCTTTCATGTATTTAAAGGTTTCAATCATGTCACCCCTGTCCCTTCTCTCCTCCAGTGAGTACATGTTCAACTCCTTCAACCTCCTCTCGTATGATAAGTTCCCCAGTCCCTTGATCATCTTTGTCGCCTGCACTGCACCCCTCCAGTAGCAATGTCCCTCTTCAGATTACAGACACCAGTACTGCATGCAGTACTCCAGGTGTGGTCTAACTATTGACCTATACAGTGGCAGAATCACCTCCTCCCTCCTCTCGAGGATATACCCTTACCCAATACAACCCAGCATTTTGTTGGCCTTTGCAGCTGCCTTCCTACATTGTGCCGAGTTGTTCATTGACCCTGTAATGAGCACACCCAGATCCTTCTCCTCCTCTGTCTGGGCCAGCTGCACTCCCCAGCTGGTAACTCCCTGGGTTCTTCATCCCAAAATACAGCAGCTTGCACCTTTGGCATTAAACCCCAGTTGCCAGGTGTCTGACCAGGTTTCAAGCTTTGCCAGATCATCCTGCAACCCCTCCATCCCCCTAGGTCATCCACCACTGCACCTACCTTGGTATCATCAGCAAACAGACTGATCTTGCTCTTGATGTCCAATGATTTGTCTGCAATGAATATCCCAAACAACACTGGTCCCAACACTGAGCCCTGTGGAACACTGCTCATCACTGCACTTGGGTGTCAGAGCTCCCCAACCATCACCACCCTCTGTTGCCTTTCCTGAAGCCAGTTTCCTACCCATCTCACCAGCTTTGCACCCGCATCTGTGCCTACTAACTTCCTTTCCAACCTTCCATGTGGCACCGAGTCGAGTGCCTTACTGAAGTCCAGATACAGGACATCCACTGCATGGCCCCTGTCCAGTTGCCTAGTTACCCAGTCATAGAACTCCACCAGGTTGGTTTGGCAGGATCTGCCACATGAGGAAGCCATGCTGTCTGCTGTCCTGTAGTCCTTTGGCCTCTAGGAGGGCCACCAGCCTCTCCTTCAGGATAGTCTCCATTAGCTTACCCACGATGGAAGTGAGGCTCACTGGTCTGTAGTTTCCCAGTTCATCCTTGGGGCCACTTTTGTGGAGGTGTACCACATGGGCCATCCTCCAGTCCTGAGTACACACCCCAAATGTAGTGGGGCATTAAATAGGTCTGCCAAAGGTCCTGCAGGGACCTCTGCCCACTCCTTCAGTACCCTGGGGTGGATGCCATCTGGGCCTGGTGCCTTGTCCACCCTCAGTGCCTTCAAACCCTCTCGAACTCTGCCCTCCATGAGGTTCTCCATCTATCCTTCCTCCTTGTTTCTGCCATTTCTCCGATCTCGGGTGTCACCCCCCTCTTCTCTTTAGTAAATACTGAGCAGAAGTACTCATTTAGTGCTTCTGCCTTATCGCATCCTGCTTCCACCCAACCCCCCTCCTTCCTAATCCTTACTATGTGGTCCTTACAGCTCCTTTTCTCCCTGATGTACTTAAAGAAGTCCTTCTCCCCCTTCTTAATGCCTTGTGCCAGCCTACGTTCCATAGATGATTTGGCTCCCCTTACTGCCCTTGTCACCTCCTTTGATTCTGTCAAGTACTCCTCCCTGTCCTCCCCCTCCTTGTTTTCTTGTACTTCCTAAAGGCAGCTCTTTTCTTCCTTACCTTTTCCATGACCTCCTTGCTCAACCAGCTCAGTTTCTTAGCCCTAGCCTTCTTGCTCTGGGCTTTGCAGCAGGTTTTGGTTGCCTCCACTATCCCCAGCTTTATGAGCTCCCACTTCTGGTTTGCATCCATACTAGATTGAATTCTGGCCAGGTACCCTTTTACCACTTCCCCCATCCTCCCAAAGTCAGCCCTCCTGAAGTCCAGCACTCTTGTGCCAGATTCCACTCCTTCCTTGCCCATATCCAATGTGAGCCATACTGAGTGGTGGTCACTCCTGACAGCAGTTCCTCCACTGTAAGTTCTCTCACAAAGTCCCCATTTGCCAGCACAAGGTCAAGGGTATTCCCTAACCTGGTTGGTTCACTGACCATTTGCAGCAGGAAGCTGTCCTGGAAGGCATCCAGCAGTACCTGCTTCCTTCTTTCTGGTTGTTGGGGTACTCCAGTCCACTCCTGGCATGTTGAAGTCCCCCACAATCACCACACTACCCTTCTCGCAGGTCCTCCTGATCTTTCCCGCTAGTTCCCTGTCTAACTCTTCCATCTGAGATGGTGGCCTGTACACCACTCCCATTCTAAAAATCCTATTCTTGGAATCCTAGATTTGCATCCAAAGTGACTCCATACTACCCTCCTCCCCTTCCTCCCTTACACACTTCAGTCCTTCCTTCACATATAGTGCCACTCCCCCTCCTTTCCCAATCACCCTGTCCCTACGAAATAACCTGTACCCTAGTACAGACAGGTCCCAGTCATTGTATTGGGTGGCCCATGTTTCTGTGATGGCTGCTATGTCCACCTCTCCCTCTGCCATGAGAACCTATAACTCTGTAGTTTTCCTCCCAAGGCTCCTAGTATTAAGGGTAACCACCTTCCACCCTTCCCCCCTCCCATCCTGCCCCCCTTTCCTAGCATCACCAGTAGTACTTGCCATTTGTCCTTTGTCATTGTTATGGGAGGTAAGCTCATATGGTTTCCCAACCTGTGGTCTCTGCATATCTCTTCCCCAATTGCCACCCCCACTCCTAGTTTAAATTCCCAACTTCCTCTTTGTACTCCTCCATCCTCTGTTTCAACACTTTCTTTCCCTGCTCACTCAAGTGTAGTCTGTCCTTGGCATAGAGACTACTGTCCTCCCAGGTCCCTCCCCATCCCCCCAACAGCCCATACCCTTTAGCATGACACCAGGTTCTTAGCCATCTGTTAAATTCCTCTATTCTCAGCTTTCTTGTTGTGCTTGCCTTTGGCACCGGAAGTATCTCTGAAAAAGTTACTGATCTTCCTGCCCCCTCACATAATTGTGCTAGTTCTTCAAACCTCCTCTGGACTATATCTACTGTCTTGTCAGCCAGGTCATTTGTCCCAAGATGTATAATTAAATGAGGCTTGTCCCTACCCTTCTAGCATATTTCAGAACAGATTGTCTCACCCTTTCCGCTGCCATTCCTGGCATGGCCTCCACCCAAATGTGACTATGCCTCTCCTCCTTGCTACCCCACCTGACTCCTCTTAGTATTCAGTCCTCCAGCATTAAGATTCCACCCCTCTTACTCCCTGCTTGCTTCCATTCATCTCTCTCTCTCTCTCTCTCTCTCTCATTTCCAGCTCCTCTTCTTCCTCCTGCACATTATTTCCCCCTTTTACCCCTGTTGCAATTCTCCCAGCAGAATTTCCCCCTGCTCAAGTCTGGTCCAGGCATTTATCAATTACTCCTCTAATTTCATCATTTTTCTCCTCCACCTTCTTCCTCTCTAGCAGTGCAAAACTATTTTCTGAAGACCCTTCAAAAATGCCCGCTCCCTCTCTCTTCATAGTAACCTGTTCTCTCCTTTCCACTCCATGACTTTTGTCACTTCTTCACCTCCCCTCATAAGTCCCTATCTCCTCCTTCCATTTGTCTTTTTTCTCCTGACCTGGTTTCCCCGGCAATCGTTCATCCTGGCTTGGGCCCCTTTGACTTTGCTTCCCTTCTTCTGACCCTCTCCTCACCACTGTTGGCTTAAATCGCCCTTCCTCACCTCCCCTTCTTTCTCCCTCCAGTATTGGGTTCAACCCACCCCCAATCTGCCTTGCCTGTCTTAGTTCCTCCTGCAGACCCTCAATCTCCTGTCTAAGTTTTTCTATCTGGTTGCACACTAAACATCCTCCCACACTCCAGACAATTTTTAGAAAGATTGGTGCACCACAGTTGTTGCAGCCTACCACCCTACCCATTGCTGTCATTGCCCACCAATGACCCCCCACCCTTCCAGATGCAGGATACCAAACACTCCCCCAAGTCTCCCCTCTCCCTCCTCTATCAGTGCAAAACATTCTTTTCTTTATTTCCCTTACCTCCTTTGTTGTACACGTTTAGATATATTGAGCAACTGCTTTTTATATTCCTATCCTTCCTATCCACACTCAAAAAAGAGACTTTAAGTAGCCATTGCACAACTTTCTTCAAACTCCTACTCCTCCTTTCCCCAATGCAATATCTATGTGAAGAAATAATAATGAAAGCTCCTAGATTTGCATTTACTTCCCTTCCACTGAGATAGCAGTCACCTCTTCACTTGCTGCTGTTCCTTTCCTGGATGTCTGCTTCTGCTATGACATGTGCATAACCTTTGCCCATTTGAGGAAGTGATGTCAGAACCCCTTGTATAAAGGAAATCATGAACCAGGGCTGGGTGGGGTGAGGGGTTTGGGGATGTGGGACCAGCCCAAGTCTTCGAGAAACAATCAGATAGCTGAGGCCTCTGGTCAGACCATTAGCACCCTTCCTGCACTCTGCACTAAAACTTTGCAGCTAGTGAAGCCAGCAACAATGAATCACAATTTTACTCAAAGCCCCCCAAATAGGTTTGCTACCCAAAGAAACAGGACTCCAATTCAAACAGCTTCACCAACAACACATCAAAATAGACTTGGAATTAGAAGATATAGGTCTCCAATTCAAAGAAACAGATCCAGTTAAATCACACCAATTATATTTTAAAACAGAAGAAACAGGCCTCTACAAATGCAACCTGCCTCACAGTGAATCCTCAAACAAATGAGCCCACTTATAGCTACCAAAACAGGTTTCAAAATTCCAACAGCCCCAAACAATACCTTGATAGCCCCTTAGTAGTAAGAAAGGAAAGAAATAATCTTCTACCAAGTAGAATCCACAAGAAACAATGTAAAAACAAGAAGAAGAAGCTACTGTACTGTATATCTGATTCTGTCCCCCTTCTAGTTCCTTCTGAGAAGCCAAAGCACTGACACCACACCTGATTCGGCTCTGCCTCCCTTACTGAGTGAAACCTAGCCAGACCATTAGCACCCTTCCCCCACTCTGCACTAAAACTTTGCAGCTAGTGAAGCCAACAACAATGAATCAGAATTCTACTCAAAGCCCCCCAAATAGGTTTGCTACCTAAAGAAACAGGACTCCAATTCAAACATCAATACATCAACTAATTCTGAATTATGCTAAATTTTTAAAACAATTAGATGACATTTTTATCCTATTTAGTGATCTTAGTTGATTTAGCCATTGTTGGATCAAATATTATATTTAAATAAGAACCACCAATTAAAGTAGCTTGACCCAGTTCTATCAAGCCTTGGGTTGATGGACTAAAAAATCCTGCTGAGCCATAAAAGGTGCATACAAAGAAAATAAAATGTATTCTGAACCAATTATTATGCACTTTGTCATTATTATTCTTCCTTCCTGATCCTTATATTGAGAAATAAATTTAAAGTCCATCTTGTTATTTATCATAAGGGCAACACCACTATTCTAAACTGTGAAAGAGGAAAAATATATTTCCTTAATCCAATTAAATCTTAATTTTATTGTCTCCCTATCATCCAAATGGGTCTCCTGTAAGAAAAGTATATCAATGTGAAATTAACATATTCAATGATTCTCTTCCATTTGGTGGGGTAATGAATCCCGTGTACATTCCACATGACCACCTCCACTGTTAAGGGAATTACCTTAGCCATGTCTTATTATATTTAATATAGCCAGTAATAAAGACACGTGTACCCTTGAATAAGTATTTGGCTGAGCATATCTACTTAGAGCACAATAATGTTTAAAGTGTATCTCGTCACCAAAAAACAAAGACATCTTTCAGAAAAAGTTGCAACTATAAAACAATTCCCAAATCACCCTAGAGTGCAACCCATCGTCTGTATCATGGTGAAAAACTAAGTTAATAGCAGCCAACATGGATGCTGACCAGCAGCTGGAGTAACTTAATAGTTGATGCCAAAACAAGGCATCTCAACCCACTCCTTTAAAGGAGACTATAGCCCCATATGAATAAATTAATTTATATACTTACTATCCAACAATACCTTACCAGAAAACCTCTCCAAATTTCATCTTACATACTTTAGGGAAGGGAAATGAGAGACACAAACTAAACTTTGAAATACCCCCCCACCCTCTGATATCCAAAAACTTCTATGAAATTAAATGTATCCAATGTAATCCTGTCCCCAGACTCACCTTTTAGTGCAACCAACCACCAACATCCACAATACAGAACCCATTTAATATTATCAATCAGGCATATAAACTGGAACCCAGGAATAGGTAAACTGGTAATGTAGTAGAAAAGGCATGTCCCCCTCCTTCAACAGGAAAAAAGGCATTAATACCCCATAAGGGCAAATATTTTATAAGCACATGGACCAATTGTTACACACAAACTGGACCAATTGTTACACACAAACTGACACCCCTAAAATACTTTTTTTAATTCCCTTAAAGAAAGATATGAGGCATACCAGTATGCAGATCAGCTTCAGCTTTTTGAGGACTACTAAATATAAGAGATTGCCCATTTATGTAAACTGTCAGGTCTGGATTTTCAAAGGTCAGCTGCAAGTTGCAACAAAGGCAGCTTGTGCCAACTGCCCCTGCATCAGGGACCCTGCACCAAAATCTGTATTGGACAGGGTCCCAGAGCCTACCTCCTGCTGCTTGTGGTATAAATGGCAGTTCACCAAACAGACGGTGCATCCACCATGTATGCCTCAAACTGTGGGGTGGTCATTCGGCAACTGTTCCCTTGGAAGTGAGCATGGCAGTGGTTCACCCCACACACACACACACACACACATCTGCAAGCCCAAGTCTGCCTGTACATGGAACTATGAGTCAAAATATGATCCCTGGGGATCTAGTGGTCCCCCCAGCCCAACATGCCTGCAATGTAAAGACTTTTCACCACTATAAAGTAATGAATAGTGTGCAAGGATCCACACTCCCCAGCCAGATATGACCAAATATGCCAACATTGCCAGGGTCCTTACCTGGTGGTCCAGTGGTCCCCCAACCCAGCAGGTAGTGCCCAACAACCCACTCCCCCATCTCAAACCATGATCTGGCAATCAGCACAGGTCTTCACACCATGGTCAGCAGCCAAATGAACTGTTAGAGCTTGTACTGTATACAGTACTGTATGCATTGTAACACTTCATTCTGCTGCTGGCTGTGGTGGTGTGTGGAGAACTGTGCCAGTCACAGGATTGGGGTTCAGGATGGAAGGGAGTGGGAGGTGGGCACTACCTGCTGGGGTGAGGAGATGTGTCACTAGACCACCAGGTAAGGACTCTGACAGTGTTGGCATACTCCATCGTGTTGGGCTGGGGGTGGGGATCCTTCTACATTGCTTCATTTTGGTGAACAGTTTTTATATTTTGGGCATATGAGGGCTGTGACCACTAGATCACCAAGGATTTTATTTTGACTCATATTTCCACGTACGGGTTGATTGGGGCTGGGTGGGGTGACACGGTGCTGCACAGCTGACAATCCTCCAGGAAGGTTTCTAAGTACTGTTAAACCAGCTTTTGGCTGGTCTAATGGTATTTAGACCATTGTCCTCTGGCAAGGTTCTCTGAATACCACATTAGGGGTTATGGCAGCTTGCATCTGCCACAAGCCCCCTAGTGCCATGCTGCAGCCCATTTTGTGGCACAAGGCTGGTGAAAATGCCCATTGGCACAAGCAGCCTATGTTTGATGTGGACTGCTTTCCTGAATAGCTCCCTGTCCTATTTTTTTACACAAGGTGCCAGCTGCACCGGAGATGTGTGACAGAAGCTCCTTGCAACCATTTTAAGGCTTTGAAAATCAGGCCCTCAGTTTTGTTGGTTGCTCAAAGATAGACAAGTTATGGGCTTTCCAATGCAGTGTTCTTAGATTTTTTCACTCCTGCTCTAATTCACAATGCAAATCATGAAAAATAGATATGGAAGCCCAATCTAAATCTATTTGTCTTTTGTTATCCACTGCTTGCATAATTTGGTCTTTCTTTGCTTATCTGACAAACTTAACAATTATTGCTTTATGTGGAAGGCTATAGTCTTATTTTTTACTCAGCTAGTGATGCACTATGTGTAGCTCAGTTTTGGTTGTATATGAGATAGAATCTAGGAAGGTAGATAAAATCTTCTGGACTTGTTGGTGAACAGACAATTTCTGGTCCCAGTGTTCTGGCACACAGTTAATTTTTATATAGTGTATGATGGAATGCCGTTAATGTTAAAAATCCATAACTTTCAAAATGTTGTTATGCTGTAGTAGCTACATCATCACAGCTGTTATATTGCACTAGCTGCATAGCTACTACAGCATAAAACATCGAACGCACTAGCGCATGTGCATCACATGACAAGAAAGTGGCCACAGTGGTGAAAATAACAGTGAAAGCGAGTGGCAAAGTGGAGAAAAAAAACAAAGTAAGTCACCCAAAGAGTCACGTTTCATAGCAGTTGGCATCCTACACTATAAAATACAATGGATACCTAGCTAACGGTAACTAGCTGAGTTAGTTCATCTCAAGGTTGCTCATGGTGAACAAACCTCTCAAGCTATGCTCTCGAGGTTCAAATGGTCACCATGACAACCTCTCAATGAACTAACCAGCTTGTTACCAATAGCTGGGTATCCACTGTTCTCTATATTGTTTCTTCTAGTTCTGGACTCACAGTACAGCATTTTAATTTTCAAGACTTCTATGTTGCCCTCATGTTGTTTACAGGTGTGTAACTGCTGCATTACCACCATATTGTCTTCCAACAAAGAAATGGTACACAAAGGGACTAATGATCTCGCCAGCTGGTCAGTTGTGGAGACCAAGGAAAACCTGATCAGGCTGGGTGACAAACTATCATCTATTTTATCTGGCATCTCCTTCTCTGAGATCCTGCCAGTCTGGGAGAGGGGGGAAGATGGACGGAAGGTCAGAGAAGGGGAGATAGGGGAGCTAAACATGTGGCTCAAGGGCTGGTGCCAGGAAAAAGGACACAGATTTGTAGGGAACTGGCAACAGTTCTGGGAGCAAAAATTCTTTAAATTTGATGGACTGCATCTGACTAAAGAGGGAGTCAGTGCATTGGGGAAGATGTTTGATGTCTTTGCAGAATATTTAAACTAGAATATGTGGAGAGGGGTGCAGCACCCCATACGTCGGATGGGAAGGACACCCCTCCCCCTCAGCTAGTGGTCAAACAGGGATTCAGAATGTTTGCAGTTCATTTGCGTCAACAGGTAAGAAAAAAGTTCTGTCTCCTCATACGACGCACAGGGGAAATGCCAAACCTCAGCCAGCAACTAACACACTGAAATCTGGCCAATGGAAAATCATGTACACAAATGCTCACAGCCTGGGAAATAACATCACAGACCTTCAGGCAATAATGTCAGAGGCTAAACTGGACATAGTAGCAATTAGTGAGACATGGTTTACCAGTAACCATACTTAGGAGACTTCAGTACCTGGCTATGTATTGCTCAGAAGAGATAGAGGTGCCAAATGGTGTGGGGGGGTGGAGTGGCCCTGTATGCCAATGAAAACATCAAAGCTATAGAAATTCAGAATACACATAAGGAGCCAGAAGAACTGTGGGTCACCCTGGAAACAGGAAATGGGACAGCCATAAGAACTGGGGTTGTCTACAGGCCCCCAGACCAGGGGAGGACATAGACACATTACTGTTAGAAGATATACATAACATGACAGCTAAAGGGGAGGTTCTGATAATGGGAGACTTGAACATGCCAGATACAGATTGGTCAATTCCAGCAGGAACATCTGCCAGAACTAGACACATGGTGGATTCCCTGCGGGGAGGGCCTCAAACAACTGGTACAACAACCCACAAGAGACAGGGCTATCCTAGATCTAGTACTGACTAACAGGGAAGGGATCACAGATCTCTAGGTAGAAGGTCACCTGGGAGCCAGTGACCATCACATGGTATGGTTCAATTTGGCCACTACATCTAAATCATCCCATTCCAAGGCAAAAATATGGGACTTCAGAGGAGCTGACTTTGATAAGATGACCAACAGAGTTAAGCTAGCCCAGGCAAAAAGAAACACAGGTGAGGGGGTACAGGCAAAGTGGGCAAGCATTAAGGATGCAATACTTGAAGTAACATCCCATTGTGTTAGACAGAAAAGGAAGTGCAAAAGAAGAAGGAAACCACTTTGGTTCTCAAATACAGTAGCAGAAAAGGTGAGAGCCAAAAGGCTGGCATTCAGGAAGTATAAGGGAACACAGCGGGATGAAGATAGGGAGGCATACCAAACTGCCCTAAGGGAAACAGGGAAGGCATTAAGGCAGACAAAGTCCCAAACTGAGGAAACACTAGCACGGACTGGAAAAAGAAGGTGACAAGACTTTCTATAGATACATTAGTGAAAGGAGAAAGTCCAGAGGGGGTGTTGCTAAGCTCAGTGGAGAAAAGGGGGCATTTGAGGAGGAGGACCCTGTAAAAGCATCTATCCTAAACAGATACTTTTGCTCAGTATTTACTGAAGAGAAGGTAGGGCAGGGCCCACAGCTCAGCACCATGGACACGGGGGGGTGAGCACTACTCCCTTCACAAAAGAAAGGGTCCTACAAGAGCTCACTAAGCTCAGGGTGGATAAGGCAATGGGACCTGATGGCATACATCCCAGGGTACTTAAGGAACTAAGGGTGGAACTAGCAGAGCCATTAGCAGAATTATTTAGTAAGTCTCTGAGCATAGGAGAGGTCCCAAAAGACTGGAGAAGGGCTCATGTGATCCCGCTCCACAAGAGTGGTAGCAGGAAGGAGGCAGGGAACTACAGACCAGTCAGTCTTACCTCAGTAGTGGGCAAGATTATGGAGGCAATCCTTAAGGGAAAGGATAGTGAAACACCTAAAATCCATAGGGGCACAGGATCCAAGACAGCATGGGTTTACAAAACGAAGGTCCTGTCAAACTAATCTCATAGATTTCTTTGACTGGGTAACCAGAGTGGTGGACCATGGGGGGAGCAGTTGATGTCACCTACCTGGACTTCAGCAAAGCTTTTGACACTGTTCCACATAGAAGATTGATAAATGAGCTGGGTAGGCTCGGGGTAGGTCAGAAGTTGGTCAACTGGGTGGCAAACTGGTTGATGGGCAGAAAACAGAGAGTGCTGGTAAATGGTATACAGTCAGAAGAGATGCAAGTCACAAGTGGGGTACCTCAGGGATCAGTCCTGGGGCCAGTCCTCTTCAATATCTTCATTAGTGACCTTAGTGCAGATGGACTAGAGGGTAAGGCTTGTCTGTTTTCAGATGACACCAAGATCTGCAACAGAGTAGATGATCCAGATGGGGTGGGTAGAATGGGAAGTGATCTGGATAAACTAGCAAAATGGTCACAAGAGTGGCAACTGGGATTTAATGCAAAGAAGTGCAAGATCATGCACATAGGGAAGAAAAACCCTGAAGCCACCTATAGGCTGAGAGGGGAGTTGCTAGCAGTCACAAAGGAAGAAAGAGACTTGGGTATCATCATCACTGATGACTTGAAATCATCCAAGCAGACCTCTAAAGCAGTAGGTAATGCTAGGGGGGTGTTAGGGTGTATTAGTAGGGGTATCACAAGTCGTAAGAGGGAGGTAATAATCTCTCTTTACAAGACACTGGTTAGGCCCCATCTGGAGTACTGCATGCAGTACTGGAGGCCACACCTTCACAAGGACATTAACCAACTTGAGGCTGTCCAGAGAAGGGCGACCAAAATGGTGCAGGGACTGCATCAGAAGACATATGAGGACAGGTTAAAGGAGCTCAATATGTATATCCTTGAGCAAAGGAGGGAGAGAGGTGATATGATCGAGACATTCAAACACCTTATGGGCATTAACAAGGTGAAAGACTCTAACATGTTTAAATATAAGAAAAATAGCAGGACAAGAGGACACAACATGAGATTAGAGGGAGGCCGATTAAGGGGAAATGTGAGGAAATTATTTTTCACAGAAAGGGTGGTGGATTCATGGAACGGCCTGCCTCAGGAAGTGGTGGCTATGAATACAGTGCAGGGCTTTAGACAGGCATGGCATAGGCATAACGGAGCAATACAGATGAGTATGAATAGGTAGGCCACTGACAGAGCAAAGGCCAATGGCACATTTATAAGGTAGAAAAAGAAATGGGCAGACTGGATGGGCCTTTCGGTCCTTATCTGCCATCAACTTCTATGTTTCTATGTTTCTAAATGCATTTTTCTGCTTCACCAGTCCTGATAATGAGGTTTTCTACCTTTGCAGCTACTTGAGAATCTTTTCTTGCATACAATGAAAATCTTCCTTTAACTTAATGATTGGTTCATTTTCTTTCTTAAGGTCCCTAATTTCATTTAGTATAGTTTTTGCCCATTCCAGTACTAATTCTTGTTCTTTTTTAAACTCATCCCCTTTTTCTGAAGGCAGTTTCTCTTGCAGCTCCACTTCTGATTCTGGCCAGTATTGTACTCTTGTAACTCGGAATTATCCAAAGATTCCTCCGGCTCCCCTTCACCCCCAGTTATTATTATAGGAAGAAAATTAGATTATGCAATGTTAGTTTGCTCCCCTGTTAGTGATGGTGATGGTCAGTTAAAATAGTGTTCATTTTTAAAGCGTTCCTCTTTTGAGCTTTCTGGTTGTCTTTTTTATTAGTTGTAGCTTTACTTTTCAGGTTTGCATAAGTGCATCAAACTTCTTGGGATGAGTGACTTTTGTGTGGTGTGAGACTGTCTGTCCGATGCAGAGTGCTCTGCAAGGGGCTTGACAGTATCACATCAATCATCAGCCAGGCTGATCATTTCACTGTGTTGCCTGAAGTGGTTTGAACTTGAAAAGAAAAAAGCCTCACCAATCATGTGGTAGCTTTTTCCTTTTATCTGCAGGTCACCACTGTGCAAACAGCTGTTTGCATCTTGATCAGCCTGGCTGATGTCTCCGCCCCCCCTTGCCGCCTCACCAGTCCCTTCCCTCTCCAGCCCCTTGCACCCCTGGCTGACACCTTAAGCCCTGCAGGGCATAAATAAATTTACAATAGTGCCACTGAAGCAGTGATTCTGGAAGGCAGGAGGAGGCACTTTCTTCCCCTGCCTCTTCCACTTCCCACTGACTCCTTTTGCTCCTCTTCTCCCATCCACCTGGAGTAGGCCCCAGCATAAGCTCCATATAGGCTGGGAATTTACAGTGCCCAAATGCACTTTCACTTTAAGAGTGATCGGACTAGCAGATCCCCCCTGCCTGCCAACATTAGGTGTTCAATCCCTGTGTCAGTATGTTTTCCCCCTCCCCCATTAATGTGGCACACTGGGGCCCCCTAGTGTGCCAGAAAACTACCTCTGATGTTTCCGACACTGGGATGCCCACTCCCAGTGTTGGATGTGCTGTCCTCCTCCACGCCACTATATTCTCAGCTGACCTCAGCGTGCCCAATCCCCAGGTTGGCATTGATTCCCTTCTAAGTACTCTGGTACACTGAAGCCCACCCCAGTGTGCCAAAATCTGTTTTATTAACATTTGACCTGTAAAAAAGAAAACAATCCTATGAGGTCTTTTTTTTTTAAACCTGAAAAAAAGAAAATAGTCCCTCATCATTCCCGCTGGTCCCCCTTCCCCAACCCGTACCTTTCCTCTGCACACCCCACCTCCCTGCACCCCTTCACCCATACTTACCTTACCTCCAGAGGTCAGGAGCAGTGATCTTCTGTGGACTGGGAACATATCTGCAGTCTTCAAAGGCGAACCGGGAACTGAAGAAATGATGGTAAGCCCTATAATGGCAGTCAATGGGGTGGTCAACTTAGGTTGATATCTCAGCTAATCTTTGGAGTTTTGGTCCCAAATTTTTAACATGGCATTCTTTGGACCCTGCATCTTGAACGCTGTCACTGTCATTTTATTTCCCAGTCCCAAAAGGTGATTTCACAGTCACTGCATGGAATCACCTTTTGGGACCAATTAACAAAATAACAGTGCCACTGTTCATGAGGTGGGGCACAAGAGGTTGGCACAGCTATATGTTGGGTTCCATTTTACACAACACTCAGGAAATCCCATCAGTTATAATACACGCAGGTGCTAAAAATACATTTCATGAACCAGTACACAAAATAAAACAAGATTATGTCTGTCTGACCAACTAGCTAATTGAAGGTGGATGTGAGACTGTAATATCTAAGATACTCCCTATTCCCAAAGCAACATATGGTCAACAAATGAAAATTAAGGAAAAGAATAACTGGTTGAGGGCCAGGTGTTTATGCCAAGACATTCCATGCATTACTCACTGAGAGGAGTTTCACAACAGGTTAGAGCTTTTCTGCTGGGATGGTCTGCATCTCAGCAGATGGGGAAATTCACATTTAGAGAAATACATTAGATTCTTTATACAGAGGAATTTAAACTTATAAATTGGGGGGAGAGGAATAATGTTATATACCCTCTGAGCACTGGACATACACTAAGAAAAAAAAAACAACAAAGTTGAGACAGACACAGAAACTAAACAATCTAACCAGGCTCATCAAGGCAATACTATCTCCTCTAGCAATGGTCTTAAAATATTATTACTAAATGCTAGAAGCCTGAGAACAAAAATTGATGAACTTAGCTATACTTTAAAGAAAAATAATATAGACATATGTTGGACAACAGAGACATGGTTCAAAGATGGTGACTGGAACTCCGAGATCCCTGGATACTGTAAAATACACAAAAATGGGAATACCAGGAAAGGAGGTGGTATTGCCTTATACATAAAAGATACCTACAAAGCTAGAGAAATAAAGGACAATCTATTAACTGAAAATGAAATCATATGGGTCCAAATAAGAATACCACCAGTAACCCTTACTATAGATTTAGTTTACCACTCCCCAACTTTACTATTGGAAGAAAACAAGAATCTAGTAGCAGAATGTGAAACCAGAAACATTTCAGAAAGCAGATGCCAGTTACAATAAAAGACTCTTTAGTTTTCACAACTACTGAGGTAGTAGACATAATACAAAATTTAAAAATTAATAGCTCATCAGGCCCAGGTGGTATTATGCCAAGATTCCTGAAGGAACATGTGAAAGAACTAGTGGGATTCCTCACGTTATTATTTAATGCCTCGATCAAAGAAGGAAAAATATTAAAAGAATTGCAAGAGGCATTAGTGATACCTATTTACAAAAAGGTCAACAGGGCAGATGTAGGTAACTATAGACCTATTAGGCTCACCTCGGTGGTTGGTAAAATAATGGAAAGACTGCTGCAACAACATATAGTCAATCATGTACATAATACAGGAATTGTAGATACTACACAACATGGCTTCATTCTGGGAAGATCTTGTTTACCCAGCTTAATCCAGTTTTTTGAACCAGTCATTGCAGCCATAGACAAAAATATCCCAGTGGACATTATATTACTAGACTACTCCAAAGCATTCGATACAGTATCACACCTACTATTATTAGAGCAACTCACCAGAATTAAACTTCATCCTAATATCATCAGCTGGACAGAGTCATGGCTAAATCAAAGAACATGAAGAGTTACCATCAAAGTCACATATCAAACTGGGGACAGGTGACTAGTGGAGTTCCTCAAGGATCAGTGTTAGGACCCACTCTGTTAAACATCATGGTCTCTACCCCTCAAACAACAGAGAATGTATGGATCTGCAAATATGCTGACAATTGTAAGCTTGGGGGCCTAGTACAAACTGAGGTTGATGCTAGACAAATACAGAATACCTCAAATGATTTTCCCAATGGGCAGAGGGCAATAAAATTAAGTTTAATGAAACCAAATGCAAAGTCATGCACCTGGGTAAAAATAATTTATTACATCAATACAAATTAAATAATACTACACTGCAAGACACTACTGAAGAAAAAGATTTAGGAGTCCTTATTTCCACAAACCTATCCTTTGACGAAAATACGATTGAAACTGTGAAAAGTGTCAAAGAATTGTAGGCTGTATACTAAATAGCATTAGAAGTAGAAAGAGTGATGTCATCATTACCCTGTATATTACTCTGGTTTAGCATAATTGGTAATACTGTGCTCAGTTTTGTGCACCATGGACTATAAGATCTCAAAAACTGATTGAGGGAGTTCAAAGAAGGATAATGAACAAATATGTAATATACAACACCTGGGATATAAACAAAGGCTTAACAACCTTAAGTTATATTCAACAGAATATAAATGAATCAGGGGTGATCTCTGTCTCATTTTCAGAGTTATAAATGATCAGAACATGATGGAAACTTTGGGGCTTAAAAAACACATGGGTAAAAAACAACCAGATCACATATACATAAATTAATAGGTGAAAATAACCAAACAGTCAAGAGAAGCAAGTTTGTCACACAAAGAGTAATAACAACACAGAATATACTTCACCAGCATGTAGTGGAGAGCAGCAGTATAACAACATTTAAACAAAAGTTGGATAAGTATATGGGAGAAAGAAAGTATGTTTTCCACCGTGAGTAGGGTGGTAAGTTCAAAATAGGCCTTTGGCCTACTGAACTTGTAAAAGTACTATGATAATTGATACTATTCATGATAGGTATTTGATCAATCAAATTGTCATTATTAGGTGTTTCTCTAACGGATGCTGTTAGAGCCAAGCTATGCTCAGTCTGAGTAGTTTTGTTATTGGCCCAAGAGATATCATCTACTAAATACAGGCCCATATTATCTAGAATTGGCATGTTTTCCAATACTCTGCAATATCCTATTTTTTTTTAAATATGTCAATTTGATCATCATCACACAAATGTTTTCCTCCTACAAACATTTAAGACCCATTTCTGCCCAATTGAATCCGATGGACATAAGTAAAAACATTACATAATACATGTGAAAGTTTCAATTTGTTTTCTTTATATAATTTAGCAAAGTCAAAAAAACTAAGCATAACTGGTTTAAATGTACTGCTTTTGCTGTCTGGCCTTGAAGGTTCTATACCATTATTTAACAATTCTGCCTTTATTTATTTATTTATTTTTTTATTCCTATTTATACATCCACACCCTAGGCATCCTTCAGGAGTGCTCACTCGGAATCTGCTCTAACTCCCATCCTGAACCCTCCGCATCACCCAGGATCTCCTCCCCGGAATGACCACAGGGAAGCTTGACTCCCGGTTTTACCTCTGGGACTGGTTGCACCTTCCCCTGGCGTTTGGCTCCTAAGTGTGAGGTGCCTTACCTGCGGCTGTTGGGTCAGCCCATGGAGAGAGATCCAGGCATGTCTGGGCCAGCAATTGGGATGTGGGCAATTCCCCTGGGGCCACTGTCATCTCACCTGCAGTGCAGGAGGCCTTTTCTCTTTTTTCTTTCCTCCACAAGCATGGGCGTGCAATGGTGTCAGCATATAGGCTGCCCTTGCAGATGCCTGCCACGCTTGTGCCCTGATACTTGATCCCAATGCAAGTAGTATCCCTGGTCTCCACTGGGGACCACTAATATGCCGGGAAACCCCATGATCCCTCCCTGGGAGAGGAGAGCAGTCCTCCAGATGCTCAATCCAACTCCCTGCCCTGCTGACCCCCAGTGCCTGGGCTCGCTCCCGAATCTGGGTCACCAGTGTAGTGCGAGGTGTGGTGTCCAGTGCCTCAACCCTCACAGCCACTGAGCCAGCAACAATTCTGCTTTTAGATTGAATCTATCAAGAAGATGATTATTAATCCACAAATAATTTATTACTCTTGGTGTTGTACCATAAATATCAACATACTACACATAGGGACTCTTCTGCCTATTACTATGTCTAATAATACCATTAATATCATCATCCTCTAATGTTAATCCTATTTCTACCCTATATAAGTTCACAATCTTTTCCTTCAAAATTGATGGAGTCTCACTCTGAGTTTGTTTAGAAGTCTAATAAAAGTCTGTTTTAACTGAGAAAAACCTTTTTGCTTCCCGGGCATAATAGTGTTATTTCCCCTGCTCTCTCAGTTACTACTGGCCTGTTAAAAGGGAGTACACTATTAGTTCCAACATTTAACTTTTGTCCATTTTAGGTATCTCATTAGACTTTTTCGTTACAACAGAAAATCATGCATTACTCCCTTGTAAGAAACAAACAGAGTTAGCATTATAATAAATAGTGCATTTTATTCAGGTGCCAGTAAAATGTGTCAAGCTGTGTTTCCTATGATTTTACTGGCACCTGAATAAATGAGCACTATTTTTTGAAATGCTGAGAGCCGTATTCTGTTTATTCTACAGGGTGGTGAGTGCATTATTTTCTGTTGGTACTTGGATTTACTATCATAGCACTCCACCCTAGCAAGTAGTCTTTTCTTGTGTGTGCTTATCAGGCTTTTCCCTATCTCCTTCTCTCTGTTCATTTTGAATATGTTTGCCTCTGTCACTGGAACCCCCATTTGAAACTGTACTGTCCAAAACCTGATTCTTTCCCTCCTTTTGATGTACTAACTGTGTTTTCTCCAACTTTTCCCCCTTCCCTTCTTTTTTCTCACTTTTTTAATTTTATTCTCCTTTCCCTTTTCAGGAATTAAGACAGAGGGAAAATCAAGCCTAGCCCTATCGGTTCTAAATTCTGTTAGTCTGTTCTATAGAGGGTGATTATTCAGGACAGTGTAAAATATTTAAAATCCTAAGTGGGTACAATGGCCTGCAGAGGAGGAAACATTGCCACCTCCAACAGTTTTGAGAGATGTTGGAGAGTAGCACTGTGCCAAGGCCAGGTGAGTACAGAGGGGTCTATATATGGTTTTATTTATTTCCTGAAATTTCAGATAACACCTTTGAGAACAAGCTAATTTCATAAGTTCCACATCAGATGAACAACACATATTGGAAAGGTATGAGACGGGGAACAAACAAAACAAGGAATTATACAAGACATTACAAGGGTATATAACTAGAGAAGTTTTAATACATGTGGCATTGTACAATGTATGCCATGGTGCATATTTGATTAAAACATGGAATTCAAAGGGTCATATTAGAGGGGGTGGGGTCTTATGAAACGATCCTTTACAGGAAAATGAGATCAGACTCAGCCTAATATCTAATAATCAACAAGGTAAGGGATGGCATCAGCCCATGGGCCTCATCAGAGGTGAGAAGGTATGGGACAAAGCATTTTAAAGTGAGCAAGGGAGCACAGGAGATATAACAGGGGAGGGGGATAGGGGGAATGCCATAGAGGGGTGAGGGAAAAGAGTGGAAGGGATCAAGAGGAAATGTGAAGGAGAATGATTAGCTACTTAGAACAGTTATTTACATGCTAAGACCAGTTATGCATAAGGCCAGGATAGCATTAGGTTAGAATAAGTGCTGGTCACAAGAAGGAAGGTTATTGGAAACAGTCACAACTGGCATCAGCAACTAGCTGTTGCTTAAGTTTAACCTTGAAGGAGCCCAAGGTTGATGATGAAGTGATGTCATGGTGCAACGAGTTCATCCATTGCGGGGCACGGTAGGCACAGGACCTTTGTCTCAGAGAAGTGCGACAGTGGGGTATATTAAAAATCTGGCTAAGCTTCTGGTGCAATGATGGTTGATAGTGGGGGGTAATAAGCTTTTGCATTCCTGGGGGCATTTTGCCTAAGCTTATTTTTTTGGACAGTAAACGTGTTTGGTACATGACTCTACCTTTGAATTTTAGCTAGTTAGCCTGAGCATACATGTCGCAGGTATGGGACAGACGGGCTGAGCTGGTAAGGAGCCGGCATGCTTTGTTGAGTGCAGCTATGATGCGGTGAAGAGTTGTTTCAGTAGCTGATCCATAGATTGGCGAGCCAAAATCAATAAGCAAGACACGAGAGCTTTGAATGGCCAGATTAAGTGCCACTGGGGTCAAATATTGCTTATGCCTATAAAGTAGCTCAATGCTGGTGTTAACAGCCTTAGCAATGTTGTCAATATGATAGGCATGGGTCATCATACTGTCAATAGTAATCCCAAGATATTTAAAGAGCTAAACTAGCTCCAGGGTAGAGCCCTCTTAGTTGGTGATAGAAAGAGGGTAAGTTATGTGGCTATTTTGGGAGCTGGAGAACAGCATAGTTTTGGTATTGTTGTAATTCATAATTAACCTGTGCTTATGGAACCATCTTTTTATGACTATGACATTACTCTGTAGCCTGGATTCAAGAACCTTAGTGTCTGGATAACTGGTAAACAGGACAGCATCATCAACATATAAAAGGATGTGACCCTGACAGGAGTAAAGAAGGTTGTTGAGGAAAATGCTAAATAAAAGAGGGCCCAAGATGGACCCTTGAGGAACCCCAGATAGGACAGGTATGCTATCCAAGAGGGTGTTACCAATCTTCACCTGCTGCATATGGTTGTGCAGGTAACTTTCAAACCAGGCTATGCTGTCATGAGCTAGGCCAATGGTGGTAAGCTGTTCGACCAGGAGGGCATGATTCACTGTGTCGAAAGCTTTGGTTACATAAATGAAAGCAGCACCAACCAGGTGTCCTTGATTTAAAGAGTGGTGAATAAAGCCTGTGAGCTACAGAAGGGCGGTAGTGGAACTATGATAATTTCTGAACCCATGTTGTTACGGGCATTGTAGCTGATATTTTATTAAGTATTCAACCAGTTGGTCAGCCACTATACACTCAAGAGCTTTCGAGAGTAGGGGCAGGATAGAGATAGGCCTGTAGTTCCCAGCAGTTGTGTGATCTCCAGACTTATGAACTGGTGTTACAGTAAAAGATATCCATTTCTGAGGGAATTGAGAGTAACTAAGTGACATGTTAATAATATTTTTATTTTATTTATTTAGTTGTTTAACCAGGTATAGCACACTAAGCTGAAAGCTTTTTTACAGGAGCGACCTGGGAGCACAATGTGTTAGAGGTGACAGAATTACATCCAGCGTAAGGGCTACAAACTTAAGATCCAGGTGTCACCACTAAATCTTGATTTCCCTAATACCATGAGCAGGTAATTCCTGGCTTCATGGGCTGAGAGGGTTTTAAAGTAGAAAGGAGGATGAGAAGGGTTCTCAGTCTCTTTCCCAGACTAGTTACTTGTGAGGGGGTAAGAGAAGTAGCCAGGTGTCAGGACACCACTCAGGTCTGTGAAGGGATTATTAAAAGTGTTAGCAATAAGTTTGGGGTCAAGTGAGGGTACACCATCAATGTTAAGCATGGTAGGGGCAGATCTGAGGTCTCTTCCAGTGACCTCTTTAAGTTTAGTCCAAAGTGTTCTGCCATCATTCCAGGTCTGAGAGAGCATTTCCTTCTAATACTAATTTTTAACTGCATGAATAGCCCTCATGCAGTTGTTTCTAGCCACTTTGTACCTCTGGATAATGGCCTGGTTACACAGGGGACCTAGACCTGTGCCATAGATGGTCCCTGGCATTCAGAAGCTCAATGAAGTCTGGAGAGAACCAGGGATTACAGGGCCTTTGATTTTAGGCTTTTTATGGGGGGCATGCCTATTATATATAATGTTGAACTGAAGAATTAATTGATCGAGGGCAATGTCAATATTGTTAGTTGCATAAACCATTGACCAGTCCTGATTACGCAGGTCAGCTTTTAGTGATTCAAGATGCCCATGGAGGAATACCCTGGTGGTAATTATTCTAGTGGGTGGTTTAGAGAATTTGTTCACCCGATGAAACAAGACTGGGGAGTGGTCACTGAAGGTATCTGGGAGTACAGTTGTGTCCCATAAATGATCAGGGTAGTTAGAAAGCACCCAGTTCAGTAAGGTACATGTCCCAGTTTTATAGTTGATTTTAGTGGGGGACCCAACTAACTGGGTGAGGTGAACTGCTGAAACTGCATCTTTGAAAGGGCTTGTGTCAAGAGAGAACCAACTGACACTGAAATCTCCTAACATGATAATTTCTGAATTAAGATTCAGAGAGCCAAAACACTCTATGAGTGAGTCAAAGCAGGAGGCTGTCTCTCTGGGAGGAATATAGATTGAAAACACAGTAAGGGTTTTATTGTGTGCACCTAGAAGCACTTTTTTGGCAAGGGCTTGCATATGGTCATCAGTTTTGGGCAGAGTTAGGATGAGACCTTGAAGGTTGTTTCAGCGGTAGATTGCATAACTGCCCCCACACTTGGAGAGATGATCCTGTGTAAAGACTGTGTAGCCTGGGATGAAAACTGAAGCATCCACTACTTTTGGAGAAAGACATGTTTCTATGACTAAGATTATGTCTGGGTTATGCTGTAAGATCCATGCATTCAGTATGTCCATTTTGGGGAGGAGGCTGCATATATTAAGTGAGACAATTTTAAGTAACCCAGTAGATGACTGTGGGTGTGCTGTAAGTTGTGGAGGGCCAGGGCTGGGGTGAATATTTCCAGAAAGCAGCAGCAAAAGTATGACCAGTCTACACAGATATTCCTTTAACTGCTTGTTGCTGAGTTTGTGAAGCTTCCTCTGAGTTGAGTGCACTTTACAGTTGGCTTGTAAGTTGAAGATCCCAGTGAGGAGTGCCAAGGGGATAGCCAGGTAGGGCAATTAAATTCTCCTCATACAGAGCCAGTTCAAGTTATTGGCTTGCGAAGACCCAGTTGTATCTAACTGTATGCATGATCCTGACCATGTACCATGGAATAATCATACTTTGGACATCACTGTGTTGGTTAGACACTACTGACTACGTATCACAATGTTGATCACGTATGGCTGGTACATGCAACATACAGCAATGCCCCCCCCACCATTCGATGACCCCATGCCACAGAAGCCTGACTCTGTTGAGATGCAGCAGTGTCACACCCAGTGCATATGGCACTGTAGATGGCACTGCTGCAGGCAGAATTCCATGTGTGATGTATGATGCACATATGAACATATGAACATATGACATTTGCCAGCAGATAAAGGAATAGAGGTCTGTCAAGTCTGCTCAAATGTGCAGCTAGCACCACTTATTTTGAAGCTGCATGAAACAGTGATGTACTGGTAAAACAAGGGTCCTTGCTTATCTCAACCAGATATATGCATATACAGTCTTGACTTTGTGGCACAACCAAGACACAGTAACTGCACACACAGGGCAGCATGCCTACTGCAAAGACATGAACAACAGTAGACTGCAGAGACCCTAATACACCACAGTGTCAGTGGTGGAACAATGCCCCAAGGGTTGGGTGAGTGCCACCAGTGACAATGGTATAGCTACTGCCACCACAGGCACATGTGTGGCATGGTGATGCACACATGAACATCTAACTCCAGCTACAGACAGATGCAGCATAGTGGACACATGCAGCGATAAGAGCAAAAGACACAATGCAGGATACTTCCATGGACACATGTTTGCACACCATCCCTCTGCATACTGGATATGTTGGGTCCCTTCATCAGCTGGTGTCTCCTGCCTCTGGTCCTGTCTGTGTCACCAATGCTCCATGGACCTGGCTTGGCCCTGCTGGGACCTGGTGTCTGTGGTGGAGGACAAAGGAGACATGATCAACAGCATGCAGCAGAACACATGGCACAGTTCCATAAACTTTGAACAGCTTACCTGCCCATATACTAGTACTGTGTAGTAGCAGCCACATGCGCATGGTGTGGATGGACAGGACCATGCAAGGCAATGTCTTACCATTTTGCAAAACAATGGCACCCCACATAGACAGGTGTGCCATGGCCCACGTGGACCTGGAATGCTACAGTACATAACATTGTTGTAGCTATGGCCTAGCACAGTGTATACCAGCTTGTGTATTGCACCTATCAAGTCATCCTCCCCACCCCAATCCAATATAATCATATATCTAAGCTAAAGGATATGTGCACCCCATAGTATGCAGTAGGATGGGTGTAGCCCCAGGTCTCATACAGCAGGGATACAGGAAACACACTTTTTTTGGACTATGGACTTCAGTCTTACACATTATTCTTTTTCTGTTATAAGCATAGCCTAAGTAAGATGGTCCAGATGGAAAAAGTTTAACAACTGGGCATCCTGTACCAATATTTATTTAAAACAAATCTGTATGAGAAGAAACCATGTACCTAGGGCAGGACCAGCATCTGCTAGGGGGGGCACCTCCAGGTGGCTCTGCATTTCACTCTGGTGTTGTGTTGACCATGGCAGTGTGTAACACACCCACATGCATACTAAACTGTTACCTTCATGTGTTACCCTGGCTGTACAGTTGTGCTGTGTGTACCATATGTGTGCCTGGGCCTGCCTCTGCAGCTCACTACGGTGGCTCATGGATGTCTATATTGGCCAGTGTGCTAGAACACTGGTCAGAAGGGGTCTTGGTGCATGGGGTTCCAAGCCACTTGGGCCATTACACTGCCCATTGTGCTCTGGCTTGGTGCTGCTGTTGCTTGGCCTGTGTTTCCACATCTGGCATGCCTGCCAGAGTTGTGTGTCCTTTGCACAGCTCAATCATACTCCATCGCAGCACAGTACACTTACTGTACTATATGTGCAGTCTGCTATTGTTTGGGTGTATAGTGCTGTATCTGGTATGCCACGCACATGCTATTGTGGCTGTTTGAGTGTGTGGCATGGTGACCCATGTGTCAGCTGGTTGTACTTCTGCAATGCATGTTAGGCCACTCCTGTGGCCTCCATCTTGTGTGCACAGCTTTTTGAGTTCAGTGTATTTCTTCCCATAGATGCTGAGGGATACAGGAACCTGCAATGATCAAAGGGACGCAGCCTTGACTGAGGGATGGGATAACCTCTTAAGACAACAGGTGCGGCTACTGTGGCTGCTACTGTGGCAGATAAGGGACTGCACCCACAGTGTTCATTGATGTATTTGTGCCATAGAAGGTCTTCTGTCAGCATTGGTGCAAGAACTGCACCAGCCAATACCACCACCTGCAGCCCATTGAGTGGCAAGAGAACAATTGACATTTAATGATGGGATTGTACCCTTTTTGTTGTGTTTCATGACTTGTGGCCTACTTTGTTTTTTCATACACGAGTGCCACATTTTTCTTTTCATGAGTAGTTGGGCTTTGTTTTGTTTTCATGGAAAAGTTCTCTTTTTATTTTGTTCTACCCCCAATATGGGTGTTTGGCCATTTCTTTTGTTTCTCCACCACTTTGATATGGGTGGTTGCCCTTTTTGTTTGTTTCCCCCTTAATATGGGCAGCTGCCTTTTTCTTTTGTTTCTCCCCCCTTTGATGCAGGCAGTTGCCCTTTTGTTTCTCTTCCCATTGATACAGGTGGTTGCTGTTTCATTTGTTCTCCCCCCCAATACAGGCAGTTGGTCATTTCTTTTGTTTTCCCCCCCTTGATATGGGTAGTTTCCCATATTCATTTAACCCTCCCTTTAATTGGCAGTTGCCATCATTATGTTGCTTTCATGCATGTGTAAGAAACATAGTGCCATCATCCGAGTTTTCAGAGGTGTGGCAGCCCTCTTCCAATTCAGTCAATGTGTTTGCAGGCTAGGCCGCAGTTCTCCAATGGCTGCTGGAGCTGTCTATGACAGCAGTTGAAAATGCAGTGGAGTACAGTTGAAAGAGGGAACCACGCTTCAGAGAGCAGCAATAAGATATTGCTTGCTCATGCATGCTCCCCCTGCACACACACACACAAAACATGTATGTCAAACGGCATAATTTCCCAGATACCAATACCAGTGTTATCCGGTGAACGCGATACCAAGATACGCTACCCAGTAAGGCTCCTTTTACCAGCCCTGTGCACATAAACGCTGTAAAGTGATCTCGCAGTCATGTCCAGTCAGCATGCTGGGGTCCCCACGTGACCTTTACATCATGGGCTGAGTTGCAGCTGCCACTTGGAAATCCTGTGTGTACTGTTATTTCCACGCACTATTCACCCCATGAATGAGCACCGTTTATATTTTGCAAAGACTGCTCCTTACCCAACTTACCTGTAAAGGAAAAGTGTCCACCTTGTTACTGACATAGCCCCGGATAACATGACTCAGAATGGATAACACCTTGCATTCCATGCCTGTTCGAACTGAATGAAATGTTGCCCGACAGAAACGCTGGTCGAAGAGCAAATTAGAGGATGTTGTGTACATGTATTTCCCTGCTGCTTGATCCCGTACAGAGAACAAGGCTTAAACAGGGATGGCTCTGTGGACTTTAGACTTAAACACGGCAGCAGAGCGAAACGGGGAAGGACATGCTGAGTAGATACTGGTGGAAGCATGAACTAGTCAATGACAGAATATTCAGGCAAACAGCTCAGACAACCAAAAACTCTTACATCATGACCAGCGCAGGAGCTGATCATACTGGAATACACACACACACACACACTGAATTATTGCCTAAAGTAGGAATTTCTAGTGTGATGAAGCAATACTCTAACCCGAGGATTGACGAACAGTGTCATCACCACCACCATCTTGTTTCTGTTTGGACATGTACACTGGAAGTTCTCTTTTTGTCCTAATAAAACCCACGCTCATGCCAGATGCAACTGAAGATCTCTTAAAAACATTGAGAGGCTGGTGCGTTGTTCTCCCTATATGCTGAAATAAAACTGTCAGAGATCCAGCGGAGATCATCCCTCCCCCTCCTCCTCCTCCTCCTCCTCTAAGTTTAGGAGTGTTGCTCTAATTTAAGTCTTGCATGTTATGTCTGCCATGGTATTCCAGTTGAAGTGTGTGATGTGGGGTTGCTTTTGGTACTTTGGTACTTTGGTGTTATTGGACAAAAGAAGGCAGTTAGCCCATCACAATTGTCCTCCACATTTGTGGATCATTTAATGGGTCCCTAATTGATCAACCATTTGTCAAGTTTGTTTTTGAAAGACAATATATTAGGAGAATCGACTATTTCCTGGGTAATTTGTTCCAGATACAGTAAAAAAGTTCATTCTTTTGTTTGTTTTGCCCTCATAATCTCCAATTGTCTGTTATGCAGTCTTGCTGCTGTTTTTCTAGTGGAGTATTTGAGACCACAGTTTTGCATCTGATTTCTATTTGCTGTAATTTTGAATAATAGTAACAAATCCCCCCTAAGTCTTCTTTGGGATAGTGTAAGTAAACCTGTGTATTCTAATCTGGTAGTGTAGTTAGGTTTAGAAAGGTGGGGTATGAACTTTGTTGCTTTACGTTGGATGCTTTCAATCTTATTAATATCGGAAATTAAATAAGGGCTCCAGAAGGGGGAACAGTAATCCAGAAATGGTCTAACATGAGATCTGTAGAGTGGCAGTAGACATTGTTCAGTTTTGTTTACGAATGTTTTGCTAATCCTCCTGAGGGTGGTGTTTGCTTGATTAGCTATTTTGGTACAATGTGAAGTGGAAGACAGTTTATTATTGACCAGGATCCCTAGATCTTTTTCTATGGTAGAAGTTTTAATAGCCATATTGTTTAAATAATATGTTTGTAGTGGATTATTTCTTCCCAGGTGGAGAGTTGCACATTTAGTGACATTAAAGTGCATCTCGTTCATACATGCCCATTGCTCAATTAGTAGTAGTTCTGTTTGTAGACCACAATTTTTGATTTGATTGATAGCTTTTCCCCTGATTTTCGTGTTGTCTGCAAATTTGACCATTTTATTATTTGTTGATATATACATATCTCCAATGAACAAGTTAAAGAGAACCGGCCCAAGCAGAGAACCCTGGGGAACCCCGCTGTTTACTTCCCTTTGCCTGGACATTACATTATTGACCTTGACTCTCTGGGTTCTGTTGTTCAGCCACAGATTAATTCAGGAAGTTAATGTGGATGACAGTCCTATTTTAATAAGTTTTTTAATTAATAAGGAATGAGAGACTTTGTCAAATGCCTTGCTGTAATCAAGTAGTATGATGTCCATAGGTGTGTTATTGTCCAAGTGATAGCTGATGTATTCATAGAAGTAGATGAGATTTGTTACGCATGAGAAACCCTGTTTAAAGCCATGCTAGTATGTGTCAATTATATTTAATGTTGCTAGTTCATCTTCTATTTTGAGTTTAATAATCTTTTCCATAAATTTACATGGAATGGATGTAAGACTTACTGGTCTGTAATTTTCAGTTTTTGAGTGAGAGCCTTTTTTGAAAATAGATGTAACTATTACGGTACCCCATTCATTTGGCACTGATGATTCATTCAAAGATTTATTAAATAATATTTTTAATGGTTGAATAATGACATCTTTTGTTTCTATTAAGAATCTAGAACTAATTTTGTCTGGTCCTGGACTTGTGTATTTTTTTAGGGTGTTTAGTGCATTTTCGACATCTTCTGAAATTCTGTCTGTTTTTATATCAGTGATAGAGGGTACAGTAATAGGAGTAAAATCCAATTTATGTGTGTAAACAGTTGAAAAATAGTTATTTAGTTCAGTGGCTGTTTCTATGTCTGAAGTGATGGTATGTGCGTTTATAACTAGAGGTCCAATTTGGTTATTACAGTTCTTTTTTTCATTTAAATAGGAGTATAGAGCTTTATGGGAGTCCTTTGTGTGTGCTATCTTAAATTCCAGATTACGTTTGGCTACTGTTATATGTTTTTTTAATTTTTTGACTGTTTGTCTATAGGATGTTAATGTTTTATTTATTTGTGATACTTGTGTTTTTTTAAGTTTAAAGAAAAGTTTTTTCTTACGAGTTATTAAAGTTTTTATATGTTTATTGAACCATTGTGGGATTTTTCCTTTATTGTTGTATTTGAGTCTCTCAGGGATATGTTGTTTGTTAAGTTGTAATATTTTTTGTTTTATTGTTTCCCATGCTTTATTTGTTTTTTGGGGGGATAATCTGTTCCCAGTTAGTTTTCCCTAAATCTTGTTTAATTAGGTCAAAGTTTGCTTTGTGATATTGTTTAATTTTAATATTGTTTGTTTTGAGTTGTGAGGGTAGCTGGATTGAAAAATGTATAGACATATGGTCGCTGTTTCCTATTGGTGGTAAAATTGTAATATCAGATGTTGGGGTTTCTAAGTTGGTAATAACAAGGTCCAATATATTATTTTCCCTAGTTGGCTCCCTTACCATCTGTTTTAAGCCTTGATCAGTTATAGCAGATAGAAATTGTTCGTCGTACTGGTTTATTCCAGTTAATAGTTGGTAGGTTGAAATCTCCTAATATTAATACACTGTTTTTGTCAGAAAATTGCTGTATTTCCTCAGCTAACAACCTGGTGGTGTTTAAATCTGAGGCTGATGGTCTATAACAGGCTCCAATCAGAATTTTATGTGAACAAGTAACTTGGATGTATGCCCAAACATTTTCTAAACAGGGATCAGAGTCTTTTTGGTAAGATTTTATGTCATTTCTTATATATAAACTAACCTCTCCTCCTCTTTTTGTGTTGTCTCTATGTTTGTAAAAATGTTTATAGCCAGGTAATTCTGTTGTCCAGATTTTTTCTGTGTTTTCCCAGGTTTCAGTTATAGCAATAATTGCTAACTCTAGAGTGTGCGATAGTATTTCTAGTTCAGCATATTTGGGAATAGTCATTGATCTAGCATTAAAGGTGAGGATATTAAAGTTGAGATTTGGTGATGAATTTGCATTATTAGCTAGAGGATGGGATGAGATCCCAGACTCTCCCCTATTTTTTAGTTTAAATGAGTATTTATGTAGGCATTCATTTTTTGTCCTAGTATAGTACGCCCTCTTCTGCTGAGGTGTAACACATCCCAACATTATAGAGATAGCCTATTCTCAAATTCTTCCCCAGTGTGTTAGGCATTTGATGTCTTGTTTATAGCACGATTTTTGCAGCCACTCGTTTAAAGCTTTAATTTTTGTGGTGATATATCCAGTGGCTCTAGGAATAGGTAGGACCTCTGAGATGCATACTGAGCAACCATGTTCACTTAGAATGTTGTTTAGTGCTACAAAATCCTGTTTCATTTGTATAAGGTTTGAATCTTTGATGTCATTAGTACCTGCATGGATTATCACTAAAGGATTTTTGCCTGCCTTGGTTAATTAAGCAATAAGGCATGACAGGGTGTGTGTTATTGTCTAATAACATCACTCCTAGGGTGGGTTGAAGCACGAGGTACAACTGAGTGCTTCCACCACCCCAGGAGTGATGTTATTAGACAATAACACACACCCTGGAGTGTCTTATTACTATTATACAATGGCTCATTTTAAAAATAATAATAAAACGCTTAAAAAAAATGTAACATTTTTCTTTTTTTTTCTATTTTGAATAGGAGCCATATTTTGGTAATATGAGAAAAAGTAGTCCACTAGGTGATGCTGTTGCTTATACTGTGGGTTTCATGTAGATGTGTCTCCTCCCCCCCACACACACAGACACACACTCGTTATGTGGTGACCTTTGCTCTAAGATGAATCTGTGTGGTTCCCAAGCTTGTCCTGGGGCCCAGCAAAAATGTTTTTTTTTCTTTCTTTTGTCTCCCTTGTGAAAACTGATGGAGTAAAATGAAAAAATAGCAGAGCCACCTGGAGACTTCCAGTTTCCGTGTTCGCTCCATAACTGGACTTCATCGGAGTGTGTGAGTTACAGAACTGTTTTGGTTTTTATTGTTGAAGTGCTTTATTTGAATGGTAGTGTATGTAGCTTTGGTGAGAGACTGCCACGGACTTGAAAAGAAAGAGTGTTAGGTATGGAAATGGCTGAGCGCGGGCGTTTTACTAGCGTGGGGCAGCGTCTGAAGTGAAAGAGATGCCTGCTGTCTTTCTTTTTGTTGTGAAGCTGACAACTTTTATGTGAATTCCCAAGACACCCAGGCACTGAAGTTTGTGTGTGTATGTGTGGGGGGGAGGGAGCCGTGTCAGCTTCAGGGCATCGTCGGCTTCATGATGACTTGTGTTGGGAGGAAGGAATTTTACTGTGATGTGGTCATTTGTGTGCCTGGTCTTAATACAGTGATGTTATTGTGTAATATCATCACTGTGCCAGGTACACACTGACCAATCACAATAGAGGAATTTTCCTTGCAATTGTATAATATTGGTTTTGCCATTCTTGTTATGTCTGCTACTTTAGCCCCTCTGAAGCTTGAACACATTCTCTGTTGTTTGTCTGGGTTACATATTGGTCGATCAAGATATTTGATGATAGAATCTCAGAGTACAATAACCGAGTACAATAACTTGCTTTTGTTTAGTTTCTATTTTGCCTGGGGGAGATGTTTCTTTTGTTACTACATTGGTTTTTGCAAATAGTTTATTTTTTGATTGTTGATTTGAATGAGAATTTTGTTTGTCGTGTTGGGATGAAGAGGAAGTTGCTGTGTCTGAGGGAGTGTTTATATTATCTAACCTATATCTGTCAGTTGTTTCAGAGTTTAAAACTTCAAATGAGTTATGCAGGGCCAACTCCTGGTTATCTATACATAAGTGTTTGTTTTTTGATGTATGCTTTTTATGGGGAACTTTAAACCAGCTTCCGTCAGGTTTGCAATTTGAGAGGGTAGAAGAAATGACTGGTGACTCTGCTAGGTTGGTAAAAGTGTATTTGTTTAATGATTTGTCAGGGTGTGGTGGGTCTTCAGGAATTTGAGTGACAGATGCGTTATTTTCAACTAAGAGAGACATTTGGTCTATGTATTCCTCAGGTGCTTTAATTTCAGGTTGCAAGTTATCTTTAGATAGCAGATGTTTAATTTTGTCCTGAAGTTTTTCTACCAGTAAACATCTATCGCAGACAAAACTAGGTGTCTGTTTCCCTGAGGTATTCATGAGACAGGATGAACACATTTTATTAGCTTTCTTCATTGTGGTGTTTAAACTAATGTTAGTCCTAGGACAGCACTCTGAGTAAGAAAATCAAGTGGTTTAACAATGAGATAAGTGATATTACCTGAGTCAGTCCTAGTATTTTAGTCCCTTTGCCTGTTTGCCCAGGGATACACGGAAGACACACGTCAACGGTCGTGTCTCTGCACGCGTCTCCATGTGCGGCCCCATGCACGCTCACCCCGCTTGCTAGTGTGAGCTTTTTAAGGTGTCAGAAACTGGAAGTGCATTGCAGCGCTACATCCGGTTTCGCGATGTTGTATTTATGCCCCAAATGCCTTAAAACAGCCTTTAAGAAGGCTTTTGATTGTTGTATTTCAGTATTTTAGCCTACAGAGAGGCTTATTAGCTAAAAAATAGCCTGAGAAGGTGCCAAAACACAGGACCAGGAAGTAGTGGTAGGACAGAGTCCTCCAATGTCCCAAGATGCAATGGTACACTGCTAAAGAGTTTGCCTTTAAGCAAGAATGCACCCCTCTCAGGACAGCATTCAGTTCAATGCAATTCTATATCAATTTTACAGTTTTTATCAGTTTCATAAGCAAAACAGTATATCACACAGTGTCAGCAGCTTCTTAGTTTTACAGCAAAGGGAGGTCCAGTTTAGGGAGGTTAGTGTCATGCAGCTAGTAAGTGGCTTTGATGGGATTTGTGATTGGATTGTGATCCTAGTTTACCCAATGCCACGCTGGGAGCCCACCCCAGCGTGGCAAATGTCCTGTGTCATCGTCCTTTTTTAAAAAACAAACCTGAAACACAAAAACGTTCCCTCACTGTCTCTGCCCCTACCCGCACCCACCTACTGCGCACCCTTCCTCCCCACACTCTCCCCACACAATACTTACCTCCGGACTCCAGGGAGATGATCTTTGGTGGACCGGGAACACGTCTGCACTCTTCAAAGCCGACCGCGAACTGAGGAAATGCCGGTAAGCTGTATAATGTAATAAATAGGGTTTTTTCAACTTTGCTGCATATCTCAGGCATTTTTTGGAATTTTTGCACCAAATTTTCAACATGGGGATTTTGGGACACCTTCTCATGAATGCTGTCACTGTCATGGCATTAGTCAGGCCTGAAGGGTGATTTTGCAGTCACTGCGTGACATCACCTTTCGGCACCAATTAACAAAACGACACTGCCAGTGTTCATAAGGTGGGCGCCCCAAAAGCATATGTTGAAAATTTGGTGGACAAATTCATAAAAATGACTGTTTTATGAGTGTGCATTGCGCAGTTCCTACGCACGCTTGTAAGTTCACAAATTTTCAATATTTTCACTCCAGATTTTCAACGTTGTCATTTTACCACACCTCCTTAGGAGCAGTACAGCTGTCATTTTTCACATCTCACCCAAAACATGTTTCTGCCCATGTAGCCAATGGCGCAGTCGGTGTGCGAAATCACTGTATGGGACACATTAAGAAAATCACTGTGACACAGTTCATGAGCAGAGATCTTAAAATGGCTATGTTGAAAATTTGGTGAAAAAAACCCTAAAAACTACTGTTCTATGAGCGTGCATTGTGCATTTCCTATGCACGCTCATAAGTCCCCGAATTTTCAATGTTTTCACTCAAGATTTCCAACACTGACATTGTACCACACCTCCTTATGAGCAGTACAGCTGTCATTTTCCACATCTCGCCCATAATGTGTTTCCGCCCATCTAGCACACAGTGGCGCAGTTGGTGTGTGACATTAATGCATGGGACGCATTAAGAAAATCACAGTGACACTGTTCATGAGCAAAGGTCTTAAAATGGCTATGTTGAAAATTTGGTCACAAACTTCCTAAAAATGACTGTTTCACGAGCGTGCGTTGCTCAGTTCCTACGCACACTCAAAAGTTTGCTAATTTTCAATATTTGCGCTCCACTGAGTTCCAAATACCTACACAGCACATACAAGCAAGCAACATTCTGCATTGACAAATGCTTGTTTTTGTATGTATTTGTATTTTGTTACTGTTTATGAGTTGCTGCCCATTTTATACAGTAACATTTATTTTTGATACCTATGCTGCAGTGTTGTGTCCTTCATTGGTGCCCCCCCTCACACCCACAGCTACCCCTAATGTTCAGTGACATACACAGTGCTATATTCTATGGTGCACAAGTCCATTGTGCTGTGCTAGCACTATGCATTTGATCTGCATGTTTACATTGTGATCTAGCCTAATATTCAACATTGTTAGCACCAAGGCTTCAACTAGGTGGGGGGGTGGAGAGTGGACAGATGGTAGGCATGGATCCCAGAGAAGGAAGCTGAATGAATGTACCCTCCAGGCTAGCAGGGAGATACTTGGAGCAGTGGCACTGGGGGGATTTAAAAGGGGGTATTCCAGAGAGGTGAGGGGTCTGGGTCAGTTTGGAGGGTGGTCTCACTGAATGCAAAGAGGCTTGGTAATAAATCAGCAGAATTACAAGCTCTATTGGCAATAGGGAGGGTGGACATTGAGGTCATCATGGAAACGTGGGCCACCCAGTACCAGGACTGGGATTTGATGGTCCAAGGTTATAGAATATTCAGAAAGGTCAGGACTAAGGGAAAAGGGGGGCATGGCAATATATGTACGGAAGGGAATATTGTGCATCAGAGAGTAGGGTGAGGAAAGCAGAAGAGGGGCCCTATGGATGCAGTTCCAAGACTTAAAAAGTAGGACAATGAGGATGGGTGTGGTGTACAGGCTGCCAGCCCAAGGGGATGACCTTGATAGGGAGTTATCTGAGCAAATCAAAAGGGTTTGTAGGAAAGGGAACACTGTGGTAGTGAGGGACTGCAACCTGCCGGGGGTCAAGTGGAGCATCCAAACCACCACAAGTGTGAAGGAGCAGGTCATACTAGAGGCAATCCAGAATAGCTTCCTAGTGCAATTAGTCCAGGAGCCAACTAGATTGGATAGGACTCTAGACCTAGTCCTGCTAAATGGGGAAGCTATAAGGGATCTGGAGGTGGAGGACCTCTGGCTGAGAGTGACCACCACACAGGATGGTTCATGCTCAATATGGGCAGAGAATCAGGAGGTACATGTACCAGAGTGATTGAATTTAAGGGGGTAGACTTTAAAGGGATGGGGATATTGTGGGCAGGCATCTGGCGGGTATTCAACCATGCATGGATGCTAGCCAGAAATGAAGTATCATTAAGAAAGGGCTGGTGAAGGCTACTGGGACATGTACAAGAACAAGGAGTAAGAAGGGGATGGCAAAAATACCCAGCTGGCTGATGCAGGAGGTCATGGAGGGGTTGAGGACCAAGAAAAAGGCATTTTGGAGACTCAAGAAATTGGGAGGGGAGGACAACAGGGAGATGTATAAGAAAGAAGTCCAGGTAGGTTAACATGCTGGTCAGAGCTGCCAAGGCTTCCAGAGAGCTAAGATTGGCACAGGGGATAAAGAAGGGAGAGAAGGACTTATTCAGATATATCAGTGAAAGGTGAAAAAATAAAGATTAGATAGTGAAGATAAAGAAAGACGGGGGCTGGGTGGAAGGGAAGGACCAGATAGAAACATTAAATGATTACTTCTGCTCTGTGTTCACAGATGAGAAAGGAGGCAGGCACCACCTGGGAGAGATGGGGTGGGTGGGGAAGCGAGGGAGGTGACTGATACAGGGATCACAGAGGACAAAGCACATTACTCTTTCTCAAATCACGCCAATGGCAGCATAATATTTACTTCTAACAATCACACAGGAGTGTGGTGTGCATATTTTATGGAACACACAAACAAGGGTGAGAAAGAATAAGTGCCTCAGCTGGGACTTGAACCCTTGTTTGTATGTGTTCCATAAAATATGCACACCACACTCCTGTGTGATTGTTAGTAGTAAATATTTGTGTTGCCATTGGGTTGTGCATTTGAGAAAGAGTAATGTGCCCAGGGACATCCCAGGTTCCAGTTGTCTCAGTGGCACAGCTGGTTAGTGCAATCAGAATGGTGTTATGGACAGCCTGGGTTCAAGTCCCAGCTGAGGCACTTATTCTTTCTCATCCTTGTTTGTAAATTTCAAAACAGCCATACAGTAGTATAGCCCCTTCTCCAATCCTATTTAATGAGTAACTTACTCACCTACTCCAGTCCAATGGACATGGTTACTGATAATTAATGGGGAAGATAATAATTCAGGGCCCTCTTTAGGGTAGGTCACAGGAATAGGTGACAGAGTTACATGTCAGCAACTGCTGAGAGATAAGCAAGGTGATTGCTCATTTTGCTGTAAAGAGTTCTCAAAATGCATTCCATGGCAGTTATTATAAAATGGATAGGGATTGTCCTGCATCCTGATTTGCTGAGAAGACACCAAATCCATGCAGTTCAGGAAAAGAAATCCATGGCCCCACACTTCTTCTAGTAACCAGGATTCTGCATATTCCAATACTGATGCCTCCAGAGCATTCAAAAAAAATAATTCAACCCCATCCCTCCACATTACCCACAGCTCACAGTAAAAAGTATACATTTAAAATTCTTCCCATCTTTGTTAGCTTATATTTTTGTACATTGTTTTAGAAGGTCTAACTTGTTCTACTGCATGTTTGTTCTGCTCTCCCAGTGCTGCATATTCTTTTCCAGTTCATGCTCTTCAGTAGTGCTTGCTCCCCACTCCTCCAGTCCAGTTCTTTTTATCATAAAAGATTCTATTGATTTTCAGTTTACAAACATCACAAGACTTCTAAACTACAGTAGCAGCCACAGACACTGCCAGATATTTCCCAAAATGTCTGTGATATGTCCAGAAATATCTCCTGCTTTCTGCATTTCTACAGTAGGGGCAGCAGAGAGAAACTCTTCCGAAATTTTGCGAAATATCTGGAAATAGCTGCCAATGTCTCTGGCTACTACTATATAATATCTCATCCACAAGTGTTAAACAGAGGTATCTATTAGGCCCCCCAAGAGGGGTGGGTCCATACATCAGAGCAACCCATAAATGAAAAAAAAATATTCGCTAAATACAGTACAGTAATCAAGGCTATTCCCCCCATGAAATAATAGCTGTAATCAAAGTCTATCACATAGTTAAGGTTATGGGTATGTTCATCCCTAAAAGGGCCATGATCAAGTCTTAGGCAGAAACCTAGTAGGCATAGTATAGTGGAACAGGTCAGGAGGGCTCCTAAGTCAGGAGGTTACCAGATGGAGTAGGCTATACTCAGCATAGATGTGAATGTAAGTAGGGGTTCCACTTCTTATGAAATTTATGAGGTTCATTTTGGCTACAGTATGTCAGTCTTTCAAAGACAGACAGTTTTGCAAGTGTACCATGCCAGGTTACAAAAGAGGGAGGTGGTGGATGTCTCTTTTTCATCAACACCACACATTTGGCCTCTAGCAGGGTGGTCATCACCCAGTCTTTGAGCAGGTCTGGCATGGGGTCAAGGGGTGAGATGAGGAGTCCCCCAGCAGTTACAAAGGGTGTGGGTGGCTAAGAGCCATACCCACCACTCTGGAGCAGTCATCAAAGACTGTCCTCCAGAAGGGTGGCAGCTCTGGGCAACCCCAAAGAATATGTAGTAAGTTTGTAGGGTTTTGCTGGCACCACCAACATTAGGCATGGTCAAAAAGCCTGATGGATTGGAGTAAGGCCAGAGTCCTATACCACCTCATCAGGATCTTCAATTGAATCATTTGGCTTCTGGCATCTTTATATGCCATATGGGTGGCCTTGAAGCACTGTTCCCAGTTTTCAGGGGGGATGGTAGTCTGGGCATCTACCTCCCATTGCTGCCTACACTTTTCAGTGTGATCTAGCTGAGATTTCCTTATTGTCCAGTAGACTTTCCCAGATATCCCATGTTGTTTGTTCGGTTTATGTAGTGTGCTAAGCCATTCCCATTTAATATCTTGTTCATGGCAAGTCTGGAGGGAATGAATTGCACTGTGGATCTGGAGGTATCTCCAAAATTCCTGAGTAGAGAGACTGTACCAGGCTTGTAGCTGTTCATAAGACATCATCACCCTTGAGTTTGGGATATACAGGTCCCTGATCAGCCTGATACCTTTATTGGCCCAGGTTGACCAGTTGATGGGCTTTTTATCCACCATGATGTGCCGGTTATTCCAAAGGTGGGTGTACTTAAAGGGGGAGCCCATGCTGGCTTGGATGTGTGTGATAATGCCGTGGCTGATCACCAGGCTCTCACGGTTTCTATCATAATAGCAAGTGGCACTGCAAAGGGAAACCCTTTTGAGGAGGGTAATGCACCTAAGGCTGCCTCCCGTGCCAGTGCAGTCTCTAAGCCAAACCACAAAGGAGAGTGGGAGGGCATTGGAGAGAAATATTTTGTTTCTTGTGCTACCCTATAGGCCAGTTGGTAACCTTGGAACCACGGGAGTCCTAGACCACCTCTGGACCAGTATGCCAGCAGCTTAGCCCTTCTCTACCAGGCAGATTTCCTTTCCCACAACAGAAGAGATACTGCTTTGTCCAGGGATTGGAATAGTTTAAAGTAAAGATGATGGGAAGGTTGTGAAAGAGAAAGGAAACCTTTGGGAGAATAAACATCCGTACTGCCTCTACTTTACCCTTAAGAGATAGATTAAATTTTTGCCATCTGCCAATTTCCACCAATATAGTGGTGAGCAAAGGAATGAAGTTGGCCCCCTTCAGTTCTTTCCATCTCATTGGGATGTTTATCCCTAGGCAGGAGAAGCCCTGAGGGCCCCATACTATGTCTGTCACCTGGAGACAATCTTGAGAGCAGGCCAGGTTCAAGGGCGCAAGGATCATATTTTGCTGATTCACTTGGATCGTGGAAAGTGCTGTAAAGTTAATGAGTGTATCTAATATCTTGGTAAAGATTGCTTGGAATTGGAGATCGTCAGGAGAAGCTATGAGCTTCCTCGCAAGTGGGTCCAAGGTGATGAGAAAGAGTAGGGGAGAGAGGGACCATCCCTGCTGGGTACCTCTGAAGGAGGAAGGGGGATGACATGTTTTTGTTGGTCAGTATCTTGGTGGAAGGTGAGTTATATAAGATGGAGACCAGCTCCCGAAAGTAGGGGCCAAATCCATAGGTGTCCAATACTCTATGGAGATAATTCGACTCCACAGAGTCGAAAGCCCTTAGAGAAATCTATTGCCAATGCAGCCATCAACTGTGGCAATTGTAGAGTGAGCCATTTTAGATTAAGTACCAGTCTGAGATTGTCCGCTCCAGACTTCCCTTTCAAAAAACCTGCCTGTGAGGGGTGGATCAAGGAGGGTACTATATGTACCATCCTATTAGCAAGGATTTTGGCTACCATCGTAGTGTCTACAGATAACAATGATATGGGGTGAAAGTTGGTGCACTCAAGCAAATAAGAGGCTTTCTTAGGTAGCAAGGTGACCATAGCCTCTTTCATGGTAGGAGGAAGGGAGTCCTTACTATGGGCTTCCTCTAGGGCTTGGAATAGGGCTGGCCACATTATATCCTGTAGGTGTTGATATAGCTCTACCGTCATTCCATCTGACCCCAGCGTCTTGCCTTTAGCCATTTGAGATAGAGCAGTACATAGCTCCTCCAAAGTATGGGGGTCTCCAGGCATTGAGCTAACTCTGGAGATAGTTTGGAGAGGTGTAAGCCTTCTCAAAAGTCCTCTAGCTTCTTGATAAGGCTTGGGCTTTCCAGGTTTATTTGACTGAAATAGAGTCTGGTAATACTGTCACATAATCTCATTGATGCCCTTTGGGTCAGAGACCACCTTACCGGTCGGGGTCTCACAGTGCATGAATCCTGGACACAACTTCCTGCTTCCTAAGATGATAGGCTAGCAGTTTGCCACTCTTGTCTCCCCCTTCCCAGAACTTGTATTTAGCCCTGAGGAGTTGCTACTCTGCCTTTCACTGTAACAGTGTGTTAATCTTATATCTGAGCCCTAGTATAGTGGTTAAAAAGGGGTTACTTGTGAGGGGGGGTGGCTTTAAACCTTATTTAAAGCATGGTAAGTTCTGCTTGCAAATTAGCAACCTTCTTTTTACAAGCCTTGTTCGTGGCTGCTATGAAGGAGATAATATGTCCCAGTAACACTGCCTTAAAGGCTTCCCAAACCATACCAGCTCCTACTCCCCCCCATCCAAGTTGGTTTGGAAGTATGTCTTAGCCTCAGCAGCTATTGCAGAACAAAATTCCTTATCCTGGAGGAGGAGAAGGTTTCATCTCCACCTGGGTGAGGAGGTGCCAAGCCCAGGGGTGGAGGAAGCCGCAGGCAATCAGTGCATGATCTGAAATTAGTATATTGCCAATGCTAGTGTGACTGATGCCTTGTGCTGCCTCAGTATTCACCAATCAATAATCAGTGTGACTGTGGGTATTGTGTACAGGGGACAGGAATGTGTATTCTCTTCCAGTAGGGTTGTGCCATCTCCAGAGATCTGTTAGTCTCCACTCTTCTCTAAGCTCCTGTAAGGCTGCTCGAGCCTTGGAATGGGTTTGCAGGGATGGGAGAGATTTGTCTAGAAATATGTCAGTTACTAGATTAAAGTCTCCCCAATTAGGATTGGAATGCCCTGGTGTCCCTCACTGAGCAAGGCTATCACTTGGCTGATTTCCGTAAGGAAGTCAGGTGAGTCTGAGTTGAGGCCATATACATTCAAAACTATAATCCTCCCTCCCGGGTATGTAAACTGAGCCCAAACTATCGGCCCTGAGTATCCATCTTGACAGCCTCATCAACCCATTGACAGGCTTTATGAAGTAGAATGGCTACTCCTTTTGATTTAGAAGATATGGAGCTGACCAGAACTTTATCAACCCACATTTATTTAAGTCATTTTACCATCCTGGTGGTGAGATGTGTTTTCTGGAGGACAGCAATATCAACAATCATAGCACAGAGATGCTGTAGAATTTTAGTCCTTTTAACAGGGTGGTTTAGACACTTAATATTCCAGGAGACACACCTCCACCCTTGCCTGATGTCCCCTGACATGCCCTCCTTGTTACAGGGACTTGATTCCACTTACCTCTGTGCTACCAAACCTGATAGGTCCAGCAGTTGCCTGACCCAAACCAACTTCTTAGAGTGCTCTATTCTCACATAGAGGAGGAGCTCAAGGATGGCCAAGGGGGGAGACCATTTCTTAAGGGCTGTGCTTCTGTCTCTGGGTGCAGAGATGCCCTATATGAGTGAGAAAACAGTAAAAAAATGAAACATTTTTGTAAAATAGACAGTGATAGGGGAACAAACAGTCTATAACATAAACTTCTTATTCCCTAAGTAATATTGTGGGTGCCCCAAGGATTCTTGCCCTGGTTATCAAGTATATCAATATGTTAAACTACTTATTTATCTATCTAATATAAAATCAAACCAGAATAAATCTGTCAGAATAGTAAGAGTTTTTACACGAGGGTGCAGACTATAGGTGTACGGGAGTCTCAGCACATGCTAGGACACCAAGCTACGCTGGCTCAGTCACCCACATGAGATGTTTGGAAGTGTGACGGTGGATGACCACTTATCCCAACCTGGATGATCCACCACCAATAGGTGATCCAGGGAAGGGGAAGGGTAGGAGGGAGGAGGGTACCTGGGGACCTGGGATAATTGGTTAAGGAGGGATAGGAACAGGAGGTGGGGGCGCCACCTCTTACCACCCTGCTAGAACCATTAAACTAAACAACATTAATCCAAACCTATCTAAACTACACATTTCAATATTACAGATAACAAAGAAAAATATCAACTTGAAGTCAAACACAAATGTCCCAACCCTTTCCCCGGTAAGCCATAGAACAGGTTACGATGTGCCTTTTTTATAACCCCATTGGTTAATCAAGGGCCTAATGTTGACAGCCATCTGGATCCAAGTGAAAGGCCTGTTAGGAGAGACCTCTCAGACTTCATCCCCTCTGCACGGAGGGGGAGGGGCAGATGCAGTGGTGATGTGGGGGGGGATGAGAAAGGAGGTCCACTCAGCAGTGTCTCAGTCTGGGGAGAGTGTTGCCCCCACTTGTGGAGCAATATCTTCAGCAAAGGGGGGAGGGTCACAGGAGACTTAGGGGCACAGACAGGAAAGGGGGGGGGTCATTCCCATCATAAGCCCCGACCTGAATGAGTGCAGAAGAAGGGCATGTTGCAGGGAAGTTTCTCTCACCCTCCTGGGCACACGATTCAGTTGCCCCCTCCCCTTACTGTCTGCAGGGGGATTAAGACCCCATAACCCAAAACAAATTTAATAGGAAAGTACAGAAAGTCTGTATCAAGTCCCCCAAGCAGTGGTTAGCATGGGAGATGAGGAGGCAGACATTCTTCAAGCTTACCATTTTAAGTACCACAAGAAAGCTCCTGAGTATCCCCAGTATGAACTAGTTTGGTTAACGAGACTGTAGGAATTGCTCCATCTTTCACACTGCACTCAGAATGCGCTGAGCACACCAAAAGTTAAATCAGGAGGACCGCTGATTGGGGTACAGCGAGATGAGTAGACTGAGGTCTGTACAGCCTATATCAGAATGGCATGAAGAAACATTGTATGTGTAAGCCTGAAACTTGGTATCTGGCAGTGGGCAGAGGTTATCCAGATCCCCCCTTCAACTCAACAAAGCAAAAATTAACCCAGATCACATTGTTTAACCCAACAATTGTTTCCAGGTAGAGACTGAGCACAGAAATTAGGCAGCCATCATGCCAGCGCTCAAGCCATGCCTCTCCTCCAGTCCAATTCAAACACATAAGCAATGTCTTGGCTCTAAAGATACTACTGAGTTGAATCAAGAGACAGTAAGAATGAACAAACTTACAGACTGAGAGAGAGAGAAAGTGAAAGAGAGAGAGAGAGAAGGCATTAATATTAAGAGAACAGCAGAAAGGATTTCTCTGTACTGCTTCTCTGTGATAGTCTGATGTCACAGCACACTTCTTGCTCTCACTGGCAAAATTGCTGTGCTACTTTCTTTCTGTGTCATGCACACAGAATCAGCATCACTGTTTCTTGTTACTACATGTAAAAGGTATAGCATGGGTCAGCTTGAAAGTACTGATGCAACATAATAGCAGAAACAAAATTGAGAAACTATCTTTTTATTAAAAAAAGTCTCAGAAATGAAAACATTCCTTGTTATTTTTTAAATTGTTTCATTTTGTTATAAGAGCAACCCATTTCATAAGTGCTATAGGACACTCCAGGATGTGGGTTTCATTTTCTAAACCACTAGGGCTGTGGAAAATGTATCTTCTGCCAGCAGAATTCTGATGAAATGTTGATTTTGTTTCCACAAAATTTCACAACATTTCCTCAGACATTTTGTGAAATTTTGCCATAATTGTGATTTTGGTTATTGCCATCTATTTTAAAAATAGTAGTTGTCCGCATTGCACCAAGTTTGGTATGATGACATTGTCAATGTCCATACAGTCATGTGCCAAGATCTCTGTTCTTAAAAGTGATTGAGTTATATGCATAGACTTCAGAAATTTTAAAACAACAGTAAACAAGTCTGTAAACTAAATGTATGTGTTCTAATTTTTACAAAATTGGTATATTGGCTTTACCAAGGCCCATACATATGTGTACCAAGTTTCAGATTTCTATCTATTAATGGAAACTGAATTATGGGCCTCCAAACTTTCAGATATGTTTAAATTATATTTTGCAATTGTGTAAACCACAGAATTTTAAGTCCCTATCAGTTTGCCTCTAGAGAACTGAATATCACCAATGTTGTTAGGTTTCTTGGCCCTAAATATTAGACTTTAAGGCAACTTCCACAGCCCAGGATCAGAGCGCCATGTTGCCATTCTGACGACCCAAGTTCTGAAGTGAGAGCAGGAAGTCGTGTTGGGAGGCAGGCCATGGCTACAACTTATAATTTACAGAACCATTACTTCTCTATTTAGCAGTTTCTTTGACTCCTCTAAGAAAGTACACATCTCTGTTTTCACTTATGTAGCTACAAAGATGGCTACGTTGGAAGCAGAGAAATATTTTCAGAAATGTTCACCTGAATATTAAATGCCAGACTTTGAGCCCCTATAACTTATTTACCTTTTATCCAAATGTTGTGAAGCCTAATTAGGGCATGTGCCAGAAAATACACTTTCCAAATGTCAGATCTGTAGCAGTAATATGGACCAAATTATGATCAATTAAAGAATATTTGAAAATTACCCCCAAAATTGAAATAAATTGTGAAATTTCACAGAATTTTGGGAAAATTCTGCAAATTTGGAATTTGTCAATTTTATCTAGCTCTGTAAACCACACTTCCAGGTGGTTGCAGGCACTCAGTGGAAGCCCTCATGCCTCACAATGAACCTTTGCATGTGGTACAGGAAAATAAACCCACACCCTGCTGTGTGTTATTGCTTACAAACTGAACAGAGGGCCCCATCAATGGAGCACTGGAAGCATGTCACACTGCCATCTGGGTGAACTGGGATCAGGAGTGAGCCCAGGTCTTTGCTTGACTGCCAGCTGAAGGACAAGCTCAAAGAAGGGTGTGCCAGCTTTTTGCTCCCATGGTGATCCCTTGCAAGGGTCAAGGAGGGCTTTGAATGCATCCATCTGTGCTTCCTCTACATGGTCACTCTGGAATTGGGATGGTCAGCAGCACCATGGGGAGGGTAGGGTGAAATCATGGAGAATATCATAAGCATTAAATGATGGCCTCCATACTCTAGGTGTTTGTGCTACACCCCTGCTACACTAGACTGCATGCTCCAAAGGGGTTACTTCCTAAAAGGTTTCACCATTGGGTAGTAAACCATGACAGATGTTGGCAGGTGAGTGGTGATTGGAATTATGATGTCACTGACATAGACCTGTTCAGGGGTGACAGTGATAGAGGAGCATAACAATGTACACTTAAAACTATACCTTATTGACAAACTGGTTAAAATGGATGGTGGGATTTGAATATATGTTCAACAGAAATGGGACATTTCAAATGGTTCTAAACTTCCCACAAAGATACTATATGTTATCTACCTGTACAAAAGCTGCATCACTTTGTTTATTTCTTTAAAGAAATGCTAATATATTTGCTTAGTGAGTCTACTGTTGCACATATCTCTCTTTAGAATAGGTTTTATAAAAGTTTATTTCCCTCTACAACACAACAATAGTGTCATTTACCTTGTACTAGAAAGTCACATAAAAACATTCTCATTAATGCATGTTTTGCAGAGCTTCCAATTATCTGAAGAAGATGCAGATTGCTTACAAGGGTAATGGTGGCCTCATTTTTTGCTCAATTGTTGCTGCTCAGTCATCTGGAAGTCATTTTAAAATTGTTAGTTTGGGCATGTTATATACTGTATAATACAAGTGAAAGCAGAATAGTTCCATATATACACCTAAATCACAGCTGCAAACCTTGATTTGAACATGAGAGTTGATGGCCAAATGGTTTTAACTGCTTTGCATATCCACAGCCCTAGAGCTGTCATATTTGCAGGAAAAATGTGCTTTAATATGAGCATGTTTGCAAATGCAGTGCCTAATTAATCCCTAAGGGAAATCTTCCCAGAAGAGTGCCATCCTTTTCTACAGCAAACCCCTCTCTTTCCCCGTAGAATTATTCAAGCACCAAGTTTTGAACTTTAAACACTGAGAAAATCAACAATGTTTAAAATTCATGCACTCAGGAAGTCATTCAGCTGGAATAAACCATGGGACACAATTCAGCAACATTTCTCTTAAACACTCCTAAAGTCAGCCCAGTCTTGATACCAAGATAATAGGTTGGTTCTCTGCTGTTGCAAAACACTGTATTTGATGTATTGTTTAAGCCTGGTGAGAGCAAAGCCAGGTTAGCAAGCCATAAGCTCATCATAGTCTGCTCTGTTTCAAATTTCCTCAGCTCAAATTTCAGGGGCATTCATGAGAGTACAGTAATGCAACAGAGTCTCTGCTCTTCTAATAAAATAGTACTGCTTACTGAAATGAATGGGGATATCAGAAGAGGAAATAATGGAAACTAGTGGCCAGCTGTCATGACAGTGGATTCACAGTCTCCTTCTCAGAAATCCTGCCAGTGCCAAGGGCCACTGTGGAGAACAAACAGAAGATCAGGGAGATTAATGACTGGCTCAGGCAGTGGGGTGAGAAGAGGGGATTGGGGTGTTGGGTGCCTGGGGGTAGTTTGGAAAGACAAGGGACTGTATTCACAGGATAGTCTTCACCTAAATCTGGTAGAGAAGGAAGTTCTCAATTGAGGGATGATGGTTTTCATTCAGGCTAGATGGGGTTTAAACTTGTGAAGGGGGAGGGGGGCAATGCCGGGCTGATCTGGCCATCCATACCACCTGTAGGACTGTCCTGCAACCCCATGTAGCAGGGACAGATGGTACCCTAGGGGAGAAGTGTGGACTGATGTATGAAAGATCTGGGGGAGGATATGGTAAAGAGGGGTAGGGACAAGGGTTGGAGAGTGGCTTTAATAAATGCCAAGAGCCTGGGGAATAAAATGCCTGAGTTCCAGGCCATGCTGTTTAAGGGTGGGGTGAATATAGCAGCAGTCACTGAAACTTGAGCCACCCCTGGCCATGACAGGGACCTTAATCTGAGTGGGTACCTTGTGCTAAGGAAGGACATAAAGGTGGGCAGAGGGGGAGGAGTAGCAATGTTCATTAGGGATAACACTGAGATTATGAGAGTGGAGGAAGCAGATGGCATTGTGGAGGCACTATGGGTTACCTTGCAAACCTTGGTGGCAGGGAAGAGCAGGTTGGAGGGTTGTATATAGGCTCCCAGAACTAGCGGAGGACCTGGAAGATTGCCTGTTCACTAAAATTATGGTGAAATGTGGACTGGAAGGGGAATGAGTGGTGTTGATGTGGGACTTTAATATGCCAGCTATTGATTGGGGTACTATGATATCCACTGTAACCAGGGAGCAGAAGCTGCTGGATGGCTTCCTGAACACGTTCCTCTGGTTTTGGCTTAAACTGGGTGGGGGGGATCATTCAAGGACAATGACAGTTGATTTTAGGGGGCGGACTTTCAGAACATGGGGGAAATTCTCAAGGTGCATTTGCAGGTGATAAAACCAGGTTTGGACATGGAAGATAGTTGGGAGATCATAAAGCTGGGGCTACAGGAGGCCACCAGGACATGTGCAAGAGTGAAGCACAAGGGCTGTAGGTCTCATAAACCATGCTGGTGGACCAAGGAAGTCCAGGAGGTGGTAAAGGAGAAAAGGGCTGCCTGCAGTAGGTGCAAAAAAATGAGAGTAGAGGGGGATAGACAGAACTATTGCCTTGCAACCAGAAAAGTCACCAGAGTGGTGAGGGGCACAAAGTCCTGGAAAGAGCAAAGGCTGATGCAGGGGATATGGGATGGTAAAAAAGGGTTCTTTAGGTATATTGGTGAGCAGAAGAAGGTCAAGGACCAGCTCAGTAGGCTGAGGACAGCTGGGGGATGGGTGGAAGGGGCTGGAGATCCAGCGGAGGTACTGAATAAGTACTTTGCCTCAATGTTCATTTGGAAGGAGGCTGGAGAACTTCCAAAAAAGGGGTTGAAGGACACAGAAGGTGAAGCAGACCTGACTATTGGGTACCTGCTGAAGAACAAGCCACTGGGGAAGGAAGTCCAGGGGTGAGATATCAGGCTGGTTTTGCTGAATGTGGGGGGCAGATCTGATATTCCTATTGGTCGGATGTGGGAAGCCCTAAAAGGATAAATCTCTGGGGCCTGATACTATTCATTCCAGAGTACTGAGGGAGTTGGCAGATGTTTTGGCTGCGCCATTGGCGGATGTCTTTTACTTGTCACTCCAGACAGGGACAGTGCCAAGGGATTGGAAGCAGGCCCATGTTGTGCCCATCTTTAAAGGGTATCAAGAGAAGAGCCAGGAAACCATAGACCTGTCAGTTTGACGTCGGTGGTGGGGAAGGTAATGGAGAGCATACTTAAGGAAAGGCTGGGAGGTTTATTGGAGAAGACAGGTTGCCTGGATGACTGGCAGCATGGATTTGTGCAAGGAAGATCATGTCAAACAAACCTGGTAGTGTTCCATAAGTGGGTGACATCAGCAATCGACAGGGGGAGACCAGTGGATGTACTGTTCCTGGACTTCAGCAAGGCATTTGCTTTGGTTTCTCACATTGGCCTAAGGGAGAAGCTGGGGGGGATGGGGTAGGCCCATTGATGGTTAGGTGGATTGGAAATTGGCTTTCAGGTCACACTCAGTGGGTAGTGGTAGGAGGAGAGGTTTTGTCTCCTAGGGAGGTCAAAAGTGGGGCCACCTGTTTAACACCTACATCTCTGATATCAGGGGATGCATCAGGTGTGAAATGAGTCTCTTTGCAGATGACTCTAAGCTGTGGGTGGTGGTGGAGGGACAGGAGGGGAGATTGGCCCTGCAAGAGGACCTGGATATTCTGGATAGGTGGTCCTGCACCTGGAAGTTGAAATCCAAGTGCAAAGTGCTACACCTAGGGTGGGAAAACTCCAACTATGTGTACATCCAGGGAGGAAATGAGTTGCAGGCCATGGCAGGGGAAACAGAACTAGGAGTCTTGGTGGATGTTAACATGAATAATTCAGAGCAGTGCAGGTGGGCTGTGGTCAGGACAAATAGAATGCTGGGATGCATCGCTAGGGGGATTACCTCAAGGAACAGGGAGGTGATTTTTCCACTGTACAACAGCCTGGTTAGACCACATCTTGAGTACTGTGTGCAGTTCTGGAGGCCGCACCTAAGCAGGGACATCCAACTCCTGGAGAGGGTTCAGAGGAGAGCAACCAGAATGATCTGGGGCCTGGGGGATATAACATATGAGGAATGACTAGGTGAGCTTAACCTGTTCTCATTGTAGGAGAGTAGGGACCAGGGTGACTTGATTGAGATCTTCAAGTACCTCAGGGGAGTAAATAAAGTAAGACGAGATAGGATCTTTCGACTGAAGGAGGGTGGAATCACCAGAGGACACAGTTGTAAGATTGAGGGTGGTAGGATTAGGGGCGAAGGAGGAGGAGAAACTTCACAGAAAGAGTGGTGGAACCGTAGAATACACTGCCTGTGGAGCTGGTACAGGCAGCTACAATGGAGGGATTCAAGAGAGGGTGGGACAGGTATGGGCAAGGAATGAAGCAGAGGCTGGTTTGCCCGGGGGGGTCAAGACAGGGGGATGGAGTAACAGTGGAAGGAGACAGACAGAGGGCTACAGTACCAAATCAGGATGCTGAAGCATGAGCTGACTTGATAGACCGATAGGGCTACTCTGCTGCCATCTAGTATGTTAGTATTTAGAAAGCTGTCCATTAGTCATTCAAGAGAACTGCTCACACAATATTCATGAAATGTCTCTGTATTTAAAGCTTACTGTGCAAGTGTTGAGGAAGAGATCTACCATGTGAGATGGCAAATGAGAGCCATTCAGCTGTATTACTGCAAAGCTCCCAGTTTTGAAGGAAAACAGAGGGCCCTACTATATGGTCTTTTGTACTGGTCCTTTGGTTACAGTGTGTTGGTCAATTTTTCTGTTGCTTTTTAAAGTCACTGATGTGTGCAGGTAATACCAATGCTATGAACCATGATCACTTTGGCTCTGTTTCATGGAGTTCAAGGTAGAAGTAATCTCTCATTAAGAAAGACATGGATATACAAAAGTCCAAAAGTTGCAAGCCTTACTGTGATATGGAAACCTGGAATGTGTGAAAAATTATAACCCAAGGTATGTAGAGGGGAACAAAGGAGAGGTGGTTGGGAACTAAAAGGCTGAGCAAAGACAACTAATGGGGGCTCATTTTCCTGCTCACAAAAGGGACAGGACACTTATTCCCATCACTGTAAGACGGTTGTTCATTTCACTGGTGTCCATACACTGTGGTACATTGGAGCTATATGAGCAGTGGTGGGCCACCCATTTAATATCAGGTACATAAATTTGTAGGCCATACTGTGTAGTGTAGTTATGTTTTGCTTATCAAGTAATAAAGATGCAAAGGTAAAAAAAGACACATCCATTTTATATTTTACTATTAAACATTACAGTAGTCCACCTTATTTCTGTTACTCTCAAACAGAACGTTACATCTAGTATTTCCCCATATCAAAGCAGATTGAAGGTAAAAAAAAGATTAATTATAAATCTAAACTTTTAATCATGATTTACATTTGTATGTTTCAGCTACTGTAAAGGTTTTCAAAAATAATTTTAAAGTAGCAGTTTTTGTTATTAGCTGTATAGTTTTTTTTTCAGCAATAAACTTTAGCAAAAATGTGAAGATACCCTATGGGGCTGATTCTAGAAAGGTTAGGCATGGTGCAAAGTGACTTGCACCAAAAGGAATGACACAAGTAGCACTTTGTACCATGAATTACACCGTTTGGATTCTCAACAGCAGCCTATGACATGTTGCAGGCTAACTGTGCCAAACTGGACTTGCACCATGGATTTGCCATGAACCCCCGATGCGACATGGCACAAGGGGGTTTATGGCAGCAGCTGCACCCTACCATGTAAGTGCGGCTGCCACATCATCTACTTTGGTATTCTACAATAATCCCAGGAGGATATCCATCAAAGTACACCTACACCAGCTATTAGCTGGTGTAAGTGTACTTTGCATCCACTGGGTGTTGCACCAATGTGCCCCCAATGAATCCTCCCTAGCTGAGGCAGCCCACCCAGCCACGATCCCCAATAATTATGCAAAGTCCCACAGGGCTATGGTCCCCCCAAGTCCCAGTCCCAGGAATAATAAATGTCAAAGCCCTGCAGGACTATGGTCCCTCCCATGCCCCATACCCTCCATGTTCCAGTCCCCAATAACATGTCTCACAAAGCCCCTGTGGGCTAGTGCCCCCACGCCCCAATCTCTGATCCCCATTCCTCGATCCCCGCACCCCACAAGTGAAACAGGTCAGTCCGTGAAAATATTATAACACATTTTGTAGTCTCTATGAGCTCTGGTAGTCTAGTCTTTCTTTTTTTCTCTCTTCAGGCTTACATTAGCACTCAGAAACAGGAACCAGCTCCCCTGCCTCTCTTCTCTAGAAAAGGAGAGAGAGAGACCCAAAATCTCCCTTCTCACAGGAGAGAAAACTGTCATAGTCCTCTAGAATGCTGCCACCCTCCTTCTAGGATCCCAATTGGGGCTGCACCAACTCATTTTACACAAACCTTACTTGGGTAATTGACATTTCTCCATTGTCACTGTCACAACCCCACTCAGCAGGTCAGGCCCTTTGCCTCCACAGTGCCAAGCTCTGAGGGCAGTCTTGTGAACAGGTAACAGAAACAGGGTAACCCTCTTGTCTGTTTTGTGGGTTCGAATCAACCTTTGGTCTCAAGTTCTGGAGGGATTCAAACTGTGAACCTCCTGATAGCATACCCAAATGTACAGGCTCAGATTATTCTGCTCTTCAGGGAAATGCCTGATATCTTTATCCTATGGGCACCTAACCAGGTGTACAAAATGAACCCTTTAAACTCTATGAAAGACCTCAGATAAACTCTTACCTTTTTCCCAGTTTAGTATTCCAGTAAGCTTGTGCACAGTGTCAACTTTAACCATATATGCTTCACTTGTCAAAGAAGGAATTTTGAAGGCATACCAAGTAGTACCTTTAAAATAGAGGTTTACTTTAAAATAGATAAAAATATGTAACATTTAAATACAGAATAAAATATCACAACACAAACAATCACTTAAAAGAACAATGTTTAAAAAGTGCAAATTCCTACCACGAGACAATTAAACTTATCTATCTAATGTATATCTTCTAACAGTGCTAGAGTAGATGTTTCTTCCTCAGAGTCCAAACATGTATGTATCTCTAAAGGTCAGTCACAGCATAATTAAAAAAAAACTGTCTTGAACCTGCCTTCTCCATGATGTCACCCAGCTCCTCCTCTGTTTATTCAAAAATCATACAACCAGGATGTCATATCATTCAGAAGGTAAATTAAATAAGTTGATATCAGCAACAACTCATTTTCCCCTTATGCCCCTTTGATCTAGTGTGTCTTCCTGCCCTTCACAGACATCACAGAACATTAATGACTTAGCACCAAAGTGACATAACTTGGTTTCTTCCTCTAAATGTCATAAAAGTTTATGATCTCTCTCTTGCTAGCTGACAACTATAATCAAGCCAGGTAAACAGGAGATACTTAAGTTATGTCTCTTCTAGTCTTTAATTATCTCCTGGCTTTCAGGTTAACATCTTGTAGCTGAAACCTTGGGGGGGGGGGGGGGGTTCTTACCAAGGAGCACAGGATTTCTCATGACAGATAGTCATAATCACACTACATGTTTATTTTACAAAAATCATAGAGTAATCAGAACCAACTGTCCAAGTGTCACAGTCACATCCTAGGAATTCACATGTGTTTTGGGGAAGCTGGCCAAACGGGGCAGCATTTCCTTTGACTAAACAAGGCCTTTGAACTGCTAATCAGTTAATTGATAAGCAACCCTTTTGGAGCAAACTTTATCCAGGTGCTGTTCCCTAATCACTGTCAGGAAAAGATAGATTTAAACACCATAAGCAACAGCATTTGTTAGTCAGCAAAACATTTATCATATTTTTTGGCAAAAATGTGCTTCTGACATCTTTAGATGCATGCTCAGTTAATTTTTAGTTGTCTCAGATACTGTAAAAACAGCTTTTACATCGCATTTTGTAATTAATGATTCACTTCATTAAAGATGGTATCACTCTGAAGTTTAAAAAAAATCTCTTCTGTTGAGGATACCTCTCAAATGTACACACTAGAGTCATATAATGCGGATGTATTATTTCAGTTCAGTTCAGTTTGCTTATTGAGTATAGTCATTGAGCATTGCTCATTTACAATTACACCCAACAACAAAAAATTAAATATTAAAAAAAGATACAGAATAATTAATTAGAATACATAAAATTATGAAAATATAAAAAGGATGAGCATTTACAGTACCTAATAATACACCCTGCCCATGCACTCCTATTTCAGCAGTACATTAAAAACATAGATCACAGGAATCATATTGTCATGCATAAGGGTATATTTAAGCAATGAGGCATGACAAGGGGTTATGTTAATGATCTAGTTAATCACCCCTTGGAGGTGCAATGTGGCATGAATCACCGCCGAGTGCCATATTGCCCCAGGGGGTGATTAACTTGAACATTAACATAACCCCTGAGAGTGCCTTGTTGCTATTATAAAAATATAAAACCAAATGATGTTGAATAGAGTGTACCTTTATATTTTTAATTATGATCCAAATGCATATTTGATAATAAGTCATCCATCTGCTGTCCTTGGAATGTTGACAGTGCTGTCTTGCACGCTTCCAATGTGTGCCAGTGTACGCATGTTTATGAGCTCAGTAACATGCAGCTTCATGTATCTATAGCAGCTAACTAACTCTGACATTGCTGGCAGGGCAAGTTAATTAAGCTGTTTTCTCTGGTGGCAGCCTCTCCCCTTCCCTATGTGTTTTCTTTGGACAGTCCTTTTAATATCAGCCACTGTGTCACAGTACAAACTAGAATGCTAATTTAGTATCTCAAGCAAACATTGTAGAGGTGCATACATCACTACCTTAGCAATAATAGGTGAACGGCATATGTGTGCATTATTTTTTATTGAAGAACTTAAATGCTTAAACTTCTGCTTAAAGTTGGACCAGCATAACATTCTGTGGTGATTTGCATATGCAGCCCATGATGCTTTGCATTGTGGGGGCATGTGTGATTTTGTATTATTTTTTATCGTTGCTTTAGCAGTACCAATCCCCCCCCCCCATTATGTGTACATAAATTTGCTCTATCTGTAAATTGCAGGAGCAGCACAGTGGTAGTTTTCCAGTGCAAATAGTATGCACAATGAATTTAAAAACAAGACTAACAGACTGCACAGACTGGAAGTTAATGCAAAACAAAATAAATAAAATGAAGCCATGCTATTTGGCTCAAACCAAAGGCTCGGGAGGAGCTCAGAAGCCTCCATGCTCTCTTTGAACCTTCTAACTCTGGGTGGATCTACTCTGGAATGGTGGTAAATATTAAATACCTAGGCGTCACCCTGGACTCCTTGCTCACCTTTGCCTCTCATGTGGGACAGGTCATAGAAAGGGTGAATCAGAGGCTGGCTTCTTGCAGCCGTGTGAAGCACCTACTATTGCCTGAAGCAAGACTGGCAATAGGTCAGTACACTCTTATACTGAACCTAGAGTGCTGCTCATCTATCCTACACCCCGTCTCATACACACTTCTGCCTAGACTAAACACTGCCTACAACATGTGCATATTTGTCTCCCTGGCTCCATATAAGACACACCACTGCACTCTATACAAATCCTTAGGATGTCTGCCCCCTCAAGCTCACAGGTACCTCCTGTATGGGACCTTCATCTGCAAGGCACTCTGCAATGGTGTAAAGTTTCCACTCTTGGGCATGCTTACCAGGAAACAGGTCTCCAGACAACTCAGATTCTCCTCGTGTCTTGCCCTCGAATGCCCAAAAATAACTACAGCGATGGGACAGAGAGCAGTTTCCAGTGATGCTCCTAGATTCTGGAAATCTCTGTCACCTGAGCTCCAATCCCTAAAATCCCCTTCCACCCTCAAACTGCACTTCCGGAAGATCCTGATGGTAAATGCAGACTACAAATGCTAGCCCGCACAAACACACTTAACACCAGTCTAAGCACTAGAATGTCTTTTGACAGCTCTCTATGAAAAGGGTTTTTAAGTCAAATCTCTCTGGTTATTGTCACTGCTGATGCAGTAAGACTTTAGACCGACTTTCTACGTAAAAATGTATTACATTGCCTGGAACTGGTCTGATGGGGTTGGGGTGCTCTAATTTCTGTCTTATTTCTCTGCAATTTTAAATGTTTGAAGGTTGATGGTTGTTACTTATCCATGCTCTTTATGTCTGTTGCAGTGCTGAATCATACGTGCTATTATGTATTAGTATGTAGTATCATATGTACTATAGTGTGGCTTTACAAAGGCTTATATCTCTCATTTTTGTACTGTGCATCTGCCATCTTGATGGCCTGTGTCTTGCATGAGAAAGGTCCAATGGACCAGTGTACTTACCTGGTCAACAAATACATAAATTAATAAATAAATAAATAAATAAATAAAATGCATCAGGTGAGTGAGATTGTGCTGGGGAATTGGACATTTGTATTCAAAAGAGAGCTGCAGGGAAAGTTTATTGAAAAAGATATCTGACCTATTTTATGAAAAGGTTAAGTGGGAATATAGCTTTTCAGAGGAGGTGGATTTGCTATTTCAATGATTTTTTTTTTTGTGGGTGACAGAGCAACCAAAATTGCCTGTCACTTTAAGAAAAAAAAAGTGATCCTGCTCCAGCTGGGATGGAGAAGTGACAGCATATGCCAGTCCACTGAAAAAAAAATCAATTTCAGCTCAAGGAGAATGGAACAGTGACCGATGTCAGGCAGAGAAATTGAAAATGGTGGCTCTCAATTCCAGAGACAGAAATTTTAGCAGTTCAGACTTTATTTTAATAAATCACTACCCTTGTGATGAGGCTGTACATGCATATTAATTACAGATTAATGTAGGGCTATTTGAACCTTTAAAGCCAATCAGGATGCTCCATTTCAGATACTGTTTTTATAATACTGTTTATTAGGAATTAGGATGGTGTTACCACATGTCTCTGATGGTAAACAGCTCAACATTGTACCAAGATATTTAATTTATTCATGGTGGGCATAGCACAGGAGTGAGAACTTTAAAAACTTCAAAACCCTGGGCCAGATTTTCAAATGTCCAATAATGCCACAAACCCTGGGTGCACCAAACATATGGCTCACGGGGCTTGCGGCATTCAACATCTGGCACCCTGTCTTTTCTATCCCTTACAAGAAAGAAAAGGAGGAGTGGATTCCTGTCGCTGAGTGTTGATGTAAGACTTGAAAGAGAGAAAAGGGACTGCCTAGAGAAAGTCCACAACTTCAAGTGTCTAGGGGCTATGGCTAGATATGAGGGCTGTGCAGATACCTTTTCCCAAAAAGTTGGCCAAATATTTGGTATTCGGGTCCCAGATATTCGGTTTTCGTTATTCAGTATTCAATCAGAAAAGGTGTTTTTTTAGGGATAGCTTCAAAAAAGCACTTCAACAACACCATTAATCACCATTGAACCTGGTGTACCATATACACATCAACAACACTTCAGATACAACATAGAGCTCTCACTAATGCAACAAAAGCTACATGTGGCACACTTGATCCACCACACCACACACACAACACTCTGAAAACAATATCAAGCATTGCATTGGGTGAGCAATGAAAGGTGTTCATGGTCACAGTCACAGGGTAGAAAGTGCTTTGGCCAGGTTTCAGGCATAGGAATAGTGGTAACAGTGGCTGCCATAGTGGTGACTGCTGAAAGGGTGGCTGCTGCAAGAATGGCACCAGTGGTGGTGGGAAGCACACCGGCTGTGGATGTAGCAGACATAGTGGTAGCAGTAGGAACACTGGTGGTGGTTTCTTCTGCTTTCTGCACAAAACATGTACACTCTAATGCCCCCCTACTACTGCACAAAAGGATGTGACAGTGAACTTACAGATGGAACAGGTGGTGACACTGGTAATAGTAATACTACTGTGTATTAGCAGTACTATTCCCAATGCTGCAGGATCTAAAAGGTTTGCTTGGGGAGAAAACTATGAGTCCACCGAATACAGACAGATACTGATCTGTCATTGTCTATGTAGTCTATCTCACCACTTTCTCGGGAATTGTATTATGTATCAGTAATATACAGTGGAGCAAGACAAGATGCAATTCAGTACTCTCCAGTAAATGATGCTGCAAAATATTGGATGAAAAGAGGGCTTTTGCCATTGAATTACACTGCTCCTTGCAGCATATTGCAGCATTTTGCAGTAATTTTGCAAGATACTGCATTGCATGCTATCTGGTGCCATTGTATGAAAAATGTTTTATAATCTTGATGCAGTGTTTCATCCTTGGGCATGTTAGTTTTGGATTGTTTTGTTACAAGGGTATCTCAGTCTCATTCATTATAACTTCACTTATTTTTGATGTGTGTTTCTTTAAGGGTTGTATATTCATAGTGTGTTTGTATGTTGCTGACATGCCCCATGACAAAGACCAGTTTCTGGTCAAAGCACCAGGGCTTTATTGGCATCCTACAGCCTTAGCACAAACCAATGTATTTGTAACTTTATGCAGCACTGCTTTTAACTGTATTTTGTTACTGCAACCCCAGCCCGAGTGCTTCCTTTGTTCTGGATAGATTGTTTGGGGTTTGGCGTCCAAGGGATGACACCAGCATTAATCTCCTGGACGTGCTATACATTTGTGGGTCTATCATTCTGTCCCTCACCACTTGGGGCCAGTGGTGTAGACGCTTTGCTGGGGCTGGACCAAGCATGCTTGCAAGGTTGCTAAAGATATGATGGATCTAGTCACTAGTGGTTACTGTGTCAAACACAAACAATTACTAGGTAGTGCCTCTGTGTGTGATTCTTTAGTTACTTTACTGACTCATGCCAACATTAGCAGTTATACTATACCACAAAAAAGCAGCAGCAAATAAAAAACACTGCTACTAAGAAGGGGGAAGAAGAGGCAACCTTTTTAGTCAAACATGAAACCGAGCAAGGAACTGACAGATAACATACAGTCAACTCAGTGTCCCACTAAGCCTGTCCCACTAAGTTCAATGATTTAATTAACAAACTAACAACACCAACAAAAAATGCATGTGCACAGTTGTGCACACACAAGGCACAGACTTGGAGGGGGGGGTAATGCACAGGTTAATTGTGTGCGGTGGGCTGTGGATGTGGGGGGGGGAGTCAGCCAACTCACTCCTCATTTGTACAGGGTTCCATGCCCAGAACAAGAGGACTACCAATAATAATTCAGTCAGTCAGGCCTGACTGGCTTAGAACTGAAGAAACTGCATGTAGCCAGCTGTGCATACATGGGACAAAGCTTCATGAATAAATATATTAAGCATGGACATGCAGGCCAAAGCCCCACAAAATCAAATAGTATGCACATATAGGCTAATCATGAGCAGTGACCTACATCAGGGGTAGTTAGCAGACACTCTCATCAGTCCTGCAGGTGTAACTCTCCTAAAATTGAGGTTTACTATAATGTCTTCCTGGTCTCCTTAATGCCCACTGTCAGGCTGGTGTCCTGTCTTAAGTAGTTCTGTGTCTTTGGGTGAGACTGTCATATTGCACCTCTGTGCCTGTCCCTTTAAGAGAATAGCTAATCTGTGTTTAGAAATTGATCTGTGCTGGGTCAGAGTGATTTAGGGCTTGCACCGGGCAGACAGTGATTTGTTTTGCTCCATTCTGCAGTTGCTACTTGCACAGAGGGAGTCCATATGGAAACTATGCTTATTTACTATTTGTTTCTTTATTGTATTGGAGGTGGAGATGTTTGTCTAACCTGCTTTGATTACAGCTCAATCATTTGGATGGAAGCCACCATGTTAGGTCTGGTACTTTTAGTAATTAGACCAATTTAACCAAGGGAGACCTAAAATGGATCCTGTTCCCAGGGGTCTTGGAAGAAAAACTGCAGTTTTGTGTAGTTTTACTGTTGGCACCTAAATTGGCCTGGAGGGGGAGTCCAAATGTGACTGACAGCTCTTTCAGCCAACTGAACCTTTTTATATTAACAAGGCACATGCCAGGTGCACCAAGAGACAGTGGTTCTGTTCGAGTTGGAGGTTGACGTGTGAACACCTCGAGCTTTCGAGCAGCTGCTCCCAGAAGGAAGGCAGGGGAATTGGCAGGAAGAGGCTCAACTTGTCTTCCTGCTATCTTCTCCTGCATTGAACAGCCTAATTGCAGATGTCAGATCTGTCCATTTCCAGCTTGGAACTGCAGCAGAAGAGAAGAAGAAATTTGTTAGTGCAACTTGTGATTTGGACCGAAGACTTGATCCTAAAGTGATCTGCTCAGCTTGTGTGTGACCTATACTCGGATTGAAAGTTTTGCATAGTAAAACTGTTGATTAGCAACCGGGCTGAATCTGAACAGTTGTCAGAAGTAGTTATTGATTTAAATGTGCTGAATGTGTTTCGTGGGTCAAGATTTGGTTCCCCACGAACAAATAGCTTACACCAGCAGGAGGCTTCACTAGCAGAAGATCACAAACTTTGCCAGACTGCTCATCCTGCCTGGGCCCTGCCATTTCAGCCTAGGCCACTACTCCACCACCAGAGACTGTCACGGCGAGAGACCGGCTTGGGGATCCAGCCCCTGTGCAGCATCAACATGCAGATTGCAGCCACCTGGAGGAAAGGCAGAGAAGAAGAGGTGTTTCGAGTCAGACCTGTTTCCCCCAAGCTTCCCTATCATTACCACAAGAAATCCATATTGCCTGCTCTACTGCTGATTCATGGTTGCATGAGTACAAATCAGGGTAGCTCCCTGCAATAAAAGCTTAAATCATTGTGGTACCATCTAATTGTCTTCATTCATTGGGTTTTGCAAAGGACTGAGTCAACCAGCTCAGATTAAAAATAATTGGGTTGTTTTGCAGGATTTACTGCCTTTCTTTCCATTAAAGGCCTCAACATCAGCTGCAATGCCAGCCATCCCCGGGCAATGATCCAGGAGAGCCTGCATAACATTCTGGGTACACAGTGTTGTTGAACTGAATATTTGGGACATAAAAGGCATGCCAGAAAAAAACTGATTTTTCCCCATTCCTTGTTAACCCCCCCTTAATAAACCTGATTGTCTTTTTTTACATTTAACCTGGCTAGTGTGCATATTGTTAGTTGAGTTACTGCATTCATGGTGTGCATCTGTATTGCTAACCTTATTTTACAGGGGGTTTCTAGGGCAGTTGCTGCAGGTCCAGCCCTGGTGGTAAGTGAGAAGGGTGTGAGCGCATTATTACTGCTGTCTATTGATTGTGAATTTACCACTCTGTTATATATGAGGCCAGTGGGAGGGTTGGTGGGGGCTATAGCTTCCCGGAGGGCTATACCAGAGCAGATAAGCAACCCAGATACCATTTCTCTGGGCAGAGGCACCTTGTTAGAGAACTCAGTTCCCTTAACCTGTGCATAGCCATACAGGCAGGGTTAGTAGCCCTTACAATATTACCACCTAGGGGTTACACAGGTAACAAAGCCTGGAACCAGACATCAGCAAAAAAACAAAACACAAAAAAAATGTGCTTTGCCTAAAATCACACTGGAGCTATGTCAGAGAGCAGCAGAGAAGGGATGTTAGCAGACAGCCCTCCTAGTCCCAGGAACTGAGTACAGTAACAAGGACAAAATACCTGTCAGAAAGTAAAACATAACTTTTCTGACACTGATCAAATTATACTGACCCAAAAAAGCCGGTAGAGCAAAAACACTATTTCTTTTTTGGCAAGTTTACGGTCTCAGAAGTACTGCAGAGTAAGCCCTCAGAAACCACTGTCTCCTACCCTCTACCAGCTCAGAGTGAGGAAGTCACATGGTATGCTTGCCTTTGAGCTCCAGAAATGTCTTTCAATAGGCCAACAAAGCTCTGTGAGACTTGGAAATCTCACTGAATTGTAGTCCCCGAATAGTGGCAGAATAGTGAACTATTCGGAAAACGCATCCGAATATTCGGGAAGCTTACTATTTGTGGTATTCAGAAAATACTATTCAGCCCATACACAGTCCTACTAGATACCCATCTAACCTTTGACAGAACATGTCACAAAACGATGGACAGCAATAAAATGTCGGTATTATCTGCAGACACCAGCATTGCCTTAACCAAATAGCTGATTCTAAAACAGTGTCTTCCCTCTACTGAATAATTATACAATCCATTATACAATGATAGTGTATAGCAGAGCATTGTTCTGTATAGAATTCCATCCCTTTCCAAATGCAGTTGTACCCCAGTTCAAAGGTCAAGGAATATGACTGTATCCTTCTGTGGTACAACAGCATTCAGAAACCTCTAGAGACTACATAGACACATAGATACTGATAGCAGATAAGGGCCTTTGGCCCACCTAGTCTGCCCAATTTCGCATGTAATTTTGCCTTTTCAAGCTTCTCTTGAACTGGGTTGTCCCGTTCCCCCAACTGCTAGGACTGCACAAGTCAGTTTCATTCTGAAAGTGAAAGAACTACCAGATGCACATTTCACATAACGCTATAAAAAATACAGGATTAGCATTTTAGCACCCAATAGCTAGAATGCATAGCAAAGCAAAGTATGTTTGCAGCTATGCACGAAGACATCTACATATAAGCATTTAGACAAACATAGACTGGCCATTTGACATGAAAGGCAATCCGTCACTTGTTCATTTTGCCATTCAGGAGTTATGCCCTATTACCTAATGCTACATACCACCTATCTTGCCTAGACTCCCATGTTTTCTATTGGCAAAACCAGTTTTCCAACGAATGCTGTACAACTATTTTTGAAAGCTGCAGTTGTGTAGTCCTGGAAGTACTGTATAAATTACACATTAATATTAATGGAACACCACATACTGAACCAGTGCAGCCAATTGTACATTACAGTAAGTAATCCTTGTGATACATGATGCTGCTGCTACTGCTGTTTTAAATGCAGACATAGGGACCAATTAAAAGTCAGTGATACATCTGAATGAAGCTGTGCTGATTTAAATTTAAAATAAGTTAATTTCTGGGAATAGGCCATCAAAGAGAAGTCATCTGCACTGTGCTACATGAATGAAGAATTATGTACAAAGAAATGTCTTTTAGAACATTCCTTCCCCACTGTTAAACCTACTGTAATGAGTGGGATTTTAAATCCATCGATGTAGAACTTACAGTATGTCCATATTTTAGTCATAGACGCCTGGACTCATTTGCAATATTTCCCACAGTTTACGTCAATTTCTGCTGCTATTGCAGGACTCGTGTCTATTTTTGGGACACAAGTATGAAATTCTGTCTTAAATGTTTGACCAACTTTTATTAGTCTAACTTCCTGGGCAGAATTCTGCACCCATGTCTCTAAAACAGATGTGGGGCTTTGAAAATGTCACACAACATGCACACCTTTCTGCATGTGTACAAGGACTCACACCTTTCCTTCTAGACTTTCGGCAATGTCACTAAAAAAGCCATTGAAGAGAGAACGGATCCAGTACTGATCCCTTTGACACCCCACTGGGCACCTTGCCTACTCCAGAGTGGGTTTCATTCACCACCACCCTCTGAGTTCTGCTGCTCAGCCAACTCTCTATCCATTTTACAACCTTAGTACCCACGCCTAGCCTCCCCAGCTTGTTTATCAAACTTCTATGAGGAACAGTGTCAAAGGCCTTGCTGAAATACAGGTAGGCCATGTCCACTGACCCTCCCTAATCCACTTCCCTGGTTACTCAGACACAGAACTCAGTCAGATTTGTCTGGCATGATCTTTGCACCATGAAACCATGTTGCTTTGGCTCTTGCAGACCGTTGGCAGTTAAAGCATATTTTAATATTTTTGCCTGGATTTTACAGTATGTTTAACTCTGTACAGAACTCAGAGCCTATTTTGCATTGGGTGGTTTATCAATAAACGTTGCTTTGCCTTGTCTTGCCTTGCCTCCTCACCCCCACCATCCTAGTTGCAAAAAGAAGAAATATTAGGTTTTTTGGGGTCTCCTGAGTCTTGGTGAATCATTCGTGGGGTCTTCCTTGGGGTTATCAACATTAATTTCCACCTCATTCCCTGAGCAAACAGTGTCAAATGTGATCTCCTTTCTTCATGCAGGGCCCCTGAAGAAAGCAATAATAGACTGGTTTGGCAACAAGTGATGAGACATACTTATCTGCCTTTGAAGAGTACATCACAATGAGGCCTGCTCAAATCAAACTGAGACTCTGTACAACATTCCAAATAAGAAATGGATTCACATACCAATACTTATAGCAAGGCCATTTGCTTTATTTGAGTGCTCAGATCCATTCCTGTTGGGCATACCAATCCTCCATGCACACCACACCTCATTGCTTCACTCGTTAGAGCATCCTCAGCTTTATGGAACAGGAATGGGGGACTCAGTGGTCCCTTCATTTTCAAAATTATTTTTGGCCTTGGGAGCAAGACATTGTAACTGATGGGAACAAAAATCTTCATGTGCATCACAATGTCAAATGGTACCACCTTATTGATGATGCGGTGTACATGTGGAATGATACTGAACAAGAAGCAAAGGAATTTTTTAATTGGTTACGCATCAATGAGCTTAGTCTCAAATTTACAAGAACAATTGACTCAGAGAAACTAGACTTCCTGGATGACACATTACCAAGGGGACAATAGTATTGTGTGAAATCAAAATGCTTTAGAAAGCCTATGGCAATTAGTGCTATTCTTGCGGCCAATATTGCTTATCCGCTGTCCTTGTGAAATCCAATTCCGTATAGACAGTATTTAAGGATTAGAAGGAATTCTTGTGACCAAATTGATTTTGAAACAGAATCTGAGGCATTAATATCCAGATTAGTGGAAAGGGGCTATAATCTGAACTTAATGGGAGAAGGGAAACAGCCAGTAAATTAAACAGGAATGGCCTGCTAAAACACAAGAAAAGAGGGAGGAATTTTAAAGAACCAGTGACCCTGGTCCTAGACTTCTGCCTCATAGCTAGATAAATTGAAGCAGTGATCAGAAAAAAATGGCTACTTCTGTAAAGTGAAAAAGCTTTAAAAGATGAGATGGTGACTTTCAGAGAATAACTTTCGGTTGGGGGGAGGGCAGCTCGAAAGACATGCTGGTTCATAGCCAGCATTGGCTTGAGAGAAATTTAGCAGACGTTCAGTGGTGCCAAACTATGCCTAAAGGAATGTTTAGGTGCGCAGATGCAGTACCTGTAAATACTGTAAGACAGGGCAAATGACTGAATGTGATGGTATCCCTAAAAAGATTACAATTAGGTGGTTTAAGAGCTGTACCGCCATGTTTGTTATCTATGTTCTAAGGTGTACCTATAACTTGGCCTATGTAAAACATGTCCTCTGAAAGTTAAGATACAAAAACACCTTAGAAGCATATTGAGGTCAGTTGTAAGCACCCCAGGAAGCACCAGTTTCAAAGAGCATCACAGTTCAGATCAACATGATTTACAGTTTTCTGGGATTGAACAGGTTCCCCCATTAAATCAAGATGGTGACATACATGTTAAGTTATTACAAAAGCAGAGTAGATGAAAGTTTTATGTTGAAATACTTTAAAACCCCAAGAACTTAATGAAGAGTGGGACCTTTATTTCAGCACTTGGAAAAAACATTTGAGCTCAGAGCTCTTTACATAGGTTCCACATCAGGACATTACAGTACAACAGATAGGTGAAATTATACAAAGGATTGCAGAAATACAAAGTAAACAAACAAGATTATATATCAAACACAGTACAGTTCACAGGAAAACAGACAATTACAGTGCCCAACAGTGAAACCAGTCAGTTGTCAGCAAACAAGAGGTTGTTTGGAGCATTGCTAAGTGCTAAAGAAAAAAAGGAAAAAGGGCATAAACGGGAAGAGCCCACATGCAATGTGCAAAAGGAGAGCATAATATCAGTATAGCAGTAGGGATCAGAGGGAGGTGACTAGATTGGAGGCAGAGGGAGAGGGTGCTAGGTGTGTGTGGGGGAGCAGGAGGGCCAACTCAGGGGAGAGAGGGAAGGGTTGAGGGGACAGGGGATGGAAGTAGCGATGGGGGGTGGAAGGGTGGTGCTAGTGATAGTAGGTGGTACTAGCAATGGCAGGCACCACCTTAGGCTTAAACCCTTCTTATGGAGAAGGAATAATAGGGTTTATATATGGGTGGTTCCCTCAATATAAGGTACAAAAATAGGAGAATTTCATGGCTGGGATATTCAAAAGGTTTGCACCCCGGTGCAATAATCAAAAGGGAATTATGCACTGCACAAATCCCAATATGCTCGGGCACAGCTGTAATGTATGTGGAGAAGTAAGGAAGCGTCACATGCATACTCTGCACATCCCAATATTCAGTCCGGGACTGAGCATATGCCAAGCCCAACCTACTTGAGCCGCACACAGTTGTGCCAAAGAAAAAAGGAGCAACAGTTGGCCACCCACAGGTGAGCTGCCGTATTGCAGGGCACAACATGGCAGCCACCAGCTGTGGGTGGCCATCCGAGCTTCGGTGTCACTACCTGTCGGCGTCGTGCCCCCCCATGCCCAATCGCGGGCTTTGTACATGTTTAAGATCCCTGGTGGTCCAGTAGACCCTCTTCCCAGCCTGATCATGGGCATTATGATAATGTAACATTCCTGGTGGCCCAGTGGCTGCATCCAGCCTGATCAAGGGCAATCCGATGTAAATGGTACCCTGGTGGTCTAGTGGTACCCCCCTCCCAACCTGCCCACTCAGTCCCACCATCCTGCTCCCCCCCCAAGTCAGCAGTGGGCAGGAGCACCCCACCCGCAAGCCACCTGGCCGCCCACCAACTGACAGCATATGGTATGGCTGTACACCCATTTGTCCACAGTGTGGGCCAATGGGCATGTAGACCATGCTTACTACACCTCCCAATATGTGAATGAACCATTCATTCACATATTAGGAGTGTAGTAGTACAATACAGTCTGCATGCCCTATTGGCCTTCACCGAACCAATGGTACAGCCACTAACATACTGTCAGTCAGTGGGCAGCTGAGAAACTTCGTGGCATGGTGCTGCCACCCGCCGCTGACTGATGAGGGGAGTGGGGTGGCAGGATTGAGTGGGTGGGTTGGGAGAAGTGTACCGCTAGACCACCAGGGTACCGTTTACATTGGATTGCCCGTGATCGGGCTGGATGCGGCCACTGGGCCACCAGGGATGTTATTCTATCATACTGCCTGCGATCAGGCTGAGGAGAGGGTCCACTGGAGCACCAGGGTTATTATTATTATTGAAAGCCCATGATCAGGCATTGGGGCGCATTGCCACCGAGGAGCAGGGGGTGTTGGTCCCTGACGGCTGCTGCCTGGCAGGGAGCCAGGCACAAGTCGCCGGGGATCAGCACACCTGCATGCAAATGGGGCCATAATGACAAGGAAATGGCCCCATTTGTGCCTTGCATGCATTATGGCCCCATCTGCATATCCACCACTGAATATTGCGGTTGCTGTGCCTAGCGCAATGGCACTTGTGCTGGTGCATCTCCCTGCTCCCCTCTGGCCACTTGCACTGGTGCAGTGCCACTGCACCATGTGCAATGCGAGTAGCCACAGTGCCATATTCAACGGTGCTGAGCCATGGCACAGCACCATTGAACATCACCCTGTCAACACCCTGGCACATCCCAGTTGCACTGCTCCCAGGCTTGTGCCACAGCCTGGGGCAGTCTGAATATCCCAGCCCATGTGTTCAACTCTATTATCAAGCCAGACATTTTGAGCTAAACTTATATTTTTCATAGTGTAAGCATAGTATAGATGTAATGTGATGTGGAGTGTAGAGATGGGGTATTAATAGTAGAAAGGAGTCAGAGGGTATCTGGATAATAATTCTGTATGGTTAGTTCAATAATATGCCTGAATAAACTCTATCAAACACTTATAAGAATAATCACTTTAAGAAGTATTGAAGGTTGTTAAACTGATGTTCAAATAAATAAATAAATAACTAAATAAATAAATAAATAAAGTATTGGGCCAAATCCTCCAGATTCCATACAGACTAGTAACAGACTAAAATTGTAACAATTACATGAAAGATTAACAGGCAGGAAAATGGAAGAAACTATTTACAGTGAAGTAAGCAATAAGGACCTAGATATGGTATAGGGTCACAATATGAAATTGATAAACACAAATAAATTAAGGCATGAAGATAGCACTGCATACTAAATTAAAATGGTGTTCACAGTAATATTTATTGAATAACATTTTTTCCATGTCTTAATGGGAACTTTCTAGTTTATTTTTAATTTTAATGTACGTAAAAGTGACATACAAATGCGCTGTTTGAAGAATAATGTAAACAAGTGTTGCTTGGACATTGTTTTAGATAAGTGGGTGATATTTTTAATAACACCTCAGACCCAGAAGAAAAAAAACAGGTTATTTAATGATTAAATTATGGTGGAATGTGTTAAGATATTTGGTATGGAAAAATAGTAATTCTATAACAAATAGTTTTTTTAAGATATATTGATGCTTAGTGTTAGGAGGCAGTATAATGTAGTGATTAAGGAAACTGAGCTACAAACCTGGAGTCATAGGTTTGAATCCCACAGCCCCCACTTGCACACTGTGTGACCCTGTACAAGTCATTTAACTTTGTTTGTACTCCCAGAACACACCTGGAAACAAGCTTCAGCTTAGTGAGGCTTTCCTGGTTAAACAATTTCCCCTTTCCCTTTCCCTTAGTGTCTTCCCAATCTGGTAGAAAAGAAAATTAGAAGATAAAGGAGGGTGATCGATATCAACATTTATTTGAGCCAGCAATGGTGCTGCCATCAATTTATAAGGGTCAAGCCCCACTACCATTTTTCTATATAACATTAAAAAAAAGATATAAAAATGTTTGGTACAAGAGGATATAAAACAAGCCTTAACTTCAAGCTTAGTCAAAATGGAAATTAAATAGAGGTAATTTATATTCATTTTTTTTAAGTACATGAGGTCACTTTAAATGTGTGTCTTAATCAGTTTTGAACTGAACTTGGCACACTATTGTTGGATTTTTCTATATAAATGAGCATACCATCCTACTACCACACCTCATGATGAAGCTCTAGAAAGTAAGTAAGTAAAATTTATTTCTCAAGCTCCTTTCAAATACCAATGCGCTGTACAATAAAGTAAACATTCAGTATAACGAATAATAACAATAAATTCTAAAAACCATCAGAAAAGGCCTGATAAAACAAATATGTTTCAAGCTGTGATTTAAAACTCGAGATAGTTTTGCATTCCCTCAACAACGAGGTAGAGAATTCCACTGGGTAGGGGCAGCATGAGAAAAAGCATGTGCCCCAGATGTTTTTAACCAAACTCTGGGAACCTCTAACAGTCCCTCATTGGCAGATCGGAGAGAGCAGGAGGGGCAGTAGGGAGTAAGGAGCTCTTGCAGGTAATGGGATTCCTGTCCATATAGGGCTTTATAGGTCAGTAAACCGACCTTAAAGGTGATCCGCCACTGTATCGGCAGCCAGTGTAGTTTGCGCAACACAGGCATTATATGACTAGACCTAGATGTACCAGTCAGTAGCCTGGCCACTGCATTCTGCATTCTGCACTAGCTGCAAGCGATGGATAACAGCCCTTGGAAACCCTATGTAGAGGGCATTGCATTAACCAAGGCGGGCGGTTACGAAGGCGTGGACCAATGTAGGAAGGTCAGCCGGAGGAACCAGGTGTTTCACCCAGGTGATATTCCTTAGATGGTAAAAGGAAGATTTGAAAATGGTAGATACCTGTGATTTCAGGGTCAAACTGCTGTCAAAAATAATGCCCAGGCTATGCTCCCAGTCGGAGGTCATGAGCTGGACACCATCAAGTCATAAACCCAAAGGGTGTTCCACCCCAATATCCACCTCTGGATGACCTGGGTCCACAACTAACTCCTCAGTCTTATCCGGATTTAACATCAGCCAGCTAGTGCTCATCCAATTGTTCATTTTGGCCAGACAGTTGTTAAGCATTGAGATTGCATCATCTTGTCTTGGAATAAAGGACAAATACAGTTGGATATCATCTGCATAACAGTGAAAATACAAACTGTATCGCCTAATGATATCTCCCCAGTGGCAGCATATACACTGCAAACAACATGAGTGCCAATATGGAGCCCTGCGGTACGCCACAGGACAGGAGGAGGGCATCAGAGGAATAAATTCCAGTGACAACCCTCTGAGATCTGCCCAAGAGGAAAGATTGGAACCAACTTAGGACTGTTGCAGGCAATCCACAGAGAAGCTGCAAGCACTCTAAAAGCACACCATGGTCTACAGTGTCAAATGCCACCAGGAGATCAAAAAGGACTAAGATAGTATGAGCCTTTCGATCTCCCGCTAATAGGAGGTCATTAAAAACCCGAACAATGGTGGTATCAGTGCTATGTCTTTTTCTGAACCCAGATTGGAGAGCATCATAGACATTGTGGGTTGTAAAATGGTCATCCAGCTGCAACGCAACCACCTTCTCAATAACCTTACCCACAAAGGGTAGATTAGAGACAGGTCTGTAGTTTGTTAGACAGTCTAGATCCAAAGATGATTTTTTTAAGGAGCGGTCGAATGACCGCCTCCTTGAGGGGTTCAGGAAAGACCCCCTTCTCCAAGGAACTCCAGATGGTTTCAGCAAGGATCAGGCAGATAACATCTACACAACCTACCAATAGTGGTGTAGGGCCTGGATCCAAACTACAGCTGGTTGGTCACACAGTCTGGACAATCCTCACAATGTCCATGAATTCAGGCTGGCTAAAGTCAAACCAGGCAGAACGGGTGCTCGCCACCTCCCGTTGATCTCTGCAATCCCTCATAGAGAGAGCCGGGTCAATACCTGACCTGATGCATGTCAACTTTATCTGCAAAAAATTGATCGAGCTCATCACACTTTATTTGTGAAAATTCCCCTCCAGACTGGAGACAGATTGGATTGCACAGTCTGTCCACAGTCTGGAAGAGCTGAGCCAGTCAATTCTGTGTAGCAGCAATCTCCCCAGACAAGAATTCTGCTTTCTTATGGGTGATTGCTAATTGATAACCCTTATAATGTTCCATTAATCTAAGCCTGTCAGCATCAAGGCCAGATTTCTGCCAAGCTCTCTCTAGTTTTTGACCCACTCTTGACCCACTCTTCTCAGGTCCTTCAAGGACTCATCAAGCCAAGGAGTAATTGGATGCAGAGTGAGTGGGCGAACACAAACAGGAGGAATTGAGTCCAAGGCATCTCCCACCACCTTATTATAGGCCAGTACAAGACCCCCTGGACTCATGCATTCACTTGATAAACCATATAGGTCCAGCACCACCAATAGACCCTCTGGGGTAACTCCCCTTAATGGTGGTACTGGACCATCTACGTAGGGAAAGTGAGGGTGGAAGAGCAGTATGCCAACAGGAATGAACCTGAGCACTTGAATAAAGCAAATGTTCTTTCTACAAGTATCGGTATGCGAGTCCATTTCTTGTTTGGATGGATGGTCAGAGTGCAGAGTTTCAGTTTGGTTTGCGCAGTTGTAATAAAGGCAGTCACCCTTGATTCAGCACTCAAACTCCCAACAGCAGAGTGCCTACAGTTTTGGTTTTTTTGTTTTTATATCACTATGAGGCACTGGCTTGGATCTTTATTTTGTGTTTTGGACAGGAGGCTATGGGCTGGGGCATGAGTATTATGGTTGACAACCCCAAGGAAGACCCCACCACTGATTTGCCAAGACTTGAGAGACCCCAAACCCTAATGTTTTGTTTTCCTTTTGCTGGTTAGGGGATGGGATGGGGAGTTAGGGTCATAAACCCAAGACCACATTTTCCTACTTTTGTGATGTTAACTTTAACACTAACTGGGGCATTAACAACATTTTTTTTGCGAAGAATATATGGTATACTATATATATGTGTATATATATATTCTGTAAAAACTCATGTCATCAGTTAGGGTTATTCTATGACAAAGTGAGGAATTGATATTAGTTGCATACCCTTGCACCCTCACCACCACCCCACCCCACCAACAGGCATCAGGATGCATTAGGGTCATTGGCCCTAACTCTCACCCCATGCCATGTGTAAACAAGCTGAGGTGGTGCAGTGTACATGAATGGGTTGAGAATTCAGGCCGATGGCCCCAACACAAACCCTGATGTCTGTTGGTGGGGGCAGGGTGGGGGTGGGGTGCAAGGGGTGGCAACCCTAATATCAAATTTACCTGCTTTTGTCACTGTAAAACAGCCCTAACTGATGCATTAACAAAGTTTTTTGCATAGAATTTCCTTGATTTTTAAGAAAGAATAGAAAAGTAGAAAGTTGTTTGTATCTATTAGTAACCTTATTAACCTGTTCCTGCCCTGTTTAACACACACAATGACTGAAAACTACATCCATGACACTAAGGCTAGGTATCCTATCAATTTCAAGTCACCACCACAGGCAAAATGCTCTCCTTAGAATGTAAACTGTACCTCACCATATCTCTGCCCAAAAAATATTTTCTGATATGTAAACACTATAATTTACATTCACAGGACATGTTGTAAACACCCTCCAAATTTCAAGTAAAAAGACCAAATCGTTTCCGAGATATTCAATGTTAAAGAAGTAGTGTATTAAAACTGTGACAGCAACATCCTCCAACCCTTACCAGCTTAGCAGTCAGTATCCTGAAGCTGTTGTGGAATCACATTGTGTGTTTATGAACTCCTCAGGCTAGGTTTTGACATTTTGTTTTGGGTAGGAAACATTTTTTGTGCCTGCCATCATGCACCATCTAGAAAACCAGAAGTGACGCTGTGGGGAATGTCAGTCAACTCTAAATTTCAAATGTTGAAGCTGGTTTGATTAGCGTTCAGACTTTGTCTACAGTGAACATAAGGAGTGCAATCTATGGTTTCAGCAATACAGCTGTTTAATTCCTGGTTCTGATTCCCACAGGTTCCCACTTCATGACTTTGACTGCTGTCTGAAATTGTTGTTTTTTTACAACTTACTGGAATAGGTAGTGTCTACCTTTGTCCTCTCTCCTTTCCTGCTCCCCTTCCAGCTACAGTGCTCTCTGTAATAGCAGTGGGTGTTCGCCGGGTGGCTGCATTTAACTTCCACCCCCAATACCCTGTGAATCAAATAGGGCACCGAAAAAAAATGTGAACAGACAACAATTTTAAATAATGGGAGCAAAGATCCAATCTTTAATTGAAAGAAGAGATCTGTTACTGGGCACCTGTTGACTGACCCTGAGTCCCAAACAACCTCTCTGAGGATCGTTCAGTCCCCTGACAGCTCGAACGAGAAAGAGGGGGACAAAAATGAATTTATTAAGTCTGTAAACTTAAAAATGTATTTATTTTCTGATACAAGTGCTCTGCAATATATTTTGCATGATTATAATTAACCATGCCATATTGCGCTTCAACGCATGGTGAAAGCCCTGAAAGTAAATTCAGACTACTAAAATTTATGCCATGAGCACACAATGCTAGAAGGCAGTTTATTTTCATATATTAACATTAATATGTGTGTAACATGACTAGCATTATTATTTTTTCTTTCATTCATTCTGCTAGCATGGCATTAGCAAACCAAGACAGAGTGTCCAAACTACAAGCAGATTGCATTTTTGTCTCACGTTGTGTCATAAGGGTGAGAAAACAACTGTAACCCCTTGACTCACAGCTGCTTATCTTTCTTTTTGTAATTCCAGTGGCATTGGTCAGAACTTACTGTTATATTCTCCATGTATTGAAAACTCCTGCCAGGCATTTCATTTAAGAAGGAAACACACTGCAGTCCATAAACTGTCACAAAGCCGGGTCAGCACCTTCACTGTTAAATATGAAGTTCAAACAGCAGTCTAAGCTGTAGCTTTTTTATTAATATCTAGGAGGAGTCAGATCCAACACTTCACTATGACCATTTATGTTATTCATTGATTCATAAAACAATCTCATACCACTCCCCTATGTTCCAAACAATCATCTGACTGGTCCGTAAACACACAACTGCATAGCTGAGTCGAGGTGCTTCTATAATTTGACGGCTTTTGAAGTAATCCTGCTGTACCCAAAAAAACTGGCCGTTTATGGACCAGCCAGCCAACTATTTGGAACTTAATGAAGTGGTATGGCATTGTTTTATGAATGGCGATAGTGAACTATTGGATCTGACTGTTGCTTGAAATTAATAAATGAGCTATGGCTTAGACTGCTGTTTAACTTTGTATTTAACAGTGACGGTGCTGACCCGACTTTGTGACTGACAGTCTAGGGACTGCTGTCTGTTTCTTTTGTGACTTTATCCCCTTGGTTAGGTATACTTCAGATTGGGAGGTGAGCTTTTTTTGTGTGTTTTGAACTGAGTCACTGCATTCACTCATCAGCTACCGGCAGCAGTACCCACCACTATGTCAGTACTGTCCCAGCTCTCACCCTGCACGCAACACACAGACCTTCACAGGGAGCAACCTAAAGTGCTGTTAAAATCAAAGTTAAATTTGAGGAGAAATATAGCAAGGTTCCTTAAAAACATATAATAGACATTAGACAGTGCTTATTTTAGAACTCCAGTCAGCCCTATATATATAATGAAGTTCAGTACACCAGCTGTTTAAGGATTGGAAAAATGTCCCTATCTATTCCATTATAAAAAAATCTGCCCATTTTGTCCCTATTTTGCAATTAAAGATCGCAATCAAAGAATCTTGTGGTCAAAGAAATTGTAGGCTCGCGATCAAAGAATTTGCAGGCTCAAGAACAAAGAATAAAAAATGCTATAAATAAATAAAATTGAAGGAATTGTGGTAAACCACCACCAGGGTTCAACAGAACAGAGCCCCCTGAGCAAAACCCACCCTCATTTGGCTTCCTAGGGCACCTCTGGGCTGAGAAAATAGATTTTTTAATCTGGCCATCTCATCCCTTGCTCACTTTGCACGATTGTGATCAAAAAATTTACAGACTCACAATCAACGAATTTGCAGGCTCATGATCAAAGAATAAAAAGTGTTTTAATTAAAAATATACAAAGAATTGTAGTAAACCACTGCCATGGTTCATCAGAACAAAGCCCCCTGAGCAAAACCCACCCTCATCTGTCTTCCTAAGACACCCCAAGGCTGAGAAATTAAAATGTTTTATCCAGCCATCTTGTCCCTCACTCGTGAAGAGTGATCACGATCAAAGACTCTCACAATCAAAGAATTTGCAGGCTCTCGATCAAAGAAATTGCACACTCACGACCAAAGAATTAACAATGGTGAAACGTGATTTTTTGACAGATTCTAACGAAGCCCCCTGATCAAAACCCACAATCATTGATGTCCCTACCCCACTCTTGAGCCAAGATATTTGTGTATTTAGGTCACAATGCAAGATCACGATCAAAGAATCTCGCTATCAAAGAATTTGCAGGCTCGCAATCAAAGATCGTTAGGGAGCCGCGATCAAAGATTTTAAAAGCTTATAACTCTATTTTTTTACCAATCTTGATGAAACCAAAGGCATGACTCAATAGAGCGGAGCCCCTGACTAAAAACCATACAAGTTTTACTTAAGAAGTGACCCCTGGGCCGAGATACCAAAGCTCTTTTAAACAACCCATCTCACAGAGTGGCATGCCACATGACAGCCGCACAGAGCCACATCCAAAATCCCAAAAGCTGCCTCCAAAAACAGATAATTTTGCATTTTTCAGTGTTTTTGTACGTAAAGACCATAGGTCTGACCAAAACGAAATCTGGCAGATCAAGAGACCTACCATGTCCCACCATGCATACCAACTTTCAGACAAATCTGTTGAACGGGTCCAAAGTTATTAACGCACAAAATTTTGACTTTAACATAGAAGTGACATCAGAATCCTAACTATAGTTGCTTGACTGCGCCACTATAGTATGTATGTATATATATATATATATACTGTATATATACAGTAGATATATAGATAGATAGATAGATAGATAGATAGATAGATAGATAGATAGATAGATATTGCTAAACTCTGTAAAACTAAGATGGGATTACCACACTTTCTTAATTGCTGCTCCTAACTATTGGAACAATTTTCCTGATTTTTTTTTTTATAAGCAGTGTACTTAAAAGTCATTATAAGTCATTTACAATGCACTTACGTAGATATTTGTTGGAACAAAATCACTGAAATTGTCGATGAATTGTTTGTATGTATTTCATTGCATGTTTTCATGTTGTTGAATTTTATATTTTGTATCTTGCCAGTTTTGGCCTGGCTCAAGCCTCTAAAAGGACCTTTGGTCCAATTGTTTCTACCTGGTAAGTACATTTTCAAATAAATAAAATATAGAATTAGGAAAGATGTCTGCATGTACTTTTAAAATGAAAATTATAACTTTGGAGTTTTTTTATTATGACATTATGAGAAATTACAGTATATTCTAGAATAAATAATGATAGGCCTTTTGCTTTTTTAATCATAGAGCTACTGTACCACTATCTATAATTCCCTTAAATACTGAGAAATTGATTCATTTAATATTTACATAGAAACATGAAATTTGCCAGCAGAAAAGGAGCACTTGGCACTCCCAGTCTGTCCAGACAGTCTCTGACTAGTTTTTCCTCCATAGACCGTAAGTGGTCTCTGATAACCATCCCTCCTCCCTGCCTATTTACTAATATTCTCTTGTGTGTATCCCATGCATGACTGAAGCTCCCTATTGTTTTCCCCTCCTCTACTTCCACTGGCAGCCTGTTCTGGACATCCACTACTCTTTCAGTAAAGTTGTTCTTCTTCATATCTCTTTTACTCTTCCCCCTCCAACTTCACTGGATGACCTCAAGTCCTGGTACTCTTTCCCATTTTAAAGAGACCCCCACTCATGTACCCTGTTCACCTCTGTAAGGTACCTGTAAGTCTCTAGCATGTTTCCTCTCATTCTTCTCTCTTCCAGGGTATATGTGTGAGATCCCTCTGTCTCTCTCTCTTCATTGGGCTTTTGATGCAGCCCCTGCACCATTTCACTTGCTCTCTTCTGGACTGCTTCCAATATGCCTACTGTATGTCCTTAGTGAAGTGCAGCCACCAGAACTAGACAGCAGTATTCCAGATTGGGTCACACAAGCTAGTGATATAATGGCAACACCACCTCTCTCCTCCTGCTGCAGATACCTCTCCTTATGCATTCTAGCATCCTGCTGGCCCTACCCACTACTTTGTAACACTACCCTGCCACTTTGAGGTCATACGATATGATAACCACAAGATTCCTTTCCTGCTTTGTGACTGTCAGTACCCCTTCCCCATCCTATACGTTACTCCAGGATTCCTATGCCCTAGTTGCATAACTTTACAATTTTTGGCATTAGACCATAACTGCCATGCTCTTGACCACTCTTATGTGGCACAGTGCCAAAGGCCTTGTTAAAGTCCAGATAGGCCACCTCCACTGCCTTCCACTGATTTAATTCCCTGGTCACCCAGTCAAGCAAATCAATCAGATTCATCTGGCATGCCCACCACCGCCATGAATCTATGCTGCCTTTGGTCATGTAACCCACTGGAGTCAAGATACTCTACCAACCTTTCCTTTAACAGCATTTCTATTAATTTCCCCATTAATGAGGTACGGCTTACTGATCTATAGTTACTAGCCTCTTCCCTGTTGGTTCCCTCATGTAGAGGGTCACATCTGCTATCTACCAGTCCTCCAACACCATGACTGATTCCAGTGTACTGTTGAATCAGGCTGTCAGGGGGCAACCAACATCTCCCCTGACTTCATTAAGTACTGTTGAGTGTATCACATATGGTCCCATATCTTTGTCCACTTTCAGAAATGCAAGTATGTTCAGTACTCTTTCCTCTTCAAATGGACTTGTGTCCAACTCTTCCCCTTGTTCCTGCTGCTCCCTGGTGGTCCTTCCCTCCCCTCCCTCCACTGAGAAGAATGAGCAAAGAGTACCTGTTCAGGATGTCTTCTTTTTCTTGATCCTCTTCTACACAGTCTCACCCTGCCTCCTTCCTTATTATCACTATCCCTTCCCTTGCATTCCTCTTCTCACTTTGTACCTGAAGAAAGTTGTATGCCCTTAGTTAACTCACTGGCTATCATTTCCTCTATTTGTGCCTTTTATCTCATCATTGCTGTTCCTGCTTCCCTCTGTTTTACTTGGTATATTGCTTTGTCTTCCTCCCTTCCTCTGTGTTTCCTTATACAGTACCTCCAGAATGCCACCCTTTTTCCCCTCACCACCTTGTCCAGTTCTCTAGAGAATCATGACAGTCTCTTTTCCTTCTACTATTACTCCCTTCACACAGAGGGTGGACGCCTTAAATTATGCTTTTCCTTATTTTTCCCAGTGTGCCTCTACCCCTCTCTGGCAATCCCCCCATGAGGCAGTTTCTGAGGATGTCCCACATTTCTTTAAAATACACTGTCCTAAAGTCAAGGACCTGTGTCCTGCTATGGCTTGCCTCTGTTCCTATCTTAATGCTAAATCACACTGTACAGTGATCACTGGTATCTAGGAGGTGGCCCACTGTGACAACTGCAAATTCTTCTTGGTTTGTAAGCATCAGATCCAGCTCTACCCTATCCCTAGCAGAAACATAGAAACATAGAATTTGATGGCAGATAAGGACTGGTTGGCCCACCTAGTCTGCCCATTTTTCTACCTAACAGATAAGCTGCAGATCCTAATTAACCAACAGCTTACTTCCTCCTACCCTCCACTAGGACTGCCTTATGTCTGTCCCATGCATTCTTGAATTCCCCAACTGTCCTTGACTCCATGACCTCATCAGGGAGGCTTTTCCATGCATCCACACAACCCTCTAGAAAAAATACTTCCTCACATTACTCCTCTGAGCCATCCTCCCCTTATCTTCAAATTGTGCCCAATTGTTCTTGCACATCTCTTTTTCTGAAAGATGCCACCCTCTTGGACTTTGTTGATTCCCTTGAAGTACTTGAAAGTTTCTATCATGTTTCCTCTCTCCCTCCTTTCCTCAAGGGTATACATATTAAACTCCTTTAGTCTTTCTTTGTATGTCTTCTGGTGCAGACTCTGCACCGTTTTGGTTGCCCTCCTCTGGACAGCCTCCACTCTGTCTATGTCTTTGTGGAGATGGGATCTCCAGAACTGCACACAGTACTCCAGATGGGGTCTCACCAACTGTCTGTACAGAGGGATAACAACTTCCTGTTTTCTACTATTGAAGCCTCTCCCTGTACATCCCAATATCCCCCCAGCCTTCCTTACTGCCTTCTCACATTGCTTGCCCACCTTTAGGTCATCTGATATAATTACTCCCAGGTCCCTTTCCATTTTTACTGTTGCCAGTATCTCACCCCCCATTGTGTACTCTTGCCCTGGGTTTTTGTTTCCCAGGTGCATTACCACTCTTCTTTGCATTTAATCTAGTGCCATCCCATTGACCATTCCTCCAACCTTTCAAGTCCCTTCTCATCCTTTCCACTCCATCTGGTGTATCAACCCTGTTGCAGATCTTTGTGTCATCTGCAAAGAGACATATTTTTCCTTCCAGTTCCTCTGCAATGTCATTTATAAAGACATTAAAAAGGACTGGTCCCAGTACTGAACCCTGCGGTACCCTGCTAGTAATCCTCCTTTCTTCACTGTGGACTCCATTTAATACTACCCTTTGCATCCTGTTGTCTAGGCAATTTCGTATCCAAGCTACCACCTTGGGACCCACCCCAAGGCTTGCTAACTTGTGTATTAATCCTTTGTGTAGGACTGTATCAAATGCCTTGCAAAATCTAGGTAAGCCATGTTCACAGCCCCTCCCTGGTCTACTACTTTGGTCACCCAGTCAAAGAAATCTATTAGATTCATCTGACATGACCTTCCCATCGTGAATCCATGCTGCCTTGGGTCCTGTGCCCCACTGGCCTCTAGGTACACAACAATTCTTTCCTTCAGAAGTGATTCCATCATTTTACCTATCACTGAGGTCAAACTAACTGGTCTGTAGTTTCCTGCCTCTGTCCTGCTCCCACTTTTGTGAAGAAGAATCACATCCACCCTCCTCCAGTCCTCAGGTACCACCCCATCCTCCCATGATTTGTTAAAGAGAGTAGTCAGCGGTGTCATTAGTTCTACCCTTAGTTCTTTTAGAATTCTTGGGTGAATCCCATCAGGCCCCATTGCTTTGTAGGTTCCTTGACTAGCTACCTGCAAAAGGATGCAGGTAGTGAGTCAATCATGGCACTGCTCCTTGCTAGAGTTGCAGCTAGAAGGCTCCAATACACATCTGGCAGCTTGAAGTCACCAGCTAACAGCACCTCCCTCTTATTTGTATCTTGATGATGGCACCCAAGTGATTATCCAACTCCTCTCCCTGTGCTGTAGGTCTGTATAACACCCCTGTATGGATAGTGGCCGCAGCACCTGTCTCTAGGATGACTCAAAGCACCTTCAGCCCTCTACTTCCTTTTTTCTATCAGTGCCCCTGAATTTCCATATTCCCACCCTCAGATATAGCAAAACCTCCTCTCCTCCCTTCCCTGTCTCTCCTGAAATGAGAGTAGCTCAGTATGCCTATGTCCCAGTCATAGCTTTCTGTGCACCGCAACTCTATTATGGCCACCAAATCTAGGTTTGCCTTTGCTTTGATGGCCTCCAGGTCCAGAAGTATATTTCCAAGACTCCTTGCATTGGTGGACATTGCTTTCCATACCTTACTCCCTCCCTGCCTGCTTCCCTGATTCATCCTGCTCATTCCTCCCATGTGACCAAGGGGAATGGGAAGCTACACAAGGCAGAGCCCTCCTGATGTGCCTTTGGACATGCAACAAATTACTTTGTGGTATTCTGCTGCTGATGTTATGTCCATTGACACTATCTCAGCGCTGTGCCCAGTGAATTCCTCAACCATCAACAAGGTTATTCTCTGTCTGGGATTTGCCTTTACCACAGTGGTGGAGAATGGTCAAGTGGTAAATGGTTGGCGTACTATGATGGATAGTGTGACAAGCTACTGTATGTGAAATGAGGTGGAGTTAGTGGGCAACCAGGATGACTGCAAGCTGTAGGAGAGTATTGGAGAGAGAATGACAGACAGAGAGAGAGGAAAAAAATGCAGAGAATTAAAAAAAAAGAAAAACAACAATAAACAAGAAGACTGTACAGTATGCAATTTGCCACATCAACAACCCATCATCTGTTTACATGGCACCCACCCTGTGGAATTCCCTACCACAGCAGATCAGAGAAAGCCTGACAGTTGAGAGCTTTAAAACTACTTTAAAAACACACTTATTTCAGATTGCTTTTTCAGATGTTGATGCTATTTAGCTATTTTACTGCTAACTCAATTCTTTGAAGTGCTATAAATACTCTGTTTAGTATTAGTTACGGTTAGTCTTAAATATTTTTTTTCAAAAATGTACAGCACTTTGATCTTTGGAATTGTGCTTATAAATAAAGATTGATTGATTGATTGAACAACCTATTCTTCAATAAGAGAAAATAGTTTACTGTACACAGTATCAAATGCTTTTTTCTGATTTGTACAGTAAATACCACTAAACTGGGTGTGCCTTGGTAAAAAATAATAAGTATTTAATTGGAAAATTCAATTAAACCTGATGTAGCTGAGAAACTAACAGAAATGTACTGCTGAGGATTAAGCCATTTATTATCTTCCAGAAATTGCCTCAGTTAAAGATAAATGACTCTGTCAGCAATTTTCAAAATACCTGGCAAGATGGATATGGGATAATAATTATTTAATTGATCTTTACAGCTGGTTTTAAAGATGAAAAGTTTTAGCAATTTTCCATGGCTGAGATGCAATGGCACAACTAAGAGAAAGATTAATAATTTTAGCAAGAGGTTTTGTTATGTCTGGGACTTCTAACATTAGTAGATGATTACCTAAGGCATCTGAGCATAAGATACATGCTTTTAAAGATGCATTAGTTTATGGCAGACAAATTCAAAAGTAGCCACTGCAAATTTTTTTCAGATCATTATCTAAAGATCAATTAGCCATATTATTTCCCAGTATGAATGTATATAATAAGATGGAATTAAGTCCACTAACCACATCAGCAAAATAATGAAACCATCTCATCATTCCCAGACACTAAACTTCCATCAGTCTTGCTAGAAGATGCAATATTTGCATTCATGTGCAGATCTGAAGCATTTATAATTCTCACATATTCATCCCCCCCTTTTTTTGCTTAAATTTTATTTATGAGGGCATACAAAGCAGAAGTATGACCCGGTGGTGGGGGGGTACAAAAATGGGAGATTTTTAAAGCAAAGTACACAAAGTGCAAAAAGAAATATTAGCTTAAAAAGAGTACCCGTACCATAAAACAGTAGGAGGAGAAACAAAGTAGAATTAACATCATAAACAATACAGCAAGGCAGCATGTACATCAATATACAGTAGACAAGGACAATTGCATTTCAACCTGTTGAATTCATGGAGATTTACAGGTGAATACTGGAGTTTACTGAGGGTTATTTCACACTTCTGTAAATGGTGTAATCAAAGCTGTCATGCTGGCACAGCAGTGGGATTTCCGCTTGGGATGCTGGTGACCTGGGTTCAGGAACAGACTCATGGAACCAGAGGACCAGCTGGAAGAGAAGGACTGAGCATCCCATGGACTGCTTTCCTTCTCCGGGGGGAGGGAGGGATAGTGTGCCTGGTGCTCGATGGACTCTTGGCGGAGGCCGGGGGAACCACATGTGACCAGTACCTTGAAATAAGAGAGGCGGGGCAGATGCTGGATGTTATTGCATGTCCCCACCACTGGGGCAGCTCAAAAATCTCATTGGCCACCAAGATGAAGCACACCTGGTGCCTGGCCTTAATGGCTCCCTGCCTCTCTGTTGACCCAACATGGCTCTGCTGTGCCAACCAGCCCTGAACCCCCTCACTGGGGGGGGAATCCAGGGAGGTATTATTAGTCACTACCAACACCTTCCGCCATAGTCAGGGTCAGATCAAGCCTCTGGGGGATCTGGGGCACTGGACCTCTGGGGGCCCATGCATGTGCAGTGTTTATGACATGTCAAAATCCCGAACCCATCTAGGGGGGTCTGGGGGCATGTCCTCCCAGGAAATTTTGAAAAAATGGTTGAAAATGGTGCACTTTAGGGGGTTTCCTTATTGTTTTCTGATTTTTTTTCCTACTGTAAAAAGTGACATTTTATGCTGGAAAAATACTGTACATGTCACTGCCTCAAATCATATATTGTATGTTTCCATATTCAAATATATGGATAGTACAAATTTGTATGTGCTTTCAGAATATGAATATGTAAACATACGGTGGATATTACTACAAATATATATATAATATTTGCAAAGTGAGACAGCGTAGGATAAGGGCAGTGTTCAAACTTTGGGGAGGTCTGGTGGGGGGGCTTGAGTCTGGAAGGTGTATATTACTCCATTCGCAAAAGAAAGGGTGCTACAAGAGCTCGCTAAGCTCAGGGTGGACAAGGCAGTGGGACCTGATGGCATACATCCCAGGGTACTAAAGGAGCTAAGGGTGGAGCTAGGATAGCCATTATCAGAACTGTTTATTGAGTCTCTGAGCACAGGAGGGGTCCCATTTTTTTTTGTTTGTTTTTTTGAGAGTGACATCTTGGAGTTCCTAAAGAATTTCTAATACAGAGAGTACTCAGCAGTCAAAGACAAGTGTAAAGATGATTCACTGGCTACTGAGGTGGACAGCGATAGGGATAAGACACTGACTCCAAAGTCTGTTGGTGCCAGAGCCTCACATCACTTCTGCTGGTGCCAAGAGAAGGGCCAGAACTGGGCCACATCAGAGTCCCTATGGAAGATATCTAGGGCAACAAAAAAATCTCTTTTTTTCTTCTATATTAGTGGCCCATCAGGGCATGAATGTGGACGACCTCTGTAAAAAGTGGTGAGGCCCCAGAAGAAGACAAGACTCAGTGTGTACATCAGGGAGAAGAAAAGGGAACCTAGATGAATATGAATTTGAAGGACTGGACTACACAGTCAAAGGCAGTAGAGATGTGTTCATCTACCCCAGCACCCTTACAGGTAGTGTGCAAACAGCCCAGTTACACAAGAATAAAAGGGGCATACCAATCAAGACAGTCTGACATAGTCAATAAGAAACAATTTCATCAAGAAAATGGGCCAGCTTCTCCAAGGCAACCACAGGGATGTACCTTGTGTAAGAGCTAGTGTAGTCAATCCAAAAAGGTGCATAGCACGTCCCATGCGCAGAACAACTTCCAAGCACAGTTAGACTGAATAGTGCACAGGGGCATGTGCTGCATTTAGTAACTATCAGGAATATACCCCAGGCAGGGAGGAGGAGGAGGAGGAGGACAAGAAAGAAAAAGGGAGAAATAAGCTGCATTCCAGAAAATCCCTTGTTTTGGTTGGTGGAAGGGCCCCTGGGATCCTTACCCCTGACACTTGGTCGTTTGTCACCCCATTCTCTATTCATCGTAATTTCCCCAATAGAAAATCAATTTATGCTAGTAGAGCATGGCATTTGCATGACTTAGCAGTTGCAAATGTATCAATAATGTCATCAAAGCTGATTTGTCTAAGTATATCACTTTCAATACATAGAAGAGTGAGTGCACTCAGACGCTCATCTCGCATTGTAGATCGAAGTTTGTTTTTAATGAGGGACATTTTGCTGAATGAGCGTTCACCTGAGCAGTTAGTCACCATCAGTGACAGGTACATGCGAAGAGCGACAGAAACATTTGGAAAGGTCTCTTGCAGTTCTTCAGTATGAAGTAGTGATGCTCGAGATAGTGGTGAATCACAATCTCTTGCCTTTGCAAAGCTGATGAGCTGAGACATTTCACCAGGGAAGACCTCAACAGACAAGTCTGATGGGTATTCTTGAGCTAATTTCTGAGCCTCAAGATGTATTGCCTCATCAGTTAAGATGTCAGAGTCCACTATAACTTTGAAGCAATCATAGACACTTTGGTAAGCCGGAATCCTATAATTCAAAGCCATAATGAGACAATCTATTATAACCAAGTAGGTCTCAGTCCGGAATTTCTCTCTGCCAGTAAGAACAACTCCCTCAGATTGCATGTCATCATACTGTATGTTTCTTTTCCTTTTCCTTGAGTGATCAGTCCTGTAATTAGAGGACCAGATAATTCTTGTGCTCGCATTTCAAATTTATCGAAACAATCACGTAATGTGTTGACAAAGCTTCCGAGAGATGTCAGTAATTCAACAGTTGATTTAAGATCAGTTTTGCTATGTTGTAAAGATTTGCTCGTCACATTGAATCTGACAAGAATGGTATTCCACAGATCAAAAAGAAATGCTGTTTCGACTAACTCCATTGTTTGGGACAACGAGTCTGCCTCATGTCTTGAGGTGCCATTCTGATGTTCATCACCAGCGATTTCCTCCAGAGCAGCTTTGATGTCGGCATAGCTGTCAAAGAGTGCCTTGGTTGCATCAGCACCTGCAGACCACTGTGTGTCAGACAGTGACTTCAGTGTCAATCCACCACCTTTCTCCTTTAAGTGTTTCATCAACACTGACCAGCGGTGTGTAGATGCAGAGAAGAAAGTGTATAGTTTCTGCAGAAAGCCAAAGAAACTGACTGCCTCGACACAGCAATCAACTGAATGAGAACCCACTAGGTTCAGAGAATGGGCAGCACAAGGTACAAATATTGCTAGGGGGTTCACTTGTCTGAGTCGTGCTTGCATGCCAGAGTATCGTCCAGCCATGTTGTTTGCATTGTCATAAGACTGGCCACGGCAATCCATGAAGTCAATGGCTTCAGTCTTCAAGTAGTCTAGCAGAGTATTTGCTAGGTCTTCAGCCATATGACTGCTGATTTGCAGGAAAGTCAAGAACCACTCAACTGGAACACCATTTAACACATACCGCTCAATCACAGTCAGCTAATCAACGTGGAGTTAAACTGGCGCTGAATCAACAGATACTGAAAATACTTCAAATATGCATTTCTCTAACAATAGTGCCTCTATCATGGTGCAACTATGATTTGAATGAATCTTCAAAATAGTTGAGGACAAGTAAGCTGGCTTTCAACCAGCATTACCAAAGTTTTTCTATGTGTGGCCAGAAAGGGATCAAACTTCAGCTATCAATTCCATACAACCAAGGAAGTTGCCATTATGTTTTGACCCAATTATCTCATCATCTCCTCGGTAGGCTAGGCCTCTCTCAGCCAGAAGAGTAACAACAGCCACTACCCGACATAATACATCATGTCAATACTGCTTTCTCTCCTGACACTGCTTCTCCAAACTGCTGTCAACATGGCAATATCCTTTGCAACGGTTGCAAACGCTGAGAATGCAATCTCTGTGCATGTCACTTTCTTCATGTGTGCGGATTCTCTCGTCAGCTTTTTTCCAGTCATTAAAACCCTCAACTTGGGAAAACTGATCTTTCTGACTTGTCATCAGTGCACAGAAGAAACAGTATTGAGATCCTTTTGAAGGACTGTATAGCATCCATTTCCTTAGATGCATCTCACCATTCATCTGCCTGGTGTAGAACATGTGACTTTTCATGAAACAGAAATGCCCCTTTGGCTGTCTCTGTGTTGGGTTGTAATAATGCTTTGACTTCATGTAACTGTTAGTGTCAGTCTTATTCTGGCAACTGTCTGGTCCTTTCTCAATCCAGAAGTCCACTGTGGCAGAATGTATGGGGAACCACTCCGCAGGATCAGTTGATCGACATTCACATTCATCATGTACTGAGTGTGATGAATCGCTGATAGGCTCCTTCTCGTCCAAAAACATGTCATCATTTTCATTTGTGGAAGTGGCAGTCAAAGGACACTGGTGGACAACCACAGTATTGTCTTCAAAATGTTCTATATCAGATTCTGCATTAGGATGTGCCCGTGATACTTCAGAGTTGACAGTAGCATTCTCACTTGCTGAGGGATAACTAGTTGGGGTGACAAGGACTTCAGCTGATGCAGAAGCATTAATCGCAAAAAATTGACTGAGTCGAGGGGTCTTTGCCAACACAGAATTCAGTTTATCTTGCTTCTCCTTTGCAATGCAACGTTTCAGAGCACCTGATTGCAAAACATGGCATTTTCTTTAATCTTATACACACACTGTCTCCACACGTCCCAGTCAGACCTGGGAAACAATATGAGGGACTGGAAAAGAACTGCATACGGTAGTAATTGTTAGTAATTACACAGTTAACTGGCAACATAGTTGGAAGCCACAATAATGTTAGTCTCTAACAAAAATTTTAAGACGCATATTTTTCTTTTCTTTCATTCCAGAACCAAAATACTACGGGATGAAGTTTTTAAATGTTTCCTCTCCCAAGTCATTCCCACCATATAAAAATGAAATTGACATCCTTGGTACAGTATTAAAGCAGCACTGCTACAATCCAGTGAAATTTTTACCTATACTTTTTTATGAAATGTTAGATTGCCACTCACCTCCTGACTTGTATGATACCCTTCTTTCCATAATTTTATGATTGCTTACCTTCTATAAAAAATGTATCCATGTTACTGAATGTTTTATGTACTTTTCTGAGTAGATCTGAAATACATGGTATTATACAATGGCAAGAAAGAATCTTGGACTGTGATTGGCCAGTTTGGGGCTGGACCCATGGCGTTACCCCAGCACGATGCCCCGGGTCTAGTCTCAGCCTCACTGTGAACCTGGAGATGAACTTGAGCACATTGAGCATCTTGAACTTGATTGTTTCATCTGTTCTTAAAAACAAAAAATATTTTCCACACAAAATGTCTTTCAAACTTTTTTTTATTCTGTATAGCGACGATCTATTGTATATTGAAGCACACGTACTTGTGTGTGTGTTTTGGGATAGCATGCAGCCACTGGGGCCTCGTCTTAACCCTCCCAGGTGTGGCGTTATCCCAGCACGGCACACACCCTGTCGTCACATTATTCCTTTAATGGTGTTCTTATATGGGTACCCTAGCTTGTTTTTTTCAAATCCTTGACCTGCACTTACAGACTTCTTGAATATTAGGAACACAGTGCAGCCACTCAGAGCATCATTACCCTCTCCTCCACTGCATTATGAGTAGCTAGACTGTGTTGGGGTGTTCCCAGGTCTAAGAAAGATGTAGTGGGAGCTGAATAAGGATTTTAAACAAACACATTGTTTTGTGCTAACACCATTATAGTGAGGGTCTGTTTTCACTTTTTGAAAAAGAAGCAAGAATCGAATAAAGCTTCCAGTGACACCAGCAGTCTTTACAGAATTTTAACCAATCATAACAGCCATTTTTTTAACTAGAAACACTTTCAGGCCTAAGAGTCAACTTGTCCCTTTAAACAGAAAATGCAAGCAGTTATTAAATTTAAGAAAGAAGCAGTAGTTCTCTTAGCGTAGGAACCTACGTCAAACCATGACTCATCCAGTTCCTGGGAACCAACAGAAACTAGATAAACCACTAGTTTAATTAAAATGAGTAGAACAAACACTGTAACACAGAGTTATTCAAAAACTAACAAATAAATGAAAGAAAACAAAGAGATAATGTTAAACAGATAAAAGTGAAGACTGAGAAGACTTCAGCGAGATTGCTTTCTTCAGACAAAGAAACACAGCTGGTGTTTAGCCAGTGGGAATGTGACCACTGTGCAGAGTTTAACTAATGTTCTAAATTGCTGACAGTACAGGTTAGAAGTAACAAGCTGTGAATGAGCTCGGCATCCAGCAGAGAGCCAAGTTTAGTTCCTCAACCTCCACTTGGATACTGTGACTCTGAGCATGTGCTCCAAGGGTTACCTCTCTGTTAAAAGACATTGTGCCCTAGTTGGCCTTACCAGGTTAACAAAATCTCTAATTTGCATTTAGTTTAATTCTCCAGGACATCAGTCACTATGGAAATGATGCAGAATTGTGTAGACAGTATTACTAAATTACATTTGTTAGAATGGCTTGCAGAGTTTGTTTTTTTTGTTTTTTTGTTAAATAAGTGCATTAGAAGGAAGGGGGATGCCAGTATCAGACCTAGGTTCAAAACTGAACTCAGGTCTCTGGGGGAACTATTGGGGGAGCATGAGGGAGAGGAAAGGCAATTTTAAAATATACTGCACAGAGAGAGTAATCAGCCTGTCGTGATAGATACTTATACCACCAGTGGATCTAAATCAGAGATTAACTTTGTTTTTTTAGATTCCAGTGAAAAGGATGATTTACCTCTGAATTCAGCATGCACCTTATGGTGAATGATTCACCATAATAATTGGTGCATGCTGAATTCAGAGGTAAATCATGAATGTAACTCTATGGACGGCGGGGTAGAAATGAACCCTGTAATGGACCCTGGTAGTTCACAAGAGAAGGAGAGAGGGGTAAAACTGTTTTTTTAATGGATCACGGATGGATTGATGATCCCCGGGAGCTTACAATAAAAATTTAATTCTTGTGGTCCCTGAAGCCAAGTGCATTTCTTTGAAAGCCACGGCCGGGTTTGGAAAGAGACAAAGTAAAAACTATTTTTTATGTTGGTGTGTGTTTTGTTGGGGGGCGGGGAGTCACGGGAGTGGCTGCTAACTCAAAGTTCCTCCATTCCTTCTAGGGACCAGATAGGCAGTCTTGCATGTGTTTACTTGGCAGCACCTCCCGGAACTTCAAGTGCTTCATTGTACTTTCGGGGGAAAAAGGTACCAAATCCTAGTTGGTGGAAATGGCTCAATCAGCAGCACACAATTGCAAGTTTCTATCTGCAAAGTAAGAACTGCTACTAGTATACTACTCTGTCTCCCACTCTCCCTCGATACTTCATCCACGTTTGCAGTGTTGCTGCTGCAGCACAGGAGTTGCTTTTCCCTTTGGGAACAGGAGAGCCAGGAGCCAGCCAAAACCCAAAACAAGATTAGTTGGCACCCAAACTAGTATTTCACTCCCTCCCTCCCTTTCACTCTGTGTCTGTTGCGAAGTAGTCCTGCCAGAGTAAAGTCCTGTGTGCCTCTTGCTCTCCCTCCAATCACATGCTAACACTATGTTCCTGAGATGGGTACACAGAGAGATGTGTGTACCAAGGGGACCAATACAATAGATGTATTCTTCATTTATTAGGATTTCTGTGAACAATTCCAAGGAGGGGACAGGTCCTGGGTCTGAAGAAAAGACTGTGGTAACAGAGTACAGTGTGCATTTTGTTAAATACTGCAACTGTTAAGAAGACAGTTATGTGTTTACTTGCACATGTGTGCAAGCTTTATTTTCTAAATCCTGCTTTGCTTTACAGTGCTGTGTGTATAGATTATGTGTAAATATTAATTTGCATATACCTATCTACTACTGTTATATCTAGCTAACCAGTTTTTAGTAATAAATCAGACATTTTTTTATCAGTAGTGGTGCAACTGATTTGTGAGTGACGCCACTTGCTGGAGGTTTTGGTGCGGCGGGAGTGCTAGCACAAAGTACTGGCCAACTTGAGCAAAGCCACTCTCACCCTCCTCAGTTGCGAGGAGTTGGGGCTGAAAACGCGACCTTCAATGGCGTCTGCATCAGTAATGGCTCCTCCTTCCACTCCTACAGACCCGGTGGCTGCCAGCAGCAGCACCTGGAGCCGGGCAGCATCAGCCCCAACAATGCGCACCACCCTCACCGACCTGCCTGAGCAACTTCAAGTAGTAAGGCATGATTGCATTTGCATTTCCATTAAACCGGGTGTGTGAGGTGACTTCTGGCATGTTGTGGCGGGACGGGGACCGGGTTATTGCCGGAGGCTCAGGGCCTCAGGCCATGAGGATCGAGTGCTGAATGCGCTGGGCTTCCTTCCTGCTCTCCCAGACTCCCAGTCTCTCCTCCGCTCCTCCTGAGTCAGTCAGTCCGCTCTCCTACTACTACCTAACCTAACCATCCAATCCAGGCCTCAGGCATGACTCATCCCGGCTCGGCTCATATTTTCACTTGAATTACTTGCTCTGCTCCCCGCCCCGCTTGCAAATGTATTATGTACTGACATTGTACCTCAGTACCTGTGTGTGAGTGACTTGTTTAGTTTTGGTCTCCTCTCACTAGTCTCACGCAGTGCAAACACAGTGACAGTACGGTACGGACAAGTTTTATTCGAAACTGAATGGATTAGCCTGAGAATCTCCTCAACAAACCAACCCAACCCACGTCTGCTCAGCTCTGTCTCCTCCAAACCACTGCGTCGGTGACTGTGTGGTGCGTACGTACACTTACATACGCAGAAGACTGGCAGACGATATACACCCCACATGACTTCTCAGCTAGTCGGCTTGCATACCATGTGATCCCCAGTCGCCCCCCTCCATTAATTTCTCAGACTTTCACTTGGAGTCTACTCTCAGGTCAAGTCGGGCAACACTACTGGCAAAAACAGGAACAGCAGGGGCCGCCGGCAGCAAGTCATTTAAAGCAGCGGCAGCCACTTTTAAACGGCAACTTCATGCTTTTTTTGCCTTATATTAACATGCAAGTGTGGCGTTTCAGAAGGCCCCCCACAATGGGGGGGCCTGTGGCATTTTCCCCATTTGCCCCCCTCTTAATCCAGGCCTGTCCATAATGGACTAGCTGGATCAAAGCAGTGGCCCCACCCTGAGGGGCAAGTTGAGTGGTATTGGTGGGGGCATGGTGATATGGGAGCAAGACTGGTGATAAAAAAAAAGTGCAATAAAAAAAAAGGTGCAATCAGATCTATTTACTTTACTTCTGCCCAGTTAACCAGCAGATACATGCAGAACTGTGTTCATCTTAAAGTACTGCCTGAAGAACAGCACTTCAAATAGGCAAATGCCTTTAGCAAAAACTGTGGCTTTCCTGACTTGAAAGGGCTCAAGGCACTGGACAGAATGGGATGTTCAATCTTAGGGATGGATAATAAACACCAGATAGGAATACTCCTTCTTGAGGAAGAAGATGGCACTCTCCCCAGCAAGGCAACAACAATCAGAACATAAAACACCATTAGGCTTATGATATGTGGTTATTTAATGAAGGGTTTCAGCTTGTGTTGTAAGGTACTGTAGCAACAGCATTGAATCAATGTCTGTTCTGGGATTGTGTTGCAAAATTAAACTGCCAACAATATCAAAAACATCAGGAGCCTGATATTCAGAAATGGGCAACACTGAGTGCAAATATTTGTGCTTGGTTTTGCGATAGAACAGGTGTCCAAAACTGCTACATTCAGTGAATCCACACTTTCCCACTGAATAAAGGGTCAGTGAGACCTGGTGCTATGCCATGTAGTACTGGGTAGACACGGCCCCCATAATAGGGCAGCACAATGGCTTACGCACGGTTAAAAATCCCCATATTCAAAGGTACCTATGCTGATGAGGCCATTGTGCATGCAAGGTGCTAACATAGAAACACAGAATTTGACAGAAAATAAGGATCACTTGGCCCACCTAGTCTGCTAAGGGGCAATTTGCATGTTCATTATGGGCACATTAGCAAGGCTGTACTGTGTGGTACCACCCTCCAATTGTCCTTGTCAGTGGAGCTATCCCTAGTGCAAGTGGTGCCCACCCCATTGATCACCATCCGGTACAAAAACAAAGCACATAATCCTGGTATTGTAGTGGTCCTCCCCTCCCGTTTACTGATTGACATTCCGGTCTTAAAAATTTACCCTGATAGATTTTGATAAAACATTACCCTGGTACTCCAGTGGTCCCTTCACCTCCTCTGTTCTCTGATCTTTATCCCAATATTTAAAAATTATTCCCTAGTAGTCTAGTCATCCTTTCCCCACTCCCCTGGTCACCGATCACCATACAAAGTAAAAGAAAACAGTCCCTTCCTGTTAGTGCATATATATTTTTTTTCATTGGTGTCCAGTGTACCTCCTTCCCACCCCCACCTCGCTCTCTTGGAAAAAAAAATGCAAGTGTCCCATTTCCCTGGTAGTCTAGTGGACCTTCCACCCTCACCCTGGCAGACAGTGACCTACCACCCCACTTCCTCATCCTGAAACCCAGCCAGTGACCAGCACAGCCCTCCTCCCACCACCACGGCAGGCCGCCAACTGAACTGTGAATGAGCGAGTACAATATACACAACACAATCATTGGTTGACACTGTTTCTTTTACTATGTATGATGATCATTGACCAGGGGAAGGGGGAGGGACCGCTAGACTACCAGAGAATCATTTTTTTTTAATATCGGGATGGAGATTGGAGAATGGGGGGAAGGGATGCCTAGACTACCAAGGAGTAATGTTTTTTAATATTGGGATGGAGATTGGAGAACGAGGAAAAGGGAGGGACCACTAGTCTACCAGGGAAACCTTTTTCTAATACTGGGACAGAGATCTGAGAAGGGTGGGAGTGGGAGGGATCACTAGAATACTAGGGATAAGGCTACTATTTCTTACAGGAACTGTGATTGGCAGTGGGGGCTGCAGTACCTTGCCATCTGCTACAGTTGCATGAGAGTAAGTCAGGGTTTGACTTTGCGGTATGTGCTCCATACAAGGGGGCTGAGCAAGATGGCCTTGCATGGTGCATATACTCTGAATATTGGACTACTCCAATATTCAGGTCCCCACCACCTCATTTATATTGCACTTCCCCCCACCATTTGTCCAGGTGCAAGCCGAGTTTGCCCACCCTAACTGGACTTTTGAATATTACCATTCCATGCAAAACCCAGTTTGCACTGGAAAACTCAGTTTTGTGCCCGGGCAAAGTTTTGAATATTGGCCTCAGATCCCCAGTACAGGCAGTACAGGGGATGCTAGGCAGTATTTTTTTCTCTTTTTTTAAATTTCTGAATGCATCTTCTGTAGTTTTTATCAAGACAGGCTGTATTTTTTCTGATGTTTTTAATGTTCCATATTTGAAGTATTTTTCTTTTCTCTCCTCTAGTTACTGTGTACTTATTCTGCCAAATATTTCCTGTGTTACAATCTCAGGACTTTAAGTAGTTTTCTTTGTAGCTGTCAGATTTGGTAGCTCATATGTTGTGATCGATTTAAGCAATAATTCACAACAAGGTGTGGGTTATGCTGGGATTTACTCATGCCTGGCCTGGTTTAGTCACGAGGCCATAGTGACCAAATCTTCACCCAGTGTGGGTACAGCCCAGCATATAACCCACACCCTGGAATGGATTAATGCAATTATACATATGGAATCAGTATGAGTAGGAAGAAAAAAGAAAGACAATATGAGTTTTTTGGGTTATTTTTTTATTAATTATATTTCTAAACTTAATATATTCTTCCATGACATAAAATAGTTCCTAATGTAGACATAGGTATGAGGCTTGTTAATGAACTGTGTGTTTATTAGTATGTTAACTTTTGAAACTGTAATTAAATTGTAAAGGTTATTTCACTGTATTTAGCCATTTATGCCTTTCAATGAACTTTTAAAAGAAAATGAAACAAAACTAGTCAGAAGTGCTATAGAACTGCCAGATATATTCTAGATAATTATAACACAACACTTTTAAGAAGAAAAGTTTTTAATATCCTTTCATCCTTTGACATACATGTTAATCATTCCGTGGTTGATGAATTTTGAAAAAACAGGAACTCTTGGTAGACTTCTGAGTGGCTAGCACAGTCTCACAGGACAGCCTAAATCTTGACACTTGTGTGGGCATTTCTAGCATTTGCAGGTCATCCGGCATGCTGCACGGTGCTTCGGGATCCATGTCTATAAATTGCATGGCCTGATCAAGAAATGTTCCATCTTCTTCGGGCATTTTCTGGAGCTCTTTGAATTCTATGCGAGGAAGGTAATTAGTAGGGCTGTATATTGCCAGCTGGGAGTCTGCTGTGTTCCTCTTTGGAAGTTCCTGTTCCTGCTCTGTGGTTGATGTGGCCTGCATGTTTTCCTGCACAACTGCATTTGCAGGAGCTGCTGAAGTTTGTAGAAGGGCTGTACTCATTTCTGTGGCTTTTCATTTGTGTGCTTGAGTTTTTTCCTTTTGTTTTGAGCTAGTGGAACTGGAATTGGAGCATTGGTGACTACACAAGCTGCTGTTAGGCTCAAGTTCCAGGGTCGGTTTTGGGGCCAGAACTGCACTCCATTGTCGGCACTCCTCAAGATTTGGATGCCAGTATGAACACAGAGAAGCCTCATTTTTGTGTCCTGTCATGGATATATTCTGTCTTGGTTCAAACCTCAAACTGCTCAACAAAGTCATAGCTGTAGCTTGCAGGGGGTGATTTGTGTAGGTATGGGGGAGGCTTCTCTGCAGATGGGAGGCAACATTGAGCTGAAATGGCTTAGGCCCATTGGCTCAAGACTATACCAAAAATCTATTCTATCAAGGGCTTCCTGAGGTTGCGATTTTGGTTTGCAAAAGAGGGCAGGAGTGTTTGGTGGTAATTTGCTTAAATATTTTTTGTAGCTCTTGATTGGGCATTGGAGTTCCCAGACTGTTCGAAAAAGGAAACCCCTGGTATTTTCTTTATTGGGATCATTAATTTTCTTTTTGTTTCCTCATTGAATGTTTTTGTGAGAAATTTGAGTCCATTTATTGTTTACTTTATTATAAAAGAGTCTCTTTTGAAAGAACAACCCCCTTCATTTCCACACCTTGCCATTTGGAGCTGCAGATCTAACCACACTTTTTTAACTAGACCTTGGGCAGTATTAGGGGAAAGGCAGGCTGAAATTCTTAAGAAGTCCAGCTCTTCTGTTGTAAGTGGTGGGTGGTGAACTCCTTTGTCCTTACCTTCTCTACACTGTCTTTTCACCACATTTCTAAAGATATTACCTGAAGTGGTAAACTCTGGGTTATTTATTAGATTTATGCATCTGCTGAGAGGAGGGTTGTTAGGTGTAAGTTTAGGCTGGATTGCAGGTTTATGAAACTGCTAAGCCTGTACTCCTTGCCTTCATTGTTTCTCACTGTACTATAATACTGGTAGAGTACTTTGTTTGGCACAGGTAGTATTTCTTTTCGATGTATTGTTATTTGTTTCTCTGAACACCAGCTTGCAAAAACATTTACAGCCCACTTGATCTGTTTAAAAGTTGTGGGATCACGGCACTCCTTTTCTAATTTGAGAACGTAATTTTTTTGTAATGTAAGTGTGCCTTACTGTTTTTCAGTGCTTTCTTGGGTTTTTTTCTATTACAGACTGCAGTGTTGTCTGGTGAAGTGAGGTGTCATGACCCACTCTGCCATCCTCGGTCTCTGCTGCTGCCTGTGCTGCTATCTCCAGGGCCCCATCAGCATCCTTGGTGTCTGGTTCTATGGTTGCCACTTCATGGGATTCTGTCTTGGTGTCTGGAGAGTTCAGCTTCCAGTCAGAAGAAACGGCTATTTCAATGTTCCTGACAGTGGAGGTAGGTGTCTCGGGTTCACTCAAATTACTAAATAATGCCTCCAAAGATTCATGACTATCCATGTTGAAGTACAGTATAAAGTTCGACATGCTGTCATAGTTTTCTGACAGGATTTGATCAACAACTGATGGCGTCTCTGACATCTGGTAGCAGGAGTTTTTTTTTACAACATGCTTGGGCTTTGTTTATGGAAGCTGATTGTCGAATTGCTAAGGATTGTAAACACACTACTGTTATTAAATGGGTCTTTGCCATGAGCTACCGGTGGACTTGCTTACAGCTACGAGAGTGTCTTAGCCAATAGGATTTAAGGATTTAATAGTGCCATTGTATAATCAAGAGTAATAGGTGATGCTGGAGCCTGACTGACCCAGAACCTGAATTGGTGCAATCTGCTGCTTCTAGGCCTGCCCTCTACTATTAACATTTGATACTCAGGTGTCAGTGGCTGTCCGGAATAGATTTTTATAATCTTCACAATATTGCCTGAATTCCAGCACTGCTCTTCTAAAGTGCAAGTTGTCACTGTGGGGAAATGCAACATCACAGAGTCCAGCCACACACTAAGGGTTTTCCACAATGACATTAAAAGAACTGAGCCAAGTGCCCAGTTGCTCCTCCCACCCCCCAAAAAAACACTTCAGGCATGGTATTTTTTAAAATTAATTCTCCCTCTCTATTAATTCCTGCCCATGTCACTCACTGTAAAAAGTTAATTTAGTATTTTATTTTGGTTTTTGGTTTTCTTAGGAACAGTAATGTGCTAGACTATGCAGGGATAGTAACTTGAGGATTAAATATTGTCACTGCATCCAAACAGTTTATACTGTAGCATACTGTTTCATAGACACTAAGCCACAATACATTGTGACTACAGTTTGTCAAGCATAAGACAAATACCTGCAGGAACCATCTTTTATATATTGTCTGGCATATTTTTATACAAGATACAATACAATGTACTATCCATAGTAAATTGTTCATATCACAACCAGTAGCATTTTACTTCATTCATTCAGGTCCATGCCACTTTTTTGATGATAGCTGAAAAAGACAACTGTTACAACTTTTCTTCTGTGATACTGCAAATGCCACATGAAGTTTGTTTTTAGCATTGCTCCTGATTCTTGAACATATTTGACTATTGGTAAACCAGTAATTCCCACTGCATACATTACCCCAAACAGTTCACAAGGGACTTTGCAAACTATCTGGTTAGCCAAATATTTTGGGGATCCTATGGTTCACTGGGCTGCCACTAGGTACCAGATGGGAAAAAAAGCAAAGTTAGTAGAGATTTAAGGGGAAATAAGGGATATATATGTATGGTAAGAAAACGGATGGAAGCTGTAGGGGATAAAGTGATGGTAGGCAATATGAGAACAGAATCACTCCTACTTTCATTTCTTTCACATCATCACCTCTTTGTTTTCCAGAACCTGTTCTTACCTTGCCTATTATTACTTTTTCTCCTGAAGCATTCCCCCATTCTCTTTCCTTACATATGTATGCATGATTTCCCCTTACCTCTCCACTAACTTTGCTGTTTTTTCAGTGGGGGATGCTGGATCTTTCTGTTTTCAGTATGTTTTTTCTTTTAATTGAGGCCAGAACATAGCAGCTGGAACAGAAAACAGGTTCAAGAAAAATAATCAAAAAACAGCAGACTGCTATATGGGTATTGGAGGTCAGCACCATACAGGTTTTAAAGTAATTGAACCTTCAGAGCCAAGTTCATAAAAAAAGCCTACCTTTAGTAATAAATGACACAAGTAAAAAAGCAAGTGAAAACTTCCTGATAAACCAGTGTTGCTTCTGTCATGCAAGGAGAGTAGAAGTCAGCTGTTATAGAAAGGAGCAAAATGCAAAACACCCGCCGCTTCCTGGTAAAGTGCATTCCAATTTCGTTGAGTTGTATGCTAGGTTTAATGCTGGGTAAGAACTTTAACTGCAAGGTGAATAAACTGCAATAACAACAAACTTGCCATGAACTGATGCTTCAACAAGAAATACAGACAGGCAGCCATGTGTGTATCCTTCTTGTTGACTTCAGGGGAGTGCACTTACATAGTGACCTCACATGGTCATCATCAGAGTGAGCCTCCAATCCTCAGAGTAGTGTTTATGAAAACAAGTGCTTTAAGTGACAGTGTGGATAACATTCCTAATGTATGAAGTGCTTGTGCAAGTTTGTGATTTACAACCCATACATACTTAAAATCTCACTATCTAGACACCATATGGAACAAACAAAAATACAGTTATACAGAAGCCTATTAGGGGCAGAGCTGAACAGTCATACACCCATTATGTTGGCAGAGCAGGAAAGTCATGTCACATATCACAAACATTTTTTTAGAGAAAAGAGCCACAAAGTCATTTCCTCAGCCTGGGCAGGGCACATAAAGTATTACTTCAGGGTACTTAATTCATACAGCCATACATTAATAAATATGTTTAGAGACAGTCAGATTTATTATTATCTTATCCTGCAAGATAGAGCTATGGGGGTGGGGGTGGAAGAAGAGAGTTAATTTTGTCAGATCTAATAACACATTTTTCATTTGTTTAAGTAGTGATTTAGAAAAATATCCTCATTTAGTCCCAAGGGTATCAAACATTTCAATTCAAAAATCCAAAAGGCCTCTCTTTGTAAAAGTTTTGTTACCAGATCTCCCCCTCTCAAACCCATAGCCACCTGCTCTATTACAGTAAATGTAAGCAAGGCAGGTGAGCCATGGTTTGCTTCTGCATAGTGTTGAGCCATAGCATAGTCCATTTTTATTTGTAATAGCGCCCTTATGTTCGCCTATTCGTGATTTAAGCACTCTGTTTGTTTGGCCCACATATATCATACCACAGGGGCATGTTAACATATAGATAACCCCTGTGGAACTAGTTTATAAAGGAATTTATTTCATATTTTCTGCCCAATCGAGGATGATTAAAGGTCCAAGAATTATTGGTGTGTGAACAATGGACACAGTGTCCACATCTATAGTTGCCTTTTAGTGGCTCAGGTAGCCAAGTTTTTGTGGCTCTTACAAAGGTGGTATATATGCATGTGCCAACATGTCCTTCAGATTCTTTCCTTTTGTATATGTAATCCTTGTTATCTTTGATGCAAGATGGATAAGTCTTGGGTCAGAGTTTAACATATTCCAATGTTTATTTATTATTTTCCCAAGGGTTGGTGCCATCGGGTTCTTTCTGTCACAAAGGTTATCATGTTCTCATTTTCTACTGAATCCTTGTCCCAGAGCAGGCATTTCATGTCTAATGTATTTGTCTCTGTTAGACAATTCAAAAGCAGATCTGTCTTATATCCCCTGTTAATAAATCTCTTGGTCAAATCCTTGCTTGCTTCAATGAAACTCTCTTCACTTGATCATACTCTTCATGCCCTGATAGACTGTCCTTTCAGGATATTTCTAGTCACTGATGGTGTGTGACAGCTATCCCTATGCAATAGTGTATTCCTAGACAGTGGTTTCCTATAGAGACTTGTTTCTAGATGCTGTTCTTTCTTAGTAATCCTAATGTCCAAAAATGGGTTTGTGTTTCTGCTAGTCTCAAAAGCAAATTTCAAGTTTGTATTTTTCTGATTTATGTATTCCATAAATAAAGTCAGATCATGTTCATTATCTATCCAGACCATCAGGCAATCATCCAAATACCTCTTCCAAAGCTTGGTTTTATAAACAATGGGTTTTGTGTTTGGTCACATATGTTGTAGTCCTCCCATTCCCCCATATAGGTATTTGCAAGGTTTGGGGCAAATGTTGTCCTCATCACTGTTCCCTTCTTTTAGACATATAAATGTCCACCAAACCAAAAGTAATTTGTTTCAAGCACAAATCTCACAATTTCCACTATGTATTCAGTAGGGGGCAATGTTTTTTCTCTTGACCATAGGCCATTTCTCTGAGCTGCCAAGCCCCCTTCATGGGGAATGTTTGTGTACAAATGTTCCACCTTGATTGTAACTATCAGATCATTTTCCTCTATTTGGACATTCTTTAGGATATTTAGGGTCTTGTTTGTATCTTTCAAATGTGATTTTAACAGAGGTACAGTTTTTTTTTTATAAAAAAGTCAACATATTTAGACATATTCTCTGTTAGTGAACCAATAACTGAAACTATTGGTCTACCAGGTACAGGACAAGTTGAGTTAAAGTATGGACCTTGGGTAGTAGGTACAATACAGGCTTCCTTGGGTACTATATATGTAAAAAGTCAGCTTCTTTTTCTGTTACCAGCCCATAGCTCTGCCGCTATCAATGAGCTTATCTAACTTCCTTTTTATTTCATCTTTAGGGTCATGTCTCAATTTCTCATGAAACATGTCATTATTTGGTGTCTGTATGCTTCAGTATGATACTCTTTATTGCCCCATAACACTGCCGTATCTCCTTAACAACCTGAGTCATTTCCTCCTATTCTTTAGGAGCTTGCCTTTCTTTTTTTGTTATATTCTGTTTGATCCTTATATACTTTTTTTTTAATCAATTTCTTCACGTCCATAGAGACCATGTTGCAGTAGGTATTCAGGGGTTGGTTAGTTTGTGGTGGGCAAAAGTTAGATGTTTTTTAAATTCGTTTTTTTTCCTGATTAGATATAGTTGCAATAGGTGGGGGGTCAAGGGTATGGGAGAAAAATTATTTCAGTTGTAGTTTTCTAAATAATCTAAATAGGTCAATCTCTACTTTGAAGGTGTTGATCTGATTTTTAGGTATAAAAGTTAGACCTTTGCTGAGCACTTTACACTGCGTGTCAGTAAGGGTAACTCCCATGAGATTTATGATCTCTAATTCCTGTTCACTGACTTGGGGGAATCTCCATATTCCCCCCAGTTCTGTCTGCCTCTTGCATTCTTCTGACCTATGCTTTCTCTTTGATCCCTTCTTCTTCTTCCTCTTACCCCTTCCCCATCTCATTCTTCTGGTTCCCTGTTTTCCATTTGTATATTGTCCATTCCTCTCCCTAAAAAATGCTTGTTTTCAATCTGACTTCTACCCAAGTCCTGTCCAAAATCACTATCTAGTCCCAATGAGTAATCAAAACCATCAACTCTAAAGTCTGCACTGCTCTTGAATTGAAATCAGTGTGGTTTTAGTCCCTTGCCAAGTGTAAACAGTTCCAAATCTATAATTATTCTCATCTGTTTTAAATTTTTTCTGCTTGAAAGCAATTAGTTCTGTTTGGAATTTGGAAATAGTACTTTCAGTTCTGGTATGTAAACTTTCAAACTGTGCTGTTGGTAGTTTCTCTTTAAGTTTTGGTTCTAACACTTTTGCCTTATTTGCTACTTTTTCTGCTTCCTTCTTTGTTTTTTGATAATAAGAAGCACGAGGTCATAACTACACTTATTGAATATTTTCTCCCTGTCCTGGAGATACTCTAAATCTTCCATGCTGAAGGATGAGGGCTTTTGTATTGTCATCCCTGGTGGTATTTTCATGTCTCTCCAAGATTGAGAAAGTGTTGGGGCATGGAGATTAAATCGAATTTGCTTCTGTTTTTAATTTTCAAGGCTTCTAAAATCTACAATTATGTTTGTACAATTATGTAGTATAAACAATTACATAAAATCTACGTTCCTGAAAGAAATGCCTGTATTTGTTCCACAGGAAAAAAAAAATCCATTCCCTGCTTCTTCGAAGAAAGACAAACTTTCTGCTGTGGGTGTAGTTGTGGCCATTTTTTCTAGTGGACCTCACCCCTTACAGATTAAGCTCAGACTCTGTACATCGCAAAACCAAAAGAACACAAAACTTCTAATTTGCAGAAGTAGGAGGGCTCCTCACTGTGAAAGTGCACCAGTACCACAGAGTTTTAATTAAAGTCAATGAAAATAACCCCAAAACAACAGGCTGCTATATAAGTATTGGAGGTCTGCACCACACAGGTTTTAAAGAAATTGAACCTTCAGAGCCAAGTTCTCAAAAAAGTCCACATTTAGTAATAAATGACACAAGTAAAAAAGCAAGTAAAAACTTCCTGGTAAACTAGTGTTGCTTCGCCTATGCAAGGAGAGTAAAAGTCGACTGTTGTAGAAAGGAGCAAAACACGAAAAGCCTGCTGCTTCCTGGTAAAGTGCATTCCAAGTTTGTTGAGTTGTATGCTAAGTTTAATACTGTGAAAGAACTTTAACTGTAAGGTAAATAAACTGCAATAACAAACAAACTTGCCATGAGCCTGCTGATGCTTCAGCAAGAAACATAGACTGGCAGACATGTGTGCATCCTTCTTGCCAACTTTGGGAGAGTGCGCTTACATAGTAACCTCACATGGTCATTGTCAGAGCATGCCTCCAAATCCTAGAGTGGCATTTATGAATACAATTGCTTTAAGCGACAGTGTGGATAAAATTCCTAATGTATAAAGTGCTTGTGCAAGTTTGTGATTTATAACCCATACGTACTTAATATCTCACTAACAAGACACCAACTAGAACAAACAAAAATACAATTATAAAGAAGCCTATTGGGGCAGAGCCAAAAAGTGACACACCCATTAAATGCTGGTAGAGCCAAAAAGTCATACCACATCACCTCTGTTTTCCAGATCCTGTACTTACCATGCCTATTATCACTTTTTCTCTTGGAGCTTCCCCCATTTTCTTTCCTCAAATATGTATGCATTATTTCCCCTTACCTCTCCACTAACATTGCTTTTTTGGGGAGGGATGCCAGTTCTTTCTGATTTAAATGGTGTTTTTTTTTTTTAATTGAGGCCAGAATATTGCAGCTGGAACATGGGGACCTGGAGGCTCTGGAAAGATGGTCTAGAAAGTGGAAGCTGAGGTTCAATGCAGGGAAATGCAAGGTACTGCACCTGGGGGCCAGAAACCTGGGCCAAGTGTACACCCTGGGGGGGAATGCTACAAGTCTCGATGGTTGAGAGGGACCTGGGGGTGGTGGTGGATGTCAAGATGAACAACTCGGAGACTTGTTGGAGGGCAGCAGCCAAGACCAACAGGATGCTGGGATGCATTGTTAGGGGGATCACCTCCAGAAGGAGGGAAGTGATACTCCCTCAGTATAACTGCTTGGTGAGGCCACACCTCAAGTACTGCATGCAGTTTTGGAGGCCATACTTAAAAAGGGACATTAAACTTCTGGAAAGCGTTCAGAGGAGGGCAACCAAAATGATTTGGGGCTTGGGGGACAGGACCTATGAGGAGAGGCTCGAAGAGCCAAATATGTACACATTGGAAGAGAGAAGAGACCGGGTGAACATGATAGAGGTCTTCAGGTACATGAAGGGGGTAAATAGGGAAGGAACAGTCAGGGTTCTTCGAAGGAAGGAGGAGGGGGCCACTACAGGGCATGGGTGGAAGCTGGAGGGGGGAAGATTAAGGGGAGAAAGGAGGAGGTGCTACTTCACTGAGAGGGTGGTGGAGCCATGGAATGTGCTGCCTAGGGGACTAGTGGAGGCAGAGATGGTGAAGGGGTTCAAGAAGGGGTGGGACAGGTACAGGGTAAGGGTTCTGGAAGCAAAATCCAATGCAGAGAGAATATCTGGAACTGGGAAGGGAGAAGCCAGAGAAGGCGAGGGAGGCAGCAAGGTCAGCTCCCAGGGTGGGGGCTGACCAAACGAGCAGATGCCAAAGATTGTTAGGCCTATTCTGCTGGCATTTAAGTATGTTAGTATGTTAGAAAACAGGTTCACTAATTATGCTGGTGTTGCAGACTGATTCAGAGGTGTTGCAGTGCTTCTTGATGCCAGCACACAGAGCACAGTACTAGGAGACTGAGTACTGCTCCCTTGTTGCAGTTTGGACTTCATCATAGAAGTGTTAGAGTAACATAGAAACATAGAAGCTTGCAGCAGAAAAGGACTTCTTGGTCCACCTAGTCTGCTCTAAAGTCCCTACCAGCTGTGCTACCATAGACCATAATTGATCTCTGATCTTACCCACACCCCAGCCCTGTTACTTAGGTCCACCAGTGTCTATTCCATGCATGTTTGTAACCTGTTACCATGCCACCCTCTTGTACTTTATTGATACCCATGAGGTATTTGAATGTTTCTGTCATGTCTCCCCTTTCTCTCCTTTCCTCAAGTGAGTACATATTTAATTCCCTGAGTCTATAACATTCACTTGAGGTATTTTTCAGTTTTTTTTTATTATCTTGCAAGGTGACGGTTGCTTAGAAGGACATCCCTCTTCAGAAAAGGCTGTTTAATGTGTCTTCTGGTGCCTGATCAAAATGTGATGGCAGGTAGTCTGACATTTTAATTTCTTTTCAGGTGCAAAAGAAGTGTTGTGCCTATTGTTGAGACCCAGATGTCATTTTCATTAGTTTGATGTGTGCAAAGTACATGGCAGGGGGCCCAGAAGGCAGGCCACTGACAAGGGGAGCAGGGAGCAGCTGGAAGGATTCAAGGCTGATGCCCAGGAGGTTCAGGGAGGTAAAGGAAAGCAAGACAGCAAAGTAGTCAGAGCCCAGAAAGCAAGAGGACCAGACACAGAACTCATCCAATGCAGTGCTACAGTAGTGGCTCTAGGATCCAGCCACCATGGATGATGGCTGAGTGCCACAGCTGACAGAGTGAGGGCCAATCAAATGTTTGGACCCCGTGTGCCAAAGGGTTTGAATGTAGAGTAGTGTCGGTGGTGGCAGCAGCTGAGGTGAGTCTGTGGCTGTGGGACCAGTGAGGCCAGGAGGCACAGTGGTCAGGGGCAGCCAGGAGGATCTGCCACATGCAAGCTGAAAAGCAATGCTCAGAGGAGTGAATTTCCACCCTCACCATATTGGATACTAGTGGTAGGGTAGGAATTTACTTTTCTCATCATTTCATGCTAGAGTGTTGGAATGCAGGAAATGGGATGACAAGAAGGTATCCCGGGTAGAAGCAAACAATCAAAGCCACACACAAGAAACTGCAGAAGCAGAAGAGGAATGCCAGAGCAAGCCACCAGTCAAGGGCTGGATGATTTCCAAATGATCCAAGTGGAGCTAACAGAAGTGGCTGGCTTAAGTGGGGGATGTGGGAGGTGCAGTTTCCCCCACATTGAACCATAGGATATTAGCCCTTCCAGTACACTGAGGCAGCCATTAGAGTGGGCAGCAGAATGAAATCAAATGCTGAAGTAATTTAATAAAACTAAAGTAACCTGTCCTAAACATGCCCTTTGTAAAGGAATCAATTTTGAGGGAAACCAGACATTCATGAAGTGAGTGTGACTGGGAACTCCTGCCACTCTTGAGGACTGACCTTTTTAGAAATCTGTTGTAACAGTTCTTCTATTTCTTAGCCTGAGCTATCTTTTGCAATTTTTAGTCCATAAGGTTGGCCACCCCTTCCCTTTCTTGACTATGCTATAGTGTCCTCTTTAATTTTCCTTTCCTCTCAGGTACTCATACATGGAGGTTATTGTGGTGACCTCCAAGCTATTTAAAACAGGTTGTGTTTATCATTGTTGGATTTAGAATGTAATAACACTAAGTCATAAAATACCTTGAGTGTACCTAGGTGTTTTTGACAATGGTAAAAAGTATTAGGTGACTATTATAAAAATTAAGTTAGTTGTGCTATTTAAAATGCATGTAAAGTGCTGTAAACTGAACCAGCCTGAAATGTCATGGTGGTTTGCATAAATCCCATGATGCTTTGCATTATGGAAGTATGTGTGATGTTGTGTTTCTTTGAAACTTGGCTTGTCAATGCCCTTTGGGATAACCCATGTTTCAGTACTTCTGCATTGAGGTTCTTTGTCTTTAGTTTTTTTTTTATTTGAGCCCCCACCACCCAAGCAAACAAAGAAAACAAATAAGGGTGGAGGCTAAATCTCAACTGCTGAGTTAGGTCAGAGATCAGTGTCAGTAGGTGCTGGCTAAGTACAGAGAAAGACATACATAGTCTGATGCTGCAAACTGATGGAGTGAAGAAGAGATATGCCATTGCTTAAGGTTATCTCCCGTATTTTGAATAAACATCACACAGAGATTGTGTGTTGAACCTGAAGTTTGGAGTCTTTTCCATCTGTTATACCACAACCCCTCCACAGTGAGCAAGTGGGCAGGAGGAACATAGCAGGACCAAAGGTACATACCACATTGAAGTTGTTTACTCTCTCACTCTGAAGTTGCAAGAAAAGTGTAAAACAAAACATATGCTACAAGTGTTTACTATTTACTGTGTAATCAAGTGAGGGAGAGCAGAGGTAGGAGTAGGGAGCCATAGTCATAGGAAGCTGGAAGGAGCAGCTAGTACAGAATTACAGATAGCTGTGCGACTTCTGTGTTTGGTCCTGTACTGTTACTGCAGTTACATTATACTGTAGAAACATAGACACTGTGAGCAGAAAAAGATCTATTGGCCCACCTAGTAGCCCTAAAGTCTCTACCTACTGTGCAACTACAGACCTAATTGATCTTCGGCATTACCCCCACCCTGAGCCCTGTTACTAATGTCCCCCTCTGTCTTTCCCATGCATTCTTGAAACTTATTATCATTTCAGTACCCATCACCTCTGCTAGGAGGCTGTTTCAGGCATACACTACCCTTCCCATGAAGAAATATTTCCTCACATCCCCTCTAAGTCTCCCCTTTCCAGTTTCCAATCATGCCCCCTCATCAGCATCTCTTTATGTGCAATATGCCACTCTTGTGTGCTTTAATGATGCCATTGATATATTTTAATGTTTCTATCATGTCTCCCCTTTCTCTCCTTTCCTCCCGTGAGTACATATTTATTCTTTGAGTCTTTTCTTGTGTAGCTTCTGATGCAGGCAATGCACCATTTTGGTTGCCCATCTCTCTACTGCTTCCACCCAGTCTATGTCCTTCCTGAGAAAGGGCCTTCAGAAAGGGACTCGGTCCTCCAGGTGTGACCTCACTATTGATCTATATAGGGGTAAAACAACCTTTCTATTTCTGCTGGTGATACTCCTCTGTATGCACCTCAGCATCCTACTAGCCTTTCCTACTGCTTTATCACACTGCTTTGTTAACTTCAGGTCATCAGATATGATGATACCCAAGATCCCTTTCCTGTTTTGTTGTTGGTAACACCTCCCCCCAAATGATATGTTGCCCTTGGGTTTCTGTGCCCCATGTGCATAATTTTACATTTTGGGGCATTGAAGCCCGGTTGCCAAACCCTTGAACAGTCTTCCAGTTTTTTTTTGTAGATCTTCCTTTATTTTCTATACCCCCTTTCCCCCAGGTGTGTTCACTCTGTTGCAAATTTTTTGTGCCATCCATGGACAAGCATACCTTTCCTTCCAGACCCTCTGCAATGTCGCTAATAAAGACATTGATGAGGGCTTGTCCCAGTACTTACCCCTGTGGCAACCTGCTGGTTATCTTGTCTTACTCCGAGTGATCTCCATTTACCACCACCCTCTGAGTTATGTTACTTAGCCAACTCTGTACCCATTTTACCATCCTAGGCCCCACTCGCATACTGCCTAGCTTGTTTACCAATCTACTGTGCTGAATGGTGTTGAAGGCCTTGCTGAAATCCAGGTAGGACAATTCTACTACTCCTTCCTGATCCACCTACCTGGCAAAACCAGTCAAAAAACTCTATCAGGATTATTTGGTAAGTTCTACCCCCGTGAACTCTCAGAATGAAGGCTATAATATCATTTTTTTACAATGATGCACTTGGATTCACCTCAGGCCTTACCCAACAATTCTTCATTATCATCATCATCAATTTATTTTTAAGGAGCTCTCTTCCAGAGCTCTGGGTGCCCTTACAGATCAAAACATCCAATATCATATACACATGAACATTAATTCAAAATACACATACAAAATTATTTCATAACTTACCAAAAGTAATACCCTTTCACATATGATATTATCATATTCTCTCCAGATTTAAAATAATGGCAATAACACTTATAATTATATGAAAAATATATATTTTATTTACACCTATATAATAATTCTAAATATTCCTCATTATCTTAAATATCAAGCATAACTGTAAACATCAACATAATTGTTTCAGAAAATCAAGCAAACTACTGTAATGACAAATACAACAAATTCTAGCAAGTAAGCAACGCAAATAAATAAGTAATATTCAGAATGATAAATGATAATATATATGCTAAACTTTTAGCATTCTTAGTATTTAACATAAATTCATGCATAAGAAGATGCAAACTTATAAGATCAATATCTCATATTATTTCTGTATAAAACTTGTTTCAAAACTTTATAGCATGTAACATGTATTTTTATGAGAATTTGCAACAACTCATTACATCAGTGTTTTGTATTGTACTTTCATAAGGCTTAGTTTTGAGTTTTCACATCATGCAAAATATTTCTCAGTTTAAAGCTTTTAAACTAGATACCCAAGTTCTGTAGTTAAAAGTTCCCTTGTTACTTTCCCAGATAAGCCAATTTAAATTACTAAAACTATCAATTAAAATGAATTAGCAAAAGTAATTAAAAGTATACTTAAATTTCTGCTTGTAGAAGTGGTTCTTCCTCTCTCAACATAGAACTCTTGTTTGAGTCTGGCTCTGGATGAAAAAAAGTCTTTTTTAGTCAGTTAATCTTCTTGAACCTAGAACTTTTTGGAATGGACAGACATTGCAGGTTCAATTTTCCTTGTTAAGAGTCACTTTACCCAAAGTCAGTTCTTGGATTTGAAGAACACAGTCATAATCTGCACCATCCTTAGCAGTACTGGATTCAAAGAACTTTATTGTGGATAGCAAAGTTGTTTCAATAACTGGAATGTGACTTCTTCATGTTGCACATCTGCCATTAACCTTAGATGCTGGATTTTTCCTTACAAGGCTGTATACAGCAGCTTGTGTGAATTTTAAATTTATGTCTCTGGTCTAGATATCGGCATATAACGTTCATCAGTCAAAATGCTCAGCAAACAAAACACAGATCTTGCTTCATACATAATGAGAATGTCCTTGTCCAAGCAATTTCTGTTTGACTTTGTGGTAGCACTACATAAGCTTTCAAGATTCTTTAGGCTGGTTCAAGTATTCCAAATACAGGTGTGGTCCAAAGCTTCTTGGCCTAGCTACAGTTATAAAGCCATTAGAAATCTTAGACTAACATAGGTCCTTCTACATCAGTGTTTGACTCAGACTGAGGTGTGGCCAGAAAAATTCACTAGTATGAACTTGACTACTACCAGATTTTGATTGGTTTGAGTCACTAAGGAAGTAGGACTTCTCAGATGATAAATGATGACATACAGACATGCTATCCACAATAAAGTTCTTTGAATCCAGTACTGCTATGGATGGTGCAGATTATGACTGTGTTCTTCAAATCCAAGAACTAACTTTGGGTAAAGTGACTCTTAACAAGGAAAATTGAACCTGCAATATCTGTCCATTCCAAAAAGTTCTAGGTTCAAGAAGATTAACTTACTAAAAAAGACTTTTTTTCATCCAGAGCCAGACTCATAGACATGCCTTCTAAGACATCCTGTTTTCCTTAAGACTTGTTTTTCATTCAAAATGATTTTCCTTAATAACATTCTTATTTAACCTAATGTAAATATTACACTTACATAGTTAGGCGTTTCTCCTCAAGAGGAAGACTTTGGTAGAACTTTCATATTTCTAGCATTGATATTTTTTAAGTTACACTATTAAGGGTTATAACATCATAATTTTAATAAAACACCTTAAAATAAAGTGATAGTCTTGCTCTAAATATTGTAAGCTACAGAATAATATAAGATTTATAAAAAAAATCCATTATTAAAATCTTTTAAATATTAGTTTTTGTAGAAACACATGAGGTCATTTTGTTCTCCAAAGAAAAGTAATAAATTTCAAACTGTCAAAAGATTCTTTCAGATGATTTTTTTCCTTCATCACAACAAGAGACAGACTTAAGAGTCTTATTTTCAGACTCCTCAGGGTATGAGCTATCTTGAGAGACTAGAATTGTTTAGTTATTAATAAGAAAATGTTACCCAAATAACTTTTAAACATAACTCCTGAACCCTTGGTCCTGCACTTATAAAACTTGATAAGCTTATTTATTATAATACTATTTGTCATCTGTGATATTTTCAGATTGGCACCCCATAGTGTTTTTAAGTTATAAGCAAAATACTTTTCTTAATATACAAAGTAATAGTTTTTTTAAGGAACATAACAGGCTGTACCAGATACTGGTTGGCATAGAAACCATAAATTTTAATAAAAATGTCTTCTCTGTAATGTGATACCATGGTAATATTTCAGCTGCATTAGCTGACTAAAAGCTATTTAAAGGCATATCACAGTTCTTGTTCTGTGGAGAGGCCATTATCAGGGGACTTTCAATTTAAAAGAAGAATTCACTGGAACATTTTTTCTGAAGTTGCCTTCTGTATGCCATATTCCCTTTTAGTTGTCCAAAGTTTTGTAAGTTTTTCTTTTTACAGTTAAACGCATGGGGCATTAAATTTAACTAGAAATTAGAGTAAACATTTCCCATAATTAATACCATATAAAAATCATGCAATAATAATTACAAATCAATTATTGATAATAAAAATAAAATAATTTCCCCATCAATGTGTTCCTCCCTACATTTCACCCCTTTTGAATTAAAATGCACCCCAAAACTGCATTTGTAATTCAAAACTATAATCCTACTATAAATGGGTATGTCGTTTTAAGCATTGCATGGAAAACAAAACATAAAACACAAAGTTGTAGTCATCATGTGGTAAGTTATGACATCATCAGCACATTACATCATCACATATGACATAATCAGATATGACAATAGGTGTGACATCACTAAATGACATCATTGAAACTGCACTTTTTGCATAGAAATATGTACAGTGCTACATCAACAAACATGTTTAAACATGATTACAACTATGTACAGTTTCAAAATAAAAGTATTTTACATTGTTTTGAACATTTTACAAATACAAGTTCTCTTTGTTCATTAACTTTAGAGATTAATATTACAATTACCATTTTAGTTTAACTCTTGTTCATCATTTCCACTCTTTCTATATTTTTGTACCTTTTAAATCTTTAGTATTACAGTTTAAACAAGGCTAGTAGTTACTTATTGTTCTATTTCATAAGTTCTGCCACCCCTATGTGCTGAAGGCACTACTAAACTGGCACTTGTACATTTTACCAGTGTTTACCAAGATATCAGTCCTTGAGTGGAAGTTACCTTTTTGGTATTACAAGGATTTAAGTTTAAGCTCTATTTGTATTTTTTTTTTTTGTTAGCAATCATAGTTACATTGGGATTCCTTAAATGAAAATACAAAATTGCTTATACTTTTTAAACTTTATTTTTGGGTTGGAACATTTTTTTTAACCATTCATTTCAAAACTGGGTAAACCTGTGCATTGCTTGAACAATACAGAACTTTACGAGCTCTGTTGTTGTCTCGCATCTCGGCTTTACCTCTGGTTTTATTGAGTGGCACTTTTGTCCATAGTCCTCAGTGGGTCTGGTACTTAAGAGTTTAATGTTTTTATCAAAAAAAACAGGATGGCATTGGGAAAACAGGACTTACTTTCTTTGTGAAGAAAGTTAGGCATCTGTCTTAATTACAGATTTATCACATCTTGTTTTGACACATGAGCCACATAAGCTTTACTTCTCCATTTTACCAATTTTGAAAATTATCACAACTAAATACATCAATTACATTAGAACCTACAAAAGTCAGTTTACTCATTAAATCATTTTCCTCACAGTAGCATGAATTTCATTGTTTAGAAACTTTACTGACTCTTTCTGAATGAAATAGGCCGCCTCGCCTGTGACCACAAGGTTTGTTTGCCATAGTCTAGAATCAGTTTAAACCTCCTTAGAAGGTCATTTCCAATCAATAATCATTACCTGTTTTGTTTGTAACATACACTGGATGTTTAATCAGCATTTTACCAAATTTCAATTTTAACCAAACTTTGCCTAAGGCTAAGATCCTCTGAGCTTCCTCTCCATAACCTACAATTTGTAAGCTGTCAGGAAGGATTTTTAGCTTCTTGAAGTCACCTACGGCATCAGTCACTTTATCATAGGAACTTTTAGGCATGAGACTTACTTCAGCCACAGAATCAAGCAACGCTTCATGATTTAGACTGTTTTTAATGTTTATGTTACAGTAAAATCTTTCTGCTTTTCCTTTGGGAATTAGGTTTCCCAGGCAGAATTTGTCTTTCTTTTCTGGCAACATAGCAGTTTTACAATGGCATTTTGCAATGTTGTTGATACTAGCTCTGAATACTGTTTTGGGGAAGGATAATCACAGAGATAGTATTTTCAACTTCACTTGCCATCTCATTTTTAAATCTCATTCTAATCTCACTATCCTTTTTAATAATTGTGGTTTCTGTAACCATGTCAGCAATAGAGTGAATAGGATCTACAAGTCACATAGCACTACTAGTCACATCTGTACAGGGTACAGCTGAGTATGCATTTTGCACAGGGAAAGGAAAGTCAGGTGATGGCTGAGAAAATGGGAGGACATAGCTTTGAATAAGAGCTTGTATCTCCTCTAGTTCCTTTTTTAATTCCTCCATTTCATTCTTACTGTAGTCTGTGACTTCTCAATACTTTTTTCTTTATTTACAGAACTATGCTTAGACCTGTTTTGAGCTGCACTGTAACGTTGCTGATTGTAGTCAGAATAGTGGCTCCTCCTGTGGTCAGTTTTATTACCTTGCTCACTGCCATACATTGCACCTGGGCCTCCACCCTTTTAAGAGGGACTCCAGTGTTGGCGTTGGGTTGAGTCTTGATAAGGCTGCTGAGCCGCAGTTGGATCAAGCTTGGGCTTCAATTGTTTTTCATTGTTAGACAGAGGTAACTTTTCTCCCCCCTTAGCTGGAGCATTAGAGGTGATAGCCCCCAACACCTTAGCTTGAGGCACAGATGAACTCCTTTTTTGCCTAATTTTGTGCTTTTTCTTGTATTTTTTTAATGCTTCAGGCTCTGAATCAGAATTAGGATCCTTTGTCTGTCTAGGGGTAATTTTCTTTTTGCTCTGAGGTAATTCATTTTACACACTCAGTGATATACCAGAATCAGTCAAACAATCTAACCTCTTTAATGCTTTCATTTGTTTCTTTAACCTGACTTTTACTTTGTAAATTTTATACTTTTCTTTTAATTCAGTCAAATCCCTGTTAACCTGTGCATAAGCATCTGCTAGTTTAACATTTTCTGTTTTCAAATTCAAACACTGTTCTTGATGTTGCCTAGCTGCATTTAATTCACTTTGCAAGACAGAATTTTTACCTTTAGCTTGACTAAGTCACAGTCGTTATAAGAAAGGTAATTTTAATGGTCCTGTAAAAGCTTTTCTAAAATGTCTACCTGGCCTGCAAACTTACCAAACTCAAAACATTTATCCTCCAACATTTTTACAGCTGTTGTAGTCTTTCATTTTTACTTTAAATAAAAGTCAGCTGTGATGGGGTATACATTATTCTCCCAGTGCTAAGCATATTTGCAGTTACAGCTAAAGTCGTTATGGCTGTGCAATAGTGATGATCAACTTTCACAACAACAATTAAGTATTCTTTTGAACAACAGTTAAAATAGCAATAACTTCTTACACAACAATCAAAATATGTTTCCTTTAGGCTTTACAGTTCTTTTTTTTTCCTTTTCTTGCCACTTTACTGTTAGACGGAGATTATACTGTGTTCACTTCTATGCTTTAGCTCCCTTTTCTTTTGCTTAAGGTAGCTACAGACTCAGAAAAACAAAACAGGAAAGTATTATTTCTTCAATTTAGAAATCTTGCAAATACTTACAATAAAAACTTTTATTTTCATACACTGTAAGTGTGGATTGTTATTTATTAACAATTATCTCATGGAAGAGAACCCAAAAGACAGGGATTCAAAGGCTATAATATCATTTTTTTAATAGTGACTATTCCCCAGCTGTTCTCCCCAAGCTGTGTCCCTGATCTGCATCTGAACGGAATCATCTACAAGGAGCCCAGAGTGAGAGACTGTGTATTCCTTTGTATAATTCTGCATTTTTGCCATTGATTTTACTTCTCAGTGTGCAGAGGGCTTGAGGGAGCTAACCGCTGAGGTCATAAAAGGGGTGGGCATTTTGTGTTTAAATCTCTGTGCCACTCACTATTCAACAGACTATTCCCCAGCTGCATTCCCTGAGCTGAGTCCCTGATCTCCACCTGAATGGAATCATCTACAAGGAGCCCAGACTGAGAGGCTATACATTTCCTTTGTATTGTTCTGTAATTTTGCCATTGACTTTACATCTTAGTGTGCAGGGGGCTCAGGGGAGCCGACCACTGAGGTCACAAAAGGGGCGGGCATTTTGTGTTTAAATCTCTGTGCCACTCACTATTCAACAGGCTATTCCCCAGTTGCACTTCCCAAGCTGTGTCCCTGATCTGCATCTAAATGGAATCATCTACAGAGAGCCGAGAGTGAGAGACTGTGCATTTCCTTTGTATCATTCTGCATTTTTGCCATTGACTTACATCTCAGTGTGCAGGGGACTCAGGGGAGCTGACCGGTGAGGTCACAAAAGGGGCAAGTGTTTTGTGTTTAAATCTCCACACCGCTTGCTAGCAAGAGTGTTGCATGTACGATACTGAGTTGTACACAGAAAGCTTCTGGAATAGTTATAAGTAAGTAGGGGAAAAAAATTTGTTATTACAACAAGGCACATCAGTGTAGCAGTAGTTGTCCTGGTATGTACTGGTGGTGCCTTGTTTCTCCCCTTTTAGAAAATGTTTTAAGCTGTTTAATTTTTTGTATCATATACAGTGTAAGTACTACTCTTAAAGAAACATTAAAGTGGTAAATTTATGTTTTGAAGTTCACTTCAGACATTATAGTTGGAACATGTCACTCATTTTAGTATTTGGTGGATCAATGTTGTTAGTAGGGAGTGTTTTATATGTATTTTGTTTGGGACTGTAATTTCCTCTGTCAAATCTAGAAATGTCGATATTTCAACTAGAAAGTTTGCTTTATGTGAGTGGCTGTGTGTTTCCCCTTGCACCTAGCAGTATCATGAGTAATATTGATTATATGGAAATTTATTGGTGCAACTGGTTGAATGGGGACACAATAAGCATGTGTGTTGGGGTGAATCTATTAAGTAACAACACAATTTCATCAGGATTATTGAGTGATCATCTGGAAACTAACCTAATAAAATGGATAACAATAATTACAACATTACTGGCAGGGTTGGGACAAAATAACATTTATTTGGAGCAGCCCACAATTAAACATTTTAAGAAAGCAACAATGAAAGGGCAATTGTATACATTTTGTAAAATGTCTGTAGTGATTAGTTTAATTGTCAGCGGGGATGTTCATCCTAATCTAGGTTTCTACATTGATTTAGATTCAGAAATTGATCTAAATCTAAATTCTTTTTTTTATTCAACTTTTAATAAAGTTTACAATACAGAGAATGAATCCACAAGACATTAAACATAAGGAAGCTACAATTTCTACACAAAGTTATACTGATTCGTCCTCTTCCTGCCAACCCCTTCCCCCACACATCCCTCAAACCCTAGCGCAGCATCATACCAACCAAACTACATCATGCATTGCAATGAGCATGCATTTCAAGCTTGTAAAGAGTACAGGGTTTGAAGAGAGCCCCATATCCTATTAAACTTAATAAGTATATTAGAAAGTCTTGCGATGGTTCTCTCCATTCTGAGATTAGCAAGAAGCTCCTGGAACCACTCACGGTAGGTCAAATTGTTAGAATCTTTCCAATGTCTGAGGACCACTTTTTTAATGGACATGAAAATTAATGCCATATCATATTTCCTACACCGTATAGAAATACAAGAAAAATCCCCCAAAAGACATACTTTCAGTGTAAACATATCTGAGAGCCCCAACAGAGGATCGACTCTTTGTTTAATGGTTGTCCAAAGTAAAGTGACTCTGGGGCATTTTCAAAAAATATGAAGAAGGTCCCCAGGGTGCAACTTACATCTAGTACAGATTGGAGAGGACACCACACCCAACTTGGCCAACTTCTGCGGGGTGTAGTAAATATTGTGCAAAATTTTAAATTGCATTAATCTAAGTCTGTTCTGCAATAAAATCGTGTGACAGTTATGCCAGAGGTGAGGCCAATCTAATTCCTTATCTGGAAAAAGGGAATACCAATATGTAACTGGGGCAAGGTTATCAGGGTATGCCCATGCAAATAAGATGCTGTATATCATTGACACCGCATGGGGTGATCTAGCCAATTCTTCAAGACTGGCCTGAAAACTAATGTGGGAAGCAGAAGGCAGAGTAACTCCAAAAGCTTTTAACAAAAGGTGCTGAAGCTGAAAAATCTTAAAAATAGTTATACCAGGTATTGTAAGCTTATGCATAATTTCCCCTGAGGAGTACCATTGTTTGTCAGTCGTAATAAAATCTTTCAGCTGACAATTTGCTATCAGAGGAAGTCAATTAAGTGACAGGGGCTTGTTATCTAATTGTAGGCTGAGATTGCCATTTATTGGCTGAGACAAGTCCTTAACATTATTATATTTGAGAAATGCACACAATTGGGTGTGGGCAATAATCGATACTGCGATGGGAGAATTACGCAGTGCTGCTGAGAGAGATCCTACTTTGATGTACAAGAATGCACCAGGAAGGAGTCCATGCTTTTTAATAGTGGCTAACTCCACTCTAAGCAAGCTGGGACATAGTAGGAGTGTGCTAGTAGCTGCTCCACTATCAGCTACCTGAGATATTTGTTAATCTGGCTGGCCCAATAATACAGTCCTAAGTGGGGAAGTCTTAACCCCCCCTTTTCCTTTAGGAGCAGTCAGTTTGTGAAACACTATTCTAGATTTTTTTACCCCCATATAAAATTGGAAAACATACTGTGGATTTTTTTTTTAAACCAGGACAACAGAAGGCCAATATTTAACATATTAAGGGAATAGAAGAGGCAGGAAAAACATTCATTTTAATTAAATTAATCCTACCCCATAGAGAAAGAGGAAGAAGTGTCCACCTGCAGAGGTCTTGGTCTATTCTTTGGGCCAACAAATCCAAATTTAACTGTTTAAGCTGGGTTACATTACCTGTCAGCATAATTCCAAGATATTTAATGGAATCAGGCTGCCAGGCAAGCCCAAAAGCAGTGATAATTGCTTATAAACCCTATGATTAAGAGGAAAAACTGAGGTTTTCCCAATATTAAGTTTATAATTCAAAACCTTGCTAAACCCCTCTATTATATTAAGAATAGGGGGGATAGATGTAGCTGGATTAGTTATTTGTAAAAGAAGGTCATCTGCATATGCAGCAACCATAACCACCTGCCCATTTAAAGATATACCTGGAATATCCTGGGCTTTGATTAACCCCCAAATAAGGGGCTCTAAATATATATTAAAAAGCAGGGGAGACAAGGGACATCCTTGCCTAGTTCCCACATGTAATTTAATTGGACTAGAAATTATTCCATTACAAGAGATTCTAGCAGAGGGTAATAGATATAATGAGCAAACCCAGCTCAGGAATTGCTTGGGGATACCAATGCCTCCACTGTTACAAATAAGTAATTCCAATAGACCCTGTCAAAAGCCTTCTCGGCGTACAGGGAGACCAAGGCCATTGGAGTATCAGCATCCCTTGAAGCCGAGAAGACATGAGCCAGGGTTCACAAGTGGTCAACTGATGATCTTCCCCTCATGAAACCAACCTGCTCCACTCCTATTATGAAAGGGAGAACCACACTCAGATGATCAGCCAATAATTTGGCTAAAATGTTAATGCTGTGATTGATTAAAGAAATGGGTCTATAACTTGAGACCAGGTCCAGTGGCATATCTGGTTTGGGCAATAAAACAATTAGAGCTTCAAAAAGGAAAGGAATGGACCCTTGACCAGAAAGAAGAACTTGGAAAAGTGACAATAAAATAGGGGTTAGTTGCTTGGAAAATACTTTATAGAAATTGACGGAAAATCCGTCAGGACCAGGAGTTTTATCGGATGGCAAAGATTTAATTACCATAGCTATTTCTTCCTCAGAAATAGGAGATATTAATGCAGCTTGTTGAGAGTTAGTAAGGGAGAGTAATTGAAAATCTCCCAAATATTTTTTAAAATCCTCCTCGGAAGGGGGATTTACCATGGGGCCATATAGATCCCGGAAATAACAAGTAAATACATCAAGTATCTTTGAAGGTGAAGTTTTAGAGGGGCCTCTTCTAAAGAACGAATGACTGCAATGAATCTAGCTGATTATTGCTGTTTAACATGCATTGTCAACAACCGCCCCGCCTTCTCCTCTTGCTCTGTATAAACTGTGTTTGTTCTCAAAATAGCAAACTCCGCTTGCTCCCTTAACAAGTCAAGATAAGCATCCCTTACTTTAACTAAATCCTGCTTAAAGGTTTCTTAGGAGGTAGGGGAAATACAGGATTCCATATCCCTAATTTGGGACAGAAGACGAGAAGCTTTATTTTCTCTTTCCTTTTCTAAGTTAAGCCAATTAAAATCCCCTTCAAGAAAGTCTTTAAAGTGTACCATTCCACATCAGGTTGCAATGTAAAATGAATATTTAAAGCCATAAACTGTTGCATTTGGGATGTTATATAATCAATCTTATCGGGTTCCTTGAGAATTTGATTATTCAACTTCCATTTGCCCCCCTTTTTAGGTAAAGAGGACAGGGAAATTCGACATACTACCGCTGAATGATCCGAAGGTGGGCCTGAGGTAATACTAGAATCTAAAACCCCAGACAAAAGTGTTTGAGAAATAAAAATGTAGTTGATCCATGAAGAAGTGCCATGGACTTGTGAAACAGAAGTGTATTCCCGCACTTTGGGGTGAAGTACACGCCATACGTCACAGTGCCCTGCAGAGTCTGCCAGGTCCCTGAACGATCTTTGGGCAGGAGAAAGACCCTGTCGAGAACGGCCAGACCTATCTACAGATGGATCAAATACCAATTGAAATGACCCCTTATAATCATAGGGATACCCAAAAAAGGAGTGAGAACTTCCAAAATTTTCATAAAGAAACTCGGAGTATGAGTATTGAGACCATAGATGCTACCCAGTACAATATCCAAGGTATACAACCTACCCTTCACAAACAAAAACCTTCTGGAAGGATCAGAAATACATTGGATAGGTCTAAAAGGAAGCGATCTATGTAGAAGAATCATGACCCCCCTACTTTGGGTACTACCCTGTGCAGCGAATATCTGACCCACTTGCTGTCTTCTCAACTTATCTGCTTCATCATTAAATAAGTGCATTTCTTGTAAAAACATAACTTCAGCTTTTAGGTGACTAAGAAATTTCAAAATCTTATATTGTTTAGTCTTGTGCCTAGCCCCTTTAACATTCCAGGTGGTAAACTGAATATTGCTAGCTGTTATCCATTAAGACCCTAGATAACTTCATAGAGTTTCTCCTGTACTCATATGCAGCATTCTTGCTACACTTTGTGAAACTTCTGCTGCACTTAACCACCCACCACCCACCTCCACCCCTACTCACCCAAAACCCAATAACAAATCCACATGAAATCAGCCCCAATATCCCACGATAAACCCCAACCCCCTCCCACTCCCACCTTTTATTTTCATGGTACATGATGAACAGCTCACCTAAACTTCTCCTTACCACCCAATCCCCCCGCCTTCTGTTACTAAATTAACTGCGCTATTATACCATCTATGTCTATCTTAATCAAACAGTGCAAAAGTACAATTAAACAGTAGTTGTCCATATACAGCATATCTCAAGGCACCAATGTAAGAGAATGAAAAGCCCTCCAAACTCTGCCAAAGGGAGGGAATTAAATAATAAGAGAGAGTGGCCCCCTCAAACCCTAGAAATGAGTTTCATCTTCCCCTTTCAGATCAACGGGAAGAAGGAGGGGGTCCTGAAAGAAATTAACCAGTGATGTCTACTAAAGCAATAAATTCTATTTGTGTTAAAACTAAACACATAAGGCTTGTGTAAGCAGCCCAGTCAAGTCATAGTTTCGTTGTGTCCTTAAGTATACAAAGAATAACATTTTTAGACATATATCCCCCTATAGATAACAAAAAAAGAAGAAGATTTATCGCTATCAGAAGTCTTTCCCTGCAGGTGAACATTAACTGTATAACATTTAACGGACTACAGTCTCCGGTGCCATCTAGTGGTGAAAGATCTGAACTGCATAATCGAGTTACATCTTAAATGCCAGTACTTTCTTGAGAGAGAGAGAGCTATTTGGTCCATCGCTTCAACTTCTCATTACCAGATCAAAATTAACTTGAAGCAACAGATAGCAGCAAGATGAAAAAACAGCTCAGCTTCCTGGCTGCACCTTCTATTTGAACAAGACTCGAGACCTCGGGAGCTATGAGGCAATATTGGCTGGTCAGTCACAATTTTCTTTAATTTAGGGACCTGGCTGACACACATTTAGCTACTGTGATGAATTCCAAGGCAAAACATTACAGCTAGCCCCCTTAACACTTATAAAATGAAGGAAACGAAAGGAGGCACAGACAACATCAAACTCAGGTGAACTAAGCTCCCACCATTCGCAAGCCTGTGAAGGTGGATTCAAAGTCAGATGTTGAATACTATAGCTACAGCTCCCATCCAAACACTTCCAGCTCCTGACTCAAGGAGTTCTAAACAAATCTGGGAGTACTGACTTGAGACCCACAGCCACAGATTCTGCATTTTCATATGTTATCCAAGAGCCAGCAACTAATACTTGGAATCTGGCCGGATAGTTAATTTTAAACTTGATTTCTGCAGCTATTAGCTTCATGGCTATAGGATGATAGGTGGCTCATTTCTGGTGCACTGAGAAAGGTAGATCCTGTACAACCCTCAGTTTAATTCCTTCCCACTTAAGTTCCTTCGTTTCTCGAACTTTGGACATAAAATACTGTTTCTCATGAAAATTCAAAAAATGGAAAATGAAGGTTCCGGGGGCAGCTCCTTACAATGGCATTGGTCACAGCACTCTATGGGCTCTTTCAATAATGTATTCGGAGCCGAAAGGGGTAGGACCAGCAACTCTCTCTATGAAATTTTTAGTAAACTTGACCGGGTCTATGCCTTCTTCCTGCTCAGGTAAGCTTATTATCACCACATTATTGCAGCAACTACGTCCCTCAAGGTTCTCTATTTTACTTTCCACCCTGGCTAGTCATTGCCTTACTGCCACCAGCTCAGGGTCAAGTTGCTCTTGCTTTCGCTGTAGCGAATATGTGTGGGCTTCATTATCTGATGTCCTCTGTGAGAGGGATTACAGGATGCTAGAAATACTTTTAATTTCTCCCGTGATGCTCTGGATTTCCACTTTCAAAGGGTGAAACTCCTCCAAAGATTTAGTGAGGGTGAGAGGTTCCAACTCGGTATTCCCGACACCAGCAGTCTTCATCTGAAGCGCAGTAGAGGCCTTAGGCTTCTTCTGGGCCTTCTCAGGAGTTGCAGGAGGGGTATGCTTTGGGGTATTTTTGTTCATTTCTGTTTCCATCCAGCAACTGTCAGGTAAGCACCGATTGGTAAGAAAACTTCCACCACTTGCTGATTAGTTAACTTCTCTAAACGAGTTTAATCTGCGTAAACAATTGACGGTGGGGCAGGACCTCATAAAGGAGAGTGCTACTCAGTGGACTGCATCACGTGACTCCCCTCTAAACCTAAATTCTTGTGATATCTTGAATTCTGATCTTACTGCAAATTTTCTGAAGGAAGAATGGCTGTGTGTAATTCATATTAACATCTGTAGCTTGTTAAAAAAGATTTAACACCTGAGAGAATAGACTATTAAATATAGTCCAGATGTGATTATAGTCACAGAATCCTAGCTGAATGATAAGATTGCGGATGATATGGTATATATAAATGGTTATAACTTGTGGAGGAAAGATCGAACAAAGAGGGGAGAGTTATTTATGCCCTTAGCTCCCTAACTGTGTCAATACTTATGAGTCAACAGGATTGGTGTGGTTCTGAAGTCTTTTCATTACTATTTAACTTCCCTTTTAATAAGCCTTTATTATTACTGGGTATGTATCAACCACCAAAAGCCAGTTTTGAAGTGTTTCACTTATTGCAGAAACTTCTGGGGGAATACCTAATTATCCACAAGATTCTTTTGATTGGGACCTTAATGTAGATTGGAAAATGGTGGAGACTAACCATAGTATTGTAGAGATGGGCACCTTTTTGGGTATGACCCAGTTAATAACAGATGTAACTAGAATTAATACTAAACAACCAAATTCCTCTACAATTTTGGACCTACTGTTTACTACGGACCCAGAGAAGTTTGTGGCTAGTGGTGTGCTCCCAGACTCCCTTTCGGATCACCGGATGATATATGGTATAAGAAATCAAAAGAAATTAAGAAAGCCAGAGAAAATAGTTCAATATAGATGATTTAAAAATTATGATTATATAACATTTATGCTAGAGTTAGAAGAACATAACTGGGAGAGGTTAGAATTGGTCCCTGTTGTTAATGATGTCTGGATAATGTTTTATGGTGATTTTTTGACACTATGTAATAGGCATGCACCATTTAAAATTAGGAAATTAAAGTCTAATAATGTTTCTAGGTATATTCCTTATCTTTTTAAATTAAAGAAACAATGAGACAGGGCATAGAAGGTGGCTAAATCCTCAAAAAAAATGTAGATTGGGAGAAGTATAAACAATTTTAAATCATCATAACTATGAACTTAGGAAAGTTAAACAAGATTATTATAATAGGGAATTAACAACTAATTTGACTGATAACTCAAGGGAATTTGGAGAAGTTCTAAAAAAGGTTAAGGGAGAACAACATTTACGTTACCCTGACAATTTTGAGACTGAGAATGAGAAAATTCCATTGGGTTTACAGGTGGTAAATAGTTTTAATGACTATTTTACAACTATGGTCACGGTGGCTTCATCACAAAGCACAGTAAACCCTCCCCAAAAAAATTCCCCCAAAAAGATACAGAAGTTGAGATTGAAAAGTGTAAGGAGTTTGTTTTGAATTTGTATCACCACTAGATGTACAAGATGCACTAGTTAGAATAAATACCAGGAAAGCAGGGGGTTTAGATGTGACTCCTAATATTCTCTTGAAATATGCTGCTCCTGTTATTTCTCACCCTTTGTCCAGTGTTTTTAGCATGTCACTTATATGTGGGGAGATTCCTGAGATGTGAAAATTGGCTAAGGTAATTCCAATTTTTAAAAATGGGTCTAGAGCTCTGTTAGAGAATTACAGGCCCATTTCATTATTACCGATAGTGGCTAAAGTGTTTGAAAAGCTGGTAGCCAAACAACTTCAGGCATTTCTGGAAAAAAAGAAGGCTAATTAATAAATTCCAGTCAGGGTTTAGACCTTTACATGGTACAAATTCTGCCCTATTGAAAGTTACTGGGAACATTGCAAGTGCTCTGGACAGGGTGATGTCAGTGAGGACAATTTTTATAGATTTATCAAAGGCCTTTGATGCCCTAAAGCATGACATCCTCCTGTCCAGACTACCTGCTTTGGGTATATCCACAAATATAGTAAGGTGGTTCAATGCTTATTTATCTGGAAGGAAACAAATGGTATCAATTAATGGTTGAGAATCTGGACTTGGGGTAATTATTTCCAGAGTGCCCCAGGGATCCATTTTGGGCCCAATATTAATCAATCTGTATATGAATTATCTTGTTTTAACCCATCCTGATGTACAATGTCATTTATATGCTGACAATACCTTTATTTATGGGGAAGGCACATCGGTAATGCAAATAGAACCTATTTTGCAGGATGCATTTGATGAGTTACAGGCATTTTATTGTGAGTCTAAATTGTTTTGAACTAAAAAAAAAAAAACAGGTTATATTGTTCTCCAAAGAGAATAGTGTAACCTATTCTGAGTTAGGTTTGAACACAGTAACTAGAGATAAAATCATTCTTGAACAAGTGCAATACTATAGATATTTAGGAATGTACCTAGACAGATCACTCAGGTGGGTTACCCATATAGAACATGTAATAAAAAAAGTTGATAGATGTTTGGGTGCATTATATATAATTAGAAACTGTATGAATGAGAGGTAAGGAGGCATGCAGTTACAACTGTAGTGATACCACTTCTGGACTATGGAGACATAGTCTATATGGGGGCAACCTCTACCTAGTTATCTAAGATATATGTTCTTTTCAATAAAATAGCAAGGTTTGTCTTGAATGTTCCAAAGAGAACTCACAGAAGTGAGCTATATCAGTCCCTGAATTGGATGTATCCAAATGATACAAGGTCTTTTTATGCTTTGTTGTATATGGTTAATTCAGTTAGGTGTAAAGTACCTGAATATATTACTGATGAACTTCAGGTTAGGATGGTAAGAGGAGGACTGCGCTCTGCCAAAGGAATGGAATATGAACTGCCTAGAAGAAGGTCAGACCTAGGTAGAGTGCATTTCTTCTTTTAGGGTCCTTATATATAGAATTCATTGCCACTTTATCTTAGGCCAATTAATTTTAGCCCTTGTATAGGAGAAATAAAAAGATGGTTTGAAATTGAAGGTAATAAAAGGTTTAATAGTGAGCCACCATGAATATTATGTATTAAATAAGCTGAAGGTTTGCACATGTATGTGAACGAATGTGACCTGTGTTTGTCTATGCAGATCTATCATATAGATCCTAAGTAGTTAATTGTAATTAAGTATTTGTGATTTTTTTTAAATAATTGGTATGACGTTAGTCTATACTGTATGTCTATTATATATATGTAATATTTGCTGTAGCAATTTTTTATATATACTGTAACCAGGAATAATTACATTAAGGACCTCACTGGAAATGAGCTTGCCTCAGTTGAACCTCTTATTATTTTCCTTGTTAATTGAATAAAAATGTTTACTTTACTACAACTACTACTACTAATTGGATTCACTTCAGGCCTTACCCAGAAATTATTTAATAAATTACCAAAAATAATACAAATTCAGATATTTAGCCAGCCTGGTGATGCTGAGGGCTGAGGCACTGGATGCCTTACCTCACTCTATGCCAGTGACCTGTGCTTGAGAATGAGCATGGGCCACATGTGGTTGGTAGGAGAGGAGAAGGCTAGAGCATCTGAGGGACTGCTTTCCTTCTCTGGGGAGTGGGGAGGCCAGTGGTGTGCTCTAATCTGGCCCCTAGCAGAAGCTTGGGGCGGGCAGCATGCCAACACTGAAGCCAAGGGGTGGAGATGGGAAATACCTGGAGGAAGAGCATGTGGACATCTTTGCACTCCCCTCATTGGTGTCAGTGCATGCCTGTTCTGGGGGGAGTCCAACCATAAATCCAGGAAAATGGTCTCAGTTGCTCCAGAGTGAACGGCTGCCCACCGCATGCCATGACCCTGAATGGCTCATCCCGGATGCTGGATCCTGTTCGAGGTGAGTTGAGTTGGGGGCTCCTCATCACCCTGTTATGGAGGGGAAACCATGGGGAAGATGGAGGTGCAGCCTGATGTCAGGGTACGGGGCTACATAGGTAGCCACAGATGTAAGCTGACTCGAACCGAGGGGAGTGAAAGTTACATGTAAAAATTCAGATATCATATTATTCTATACTCTGCAGATTCAAAATCATGGCAATAACATTGCTTTCCACACTTATAGTTAAATGAAAAATACATAATTTATTTACACCTATATAATAATTCTAAATATTCCTCATTAGCATACATATCAAGCATAACTGTAAACAGGCAGAGAACACCAAGAAGAAGGAGCTGCTGTTATAACTATACTTCTCTACTGGGACTAAAGAACTAGAACTCAACTACTGGGACCTTCAATTTAGGGTAAAAACAAAACAAAAAACAAAAACAAAGTTAATGTGTTTGTCTGAATTGGCTGAAGTGAATTGTAATCTGTGCAGCCATCTAAACGTTTGTCTCAGGTGGCTGAAGGGAATTGGTTTCTGTGCAATTACTAAGTGTAGAAAGAGCTGTGAAGTAGGGGGAGTGGCTTAGTTAGAAGGAAGCCAGGTTGAAGCCAAATTTAAACATTGCCCTAGATAGCTTCAGCCAGAAGACAGGCAGAGAACACCAAGAAGAAGGAGCTGCTGTTATAACTATACTTCTGTACTGGGACTATATTGCCCTCTATCCTTCCCCCTCCACCCCCCCCACCCTAAGCCAGTTCTATTTTTATAAGCACAGGATTTGACTGACATCAGAAACTTCCTGTTTGGGAGCAGAAAGTGAGTGATCACAGAGCCACAAAAGGCTCACCATCATAGAAGGAAAAGAGTAGCTCTCTGTCCCCCCCAGCTGCTGGAGGTCTGAATCTGAGCAGTAAGTAGACTACTGAGAAATGTAGGAACTACTTGACTCAGAAAAGAAAGATCAGGAGCTTAAAGGGCACAGAGGTATTAACTAAGTAGGGAGGTGAAAAAAAGGGGGAAACAGTAAATATTCCCAACAACAGTTAAGGGACCAGAAATAAGACATGATGGGAGTGGTGCAGTGCAGTGGCTGTGGAGCAGCAGTCTTCCGGGAGACATTCTGGAGGATGCGATGTGTCCCATCTGCAGGCACCTCTCTGGGCTGAGAGAGGAGGTTGCTCACCTCCAGTCTGAGTTGGCCAGGAATTGGGGGACCTCCTCTCCCACCCAGGGACCAACAGGGCCACTGCCGTTGTCTCAAGGGTTGCAAAGAAAGTGGAGCAGTTGGACCACAGTGGGCTCAGGTTGGGTGAGAGTGGTGGAACAGAGGTGCATCCCGCCAGTTGTACCTCTCCACAATTCATATGCCGTTCTGGCAAAGTGTGGTTCCTCTATGGAGGCACCCACAGTGGAGAACAAGGAGGATGCTGGGAACTTCCACAAAGGAGACCCAGAGGAGGGTGGCATGGGACCCCACAGGGGAAGGAAACAACTCCTGGTGGGGTACTCCATTGTTAGGAGGGTAGAACTGGGGCAGAAGGGGAAAGTGAGTTAAGGTGCCTGCCTGGCACCATGCCTTGGAGAGACAGGGAGTGAATCCTCAGGATCACTGGAACAGCTGCACAGGGGAGGGAGCTGGATGTTATTGTCAACCTAGGGACAAATGACCTGGCTGAGAAAGGGATCCAAACACTGCAGGAAGAGTTTGTGGAGTTGGGGAGGGGCCTTAGACAAGTAGTATGCATGGTAACCTTCTCGGAGGTGCTGCCTGTCTATGGCATGGATGAGGCTAGGGTGCTCCACACCATGGGATTCAATCAGTTATTGAAAAACTGGTGCAGAGCTCAGGGATTTGGCTTCATTGGGAACTGGGGATCCACCTGGACTGATGCAGACCTATACTGGTGTGATGGTCTGCATCTGTCTAGGAAGGGAACCAGGATCCTAGATGATAGGTTTAAATGCTTCATTGGCAAGCATTTAAACTAGCCAAGGGGGGAGGCACTGGAAAGGAGCAGTGAAATCCTAGCCCCCCCAAAAAAAATCAGGGTAGAAAATGAGGTAAACATCAAGATAGAAATGTCAATAGAGAGAAGGGCAGGGGTAAATGGAGAAAATGACAAAGGCAATAAGTACAGAGATGGGGCAAAAAGGGGTAAGGCCATCAAGAAATGGAGGGTAATGAGTACCAAAGCCTGTAGTCTGGACAACAAGCTCCCTGAACTGGTGGTCTTGATGGAAGAGGGATGCCTAGATATTGTAGCAGTCAGAGAAACATGGTGCACAGAGAACCATGACGGGGATGTTAACATACCAGGGTACACAACCTACAGGAGAGACAGGGAGGGTAGAAGAGAGGGAGGAGTAACTCTCTATGTAACGGAAGGGATAAAAGCAACTGACCAAAAAAGTAAACAGGGAGGAGAGGAGGCACTGTGGGTCACCTTAGAGACTAGAAATGGCACCACAATCTGCACAGGGGCTGTATACAGACACCCATGTCAGGGAGAGGAAATGGTCAAGGATGTGATAGAAGGCATCCTTAGGATGGCAAAGAAAGGGGAGATACTGTCAATGGGGGACCTGACTATGCCAGATGTTAACTGCAGCAGCTTTGCTGCAGCCACATCCAAGAGCAGGGCCATTCTCGATACCCTACACGTGGCATGCCTCAGACAGCTAGTTTTGGAACCCACTCATGAGGGAGCAATCTTAGACCCTGTACTTTCAAATGGGGACAGTGAGAGGATCTCAGATCTAGAAGTGGGTAGCCATCTGGGAACAAGTGACCACCAAACAGTGTGGTTCATGATAAACCCAGCTACAAAGTCAAGCCATACAAAAATGAGGGTACTGGATTTCAGGATGGCTGACTTTGGCAAGATGGAAGAATGCCTTAGAAAAGCACTAGCAAACAGGCTAGAAGAAGGGGTGGAGCAACAATGGGGAAACATCAGAACTGCCATCACAGAGGCAACAAGCCTTTGTGTGAAGCAAATAAATTAAAATGAAAGAAAAAGCCACTATGGTTCTCAAAAGAGGTGGCGGAGAAGGTTAGGAGAAAAAGATAGCATTTAGGAAGTATAAGGAAACACAGAAGGAAAAGGACAGAGAACTGCACCAGTTAAGGCAGATCGAAGCAGGGAGGGAAGTCAGAATAGCAAAGGCCCACACTGAGGAAAAAATATCCAACTTAGTTAGGAAGGGGGATAAAACCTTTTATAGGTACATCAGGGAGTGTAGAAAGAAAAAGGTAGGGATAGTGAGGCTGACTAGAAAGGACAGTGGGTGGGCAGAGAGGGACAGTGAAAAAGCAGGGATACTGAATGGGTACTTCTGCTCAGTATTCATAAAAGAGGAGGAGGGGGGAGGTGCCTAATCCAATTAACAGAAGCACTCTGGATAGGGGGGTTGATCCCAGTCCTTTCACAGAAGAAAGGGTTGTAAAAGAACTCCTAAAACTGAAGGTGGACAAAGCAATGGGGCTTGATGGAATTCACCCCAGAATTCTAAGAGAATTAAGGGGAGAACTAGTGACACCAATAATTACCCTTTTTAAGAAATCGTGGGAGGATGTTGTGGTACCTGAGGACTGGAGGAAGGCAGATGTGATTCTTCTTCACAAAAGTGGGAGCAAGACAGAGGCAGGAAACTACAGGCCTGTCAGTTTGATCTCTGTGGCAGATAAAGTAATGGAATCACTTCTGAAGGAAAGAATTGTTGAGTACCTAGAGGAAGTAGGGTACAGGACCCAGGGCAGCATGTGTTCACAGTGGGAAGGTCATGTCAGAAGAATCTAATTGATTTCTTTGACAGGGTGACCAAAGTAGTAGACCAGGGAGGGGCTGTGGAACTGGCCTACCTAGACTTTAGCAAGGCATTTGACACAGTCCCACACAAAAGATTAATAAGCAAATTAACCAGCCTGGAAGTGGGTCCTAGGGTGGTGGCCTGGGTAAAACATTGGCTGGACAACAGGACACAGAAGGTAATTGTAAATGGAGTCCACTCTGAAGAAGGAGGGGTTACTGGTGGGGTACCACAGGGTTCACAACTGCCTTCCTCCAGTTCTCAGGTACCACACCATCCTTCCATGATTTACTGTATTAAAAAGGGTAGTCAGTGGTGTCACTAGTTCTCTACTTAATTATTTTAGAATTCTGGGGTGAATTCGATCAGGCCCCATTGCTTTGTCCACCTTCAGTTTTAGGAGTTCTTTCAGAACCATTTCTTCTGTGAAAGGACTGGGATCAACCCCCTATCCAGAGTGCTTCTGTTAATTAAATTCAGCACATCCCCCTCCTCCTTTTTTGTGAATACTGAGCAGAAGTATTTGTTCAGTATCCCTGCTTTTTCACTGTCCCTCTCTGCTCTCCCACCGTCCATTCTATTCAGCCTCACTATCCCTCCCTTTGTCTTTCTACGCTCCCTGATATATCTATAAAAGGTTTTATCTCCTTCTTATCCAAGTTGGCTATCGTTTCCTCAGTTTGGGCCTTTGCTATTCTGACTACCCTCCCTGCTTCCTTCTGCCTTAACTGGTACAGGTCTCTGTCCTGCTGCTTCCGAGTTTCCTTATACTTAATAAACACTATCTTTTTCTCCCTAATATTCACCTCTACCACTTTTGAGAACCATAGTGGCTTTTTATTTAATTTTGATTTATTTATTTGCTTCACACAAAGGCGTGTTGCCTCTGTGATGCAGTTTTGATGTTTCCCCATTGTTGCTCCACCCCTCCTTCTAGCCTGTTTGCTAGTGCTTTTCTAAGGCACTCTCCCATCTAACCAAAGTCAGCCCACTTGAAGTCTAGAACTCTCACTTTTGTATGGCTTGATTCTGTAGCTGAGTTTATCATGAACCACACTGTTTGGTGGTCACTTCTTCCTAGATGGCTACCCACTTCTAGATCTGAGATCCTCTCACTGTCCCCATTGAGAGTACAAGGTCTAATATTGCTCCCCCATGAGTGGGTTCCAAAACTAGCTGTCTGAGGAATGCCACCTGAAGGGCACCAAGAATGGCCCAGCTTTTGCATGTGGCTGCAACAAAGGTGCTCCAGATAACATCTGGCATATTCAGGTCCCCCATCAAAAGTATCTCCCCTTTCTCTGCCATCCTAAAGATGCCTTCTATCATATCCTTGTCCATTTCCTCCCCCTGACATGGGTGTCTGCATACAACCCCAGTGCAGATTGTGGTGCCATTTCCAGTCTCTAAGGTGACCCACAGTGCCTCCTCTCCTCCCTGTTTACTCTTTTGTTAAGTTGCTTATATCCCTTCTTTTACATAGAGAGCTACTCCTCCCCCTTTTCTACCCTCCCTGTCTCTCCTGCTGGTTGTGTACCCTGGTATGTTAACATCCCCATCATGGTTCTCTGTGCACCATGTTTCTCTGACTGCTACACTATCTAGGCATCCCTCTTCTACCAAGGCCACCAGTTCAGTAAGCTTGTTGCCCAGACTACAGGCTTTGATACTCATTACCCTCCATTTGTTGATTGCCTAACTCTTTTTTTTCCCCATCCCTGTCCATACTGCGTTTGTCATTTTCTCAATTTCCCCTGCAATTATCCCTATTGACATCTCTAGCTTGGTGTTTACCTCACTTACTACCCTGATTTTTTTGGGGGGGCTAGGATTTACCTGTTACTTTCCAGTGCCTACCCCCTTGGTTAGTTTAAATGCTTGCCAATGAAGCATTTAAACCTATCACCTAGGATCCTGGTTCCCATCCTGGACAGATGCAGATCATCATACCAGTATACTTCTGCATCCCTCCAGGTGAACCCCCAGTTCCCAGTGAAGCCAAATCCTTGTGTTCTGCACCAGTTTTTCAACCACTGATTGAATCCCATGGAGTGGAGCACCCTAGTCTCACCCATGCCACAGACAGGCAGCACCTCAGAGAAGGTTACCGTGTATGCTACTTGTCTAAGACCCCTCCCCAACTCCAAAAACTCTTCCTGCAGTGCTCTGATCCCTTCCTTAGCCAGGTCATTTGTCCCTAGGTTGACAATAACATCTAGCTGCCTCCCCTGTGCAGCTGTTCCGGTGATCCTGAAGATTCGCTCCCTGTCCCCCAAGCCATGGCACCAGGCAGGCATTTTACTTCCCTCTCCCCTTCCTCCTCCAGTTCTACCTTCCTAACAATGGAGTCCCCCACCATGAGTTGTTTCTTTCCCCTGTGGGATCCCATGCCACCCTCCTGTGGGTTTCCTTTGTGGAGGTTCCCAACATCCTCATTGGTCTCTACTGTCGGTGCCACCATAAAGGAACCACATTTTTCCAGAATGGCATATGAATTGTGGAGAGGTACAACTAAAGGGATGTGCCTGTGTTCCACCACCCTCACCCTCCCTGAATCCACTGTGGTCCAACCGCTCCTCTTTCTTGGCAACCTTTGAGGCAACAGCTGTGGCCCTGGTGGTCCCTGGGTGGGAGAGGAGGTCCCCCAAATCCTGGCCAACTCTGCCTGGAGATGAGCAACCTCCTCTCTCAGCCCAGAGAGGTGCCTGCAGATGGCACAACACCGCATCCTCCAGAATGTCTCCCGGAAGACTGCTGTTCCACAGCCACTGCACTACAATACTCCCATCATGTCTTATTTCTAGCCCCTCAACTGTTTTTTTGGAATACTAAATCTCTCCTCTGTTTGTTTATTTAACTTTTTTCTCCCTACTTACTTGCCCTTTAAGCTCCTGATCTTCCTGTTCTGAGACAAGATGTTCCTATATTTCTCAGTAGTCTCCTTGCTTGCTCAGACTCAGACCTCTAGTAGCTGGGGGGGATGGAGACCTACTCTTTTCCTTCGAGGATGGTGACTCTTTGGTGGCTCTGTGATCACTCCTTTCCTGCTCCCAAACTGGAAGTTCCTGTTGTCAGTCAAATCCTGTGCCTATAAAAGTAGAACTGGCTTGGGGGGAGGAAAGGAGGGCAATATAATCCCAGTAGAGAAGTCCGGTCACAACAACAGCTCCTTCCTCTTGGTGTTCTCTGTCCTCTGGCAGAAGCTATCTAGGGCAGTGTTTTTTAAATCTTGCTTTTACCTATGACTTCCTTCTAGCTAAGCCACTCCCCCTACTTTACATCTATTTCTACACTTAGTTAATGGCAGATAACAATTTCCTTCAGCCACTTGAGACAAACACCTACATAATTGCACAGATAAGAATTCACTTCAGCTAACTCAGAAAAACACTCAGACTTTTTTATCCTAAATTGAAAATCCCAGTAGTAGAGTTCTAGTTCTTTAGTCCTAGTAGAGAAGTCCAGTCACAACAGCAGATCCTTCCTCCTGGTGTTCTCTGTTCCCTTGCAGAAGCTATCTAGGGCAGTGTTTAAATCTGCCTTTAACCTGGCTTCCTTCTAGCTAAGCCACTCCCCCTACTTTACAGCTATTTCTACACTTAGTTAATGGCAGATAACAATTCCCTTCAGCCACTTGAGACAAACACCTATATAACTGCACAGATAAGAATTCACTTCAGCTAACTCAGATAAACACACAAACATTTTTTTTACCCTAAATTGAAAGTCCCAGTAGTAGAGTTCTAGTTCTTTAGTCCCAGTACAGAAGTCCAGTCACAACAGCAGCTCTTTCCTCCTGGTGTTCTCTGTTGTCTCTAGATAGGAGTAGTGGGTGATCAACAAGATTAAAAGCCTTCATCAAATTAATAAAGACTGCACCTGTCAGAAGGCTGGAATCCAAGGCAGAGAGAGTATCACTAGTAAACTTAAACAGAGCAGTAGAAGTACTGTGTCTCTTATGGAAGCTGTATTATTTGTCTGAAAGGAGGTTGTATTTCAGCAGAAACTCAGTTGTTTGCATGGCAACCAATTTTTTGAGGATTTTACTTAGGATGGAAAGAATGGATATGGGCCGGTAGTTTGACATGTCTTTGTGGTCACCTTTTTTAAAATTGGGGTTACACGGGTGATTTTCCTGATGTCTGGCACATGACTATTGCAAAGTGACAGGGTAAAGATTCTTGCCAGAGCGGAGGCTATAAAAGGAGCAATGATTTCTAGGAGCCTGAGTTCAAGACAGTCAGAGTTGATACTGGTGCTATCAGAGATGGTATTTAGTACAGTAGTTTTTTAAACATCAAGTCTTGTTAAGGCTTTGAAATGAAAAGGAAGGGCAACTGCCTCAGTGTGGTGAGCACAGCAATGATTGGTAGGTTGTGTTGCAGAGAAAGAGAAAGTGTAATTGGATAGATCAGAGAAATGCCGATTAAAAGAGTTTGCAGTGGTTGCGGGATCATTACAATGTACGCCATTTAGTACCATATCATTGGATGTACTGCTATGCTTAGCACCAAGAAAGACTTTTACATGAGACCAGATTTCCTAGGGTCCCCAGCAGAGTCTATGATTAGACCTTTGCAGTAGGAGACATTGGCATTTCTAAGTAGTTTTTTACATGCGTTACGTTGGGCCATGTAGATATTGTAATCAGCAGAAATTCCTGAGGACTTGAAGCACCTCCAGCTTTTGTCCCTTTCTCAGAGTAAAGCATGAACATCCTTATGCAGCCACCTAGATTATTTACCCCATACATGACAAGTAATTAAGGGGGTGTGCTTATCCTGTAGGGCCCTGAATTCTATAAGGAAGAAAGTAAGATCAGTCTGGGCATCCTGTGCCAAATATAGGTTAGTCCAATCAATTAAAGAGACATCATAAAGAAACTTGCCCTGGTTAAGACTGGCAAAGTTCCTGAAGGTGATGTAACATGAGGGGGAGAAGGAACAAATGAGGGAGTCCAGATACAGACTATGGTGGAGTGGTCAGTTATGGAGTCTGCGAAAGTGCCAGCAGTAGGAATATGATCAGTCTGCTTCATTAAAATCCAGAAGATTACACTGCTGGAGTTAGACTGGGAAGTGGCTCTGGTGGACTCAGTAACTAGTTGATGCAAATTATGGCTTTGAATCAGGAATAGAAGGGAGTTCTGAGTTTTGCCCAAACGATTAAGATTGAAGTTTTCAAGAATGATAACTTCATTATGAACAGTGAGCAGGGCAGTTCAATCAAGTAACTCTTCCAAGCCTGAGGAGCCACTATGGGGAGGTTGTAGGCTCAAACAATGTGATGTTTTTTAGCTCCTAAGTTGAGGGTAGCATGAAGGAATTCACAAAGGGAGGGAGTAGAAGTAGGGATAACAGAGAGGTTGAGATGAGCTTTACAGAGTAAGGCCATCCCACCCACCCATACCTGTTTGGAGGAGGGTCTATCACACCGTAGCTGGTTATAGTTGGGGATGGAAGAGACAGAGTCTGGTATAGCCGGTTTAAGCCAGGTTTCTGATATGCAGAAGATATTGGGTTTATAGAGCCCAACCCAAGCATAAAGTTCTGCTAGGTTATAAACAAGGTTCCTGATATTGTGGCGAGCAATATGGAGACCTTTTACATTGCTCAGGGATGGATCAATGTAAGAGTAGTGCATCAATGGTCCAGGGTTTAGTTTGATTTCCCCAGGCAGAATGAGAGCCAGGAGAAGAAAATACCATAACTTTTGATGAGCAAGAGGAGACAGGGATGGCAAATGAGATATAAAGCATTGTTTTACAGGCATATCCAGCAAGGTACACAGTGACCCTGGGGAGTAGGAGGGGGTTAGATCTAAATGTTTATGAGGTAAGAGAAGGAGGTTAGAGTAGAAAAAGTCTGAGACAGAGGAAGGAGAAGGGGCAGTAGATTGGGAGCGGAAGGAAATTGAGAGCCAGGAGAGAACAATTAGCATTAGAGCAGCAGACAGCTGTACTTTGAGATAGGGAGCCATCAACAGAATACAAAGTAAACAAAGCTAAGGGCACAAACGGGATGCAATTTAAGGAAGAGTAATATTGCAAAGGAGAGAGATGGAGAGACAAATGGTCTGGTGAGCTCTGAGAAGCAGACAATAGATGATATAGGAAGGAGAAAATTAGGAATGAACGTAAAAAATAGAAAAGCTAAGGTGTAACACAGGAAGTGGTATTAGAGACTTACAGAGGGCAAAGAATCAATAGCCCCTTGTGATCATACAATATAAGAAGCAGATGAGAAAACAGACACTTAATCATGTGACTAAGTGTAACTATGAAAGAAAGAGTCCACCTAGGGTGGGCGAGAAGCCAGTGCGATGCGCAACAGGGCAACAGCCTGCTCCGGGGCTCCTGGCATGAAGTCTGTACCTTGTAGATTTCAGCAGCTAAACTCTGAACAACCAGGGTGTTTTGAATCACTTTAGAGGATTTGGCAGATGCTTGTGGGGGTGAGAGTGGTCAGCACATAGCTGGACCAAAGATTCTCACCACAAGGTCAGCTTCCAGGCTTCGTGGGTGGGCAGCTCGGAATCAAGACCGCAGGAGCGTGGCTTGAATGCAGACCCTAGTAGGGCAATGGAGCATGGAGAGGGAAAGGATGCACAAAGTTAAGTGCTGGTAGTGAGGGAAGGGCTTAAAAGAAACAAAAGAACAGGACTAGACTAAAACAATACAGAGAAGGAGAGAGAAAGTAGAGAAGATACAGAATTAGTGCATAATTAATTCATTCTAAGCACTTGAAATATAGCTCAACTCTAAGCAGGCTAAACATTTCAATAGTAACAAGGCTGTACATTAACTGTAAAAAAACTCAGATAGTTCTAAATAGATTAAATAGCATTGGAATATTAGTGGTAGGTAGACAGAAATTAAAATGGGGAGAAAGCAGAACAAGTTAAACAGAAAAAAGGAGTTAAACTGCAGCCAATCCCAAATGGGGCTCATGTAGCAGGAACCAATCAGGAAAAAGATGCAAGAGATTCAAATAGTCTTTGTTCCACTTACAGCTTGCTTCTAGACTCCTGGCACACAATCCATACGTTGTAGATTTTAGTGGCCAAAATTCAAACAACCAGGGAGGTTCAAATCACTGTAGTGGATTTGGCAGATTCTTTTGGGGGTGAGAGCAGTCAGCGTGTAGCTGGACAGAAGCTTCTCACCACAGGATCAGCTTCCAGGCTGGGTGGGTGGGTGGCTCGGAATCAAAACCGCAGGATTGTGGCTTGAATGTGGAGATCCTGCCCTAATAGGGTAATGGGGTCACTTGCTCTAGGGCTCCTGGGGAAAAAGTCAGTACCTTGTAGATTTCAGCAGCTGAAATTTGAACTAATCACTGTAGAGGATTCAGAAGATGCTTGTGGGGGTGAGAGTGGTTGGCATGTAGCTGGAACACAGCTTCTTATCATAGGGTCGGCTTCCAGGCTGGCTGGGCAGGTAGCTCTGAATCAAGATCACAGGAGCGTGGCTTGAATGTGGAGATCATCCCCGCTATAGGGCAATGGAGTAGCTTGCACGGAGGCTCCTGGCACAAAGTCCGTATCTTGTAGATTACAGTGGCTGAAATTCAAACAACCAGGGTGGTTTGAATCACCATAGAAGACTCAGCAGATGCTTGTGGGGGTGAGAGCAGTCAGCATCTAGCTGGACCACAGCTTCTCACTACAGGGTTGGCTTCCAGGCTGGGCAGGCAGGCAGCTTGGAATCAAGACCACAGGAGCACAGCTTGAATGTTACTATGTTACTATAAATACCTGCTTCTGAGGATGTTCAGTAAGCACCAAAAATAGCTGTATGAAATGCAAAAAGAATAATTTTTTCGTATGGACGTTATCCTTTTTTGTGAGAGGAAAATTATTTTCTGTTCTGTCACCATCTTGTTCTCTGCTTTCATAATGCTTGACTCTCATATAGTGTTTAACATGCCATCTGGGCTAGTTCCCAGACTATTTGTAACTGTGGTCTGAAATTTTTATGGTTAAAAGGAGCTGTGGCACAGAGGTGCCTTTGGATACTTTCATTAAGAAATCTTAATCCGTTCCAGAGTTATTTGTTTTTTCTTTTAAATGTATAAATTTTTTTCATGAGCCGTGATACGAAAACACATTCTTTTTCATATTACAACCGATGAAAAAAGATTGTTCCATGTGACCTCACAACTTTTCACTGGTGTCTACTGGTACCTCACAATCTCGGACTGCTGGCCCCATTGCTTTAATGTCTTCTGCGGTTGCGCCCCCACCATCCAATTCTGGGCCTATAATTCCTTTTAATTAATGGCAATTCCCAGTGTCTAGGGCACTCACTACTCTCTCATCACTGTCCTGTGTAAATATTGCAGTTCCCTGGTGTGTAGTGGCACCCCTCACCCTCCGACCTATCTCCCCATAAAAATTTATTAATATTTAATTACAGTGACACTGGGGGTGCTCGACACCCCAGTATCTGCACCCAGTAACTAATCCCCCCAATGGTGTATGCTTCCCAGACCTTTCTTGTGAATATACCCACCACCCCAAACATAACACTGACACTGGGGGTGCCCGATCTCCCAGTGTTGTGATTTCTTAACAAAAAAGGCACAAGCCTATTTATTGGATTTTTTTTTTGAAATTATATTTCTTTATTATTTTATATAAAGGCAATATACCTGACAGAACATTACACGGATTGCATATTATGACCAATGACATAAACTGTATAGCAACTGCAGAGTGACAGTATATAACATTTTACAGAAATCCCTGAATCCGGAAAAACAATGAGAAATACCCCCCTACCCCCTGACCCAGATCCCCCAAGCCCCCATCCCTCCTCCCCCAGGGTGTGCCTTCTATAAAGGAAAAAGAAAAAAAAGAGAAAAGAGAAGAAAAGGGAAAAAAGGGAGCTGATCCTGATACATATGAGATGCATAAAGGTACATCAGCTGCCGAGGTAGCTAGAGGTGTACCCAACAGGACATTAATTCGAATAAAGAGCATATAATTTGCCCCATTTCCACTCAAACAAAACCAGACACTTCTGAGAACTTGCTATTAACCTTTCAGTTCGAAAGCAGAGAGAAATTTCACTGATCCATTCTGCATATGAGATAACCAATTGGTCCATCCAATGGCTAAGGACCAATCTTTTGATGACCATCGAGATTAAAGCCATGTAGAATCTGCCCTCCATCACTTGTATATTAGAAAACATCCCTAAGATACAAACTTCAATAGTGAATAAATCATCAAGGCCCACTAGAGGGTCTCAGTTAGATTGGATGGACTGCTATAAGGGAGCCACCTTCTTACAATATCAGAAAATGTGTACCAGGTTCCCTTCCACTGTGCCACACCTTGTGCATAGAGTTGAAGATAATCTATTTAATTTAATCAGTTTAACTGGGGTGCAATACATGTTGTTCAATATATGGTACTGAGTGAGCCTATGTCTGTCTTGAGAGAGATACCAATATGTATCTACCCAAATCGATTCCCAATTTAAAAGGGAGTCTGGCAGAAAAGAGGACCAGCATTTGGAACCAGTCAGGGAGTCCGGGAATTTAGTGTCCAGTAGGAAAGAATAAAATTTAGAAATACTATGGGGCTTAGTTGCCTGTTCCTGTATCTGGTTTAGGAAGGGTTTAATTTGAGAAGATGTGGGATTGGAGCCGAAGCTGGAAGCCACTTGATGTCGTAACTGAAAAACTTTAAAGATGTGCTTCTGAGGAACATTATATTTGGTCAGAACCTCCCCGATTTATTGAACTTATTATTTATGTTTTATTTTTATTTTTTAACCTGTAAAAGGAAAAAATTCCAGCAATGTCTTTTATGGATGATTCTCTCTCTCTCTACTTGATCCTCCCACTCAGCACCCTTCCCAAGCCCATACTTACCAAGCAGGAGTCGAGTACCGTCTTCTTCTCTGGACCACAGAAACATCTTCATTCTTCAAAGCCAGACCGTGAACAGAAGAAACAAAGTATGTGCTTCAATGTACAGTATTTCAATGAGGTTTTCAACTTAGTGGCATAACTTGGCCATTTTGGCATAGTTTTGGGCCAAATTTCAAGATTCCTTTTTTGGGACTCCACCTCGTGAACAATTGCACTCTCATTAGGCAAATGTGTCCTGAAAGATGATTTCACAGTGCCTCCTTGAAATCATCCTTCAGACAGGAGCTGAAATTTTTTTCTGCCCTTGTTCATGAGGTGGGATCATAAGAAGGAGTGTACTGACCACACATCCACACCACAAGAGCAAAGACCATCACAGTGACAAAATTCAATGAAAAGTGTTGGGTTGCTGTGATGGTCCTCGCAGACACTGGAGGTGCATCTCCTGGTATGTCACCCCCTCCCTGAGACAACTCTGACTTGGAGTTGTATAATTAGAGAATGGGGGTGTGGGGTGGAGCCCCCACATGTGGGGTTGGGGCACATCCTCCCCAAAGAAAACACACCGACATCCCCAACAGTACAATGCCGACACTCGCCATTGTGTCTGTCACTGTCAGGGATGTCGCCCCGGTATAGGTAAACCATAAGAAGGCTACGTTGAACATTTGCTGTAAAAATATTTAAAAAACAACGTTATGACTCTACATTGACTTTTGCAAATGCAGGCACATAACTTTGCTAATTTTAATATTTTACCCCAAATTTACAACATAGCCATTTCTTTACAGCACCTTATCAATGTGATAGCTGTCATTTTTCAAACCTTGCCCAAAATGTCTTTTAGTGCCCCTGCCACAGAATTATGCTGTGGTAGTGTGGAGTGATATTTTGGTGGGGATTTGACAATTTTTACTACCGGGTTGATGAGGTGGGGTAATAAGAAGGCTAAGTTGATAATTTGGTTGGTGGTGGCCACAAATGGAAGTGCAGGGCCTGGAGGGTCCTGTGCTTCCCCATAAATATGCATATCTGCACTTATGGAGGGATGGGAATGCAGGGCCCAGTGGGCCCTGTGCTTCATTAGACAAATAAGGATATGATTACACTATCTGAAAAAGTATGGATGCATGAAAGAACAATGCCTGAAGGTCCTTGCACTTGCAACAGAAAAAATAGCTATACAACTGTCTATCTCAAAAAGTAAGGAAATTCTTTGCAAAGAACTCTGTTAATGCAACATTTAGGGTTTAGGCTAAAGAGACAAAAGTAGGAAAACATGATTTAATGTTTACAACCCAAAAAAAAACAAAGACAGCCCTAAAGGAAATTAGGGGTGGAGTCCTGCTGGAAATTGTCAATCCTAAAGCTCACCCCAGTCTATGCACCCCAAAAACACACACATTTAATGGGGTGAGCTTTAGGGTTGACAACCCCTATGAAGACTACACCCCTGATTTGCTTTAGGGGTGCCTTTGGGGTTTTAGGGTTGGAAACCCTAAAGCCACGTTTCTCTACTATTGCTGCTTTAGCCTGAACCCTAAATGTTGCATTAACTGAATTTTTTGCAAAGAATATCTGTGTGTGTGTGTGTGTGTGTGTGTGTGTGTGTGTGTGTGTGTGAGATTTGATATTATTATCATCTCCCAGATAACCAGTGAAGGACAACTAACTGGGACACCATCAAAGGATTATTTTTTATATCTTGTTTTTAAAGCCCCACCCTTGCCTACAGCATTCTTATACTGTACTGAAGCATTGGTGATCGAGTGATTGGCTTCTGTGCAGAAAAGTCATATGATCCCCTTATGAGACTCCTCACATCACTACCATAGCTGATTGTGCACCCCAGAGTCAATGTGAAAGGTCTAAGATTGGAGATGAGGATCACATTTTATTTGTCCCTCTGGCAGCAAGTGGATTCCTGCTATACCATTGAATCAATCCTTTCTTGGTTTGCTTCAAAAAAAGTCCAATGTAAATTCTTTTATAAAAGTTTCTGTGTTTATCTTTACCAACATTTTTGCCCTTAGTATTATGACTTTCCTTGATAATGTTCAAATTTTCTAGGTCAGAAACCAGGAGAAGAATATGCATTTGTATCTCTCTAAAAATATACCAGGTGCCCCAGTTACTATACTGAGCAATTGACGCACATGCACTTTTTCACTGTCCCACATATCCTATTATTTATAAATCTATCATAATTTTTCATGTTCAAGTTCAGTAATTTTCTATAAAAACACATTCTGCCTCAGAAAATACTGGAGAACTGTATTTATGAAAATGCATCTATTGCTACTGTATCTGTCACCCATATGCCATATACATTAACCATTTTTATGAAAGCAGGAACCTGCTGAAGTTTAAACAGTTAATGTACAATATATTCATCAATATATCTTCCCTTTTATTTATCAATGCTCTAAGGTAACATATACTGTAGGTTACCATGCAAAGTCACAGTAGTTTGGAACATTTCCCTGCAAGACTGGAAAAAGGATATATTTGTAATTTATTTAAGAAGAGGTAACACTATTATAGTTAAATCATTAAGGCAATAGAGAAAATCAATGAAAACATAAACAGCATATGGACTGAAGGAGGTGAATGGGCCTGGTCTGGTTTCAAAGTCAATCTGAGCTGATATACTGGAAGGACAGATAACTAAGACCAGCCCTAGCTAGCAATAAATGAGATACTAGTATTCTTCAATAATAAGGGCTAGGATCACCTCACACACTGTATGCAATCTGAGCCTTCACAGCCACTGCGAGGTAGCTGAACACATGCTTGGTAACGCACAGGATGGTATGAGAGTGAGTAGTGACTAAGCAGTTAGGGCATGTGAACATCATGAATTTGAACTGCTGTGAATGTCATCGTAGCCTATTATTGGCAACAGAAAAAATAGTGGCCAGGTCTCTGGGGAGCAAAATAGCAGTGGGTGGATTAGGGTAGCAAGATACTGTAGGCTACGGAAGGGTACTTGGATAGGTAGGTTGCCATACTCATATGTAAAAGAGCCAAACCAAGCAAGCAGATGATTACTGTACTGACAGCAAACAATTACAAAATTGCCATATATGAAATCTATTACTGTTAGCAATGGTGATGGCTGTACAACCTGACAGTGCTGTTAGCACTGCTGATGTGACAGTGTGTGCAGTTATAAATTACAAAGAGCTGGCATCGGTGGACTTTACTTGTATTCAAAGCTGACAAATCTCATGGTACATTGACTGCTAGATATGTTAAATGTTTCACCTTGCATATATTAACACCCCCACAAGGATACAATTCTTCAACCCTACAATTTATTAATCTGTTACAGAATGCACTTTGCATTTGTCCTGTATGAAAATGTACAGCAACTAAAAAGATATTGTACCGAAATTCAAAAGTCATGGAACCCTTTTCAGTTCATGGAAGGGTCATGCTACCTAGGTTCTGTCCTTGCTAAAGAGTACTGTTCCCCACAAGCTCACACAGACACATACGTGCACATACAAATACACACACACACACACACACACACACACACACACAGACAGACACACACACACAGCTTCCTTTTGCAAACACAGCAACAGCTGGGTTTATTATGAATTTGAAAACCATAACCCCCCCCCCGCAATAGAGATATTGCAAAGTTTTCAATCACAACTGAATTTCTGGCAGAGTAATTAACTTCACCTTCATGAATCAATTCACAGTTATTTTGTTTTTCATTTAATAGGAAATTCACCTTTATTAATGTCATCTGCTAACTTAATCTTCACATTCGCCTTCAGGATGACTTAAAGCAGTTTTCTCAAACTGAAGCTACTAGTAAACACATACCTCTAGGTCACATGGAAGAGCTTCTGCATGTCACATGGCACAGCTCTTTGTCTTACAGGTCACAGATCCTTTCTACCACCTGGATAGACTGAGATAGGCAACATACATTGTAGAAAAAATGACCACAGCCATGTTTTATTAAACAGTGTGAATTGAGCAGTTACAGCCAAATCAATGTAATGCACACAGCAAGGTAGTCATGGAGAGTCATTCATTAAGCTAGTCATCATCATGATCATCACAAAGGCCATGCATTTACCACCAGGGAAGCAAGTTGAATGGGTATTAGCCACCATGTGGATACCAGCCTCCGGGGCATGAGGGATGGCTCTGGGCCTAATGCCAATGTTCTCCTCTCCTGTCAAAGGATGTTGTATTCCACTAGCCTTCCAACTGTCCATTGAATGTGGAACATGAGTCAACTGGGCCATCACCTTTTGCCATCCTCCAGGTTGATCCACCAGCAAAGATGCGAGATTCCCTGTTACCCCCTCTGTACAAACCTTGTGAGACTACTGTGTCACCACTTACATGACTGTGACAAGATCAGCCAGCCCGGTGGCACTGAGGGTTAAGGTGCTGGATGCCACACCTCGCACCATGCTGGCAACCTGCGTTCAGGAATGAGCCCAGGGCACTGGGGGACAGCAGGGAAGGAAAGAGATTGAGCATCCAGAGGACTGCTCTCTCTTCCCAGGGAGGGAAGGGGAGAATGATCGCTCAAGAAGTGACCTCTGGCAGCAGCCAGGGGTAGCCAAAAGCAGTGCCGTGGTGTGTGCCTGGGGGTGGAGCCGCGGCAGTACATTGCCTGTACAGCCGGGCTCCACAAGGGTACTACCTAAGCAAATAACACTCCCCCTCCCTCCCAATGATAAGTGTGATGGCGCCTTCTGCCCAAGGACCACAATCCCGGAGGTTAGGTGCAGCTTTCTCCTTGGTCCTCCTCCTCCCAGGCCCAGTGCTCAACCCTATAAGAAACAGCACCCTCGAAGGGGGCGACCCTTCCCCGGAGGGTAGACCCAGGGGATGCCTGGTGTCGAGGGGGGGGAGATGAGTTGGGTCATGCAAGGGATGTAGAGTCCAAGGACTGGGTGGTCACCGGAGAGAGTTTGTTGGGGTCAAGGAGGGGAGGAAAAAATAGAATTACAAAAAAATAAATAAATAAATAAATGTGACAAGATAAATCTAAATCTTACCTAACAGCCTAATGTTAACTTTCACTAGAGAAGGTGAAAATCAGAAAACTTCATAGGGAAAAAATGGAAACATTACTTATCAATCCCAAAGACAATTTCTCCCAATGGGACAGTGAGCTCCTCAACACACCATCTGTTCCATGCCCTGCTTTTATGAGGGTGGGCTAGGGTCAATTCTGGTTAGAGGGAAACAGCTGGAGGAAAAACCTCACTTATATCTTCCCAATTTATAAGCCTAAGCTCCACCCCACCAGCCATAAGCTACCTTACCCCAATGAAGATCTCCCTGCCTACTTCCCACTCCTAGTGGGTGTCTACTGACCTAATTAACCTGCTGGCTCAGGTGTTATTCAGAACTGTTGCCACAGACAAAACTGTTCCTGCTGCAATTCTTCACAGGCTCCCTAATTGTCTTACAGATCACAAACACTTCCTTCCACCTGAACAGACTGAGACAGAAAACATGCTTTGGAGAAAAATGGCCACAGCCATATTTTATTAAACAGTGTGGGACAATCACTTACAGTCAATTCAGCTTGATGTGTGCAACAAGGTAGTCATGGCATGTAATTCATTAAGCCAGTCATTATCATGATCATCATGATTGCCATCTCCTTACCCCAAGGGAAGCCAGCTAAATGGGTACAAGCCACTGTGAGGGAACTGGCCTTTGGGGCATGAGGGACTGCTCTGGGCTAGGTGTCTATGTGTCCCTTTCCCATCAGTGGGTGCTGCATCCCATAGGCAAAGCTCAATGAGGCTATCCCTCTGACTGCCTCTTGAACAGGGAACACAAGCCATCTGGGTTGCCATTCCTGCCAACCTCAGGATTGATTCACCTGCAAAAATGCATGATTCTCTATTCCCCCCACCCGTACAAACCTCGTGAGGCTATTGTGCTGCCACTGAATAAGCACATCCAAAATGTTTTGCCCTTCCCTCATAAAAGCACTTCACACCACTATTTCTATGAAAGCGCTTTGTAGCTCACCAAAAAATCTACCACTCCCTATGCTTGACAGGTACACACCATCCCGGGCATACAGCTGGGGTACCTTTATCACAATGTCATCATGCCTCTGGACAGATCCCCCCCAGTGTATTGTCAATAAACAGTTGCATCACCATATTAATCAATCTGTGTGATCTCTCAATTGCTCTGGGGTCTCATGCATGCTGTCAGTGTGTCCTTTGAATAACATAAAATCACACAATGTGCACCCTAAGCCAAGTGCCTTTCAAAAAGGCCAAGACCTCTTTCATTATTCACAACAGTTCCACTTATTCTTCAGTTCCCAGATCATTGCCCCCCCCCCCAAGTGAACTACCAAGATGCTGGGTGGTTTCTGTTTCTAAACTTCAGCTAGAAACTATGTGTAATTATGCTATACCTCCCCGACAGCAACACCAATTCAGCAAACTACATCAATGCCTACAACAGTGACAGTTCACTGTATTGGTACTCCAGAGATATGGGCACACTGTCTCCCTCCTGGTCCTGTAGCCCCTCCTCGAATCAACTCTGATTCTGAGTTGATTATATTTAGAATGGGGAGTGTGGGAGGCAGAGTTCCCCACATGGGGGGTTCAGGGGCAAAGCTCCCTGATAGAAAAACAGACTGGGAGTCCATCAGGATTTATGTCAACTGCAACTTGTGGTTGACATAAATTCCATTGCTGTGAGGCCAGTTGACAAAACTGTTGTCGAACTTGCATCTTAGAGCCTGATATTACACAGGGAAAAGGAGAATGAGTCAAATTCTTCTGAGGGACTTATCTTCTCTGATCTGCATGAGGTCTGTGTAGCTGCAAGACCTGGTCCCCATTTGGGGGGGGCAACGTCCAACCTCACTGGGTCTGCCCATGGGTGCAGCATGTTGGGGCAGTTGCTTGACACTTGGCAACATGACCTCACCACTACTGGGGCTTTGGTGCCAACCCAGAGAGGTAAATCATTCCCTCAGTTTGAACAAGGAGCTTGGCCCTTCACTGGAAGGGGTGTGGAGGCTCGAGGTGACTGACAAGATCTCCCAGCTGTGAATGCCACTCCAACGCTGTGTAATCCATTAACTAAACATATGGCCGTGACCATTTCTCCAAGACCTGTGTTGTGTGAATTCTTCCAAGAGGGGTATGGAGACTACTAAGACAATAAGTCTGCCAGAGAATTGTGGCAGAAGTCCCCTTGTCTGTGTCCCTTCCCCATAGCCTGGCCTTAGATAGGCATGTAGGATTCCACCCATGGGGATGTGGGGTGGCAAGAGCTAGAGGAAAAATCGAACCTATAGTTTGCCAGTATATATGCCAAAGCTCCGTCCCTCCAGCCTTAAGCTGTCCTTCTCAAAGGAATATCTATCTGCCTACCTGCTTACCCCTACCACCCTTGGTCAACACCTGCCTACCTCACCTGATGGATCAGATGACATTCAGGGCTGTTCCCACAGGCAATGCCCTGCTTCAGTTCTTTACAGGCTGTCTAAATAGAAACCACATGCTTGAGTTTGTATTTGCAGCATCTGTTGATGAGTTGTGCTGTAGATGTTATAGTAAAGCTACTTTTGGAGCAATTAGAAAGATACAAAAAATATAGATTTATACTTCTTTATCAGTTTATCTTTGATAATTTTGCCATCCTTATTTTATTTATAGATGTAAAGGATTTATGTAGCAGTTTTCATCTTATAAACTCTATATTTATTTACAGTATACTGTATCAGCATCTTTATATCTCTAGTTTCTGTTTACTTCTGCTTAATGACTTTGCTTCTGTGTTAATTCTGCTCTTTAAATTAACTTCATTTTTTGTCACTCTTCATTTTATTTATAGCTTATCATATTGTTTTAATTAATCCAAAAAATAGGAATGGAGAGGAGAGCACTGTTACAGGGACCTCTGGGAATCACAGACCTGCAGAGAGGAAGGAAAAGAAGATTGGGCTGATTGATGGGAAACATGAACCCTTTCATACAGCGGCCAGCACTGGGTATATGACCAATGGACAGCAGGAAGCTTGATGCAGCATCCTCCCCACCCCCCACAGTATGCTGCAGCAGCAGCAAGAAGTGGAAACCCAAGTTACCCCAGCTTCACCATCACAGCTAGAAGATGCTAGACATGAACACCCTGTGCCCTTCTGTAGTACCACTGCTAGCATGAGCTGACCCCCCCTCCTCCAGCAGAAGCCACCTCTGAGGCCTTCTACCTCTGGTTTCTTGCAGAGGCAGCAGCACAAGACTTCCTTAGTGTGGGACTTTTTTTTCTTAACCCCGAAGACAATGGTGTTGTGAAGTGCAAGTAATATGACTCCCTTGTTCAGTGCAGTAAAAGGAGCAGCCACTTGGGCACTGGTTTGCAGTGCATTCATCTAAAGGTCAGGCATCTACATCAGTGGAAGGAACAAAAGAACGAGGTGGAGAGTGTAGGTGGTGGTGGGGCCACTCCTATGGCAGTGCACTAAGCTACCATGATGTGCTCAATTGCCAAAGGGGGTGCAGAGGGGTCTGGGACCTGCAGATTGACTCAAGAACAGAGGACAGCAGCAGCTGAGCCCTCATCTTCCGAGTCCCCCCTTCACCACCTACATCCTCCACACAGGCTGATGTGGCACCTCCACCATTTTCAATCTCCACGTGAGCTTATGTGGCACAACTGTGCATGGAGATGGGAGAACTCTGACACAGAGTTGTTCCCATGGAATCAACACTGCAAGTTCTGCTGGCAAAGCAACACACTGTACTCCAGGGAATGGAAGAGAACCATCATGGCAGTGCAGGTGCTCCTTCTGTTTCACAGCATCCATAGCCATAGAAAGCTACTCCTTCTTCTCTCCTCCTCACCTGTTTCTTTCTATAAAAACAAAGAAAAATTAAGTTTAAAAATAAAAAAAATTAACACATTTTTCTTTCTCTCTGTTTTACTCTAGTCTTAATTTTGATCCTTTCTGCTCTCCTTCCCATGAAAAATAAAATAAAAAAAAAAATTCTGATTTCTTATCTCTGGTTTGTGTAAATGGGGGTGTGAGGTATTGACAGTCACTAAACAGGAAAAGGATCTTGGGGTAATTATGTCTGATGGCCTCAAGGTGGCAAGGCGATGCAACAAGGAAGTAGGCAGGGCTAGCAGGATGCTGGAGTGCACAGGGAGGGGTATCACCAGCAGAATGAGAGAGGTAGTGTTACCATTGTATAGATCACTGGCGAGACCCAACCAGGAGTACTGTGTCCAGTTCTGGAGACCACAACTCAAGAAGGACATAGATAGGGTAGAGGCTTTCCATAGGAGGGCAACTAAAATGGTGCAGGTTCTGCATCAAAGCCCTATTAGGAGATGCTGAGAGATCTTAATATGTACAACCTTGAAATGGATAACATAATAAAAACCTATAAATATCTTAGGGGGTGAATAAGGTACAGAAGGTGAGTATTTTTCATAGGAGAAGATGCATGAGAACAAGTGGCATGCAATGAAGCTGGAAGGGGAAACTATAGGAAGGATGTCAGAAAGTATTTCTTCACTGAAAGAGTGGTAGATGCCTGAAACAGTCTTTGAGTGGAGGTGCTGGGGGAAAAAACAGTGGTGGGCTTCAAGCATGCATGGGATAGGCACAAAGGAATCTTGGTAGGAAAGCAAGGGGGGAGGTAGCCGAAGATCAGCTAGGGTGTGCCTTGACATTATAGGCAGTGAAAAATGGGCAGACTTGGTGGACCAAGTGACAACAATGAGCCAGGTAGAGCTCTCCATAACAGTATGATACAAAAAGACCTCTGCCCTAGGGATGATTTATAGAAAGAGGTCTTAGGGATTGACTTTGTGCAGATCTAGGATAGTATATTTCAAAAAAATTCATTAAAATCAGGCATTAAAAAATTGAACTGGTAAGGTATATTATTATTTGAGTATGATCAGACTGAAATAAATAACTCTCCGATCAAAAGATACCAACCCAGTTTACTGTGAAAATTGCAGTTCTGAGTTAAATGATGTGCAGAACCAGCGAAACAACAGAGTGCTAGAGATTTCTTTACATGCTGGAGCACCGATAATGAAGATGAAGCATGTAATGGAAGACCATAATCCATGGAAGACATTAATAAAGACTGGGCCAGAACTTTTTGAGAACATGATGATAAATAATTTTTAGTTGCTACAACTGGCCTAAAAAAATGTGGACAGATTTGATTGAATAACCAACATGATCTTGGTATGAAAGAGATTGGTCCAAAAAAAATCCAAGAATAAAATAAAATAAACAAGGAAAAGGAAAAAAAAATAGAATAGGATACTTACCATCACTTTGGTGATGTCCATGCCATGAAATGTCATTATGTGGCCCCAACCACAGGAGTCAGAGGAGGAGGAGTGTTGCTTGCTGGATGGAACAGTGGGACAGGAGACCTGTGAACACAAGAGAAAATTATTTAGAATTTAGTCAAGTAGCCTCTGTTATGTTCACACAGTATATGTGATGTTCATTTCCAGCTGTTGCCTGTGAAGACATGAGAGTTTTTTTTTTCTCAGTTGGCAACTACCATGGCCACATTGTATATCCATTGTCCATTCCCAGATATCAACTGTGAAGACAAGCAAAACAAATAGAATGATGCTTACCATCACATAAAAGATGGCCACTCCATGTACAGACATGACTGTACCACAGAGGTGGTGAAGGAAGAGGTAAATTGTTTGTTGCTGAGGGGGGATCAGAAGGAGATTAAACCTGTAAATGTAACAGTTACATTAGACTCCAGGCCACTCTATCATTTCCATTTCTACAGTGAAAGGAAAATTAAAAGAAAAAAAAACTTGGTATGATACTTACTGATGGTCATGCTGTGTACTTGAATGACAGTGCACTAGAGATGGAGAAGGATGCAATGTCTTGTTTGCTGGAGGAGACAGCATGTTCTGCCTGGCACTGATGCTGTGTTAAGAGTCCAGGTTTGTTTGGATGCATGTGATGAAGGTTGTGGCCATGTTACTTGCAGTTGTGGACTCAAGCAGGTCAGAAGAGGAGAGGATGCAGTATGAAGAAGGCAAGGTAGAAGGTTCACATGAACTGTGTCAAGCATTTATGATGGATTAAGAGTCTCAGCTTGTGGAAGCAGTGTCCATAGAAACACAGAAACATAGAATTTGACAGAAGATAAGGACCACTTGGCCCACCTAGTCAACCCATCTTCCCTACCTACTGTAACACTGCAGACCCTACTTGATCTCTGACTTAACCCCCCTTCCCTACCACTAAGGTTCTTTTATGCCTATCACATGCAGTCTTGAATATCATTACTGATTTCTCACCACCACCTCTGCTGGGAAGCTGTTCCAGGCATCCACCACTCTTTCTGTGAAGAGATATTTCCTCACATCTCCCCTGAGTCTATCCCCATCTACTTCATAGCATGAGCCCTTGTCCTTGAGCATCATTTTTCTGAAAAATGCTTCTGTCTTGAACCTTATTTATACCCGTGAGGTATTTGAAAGTCTGTATCATATCCCCCTCTCCCTCCTTTCCTTCATCTCTGGAAGGACATAGAGTAGAGGCAATCCATAGGAGGTAACCAAAATGGGACAGGTTCTGTATCAAAACCCTATGAGGAGAGACTGGAGGACCTTAATATGTACACCCTGGAAGAAAGAAGGGAGAGGGGAGATATGACAGAAACGTTCAAATACCTCACAGGTATAAATTACATTCAAGAGAGATGTCTTTTTCAGACAAAAAGATTCTCAAGAACAAGGGGTCCATGCTATGAGGTTGGAGGGAGGTAGGCTCAGGGGAAATGTAAAGAATTACTTCTTCACAGAAAGAGTGGTGGATGACTTGGATAGACGCACAATGGAGGTAGTGGGGGAAAAACTGTAATTGTATTCAAGAATGCATGGGATAGGTATAAAGGAACCTTAGCGGTAAGAAAAGAGGGGAAGCTGGAGATCAGGTAGGGTCTGCAATGTTACAGTAGGCAGGGAAAATGAGCAGACTAGGTAGGACAAGTGGGCCATATCTGACATCAATTTCTATGTTTCTATTTCTCTATTCAGGGTGTACATATTGAGGTCCTTTAGTCTCTCCTCACAGGGCTTGTGATGCAGACCCTGCACCATTTTTGTTGTCCTCCTCTGGATCGACGCTACTCTGTCTATGTCCTTCCAGAGATGCAGTCTCCAGAACTGGACACAGTACTCCAGGTGAGGTCTCACCAGTGATCTTTACAGAGGTAACACCTCCTCTATCTTTCTGCTGGTGATAACACTCCCTATGCACCTTAACATCCCACTAGCTCACCCAACTGCCTTGTCACACTGTCTGACCACATTAAGGTAATCAGATATGGTTACCCCCAGGTCTCTTTCCTGTTTGGTGGTCATAAATACCACTCCCCTCATTTTGTTTTCTACCCATGGGTTTATGTGCCCCAAGTGCATGATTTTGCACTCCTTCACATTGAAACTTATTTGCCGCACACTTGACCACTCCTTTAGCTTTATTAGATCTCCATTCATTTTTTCCAACCACCCTGGAGTATTGACCCTATTGGAGATTTTAGTGTCCTCTGCAAATAGGCATACCTTCCCTTCTAGCCCCTCTGCAATGTCACTAATAAAGACCTTAATGAGGACCAGTTCCAGTACTGATCCCTGTGGCACCCCACTGGTCACACTCCCTTCCTTGGACTGAACTCCATTTACCACCACCCTCTGCCTCCTGTCCTCTAGCCAATTTCTTACCATGTTTAACACCTTTGGACCCACTCCTAGGCTGCACAGCTTGTTTACAAATCTCCTATGTACAATGGCGTCAAAGGCCTTACTGAAATCTACATAGGCCACATCACTCCACCCTGATCTAATTTTCTGTTCAAGCAGTCAAGGAAAACTATCAGATTTGTCTGACATGACTTCCCCCGAGTGAACCATGCTGCCTCAGATCTGGCCAGAAGAGATGATGGAGTATCTTATCAGTGTTGGCAGGCATGTTGTTGTTTGTATTTAATGATGCTATGTTCATTAATCAGTGTTTGTCTGTAGGCATCACATGCAGTGCAAAGGCAGGAAATCATGAATGGAAGCAGTGAACAGCAGCAAAACATAGGAAAAAGTTAAATGAGACAGGCAATAATTATATGTGAATCATAATGAAAAGGATTCAAATAATGAGGAGGATGGGACTTAATGTGGAGCTTTAGGCTCCCTCATCAAGGAAGCAACCCTCATAGTGTGGAGTTGTTCCCACATGGAAATTCTTTATCAATTCATGTTTCATCCACCTCAGCAGAAGGCAATTTGCCAATGCCTTAAGTGGCATGGTCATTAGGTTCATCTTCTCTGACTGCTGCCACCTTCATGTAACCGGATTGCCGAGATGATTGTGTGGCATACAATGTTTCCAGCATTCATTTTTTTTTTTTATACTTTATCTTTATACCCCCTTCTACTCCCAGAGCCCACTCCTTCCTTCCTCTCAACTTCCCCCATTTCCACCTCCGGTGGGATCTGCCCCTAGAGTGCCTCCGTCCCCTCCTGCACATTGGGGTCTGTCCCTCTTTTGCGGTGGTCCTGGGATGGTACCGAGAGGCTATCATCTAGTGCTACGGGAGGAATTTTTCTCGTTTTCTTCCCCTAGTTTTCCCCCATCCCTCTGAGGCGACCCACGCTAGGACATACGTCCCAAAGGCGGCGTGCTGACGCACGCTCATCCTTCATGCATAGCTGATGTCTCCCCTCCCAGCTCCGACGAGCGGAGCAGCCTCCGTCCTCCCCTTGGTTGGTGCTTCCACCGGCCGCGAGAGTGACGCAGATCGCGTGACGCGGTCATGGCTCCCACCCCTGGGGGAGGAGAGCATCCATTGGGACGCCCGATCCTCCCTCCCCCTGCCGACCCCCGGCAACCCAAGTCCATTGCCGAACCCGGGTCGCCGGCATAGCGCGAGGTGTGGCGTCTAGTGCCTCAACCCTCAGCGCCACCGGGCCGGCTTCAGCATTCATTTTAATAGATGCTAGTATGCCAACATTTTTAGCTTACAGATTTTTGCACCTTCCATCACAGTGGCTCCTGCTGAACTGAAAACATGATCAACACTGACACTCAAGGATTGACAGCAGAGGTATTTTACAGCTACTGAGGTCAGTGCTTGTCAATCAGTCAGAGTGCTACACCAGTATACCAAGGTTTTATCAGTGATGATAAGATGCCTGATGTCCATCAAATATGCATCAACTATCTATTGCACTGCCTGCAATCATGTAGCCTCATCTGCCTCTCCCTCTGCCATTTCCTCCACATCTTCAAGTCCAACCTGGTATGACACATCTCAAAGTGGGTTTGTTGGGATTTTCTCTTTTCCCTTGCAGGCTTTGTCAGTTGGATGCCGATAGGAAGGGCTAGTGACCCCCAATCTCTAGTGAGGTTCATCTTCTGCCTTCAGTAACTGTGATTATAGCATCTGTGTCCCTAAGTACCCATATTACTAGATTTGTCAAATACTGTGCCTGATCATGCTCACCTTCAATTATTGATGCAAGGCCATGTTTATAATGTGGGTCCAGCATGGTGGCAATCCCATAATCTTCAGACTGTGGAATGCCTGAACTATGGATATTTTAGTCCAAGACATGGAACATGTGTTCCATCAAGGCACAGCGTTTAGTATCACTGCCTGCCTCCAGCACTTGCTGTAAATTTAACAGAGCCTGTCTCAACACATGTATACTTTAAGTATCTCCTGACTAATACAGGCAGTGTCCTCACTCACTACCTGTGTTGCATGCTCAAATGGCCTGAGAATCAAGAGCAGGCCATTCATTAGTCACACTGGTCTGTTGTCAAAGACATGAGGGTAGCATCTTTCAAAAAAAGAGGTGTGCAAGAACAAGGGGGCACAATTTGGAGATGGGGGGTGGCTCAGAGGTAATTTAAGGAAGTATTTTTTTCACAGAGAGGGTTGTGGATGCATGGATGGCCTTCCAGAGGAGGTTGTGGAGTCAAAAACAGTGGTGGAATTCAAGCATGCCAGGGACAGTCATAAGGTAATTCTAAGGGGTGGGGGTAGGAAGAAGTAGGCTGCTGGTTAACTAGGATCTGCAGCTTATCCATTAGGTAGGGAAATGGGCAGACTGGGTGGGCCAAGTGGTCCTTATCTGCCATCAAATTCTATGTTTCTATGTTTATATGTAATACTCCAGCACTGTCACAGCTTGTATGTAGAAATCGGTATTCTGAGATTACTTTGTACTGTTCATACAAGTGCTGTTATCATATCCAGTGTCAAGTTCTATATTGTGATAACTTCCAAATCCATGAAGTACTGAGGCAGTTTGCTCTGTAGCTGCTTGTGTTACAGCTGGTCTGGGGCCTTTCTGGGAAAAGTGGGCATAGATGCAATGGCAACAGTTAACATGGATTTAGTATCAAGACAGGTTAGAAATTCCTGTACAACAAGATTTGTAACATGGCATAAATCTGCACACTGAAATATTAGAATATCTATTGGCCTAAATATAACATGTGGTACTTCATCAACCATGATCTAATTACCAAGTAGACCATGGTTTGTGATGTAGTACCTGCTACAGCTAGTATTTTGGACTGAACTCAGTGTTTGGAGCTGACTGAAAGCAACAAAATCACAAGTATAAGTAGAAGTCATCTGCTTATAGTTTGTTCCTCCCCGATTAGTTGCCCATGTGCCTATGGTACAGAATTATCATCATTTTTGAACTGTTACCTGCTTGCGTGAGGGAATCAGGGAAGAGTTCTGTCTGTGGAGTTCTTTGGGCTGAATCTGGAGGTTGGAGCCTGCAGCTGGAAATTGAAGACAGAGGTCTGGAGATCAACAATGCAGACTGGATCACAATCTCTTTTGGTTGAGCAATGATTGGGGGATCTCCTCCTGGTTCTGGCCCTTACCAGGCTGTGCTCTGCAGTGTAGCTACCGGAAGGCAGCTGTGGCATCATTGCTTCATTCCACTGTACAGTTGTTGGTGGGCAGCTGCATCAGTGGTTGGGTCCGGCGATAAGTCTGGGGTCCGGTGGGGGTCTTACTCTGTCTGAGGAGGCTAAAGAGCTTTGCAGGGAATACTACTGGTCACTTGCTTGGTGATCCTGCAGAGTCTAGTGGGTGAATTACCTCCATGCTTTTGGCCTTTTTTCGGGACCATTAGGGACTCAGTTTGACCCATTGGGCTCTGTGGAGTAAAAGAAGGATCAGGATCGAATGCTCCAGTGGAACATTCTACAGGATTTGGACTTGTCACAGACTGTCTAATTTGGTAAACCCTCTTCAACACTCTACAAGTTACTGTAGTTGGTGTTTGCATCAAAATGAAATAGTAAGTAATCAATTAAATTCTAATGTGGGGCAGTGCTATAATTCATCCTTGGAACTCTATGGAGTGAGAGTCCTTAAAGAACTGGAGATTAACATCTATAAGCACTAGGAGGTGGGAGCTCCTTGGTTCAGCAGACAAGTTTTTGTTTTATTCATAAGTAACTGAATTCTTGAACTTTTGTGGAATGAGAGTCCTGAAACACCAGATATGGACAGTCATTATCCCAAGAAGGTGGGGGCTCCAAGGTCTTTTTTCTAAAAGCTATTTGTGAACTGGATTTATTCCAAATATATTAATCCAAAAATATAGTTTTTTCAACTTCAAATTTAATTGTGCTGATGCTGCTATAAACATTTGTTATTTTATGTTGTTAATTGTGGGTGGTGGGGATCAGCATTGTCTTTTTTGAGTATTGATTAATTTTGATGTATGGTGTATAATTGTGTTGTTTGAGAGTATTTAAGAGTGTGTTTGAAAATTGTGAGTGTTAGTGGTTATTGTTATTTTTGATGGTGTAAGGATTGAGTGGGTGGGTGGTTATAGTGTTGGAGTATTGTTTGAGTGTGTGTGTGATTTGATTGATTGTGTTACTGTCTATGCTACATGAAATATGTTGGGAGGGTAGTAAGACAGTCAGGCACCATTCTCCTTCCAGACTCAGGGACCTTCACCCCTTTGACTGTTTCTCTTTGTCAGCTGAGGCATACTGTAGATGTCGTGCCTTGGGGATAGTTAGGAGAAGGAGGAGGGGGAGGGGAGCTGGGCCAGGGGGGATGGAGAGGAGTGGTCGGATAGAGGTAGTGGGGAAAAGGCGATGCCATTGGCTGAAATTGGATCAGAATAGGGGTCTTCCCTGTATGATTCCCATACTCAAGGGTTCTATTGAATGCAGGCAGGTGACGTGGTCTCTCTCAACTGCTCATCCTACTCTGATGGTGTTATGCAATGCCAGGTCTATTTGAAACAAGACTGCCATTATATCAGATCTTGTTGGGACATCTGACCTGGCGTGCATCACTGAGACCTGGCTGGTTGAGAAGACTGGCCCAGTATTGGCTTCAGCTGTTCTAACCAGTATTCAGTGATACACCATCTGAGAATGTATCATAAGGGCAGAAGTGTAGCCATGTGTTTTAGATCAGAACAGGACCTTATGGAGGTGCCAGTGGGGTCCACCAGATCCTTTGAGTGTATTGTGGATGTGGGTATGGTGTGCAGGATACTCCTCATCTACCATCCACCTGGAGATGGGAAAGAGCTCCTGCAGGAAGTTGTCAACTTCATTGTCAATGTGGTATTGGGATCCCCCAGATGGTTGATTCTGGGGATTTCAATAAATGGGTTGACAATGAAGTCTCTCAGTTTGGTTGTGACTTCCTCCAACTAATGACTTTGTTGGGTCTCATACAGGTTGTTACCTCTGCAACCCACATTAGAGATCACTCATTGGACCTAGTGTTCCTCCTAGGGATGGAGATATCTGACTTGGTGGTGGAACCAGTTAGATGGTCTGACCATCACACCATAGGGTTCAGTTTTGTGGCACCCCTTAATAGGCCTGCTCTTATGGAGATGGTCCAGTACTGCACTTTATGGGGTGTGACCCCAGATGGTCTAATGGCAGTGCTGGATCTATCAAACATGCTGAGGGAGTGCATGGATTCAGGGGACCTGGTGCTTGCTTATAATATGGCAGTAGTGGAGGCCCTGGATTCTATTGCTCCTGTTCATGTTCGCTCCCTGACCCTCTGTCCAAGGTCTCCATGGTTTGATGGGACCTTGAAGGAGTTAAGAAAAGTGGGGCAAAGGCTGGAGAGGGCCTAGCAGAAATCGGGCCTGGAGGGTGACTGGCTTAGATTGATGGAACAATATATTATCTATCAATTGACAATCACCCATAAGAAGGCAGAATTCCTGTCCAGGGAGATTGCCGCTGAACAAAATCGATCAGCTCAGCTCTTCCAGACTGTGAACAGATTGTGCAGTCCAATCTGTCACCAGTCTGTTGGAGCTTTTTCACAAGAGAACTGTGATGAGTTTGCTCATTTTTTTGCAGATAAGTTTGACGCCATCAGGTCTGAGATCGGCCAGTCCACCACTAAGGAATATTGCGGTTAGAGATGCAGCAAATTTTTAATCCGCTGATGAAGTGAACACAAAGTGGGTACTTCGTGCTGGCGGAGCACAACATGAAGTGGACACTGTAAAGTGCTCACTACGCGTTATCATTATTACTTTGCATTGCCATTATGCCTTAACTTAAAGTAAGGTGAAGTGACAAGTAAATAGGCAGCCCACAACACATCACATGGCTTACAGTACTGTAAGTCACATGCTTTAGCCAGGCAGGAAGGAAGTGAGTCAGAGAAACTGTATCACTTTCTCCTTTGCATTTGTAGAGGGGGAGGGCTTTGTGAGAGAGCAGTGTAGGAGTCAGTGACAAAGTGCTTATTGCCTTTCTAAAACAACAGCTTTTTTAAAAGCTATCTTTATTTAGATTTTGTATTGTGTTTGTGATTTTTTTTGTAGTTCTTTTTTTTTATAAGTTTTGTTTTGTTTTGTGTGTGTGTGACTGTGTGTGAGTGTGTGTGTGTGTGTGTATGCTGGGGACTTGTGTGGGAGGGATGGACATGGACCCTGGACAAGGCGAGTCGCCGGCCCATGGGCACGGTCAGAGGAGGGGAGTGAGGACCTGTGGGGGCAGTCATGTGATGCTGGACTGCTCCTGACTCCTGGGTATTGCTTCCCCCACAGTGGAAGCAACAGCAGCAGCAGCAGCATCAGTGCCACTGGTGGCTGCTGTGCATCCACCTTCTCCAACACTACCACCACCACAGGTAGCAGCTGTAGGGGCTCCAGCAGTACTCTCTCCACCACCTCCACAGTCACAGTAGGTGCTCCTGGAAACCATAGGTGGTGCAAGGACTGTGTCTGGTCCCCCCTGCAGCTCCCCAGTGTGGGAGTTTTTTAACTCTGTTGGGGGAGACAGTACAGTCATGGTGTGTCATCTGTGTGGTGTGCTGGTGTGGTGTGGCTGCCAGGGGACACATTTGGGGACCGGTGGCCAGCACACCCACATGTTCAACCACCACAAGGTGGAGTGGCAGGCTGCCATGGAAGGGGCCAGGCACCCACCTACTGGCCCTTCTGTGGCAGTGGCCAAGGGTGCTGCTGGGGTTGAAGTTGTGCCTTACCACAACAGGAGGAGGGCCAGTACAGCAGCTGCACCACCACCACCACCACCACTGCCACCACAGCCACCAGCACCACCCTCTTCACCACCACCACTACCTGGATTTCCACCTGAAGTGGACCACACCACAGTCCCTGCAACAGAGGCTGACATCACCCTGGTGTGGGTGGCCCTGGAGGAGAGTAATCAGAGGGTCAGTGCTTTGCAGCAGCAGGTCGACACATTACAAGAACAACAGTGGCAAATACTGACAATGATGCACCTGCTGCTGGACCACCACGGCATCCCATGGCCACAGTAAGGGATTGTTTTCTGCTCCCCCCACTACTGTGTTGTACTGTTTTTGTGTGTTTTTTCTTTGTTGTTGTTTAATAATGCACATTTTTCCTTCAAGGGGAATCGTTCTTGCTCCACATAGTGCAATACATTTCTGTGAAAACCACCCATAATTTCATTACAGTGTATCACGTGATGGAGGAATTCCCATTCTGAATAGCCGCCCACATTCTGCCCACATTCTCAGCAACATTAGGATGTGATGCCAGGGAGAGCACGGGTGTGTGCTTCATTACTGTGAATGTCCATTTGTCAGGCAACTTTCCGAATGTTTCTTTATGTTATAATGTTCAGTTTGTGGTGAAACGTGTGGGGCATGTTTCCAGTAAGAAGAGCCTTGTTAGTGAAAATGTTCCCACATTTCACCACAAAGAGAACCTGATAACATAATGAAACATTGGGATAACTGCCGGACGTTCACTATAGTGGAGCATGCACCTGCGCTCCCACTGCATCACGTCCTAACATTGCTGAGAAGGGGTGCAGAATTGAGGCGTCTGGTCGAAAATTCTCCATCACGTGTTCTAATGAAAGTATGGTGAATTTCTGAAACTATATTGCACAATGAGATAAAATATTCACTGGAGATAAACCCCACATATTAGGTGATGTGCATCACCATAACTATGTAACATGGTGAATCTCTGTAAAGCAGCAGCGCAACAATCTGTTGAGAACTCTGACCTATATTTTTTAATGCTGTGTTACAACTGCCTTTACTTACATACTTGAATGATACAAGAATTTCCAGTAGCTGAGTCTGCTGTACTACCTTTCTACATGTGTGAAATAATGAAAGGAGCATTCCTTTTAAATTGGTGCTGAGCATGTCTTTGTCATTGTTTTCTTCTGTTTTTCTCCATCACATCAGTTAGTTGTTATATATCACTCTTGTTGTAAATTAACAGTTATGCAGCAGGCAGTGTTTGATGACACCATGGAACAATATTTATGAAAAGCAGCTAAAAATAAATACAAACCTGGTCAGAACAGTATTGGAAGGTGTGCACACATGAAAAAAGTAGTCAACTAAGCAAAGCAGACAGAAATTGTGAAAAAAAGCATATCACTCAAGTCATGACTTGGAGTAACCAGTGGCTGTGGCAGTGTAAAGTAGCATAAAAAAGTACAGTTCAAAATTGTCACAACATTCTTGCGATGCTGCTTTAATTGATAATGTCAGTATGACATCATGAGCTCACAACAATCATATAACACACAAAACGCATCCCCAGAATTAATGGTGCACTCAGTCATGTGCATAGTGATGGCACAGAGTCCCCAGATTTTTTTCTGCAGGCCCAAAATGCATCCTCCTTGTGTGCGGAAAATTGACAAGTGGGAACACAGTGAAATGAGACTGTTTCAGCGCATACAAATTCCCCCAGAATTAATGGAGCACTCAGTCATGCATGTAATGGTGGCACAGAGTCCCCAGACTTTTTTCTGCAGGCCCAAAATGCATCCTCCTTGTGTGCAGAAAATTGACAAGTGGTAACACAGTGAAATGAGACTGTTTCAGCACATACAAAGTCCCCCAGAATTAATGGCGCAGTCAGTCATGCATGTAATGGTGGCAGAGAGTCCCCAGACTTTTTTCTGCAGGCCCCAAATGCATCCTCCTTGTGTGCAGAAAATTGACAAGTGGTAACACAGTGAAATGAGACTCTTTCAGCACATACAAAGTCCCCCAGAATTAATGGTGCACTCAGTTATGCGCACAGTGGTGGCACAGAGTCCCCAGATTTTTTCTGCAGGCCCAAATGCATCCTCCTTGTGTGCAGAAAAGTGACACGTGGTACACAGTGAAATGAGACTCTTTCAGCACATACAAAGTCCCCCAGAATTAATGGTGCATTCAGTCATGTGTGCAGTGGTGGCATAGAGTCTCCAGATTTTTCTGCAGGCCCAAAATGCATCCTCCTTGTGTGCAGAAAATTGACAAGTGGTAACACAATGAAATGAGACTGTTTCAGCACATACAAAGTCCCCCAGAATTAATGGCGCAGTCAGTCATGCACATGTAATGGTGGCACAGAGTCTCAGACTTTTCTGCAGGCCCAAAATGCATCCTCCTTGTGTGCAGAAAATTGACAAGTGGTAACACAATGAAATGAGACTGTTTCAGCACATACAAAGTCCCCCAGAATTAATGGCGCAGTCAGTAATGCATGTAATGGTGGCACAGAGTCCCCAGACTTTTTTCTGCAGGCCCAAAATGCATCCTCCTTGTGTGCAGAAAAGTGACAAGTGGTAACACAGTGAAATGAGACTCTTTCAGCACATAGAAAGTCCCCCAGAATTAATGGTGCACTCAGTCATGTGTGCAGTGGTGGCATAGAGTCTCCAGATTTTTTCTGCAGGCCCAAAATGCATCCTCCTTGTGTGCAGAAAATTGACAAGTGGTAACACTGAGAAATGAGGCTGTTTCAGCACATACAAAGTCCCACAGAATAAAATGATGAACATGAGCGTCCTGTTGCTGGTCCAATGTGTTCTGCGAGGTGATTTGAGCAAATGCAATGTGATCATCTCAAGTTAATAGAAGGGTGCCGTTGGCTGTACACTAATAGTAGCCTTGGTGAGTAGATATATATAGATATGTGTTTGTGTTTTTTGTAGGTGAGGAGGGGGGTTGACATGGACATGTACTCATGGTATTGTTCTGTATCACAGGTCACAGAAACTGTTGGTGTGCACATGCCAGTGCTCAATGAAAAGTTTTTGCGTTGAAATTGGAAATGGATAACTGTCAAGCACATGAAGGTAAGTATTTTTTTTTTGAGGGGTGGGGAATCATATTTGCAGGTTTGTCTGTAATGGTTTCTTATTTTGTTACTTCTTCACAGATTTCATCTGCATCCTTCTGGAGTCCAGTTGTTAATGATGGTCATGGTCATCTAATGAAATGACTTCTGCGCGTTGCATGTGTGCCCAATCCCAGGGGAGAGAGGTTGCCTGATGATGTTGAAGAACTTTTTTGGATAAGGCCACTTTGACAGAACAACAAAGCATCAGGAAGTTTCATAAGAAAAGAAATTAATGACTTCTTACAACTCAATTAGTTGTCCCTCTCTGGTTCTCAATCTCAAGTCAAGTTACATTTCAAACCCACATCTTGTCAACTAACACAACCTGTGTGCAATATTTGCTACAGTCTTTCCAAAACAATGAAATAAAATCTTCATACTTACCAGAATGGATTTCTATGGATATTCCATAGGTTCCTCTCTGTACGGTACAGCTGCAGTACCATTCCCACCAAGTTTTAGCGATGAAGACTTTTTTGTTAACCTGTAAAAAAAAAAAAAAAAACTAAGTGTACTGTATGTGTTTTACCATTGCGGCTCTGAAAAGCTACAGAAAACAAAACATTCAACTAAAGGACGTGAAACAGTATAACAAACATGAGTACACACACTCACTTTATGGTTTAAATATTAAGAAGCTTGGTATCTGTGGCTCATGGATGTGGTGGTCCAGACAGATTCAAGCTCAGTGGTGGCAGTGACTAACATCAGTCATGGTGCTGGTGGTCAGGGGGTCAGACAGACTCATGAAGGCAGTGGTGGCAGTGGCTAACATCAGTCTCGGTGGTGGTGATCCTGGGATCAGACAAACTCATGTTGGCAGTGGTGGCAGTGGCTAACATCAGTCTTGGTGGTGGTGGTCTGGGGGACAGACAGACTCATGGTGGCAGTGGTGGCAGTGGCTAACATCAGTCCTGGTGGTGGTGGTCTGGGGGACAGACAGACTCATGATTGCAGTGGTGTCAGTGGCTAACATCAGTCCTGGTGGGGGTGGTCCAGGGGTCAGACAGACTCATGGTGGCAGTGGTGGCAGTGGCTAACATCAGTCCCACTGGTTGTGGTCTGGGGGTCAGACAGACTCATGGTGGCAGTGGCTAACATCAGTCCCAGTGGTGATGATCCAGGGGACAGACAGACTCATGGTGGCAGTGGCTAACATCAGTCCCACTGGTGGTGGTCTGGGGGTCAGAAAGACTCATGGTGGCAGTGGCTAATATCAGTCCTGGTGGTGGTGGTCTGGGGGTCAGACAGACTCATGGTGGCAGTGGTGGCAGTGGCTACCATCAATCCCAGTGGTGGTGGTGAAGGGGACAGACAGACTCATGGTGGAAGTGGTGGCAGTGGCTAACATCAGTCCCAGTGGTGGTGGTCTGGAGGTCAGACAGACTCATGGTGGCAGTGGCTAACATCAGTACCAGTGTGGTGATCTGGGGGTCAGACAGACTCATGGTGGCAGTGGCTAACTTCAGTCCCAGTGGTGGTGGAACAGGGGTCAGACAGGCTCATGGTGGCAGTGGCTGACATCAGTCCCAATGATGGTGGTCTGGGGGTCAGACAGACTCATGGTGGCAGTGGTGGCAGTGGCTAACATCAGTCCCAGTGGTGATGATTCAGGGGACAGACAGACTCGTGGTGGCAGTGGCTAACATCAGTCCCACTGGTGGTGGTCTGGGGGTCAGAAAGACTCATGGTGGCAGTGGCTAATATCAGTCCTGGTGGTGGTGGTCTGGGGGTCAGACAGACTCATGGTGGCAGTCGTGGCAGTGGCTACCATCAATCCCAGTGGTGGTGGTGAAGGGGACAGACAGACTCATGGTGGCAGTGGTGGCAGTGGCTAACATCAGTCCCAGTGGTGGTGGTCTGGAGGTCAGACAGACTCATGGTGGCAGTGGCTAACACAAGTACCAGTGTGGTGATCTGGGGGTCAGACAGACTCATGGTGGCAGTGGCTAACTTCAGTCCCAGTGGTGGTGGAACAGGGGTCAGACAGGCTCATGGTGGCAGTGGCTGACATCAGTCCCAATGATGGTGGTCTGGAGGTCAGACAGACTCATGGTGGCAGTGGTGGCAGTGGCTAACATCAGTCCCAGTGGTGGTGGTCTGGGGGTCAGACAGACTCATGGTGGCAGTGGTTAACATCAGTCCCAGTGTTTGTGGTCAGGAGGTCAGACAGACTCATGGTGGCAGAGGCTAACATCAGCACTGGTGTGGTGATCTGGGGAAAAGACAGACTCACAGTGGCAGTGGCTAACTTCAGTCCCAGTGGTGGTGGTACAGGGGTCAGACAGGCTCATGTTGGCAGTGGTGGCAGTGGCTGACATCAGTCCCAACGATGGTCTGGGGTCAGACAGACTCATGGTGGCAGTGGCTAACTTCAGCCCCAGTGGTGGTGGTCTGGAGGTCAGACAGGCTTATGGTGACAGTGGCTAACATCACTCCCAGTGGTGGTGGTCCAGGGATCAGACAGACTCATGGGGCAGTGGCTAACATCAGTCTGGGTGGTGGTGATCCCGGGGTCAGACAGATTCATGGTAGCACTTGCTATCATCAGTCCTGATGGTGGTGGACTGGTGGTCAGAGAGACTCAAGGTGGCAGTGGTGGCAGTGGCTAACATCAGTCCCTGTGGTAGTGGTAGTGTGGGAGGGTCAGAGAGACTCATGGTGGCAGTGGCTAACATCAGTCCTGGTGGTGGTGGTCCAGGGGTCAGACCGACTCATGGTGGCAGTGGCTAACATCAGTCGCAGTGGTGGTGGTCCATTAGTCAGACAGACTCATAGTAGCAGTGGTGTCAGTGGATAACATGAGTCACGGTGGAGGAGGTTTCAGGGTCAGTCAGACTCATGGTGGCAGTGGCGGCAGTGGCTAACATCAGTCCCGGTGGTGGTGGTCTGGGGGTCAAAAAACTAATAGTAGCAGTGGTGGCAGTGGCTAACATCAGTCCTGGTGGTGGTGTGGGGGGTAAGACAGACTCATGGTGGCAGTGGCTATCATCAGTCCTGGTGGTGGTGGTCTGGGGGTAAGACAGACTCATGGTGGCAGTGGCTAACATCAGTCACAGGGGTGGTTGACCAGGGGTCAAACAAACTCATGGTGGCAGTGGCTGACATCAGTCCTAGTGTAGTGGTATAGGGATCAAACAGGCTCATGGTGGCAGTGGCTGGCATCAGTCCCAATGATGGTGGTCCAGGGGTCAGACAGACTCATGGTGACAGTGGATAACATCAGTCCCAGTGGCAGAGGTGTGGGGGGGTCAGACAGACTCATGGTGGCAGTGGCTAACAACAGTCCAAGAGATAACGGACTGGGGGTCAGACAAACTCATGGTGGCAGTGGCTAACATCAGTCCAGGTGGTGGTGGTCCAGGGATCAGACAGACTCATGGTGGCAGAGGCTAACATAAGTCCCAATGGTGGTGGTCCAGGGGTCAGACAGACTCATGGTGGCAGTGTTGTCAGTGGCTAACATTATTCCTGGTGGTGGAGGTCAGGGGGTCAGTCAGATTCACGGTGGCAGTGATGGCAGTGGCTAACATCAGTCCTGGTGGTAGTGATGTGGTGGGTCAGACAGACTCATGGTGGCAGTGGATAACATCAGTCCCAGTGGTGGTGGTCTGGGGTCAGACAGGCTCATGGTGGCAGTGACTAACATCAGTCCCAGTGGTGGTGCTTTGGAAGAGAGAGATACTCATAGTGGCAGTGGTGGTGGTGGCAGGGGCTAACATCAGTCTCAGAGGTGGTAGTCCAGGGGTCAGTCAGACTCATTGTGGCAGTGGCTAACATCAGTCCTGGTGGTAGTGGTATGAGGGTCAGACAAACTCAAGGTGTCAGTGGCTAGCATCAGTGCTGGTGGTGGTGGTTTGGGGGTCAAGCAAACTCATAGTAGCAGTGGTGGCAGTGGCTAACCTCAGTACTGGTGGTGGTGGTGTGGCGTGGTCAGACAGACTCATGGTGGCAGTGGGTAACATCAGTCCCAGTGATGGTGGTCTGGGCACAGACAGGCTCATGGTGGCAGAGACTAGCATTAGTCCCAGTGGTGGTGCTTTGGAAGACAAAGATACTCATGGTGGTAGTGGTGGCAGTGGCTAACATCAGTCCCGCTGGTGGAGGTCCAGGGATCAGATATACTAATGGTGGCAGTGGCTAACATCAGTCCTGGAGATGGTGGTCCGGGGGTCAGTCAGACTCATGGTGGCAGTGGCTAACATCAGTCCTGGTGGTAGTGGTATGAGGGTCAGACAAACTCATGGTGGCAGTGGCTAACATCAGTCCGGGTGGTGGTGGTGGTGGTCAAGGGGTCAGACAGACTCATGGTGGCAGTGGCTAACACAAGTCCCAATGGTGGTGGTCAAGGGGTCAGACAGACTCATGGTGGCAGTGGTGTCAGTGGCTAACATTATTCCTGGTGGTAGATGTCAGGGGTTCAGTCAGACTCACGGTGGCAGTGATGGCAGTGGCTAACATCAGTCCTGGTGGTAGTGGTGTGGTGGGTCAGACAGACTCATGGTGGCAGTGACTAACATCAGTCCCAGTGGTGGTGCTTTGGAAGACAGAGATACTCATGGTGGCAGTGGTGGCAGTGGCTTACATCAGTCCCGGTGGTGGTGGTGGTCCAGGGATCAGATATACTCATGGTGGCAGTGGCTAACATCAGTCCCAGAGGTGGTGGTCCAGGGGTTAGGTACACTCATGGTGGCAGTGGCTAACATCAGTCCTGGAGGTAGTGGTATGAGGGTCAGACAAACTCAAGGTGTCAGTGGCTAGCATCAGTGCTGGTGGTGGTGGTTTGGGGGTCAAACAAACTCATAGTAGAAGATGTCGCAGTGGCTAACCTCAGTCCTGGTGGTGGTGTTGTGGGGTGGTCAGACAGCCTCATGGTGGAAGCGGCTAACATCAGTCCCGGTGGCAGTGGTCTGAGTGTCAGACAGACTCATGATGGCAGTGGCTAACATCAGTCCTGGTGGTGGTCATCTGGGGGTCAGACAAACTCATGGTGGCAGTGGCTAACATCAGTCCTGGTGGTGGTGGTGGTTCAGGAATCAGATATACTAATGGTGGCAGTGGCTAACATCAGTCCCAGAGGTGGTGGTCCAGGGGTCAGGTATACTCATGGTGGCAGTGGCTAACATCAGTCCTGGTGGTAGTGGGATGAGGGTCAGACAAACTCATGGTGTCAGAGGCTAGCATCAGTGCTGGTGTTGGTGGTTTGGGGGTCAAACAAACTCATAGTAGCAGTGGTGGCAGTGGCTAACCTCAGTCCTGGTGGTGGTGGTGTGGGGTGGTCAGACAGACTCATGGTGGCAGTGGCTAACATCAGTCCCGGTGGCAGTGGTCTGAGTGTCAGACAGACTCATGATGGCAGTGGCTAATATTAGTCCTGGTGGTGGTGGTCTGGGGGTCAGACAAATTCATGGTGGCAGTGGCTAACATCAGTCCCAGTGGCGGTGGTGTGGAGGGTCAGACAGACTCATGGTGGCAGTGGCTTACATCAGTCCTGGTTGTGGAGAACCAGGGGTCAGACAAACTCATGGTGACAGTGGCTAACATTAGTCCTAGTGGTGGTAGTCCAGAGGTCAGACAGACTCATGGTGGCTGTGGCTAACATTAGTCCCGGTGGGGGTGGTCCAGGGGTCAGGAATACTCATGGTGGCAGAGGCTAACACCAGTCCTGGTGGTGGTCACCTGGGGGTCAGACAAACTCATGGTGGCTGTGGCTAACATCAGTCCCAGTGGTGGTGGTGTGGGGGGTCAGACACACTCATGGTGGCAGTGGCTTACATCAGTCCCGGTGATGGAGAACCGTTGGTCAGACAAACTCATGGTGGCAGTGGCTAACATCAGTCCCAGTGGTGGGAGTCTGTACATCAGACAGACTAATGGTGGCAGTGGCTTACATCAGTCCCAGTGATGGAGGACCAGGAGTCAGACAGATTCATGCTGGCAGTGGTGTCAGTGGCTAACATCAGTCCTGGTATTGGTGGTCTGAGGGTCAGACAAACTCATGGTGGCAGTGGCTAACATCGGTCCTGGTGGTGGTGGTCCAGGGGTCAAACAGACTCATGGTGGCAGTGGTGTCAGTGGCTAACATTAGTCCAGTGGTGGTGGTCGGGTTCAGTCAAACTCATGGTGGCAGTGGTTAACATCAGTCCTGGTCTAGTGGTATAGGGGTCAGAAAGGCTCATGGTGGCAGTGCCAGCAGTGGGTGAAATCAGTCCCACTGATGTTGGTCCAGGGGTCAGAGAGACTCAAGGTGACAGTGGCTAACATCAGTCCCAGTGGTGGTGGTCAAGGGGTCAGACAGACTCATGGTGGCAGTGTCTAACATAAGTCCCAATGGTGGAGGTTGAGGGGTCAGACAGACTCATGGTGGCAGTGGTGTCAGTGGCTAACATTATTCCTGGTGGTGGAAGTCAGGGGGTCAGTCAGACTCACGGTGGCTGTGATGACAGTGGCTAACATCAGTCCTGGTGTTAGTGGTGTGGTGGTTCAGACAGACTCATGGTGGCAGTGGATAACATCAGTCCCAGTGGTGGTGGTCTGGGAACAGACAGGCTCATGGTGGCAGTGACTAACATCAGTCCCAGTGGTGGTGCTTTGGAAGACAGAGATACTCATGGTGGCAGTGGTGGCAGTGGCTAACATCAGTCCCGGTAGTGGTGGTGGTCAAGGGATCAGATATACTCATGGTGGCAGTGGCTAACATCAGTCCCAGAGGTGGTGGTCCAGGGGTCAGTCAGACTCATGGTGGCAGTGGCTAACATCAGTCCTGGTGGTAGTGGTATGAGGGTCAGACAAACTCAAGATGTCAGTGGCTAGCATCAGAGATGGTGGAGGTGGTTTGGGGGTCAAACAAACTCATATTAGCAGTGGTGGCAGTGGCTAATCTCAGTCCTGGTGGTGGTGTTGTGGGGTTGTCAGACAGACTCATGATGGCAGTGGCTAACATCAGTCCTGGTGGTGGTGGTGTGGGGGGTCAGACAGACTCATGGTGGCAGTGGCTTACATCAGTCCCAGTTGTGGAGAACCAGGGTCAGACAAACTCATGGTGGCAGTGGCTAACATTAGTCTCATTGGTGGTAGTCCAGAGGTCAGACAGACTAATGGTAGCAGTGGCTAACATTAGTCCCAGTGGTGGTGGTCCAGGGGTCAGGTATACTCATGGTGGCAGTGGCTAACATCAGTCCTGGTGGTGGTGGTGTGGGGGGTTAGACACACTCATGGTGGCAGTGGCTTACATCAGTCCCGGTGATGGAGAACCGGTGGTCAGACAAACTCATGGTGGCAGTGGCTAACATCAGTCCCAGTGGTGGTAGTCTGTACGTCAGACAGACTAATGGTGGCAGTGGCTTACATCAGTCCCTGTGATGGAGGACCAGAAGTCAGACAGATTCATGCTGGCAATGGTGTCAGTGGCTAACATCAGTCCTGGTATTGGTGGTCTGAGGGTAAGACAAAGTCATGGTGGCAGTGGCTAACATCAGTCCTGGTGGTGGTGGTCCAGGGGTCAGGTATACTCATTTTGGCTGTGGCTAACATCAGTCCCAGTAGTGGTGGTGTGGGGGGACAGACACACTCATGGTGGCAGTGGCTAAAATCAGTCCCAGTGGTGGTAGTCTCTACATCAGACAGACTAATGGTGGCAGTGGCTAACATAAGTCCCAATGTTGGTGGCCCAGGAGTCAGACAGATTCATGGTGGCAGTGGTGGCAGTGGCTAACATCAGTCCGGGTATTGGTGGTCTGAGGGTCAGACAAACTCATGGTGGCAGTGGCTAGCATCAGTCCTGGTGGTGGTGGTCCAGGGGTCAAACAGACTCATGGTGGCAGTGGTGTCAGTGGCTAACATTAGTCCCGGTGGTGGTGGTCTCGGGGTAGTCAAACTCAAGGTGGCATAGTCTAATATCAGTCCTGGTGTAGTGGTATAGGGGTCAGACAGGCTCATGGTGGCAGTGGTGGCAGTGGCTGACATCAGTCCCAATGATGGTGGTCCAGCGGTCAAGGCTGACTAATGGTGACAGTGGCTAACATCAGTCCCAGTGGTGGTGGTCCAGGGGTCAGACAGACTCATGGTGGCAGTGGCTAACATGAGTCCCAATGCTGGTGGTCAAGGGGTCAGACAGACTCATGGTGGCAGTGATGTCAGTGGCTAACATTATTCCTGGTGTTGGAGGTCAGGGGGTCAGTCAGACTCACGGTGGCAGTGATGGCAGTGGATAACATCAGTCCTTGTGATAGTGGTGTGGTGGGTCAGACAGACTCATGGTGGCAGTGGATAACATCAGTCCCAGTGGAAGTGGTCTGGGGTCAGACAGGCTCATGGTGGCAGTGAATAACATCAGTCACAGTGGTGGTGCTTTGAAAGACAGAGATACTCATGGTGGTAGTGGTGGCAGTGGCTAGCATCAGTCCCGGTGGTGGTGGTGTTCCAGGGATCAGATATACTCATAGTGGCAGTGGCTAACATCAGTCCCGGAGGTGGTGGTCCGGGGGTCAGTCAGATTCATGTTGGCAATGGCTAACATCAGTCCTGGTGGTAGTGGTATGAGGGTCAGACAAACTCAAGGTGTCAGTGGCTAGCATCAGTGCTGGTGGTGGTGGTGGTTTGGGGGTCAAGCAAACTCATAGTAGCAGTGGTGGCAGTGGCTAACCTCAGTTCTGGTGGTGGTGGTGGTGTGGGCTTGTCAGACAGACTCATGGTGGCAGTGGCTAACATCAGTCCCGGTGGCAGTGTTCTGAGTGTCAGACAGACTCATGATGGCAATGGCTAACATCAGTCCTGGTGGTGGTGGTCTGGGGATCAGACAAACTCATGGTGGCAGGGGCTAACATCAGTCCCGGTGGTGGTGGTGTGGAGGGTCAGACAGACTCATGGTGGCGGTAGCTTACATCAGTCCTGGTTGTGGAGAACTGGGGGTTAGACAAACTCATGGTGGCAGTGGCTAACATTAGTCCCAGTGGTGGTGGTCCAGAGGTCAGACAGACTAATTGTGGCAGTGGCTAACATTAGTCCCAGTGGTGGTGGTGTGGAGGGTCAGACACACTCATCGTGGCAGTGGCTTACATCAGTCCCAGTGATGGAGAACCGGTGGTCAGACAAACTCATGGTGGCAGTGGCTATCATCAGTCCCAGTGGAGGTGGTGTGGTGGGTCTAACACTCTCATGGTGGCAGTGGCTTAAATCAGTCCTGGTGATGGAGAACCAGTGGTCAGACAAACTCATGCTGGCAGTGGCTAACATCAGTCCCAGTGGTGGTAGTCTGTACGTCAGACAGACTAAAGGTGGCACTGGCTAACATCAGTCCCAGTAATGGTGGCCCAGGATTCAGACAGATTCATGGTGGCAGTGGTGTCAGTGGCTAACATCAGTCCTGGTATTGGTGGTCTGAGGGTCAGACAAACTCATGGTGGCAGTGGCTAACATCAGTCCTGGTGGTGGTGGTCCAGAGGTCAAACAGACTCATCGTGGTAGTGGTGTCAGTGGCTAACATTAGTCCCAGTGGTGGTGGTCCGGGGGTCAGTCAAACTCATGGTGGCAGTGGTGGTAGTTGCTAGCATCAGAGACAGTCGGATGATCTGAGTGTCAGACAAACCCATGGTAGCAGTGGTGGCAGTGGCTAACATCAGTCCCAGATGGTTGACCGGGGTCAGACAAACTCATGGTATCAGTGGCTAACATCAGTCCTGGTGTAGTGGTATAGGGGTCAGACAGGCTCATGGTGGCAGTGGTGGCAGTGGCTGACATCATTCCCAATGATGGTGGTCCAGCAGTCAGACAGACTCATGGTGACAGTGGCTAAAATCAGTCCCAGTGGTGGTATTCCAGGGGTCAGACAGACTCATGGGGAAGTGGCTATCATCAGTCCTGGTGGTGGTGGTTTGAGGGTCCAACAGACTCATGATGACAGAGGCAAGCATCAGTCCCAGTGGTGGAAGTGTGGGGGGTCAGACAGACTCATGGTGGTAGTGGCTAACGACAGTCCCAGAGATAGTGGACTGGGGGTCAGACAAACTCATGTTGGCAGTGGCTAACATCAGTCATAGCGGTGGTGGTGGTCCAGGGGTCAGACAGACTCATGGCGGCAGTTGCTAACATAAGTCCCAATGTTGGTGGTCAAGGGGTCAGACAGACTCAGGGTGGCAGTGGTGTCAATGGCTAAAATTATTCCTGGTGGTGGAGGTCAGGGGGTCAGGCAGACTCACGGTGGCAGTGATTCCAGTGGCTAACATCAGTCCTGGTGGTAGTGGTGTGGTGGGTCAGACAGACTCATTGTGGCAGTGGAAAACATCAGTCCCAGTGGTGGTGGTCTGGGGTCAGACAGGCTCATGGTGGCAGTGACTAACATCAGTCCCAGAGGAGGTGCTTTGGAAGACAGAGATACTCATGGTGGCAGTGGTGGCAGTGGCTAACATCAGTCCCGGTGGTGGTGGAGGTCCAGGGATCAGATATACTCATGGTGGCAGTGGCTAACATCAGTCACGGCGGGGGTGGTCCGGGGGTCAGTCAAACTCATGGTGGCAGTGGCTAACATCAGTCCTGGTGGTCATGGTATGAGGGTCAAACTCAAGGTGTCAGTGGCATGCATCAGTGCTGGTGGTGGTGGTTTGGGGGTCAAACAAACTTATAGTAGCAGTAGTGGCAGTGGCTAACCTCTGTCCTTGTGGTGGAGGTGTGGGGTGGTCAGACAGACTCATGGAGGCAGTGGCTAACATCAGTCCCGGTGGCAGTGGTCTGAGTGCCAGACAGACTGATGATGGCAGCGGCTAATATCAGTCCTGGTGGTGGTGGTCTGGGGGTCAGACAAACTCATGGTGGCAGTGGCTAACACCAGTCCTGGTGGTGGTGGTGTGGAGGGTCAGACAGACTCATGGTGGCAGTGGCTTACATCAGTCCTGGTTGTGGAGAACCGGGGGTCAGACAAACTCATGGTGACAGTGGCTAACATTAGTCCTAGTGGTGGTAGTCCAGAGGTCAGACAGACTCATGGTGGTAGTGGTTAACATTAGTCCCGGTGGTGGTGGTCCCGGGGTCAGGAATTCTCATGGTGGCAGTGGCTAACATCAGTCCTGGTGGTGGTCGTCTGGGGGGTCAGACAAACTCATGGTGGCTGTGGCTAACATCAGTCCCAGTGGTGGTGGTGTGGGGGGTCAGACACACTCATGGTGGCAGTGGCTTATATCATTCCCGGTGATGGAGAACCGGCGGTCAGACCAACTCATGGTGGCAGTGGCTAACATCAGTCCCAGTGGTGGTAGTCTGTACATCAGACAGACTAATGGTGGCAGTGGCTAACATCAGTCCCAGTGATGGAGGACCAGGAGTCAGACAGATTCATGCTGGCAGTGGTGTCAGTGGCTAACATCAGTCCTGGTATTGGTGGTCTGAGGGTCAGACAAACTCATGGTGGCAGTGGCTAACATCGGTCCTGGTGGTGGTGGTCCAGGGGTCAAACAGACTCATGGTGGCAGTGGTGTCAGTGGCTAACATTAGTCCCGGTGGTGGTGGTCCGGGGGTTCAATCAAACTCATGGTGGCAGTGGCTAACATCAGTCCTGGTCTAGCGGTATCGGGGTCAGAAAGGCTCATGGTGGCAGTGCCAGCAGTGGGTGAAATCAGTCCCACAGATGTTGGTCCAGGGGTCAGAGAGACTCATGGTGACAGTGGCTAACATCAGTCCCAGTGGTGGTGGTCCAGGGGTCAGACAGACTCATGGTGGCAGTGGCTAGCATAAGTCCCAATGGTGGTGGTTCAGAGGTCAGACAGACTCATGGTGGCAGTGGTGTCAGTGGCTAACATTATTCCTGGTGGTGGAAGTCAGGGGGTCAGTCAGACTCACGGTGGCTGTGATGACAGTGGCTAACATCAGTCCTGGTGGTAGTGGTGTGGTGGTTCAGACAGACTCATGGTGGCAGTGGATAACATCAGTCCCAGTGGTGGTGGTCTGGGAACAGAAAGGCTCATGGTGGCAGTGACTAACATCAGTCCTATTGGTGGTGCTTTGGAAGACAGAGATACTCATGGTGGCAGTGGTGGCAGTGGCTAACATCAGTCCCGGTGGTGGTGGTGGTCCAGGGATCAGATATACTCATGGTGGCAGTGGCTAACATCAGTCCCAGAGGTGGTGGTCCGGGGGTCAGTCAGACTCATTGTGGCAGTGGCTAACATCAGTCCTGGTGGTAGTGGTATGAGGGTCAGACAAACTCAAGTTGTCAGTGGCTAGCATCAGTGTTGGTGGAGGTGGTTTGGGGGTCAAACAAACTCTTATTAGCAGTGGTGGCAGAGGCTAATCTCTGTCCTGGTGGTGGTGGTGTTGTGGGGTGGTCGGACAAACTCATGGTGCAGTGGCTAACATCTGTCCTGGTGGCAGTGGTCTGAGTGTCAGACAGACTCATGATGGCAGTGGCTAACATCAGTCCTGGTGGTGGTGGTGTGGTGGGGTCAGACAAACTCATGGTGGCAGTGGCTAACATCAGTCCCAATGGTGGTAGTCTGTACCTCAGACAGACTAATGGTGGCAGTGGCTTACATCCAGTCCAGGTTGTGAGAACAGAGTCAGACAAACTCATGCTGGCAATTCAGTGGCTAACAGTTCAGTCCTAGTGTTGGTAGTCAGAGGGTAAGACAAGCTCATGGGTGGCAGTGGCTAACATCAGTCTCTATAGTGTTGGTGGTCCAGAGACCAGGGCATACTCATGGTGTCAGTGGCTATCAGTCCCAGTGATGAGGCCCAGGAGTCAGACAGATTCATGGTGGCAGTGGTGTCAGTGGCTAACATCAGTCCTGGTATGGTGAGTCTGAGGGTCAGACCAAACTCATGGTGGCAGTGGCTAACATCAGTCCTGGTGGTTTGGTCAGGGTCAAACGAGCTCATGGTGGCGAAAGTGGTGTCAGCTAACATTGGTCCGGTGGTGGTGGTCTCGGGGACGATTAAACTCATGGTGGCATAGTCTAATATCAGTCCTGGTGTGGTAAGGTATAGGGGTCAGACGGGCTCATGGTGGCAGTGGTGGCAGTGGCTGACATCAGTCCCAATGATGGTGGTCCAGCGGTCAGACAGACTCATGATGATGGCTAACATCAGTCCCAGTGGTGAGTGGTCGGTGTCAGACAGACTCATGGTGGCAGTGGTAAACATAAGTCCCAATGCTTTCTGGTGGTTCAGGGTGAACAGACTCATGGTGCCCAGTGATGATGTCAGTGGCTAACATTATTCCTGGTGTTGGAGGTCAGGGGGTAAGTCAGACTCACGGTGGCAGTGATGGCGATGGCTAACATCAGTCCTGGTGGTGATGGTCTGGGGGTCAGACAAACTCATGGTGGCAGGGGCTAACATCAGTCCCGGTGGTGGTGGTGTGGAGGGTCAGACAGACTCATGGTGGCGGTAGCTTTCATCAGTCCTGGTTGTGGAGAAATGGGGGTTAGACAAACTCATGGTGGCAGTGGCCAACGGCCCAGGTCCCAGTGGTGGTGGTCAGAGGTCAGACAGACTAGTGGCAGTGGCTAACATTAGTCCCTAAAACAGTGAGTGGTGTGGGGGTCAAGACACACTCATGGTAAACACATCAGTCCCAGTGATGGAGAGGCGGTGGTAAGACAAACTCATGGTGGTAGAGTGGCTATCATAGAGTCCCAGTGGTGGTGGTGTGGGGGTCAGACACACTCATGGTGGCAGTGGCCAAATCCCAGTCCCGGTGAAAGGAGGAACCAGTGGTCAGAACAGAGCTCATGGTGGCAGTGGCTAACATCGGTCCCAGTGGTGGTAGTCTGTAGGTCCTGACAGACTAAAGTGGCACTGTTAACATCAAGTCTCAGTGGTATTTAGGAGTTGAACAGGTTCGTGGCAGTGGTGTCAGTGGCTAACATCAGTCCTATTAGCTGGTGGTCTGAGGTCAGGAATAAACTCATGAGTGGCAGTGGCTAACATGTCAGTCCTGGTGGGTGGTGGTCAGAGGTCAAACAGACTCCAGGTAGCAGTGGCTGCAACATCCCAGAGATAGTGGACTGCAGGGTCAGATAAAACTCATGGTGGCAGTGGCTAACATCAGTCCTAGGTGGTGGTGAGGTGGTCAGGGATCAGACAGACTCATGGTGGCAGTAGCATAACATAAGTCCCAATGGATGGTTGAATCGAGGGTCAGACAGACTCATGGTATACGTGGTGTGTCTGTGCTTCAGAATATTCTGTGGTGGAGGTCAGAAGGATCCAATCAGACTCATGGTGGCAGTGGTTCAGTATTAACATCAGTGATCCCTGGTGGTAGTGGTGTGGTGGGTCAGACAGACTCATGGTGGCAGTGGAGAAAACATCAGTCCCAGTGGTGGTGGTCTGAGGTCAGACAAGGCTCATGGTGGCAGTGACTAACATCAGTCCCAGTGGTGGTGCTTTGGAGACAGAGATACTCATGGTGGCAGTGGTGGCAGTGGTTGCATCGAGGTCAGTGGTGATCCAGGATCAGATATACTCATGGTGGCAGTAGCTAACATCAGTCCCTGATGGTGATGAGTATGATGGTCAAGACAAACTCAGGTGTCAGTAGCCAAAGCATCATTTATATGGTGGTCAGTGGTTTAGAGGTCAAACAAAGCTCATACTAGCAGTGGGTGGCATTGTTGACCCCACCTCAGTCAAAGTGGTGTGGAGTGAATTGGTCTGACAGACTCATGGTGGCAGTAGCTAACATCAGTCCGAAGTAGCAGTGGCTTGAGTGTCAGACAGACTCATGAAGGCAGTGGCTACCACCAGTCCTGGTGGTGGTGGTCTGGGGTCAGACAAACTCATGGTGGCAGTGGCTAACAGTCCTGGTGGTGGTGGTGTTGGTGGTCAGACAGACTCATGGTGGCAGTGGCTTACGTCAGTCCCAGTTGTGGAGAACCTGGGGTCAGACAAACTCATGGTGGCAGTGGCTAACATCAGTCCCAGTGGTGGTAGTCTGTAGGTCAGACAGACTAATGGTGGCACTAGCTAACATCAGTCCAGTGATGGTGGCCCCAGGATTCAGACAGATTCATGGTGCCAGTGCTGTCAGTGGCAAACATCAGTCCTGTTATTGGTGGTCTGAAGGGTCAGACAAACTCATGGTGGCAGTGGCTAACATCAGTGCTGGTGGAGGTGTTCCAGAGGTGAAACAGAGACTCATCGTGGCAGTGGTGTCAGTGGTAACATTAGTCCAGTGGTGGTGGTCCAGGGGTCAGTCAGAACTCATGGTGGCAGTGGTGGTAGTAGCTGTGCATCAGTCACAGTGTTGATGATATGATGGTCAGACAAACTCATGGTAGCAGTGGTGGCAGTGGCTAACATCAGTCCAGAGGTGGTTGACGGAGGTCAGACAAACTCATGGTGGCAGTATGGCTAACATCAGTCCTGGTGATGTGGTATAGGGGTCAGACAGGCTCAATGGTGGCTGTGTGGTGGCAGTGGCTGATATCAGTCCAATGAGTGGTAGTCCAGTGGTCACGACAGACTCATGGTGGCAGTGAGCTAACATCAGTCCAGTGGTGGTGGTCCAGGGGTCAGACAGACTCATGGGGCAATGGCTATCATTATTCCTGGTGGTGGTCATTTGGGGGTCAGACAGACTCATGATGACAGTGGCTAGCATCAGTCCCAGTGGTGGAGGTGTGGGGTTGTCAGACAGACTCATGATGGCAGTGGCTAACATCAGTCCTGGTGGTGGTGGTGTGGGGGGTCAGACAGACTCATGGTGGCAGTGGCTTACATCAGTCCCTGTAGCGGAGACCAGGGTCAGACAGACTCATGGTGGCAGTGGCTAACATTAGTCTCATTGGTGGTAGTCCAGAGGTCAGACAGACTAATGGTGGCAGTGGCTAACATTAGTCCCAGTGGTGGTGGTCCAGGGGTCAGGTATACTCATGGTGGCAGTGGCTAACATCAGTCCTGGTGGTGGTCGTCTGGGGGTCAGACAAACTCATGGTGGCTGTGGCTAACATCAGTCCCAGTGGTGGTGGTGTGGGGGGTCAGACACACTCATGGTGGCAGGGGCTTACATCAGTCCCGGTGATGGAGAACCGGTGGTCAGACAAACTCATGGTGGCAGTGGCTAACATCAGTCCCAGTGGTGGTAGTCTGTACGTCAGACAGACTAATGGTGGCAGTGGCTTATATCAGTCCCAGTGATGGGGGACCAGAAGTCAGACAGATTCATGCTGGCAATGGTGTCAGTGGCTAACATCAGTCCTGGTATTGGTGGTCTGAGGGTAAGACAAAGTCATGGTGGCAGTGGCTAACATCAGTCCTGGTGGTGGTGGTCCAGGGATCAGGTATACTCATGGTGGCTGTGGCTAACATCAGTCCCAGAAGTGGTGATGTGGTGGGTCAGACACACTCATGGTGGCAGTGGCTAAAATCAGTCCCAGTGGTGGTAGTCTGTACATCAGACAGACTAATGGTGGCAGTGGCTAACATCAGTCCCAGTGATGGTGGCCCAGGAGTCAGACAGATTCATGGTGGCAGTGGTGTCAGTGGCTAACATCAGTCCTGGTATTGGTATTCTGAGGGAAAGACAAACTCATGGTGGCAGTGGCTAACATCAGTCCTGGTGGTGGTGATCCAGGGGTCAAACTGACTCATGGTGGCAGTGGTGTCAGTGGCTAACATTAGTCACGGTGGTGGTGGTCTCGGGGGCAGTAAAACTCAAGGTGGTATAGTCTAATATCAGTCCTGGTGTAGTGGTATAGGGGTCAGAAAGGCTCACGGTGGCAGTGGTGGCAGTGGCTGACATCAGTCCCAATGATGGTGGTCCAGCGGTCAAGACAGACTCATGGTGACAGTGGCTAACATCAGTCCCTGTGGTGGTGGTCCAGGGGTCAGACAGACTCATGGTGGCAGTGGCAAACATAAGTCCCAATGCTGGTGGTCCAGGGGTCAGACAGACTCATGGTGGCAGTGATGTCAGTGGCTAACATTATTCCTGTTGTTGGAGGTCAGGGGGTTAGTCAGACTCACGGTGGCAGTGATGGCAGTGGATAACATCAGTCCTTGTGATAGTGGTGTGGTGGGTCAGACAGACTCATGGTGGCAGTGGGTAACATCAGTCCCATTGGAAGTGGTCTGGGGTCAGACAGGCTCATGGTGGCAGTGAATAACATTAGTCCCAGTGGTGGTGCTTTGAAAGACAGAGATACTCATGGTGGCAGTGGCTAGCATCAGTCCCGGTTGTGGTGGTGGTCCAGGGATCAGATATACTCATAGTGGCAGTGGCTAACATCAGTCCTGGAGGTGGTGGTCCGGGGGTCAGTCAGACTCATGTTGGCAATGGCTAACTTCAGTTCTGGAGGTAGTGGTATGAGGGTCAGATAAACTCAAGGTGTCAGTTCCTAGCATCAGTGCTGTTGGTGGTGGTTTGGGGGTCAAGCAAACTCATAGTAGCAGTGGTGGCAGTGGCTAACCTCAGTTCTGGTGGTGGTGGTGTGGGCTTGTCAGACAGAATCATGGTGGCAGTGGCTAACATCAGTCCCGGTGGCAGTGTTCAGAATGTGAGACAGACTCATGATGGCAATGGCTAACATCAGTCCTGGTGGTGGTGGTCTGGGGGTCAGACAAACTCATGGAGGCAGGGGCTAACTTCAGTCCCAGTGGTGGTGGTGTGGAGGGTCAGACAGACTCATGGTGGTGGTAGCTTACATCAGTCCTGGTTGTGGAGAACTGGGGGTTAGACAAACTCATGGTGGCAGTGGCTAACATTAGTCCCAGTGGTGGTGGTCCAGAGGTCAGACAGACTAATTGTGGCAGTGGCTAACATTAGTCCCAGTGGTGGTGGTGTGGGGGGTCAACACACTCATCGTGGCAGTGGCTTACATCAGTCCCAGTGATTGAGAACCAGTGGTCAGACAAACTCATGGGGGCAGTGGCTATCATCAGTCCCAGTGGGGGTGGTGTGGGGGGTCAGACACACTCATGGTGGCAGTGGCTAACATCAGTCCCAGTGGTGGTAGTCTGTAGGTCAGACAGACTAAAGGTGGCACTGGCTAACATCAGTCCCAGTGATGGTGGCCCAGGATTCAGACATATTCATGGTGGCAGTGGTGTCAGTGGCTAACAACAGTCCTGGTATTGGTGGTCTGAGGGTCAGACAAACTCATGGTGGCAGTGGCTAACATCAGTCCTGGTGGTGGTGGTCCTGAGGTCAAACAGACTCATCGTGGTAGTGGTGTCAGTGGCTAACATTAGTCCCAGTGGTGGTGGTCCGGGGGTCAGTCAAACTCATGGTGGCAGTGGTGGTAGTTGCTAGCATCAGAGACAGTGTTGATGATCTGATGGTCAGACAAACCCATGGAAGCAGTGGTGGCAGTGGCTAACATCAGTCCCAGAGATGGTAGACCAGGGGTCAGACAAACTCATGGTATCAGTGGCTAACATCAGTCCTGGTGTAGTGGTATAGGGGTCAGACAGGCTCATGGTGGCAGTGGTGGCAGTGGCTGACATCATTCCCAATGATAGTAGTCCAGCAGTCAGACAGACTCATGGTGACAGTGGCTAAAATCAGTCCCAGTGGTGGTGTTCAAGGGGTCAGACAGACTCATGGGGAAGTGGCTATCATCAGTCCTGGTGGTGGTGGTTTGAGGGTCCAACAGACTCATGATGACAGAGGCAAGCATCAGTCCCAGGTTTGGAAGTGTGGGGGGTCAAACAGTCTCATGGTGGCAGTGGCTAACAACAGTCCCAGAGATAGTGGACTGGGGGTCAGACAAACTCATGGTGGCAGTGGCTAACATCAGTCCTAGTGGTGGTGGTGGTCCAGGGGTCAGACAGACTCATGGTCGCAGTGGCTAACATAAGTCCCAATGGTGGTGGTCAAGGGGTCAGACAGACTCATGGTGGCAGTGGTGTCAATGGCTAAAATTATTCCTGGTGGTGGAGGTCAGGGGGTCAGTCAGACTCACTGTGGCAGTGATTACAGTGGCTAACATCAGTCCTGGTGGTAGTGGTGTGGTGGGTCAGACAGACTCATGGTGGCAGTGGAAAACATCAGTCCCAGTGGTGGTGGTCTGGGGTTAGACAGGCTCATGGTGGCAGTGACTAACATCAGTCCCAGTGGTGGTGCATTGGAAGACAGAGATACTCATGGTGGCAGTGGTGGCAGTGGCTAACATCAGTCCCGGTGGTGGTCCAGGGATCAGATATACTCATGGTGGCAGTGGCTAACATCAGTCACGACGGGGGTGGTCCGGAGGTCAGTCAAACTCATGGTGGCAGTGGCTAACATCAGTCCTGGTGGTCATGGTATGAGGGTCAGACAAACTCAAGGTGTCAGTGGCTAGCATCAGTGCTGGTGGTGGTGGTTTGGGGTCAAACAAACTCATAGTAGCTGTAGTGGCAGTGGCTAACCTCAGTCCTGGTGGTGGTGTGGGGTGATCAGACAGACTCATGGTGGCAGTGGCTAACATCAGTCCCGGTGGCAGTGGTCTGAGTGTCAGACAGACTGATGATGGCAGTGGCTAATATCAGTCCTGGTGGTGGTGGTCTGGGGGTCAGACAAACTCATGGTGGCAGTGGCTAACATCAGTCCTGGTGGTGGTGGTGTGGAGGGTCAGACAGACTCATGGTGGCAGTGGCTTACATCAGTCCTGGTTGTGGAGAACCGGGGGTCAGACAAACTCATGGTGACAGTGGCTAACATTAGTCCTAGTGGTGGTAGTCCAGAGGTCAGACAGACTCATGGTGGCAGTGGCTAACATTAGTCCCGGTGGTGGTGGTCCAGGGGTCAGGTATACTCACAGTGGCAGTGGCTAACATCAGTCCTGGTGGTGGTCGTCTGGGGGTCAGACAAACTCATGGTGGCTGTGGCTAACATCAGTCCCAGTGGTGGTGGTGTGGGGGGTCAGACACACTCATGGTGGCAGTGGCTTATATCAGTCCCGGTGATGGAGAACCGGTGGTCAGACCAACTCATGGTGGCAGTGGCTAACATCAGTCCCAGTGGTGGTAGTCTGTACATCACACAGACTAATGGTGGCAGTGGCTTATATCATTCCCAGTGATGGAGGACCAGGAGTCAGACAGATTCATGCTGGCAGTGGTGTCAGTGGCTAACATCAGTCCTGGTATTGGTGGTCTGAGGGTCAGACAAACTCATGGTGGCAGTGGCTAACATCGGTCATGGTGGTGGTGGTCCAGGGGTCAAACAGACTCATGGTGGCAGTGGTGTCAGTGGCTAACATTAGTCCTGGTGGTGGTGGTCCGGGGTTCAGTCAAACACATGGTGGCAGTGGCTAACATCAGTCCTGGTGTAGTGGTATAGGGGTCAGACAGGCTCATGGTGGCAGTGGTGGCAGTGGCTGACATCAGTCCCAATGATGGTGGTCCAGTGGTCAGACAGACTCATGGTGACAGTGGTTAACATCAGTCCCAATGCTGGTGGTCCAGGGGTCAGACAGACTCATGGTGGCAGTGATGTCAGTGGCTAACATTATTCCTGGTGTTGGAGGTCAGGGGGTCAGTCAGACTCACGGTGGCAGTGATGGCAGTGGATAACATCAGTCCTTGTGATAGTGGAGTGGTGGGTCAGACAGACTCATGGTGGCAGTGGATAACATCAGTCCCAGTGGTAGTGGTCTGGGGACAGACAGGCTCATGGTGGCAGTGACTAACATCAGTCCCAGTGGTGGTGCTTTTAAAGACAGAAATACTCATGGTGGCAGTGGCTAACATCAGTCCTGGTGGTGGTGGTGGTCCAGGAATCAGATATACTCATAGTGGCAGTGGCTAACAACAGTCCCGAAGGTGGTGGTCCGGGCGTCAGTCAGACTCATGTTGGCAATGGCTAACATCAGTCCTGGTGGCAGTGGTATGAGGGTCAGACAAACTCAAGGTGTCAGTGGCTAGCATCAGTGCTGGTGGTGGTGGTTTACGGGTCAACCAAACTCATAGTAGCAGTGGTGGCAGTGGCTAACCTCAGTTCTGGTGGTGGTGGTGGTGGTGTGGGCTTGTCAGACAGACTCATGATGGCAATGGCTAACATCAGTCCTGGTGGTGGTGGTCTGGGGGTCAGACAAACTCATGGTGGCAGGGGCTAACATCAGTCCTGGTGGTGGTGGTGTGGAGGGTCAGACAGACTCATGGTGGCGGTAGCTTACATCAGTCCTGGTTGTGGAGAACTGGGGGTTAGACAAACTCATGGTGGCAGTGGCTAACATTAGTCCTAGTGGTGGTGGTGCAGAGGTCAGACAGACTAATTGTGGCAGTGGCTAACATTAGTCCCAGTGATGGAGAACCGGTGGTCAGTCAAACTCATGGTGGCAGTGGCTATCATCAGTCCCAGTGGTGGTGGTTTGGGGGGGTCAGACACACTCATGGTGGCAGTGGCTTAAATCAGTCCCGGTGAAGGAGAACCAGTGGTCAGACAAACTCATGGTGGCAGTGGCTAACATCAGTCCCAGTGGTGGTAGTCTGTAGGTCAGACAGACTAAAGGTGGCACTGGCTAACATCAGTCTCAGTGATGGTGGCCCAAGATTCAGACAGATTCATGGTGGCAGTGGTGGCAGTGGCTAACATCAGTCCTGGTGGTGGTGGTCCAGAGGTCCAACAGACTCATTGTGGTAGTGGTGTCAGTGGCTAACATTAGTCCTGGCGGTGGTGGTCCGGGGGTCAGTCAAACTCATGGTGGCAGTGGTGGTAGTTGCTACAATGAGAGACAGTGTTGATGATCTGACGGTCAGACAAACTCATGGTAGCAGTGGTGGCAGTGGCTAACATTAGTCCCAGAGGTCGTTGACCGGGGGTCAGACAAACTCATGGTATCAGTGGCTAACATCAGTCCTGGTGTAGTGGTATAGGGGTCAGACAGGCTCATGGTGGCAGTGGTGGCAGTGGCTGACATCATTCCCAATGATGGTGGTCCAGCAGTCAGACAGACTCATGGTGACAGTGGCTAAAATCAGTCCCAGTGGTGGTGTTCCAGGGGTCAGACAGACTCATGGGGAAGTGGCTATCATCAGTCCTGGTGGTGGTGTTTTGAGGGTCCAACAGACTCATGATGACAGTGGCTAGCATCAGTCCCAGTGGTGGAAGTGTGGGGGTTCAGACAGACTCATGGTGGCAGTGTCTAACAACAGTCCCAGAGATAGTGGACTGGGGGTCAGACAAACTCATGGTGGCAGTGGCTAACATCAGTCCTAGTAGTGGTGGTGGTCCAGGGGTCAGACAGACTCATGGTGGCAGTGGCTAACATAAGTCCCAATGGTGTTGGTCAAGGGGTCAGACAGACTCATGGTGGCAGTGGTGTCAATGGCTAAAATTATTCCTGGTGGTGGAGGTCAGGGCGTCAGTCAGACTCACGGTGTCAGTGATTTCAGTGGCTAACATCAGTCCTGGTGGTAGTGGTGTGGTGGGTCAGACAGACTCATGGTGGCAGTGGAAAACAACAGTCCCAGTGGTGGTGGTCTGGGGTCAGACAGGCTCATGGTGGCAGTGACTAACATCAGTCCCAATGGTGGTGCTTTGGAAGACAGTGATACTCATGGTGGCAGTGGTGGCAGTGGCTAACATCAGTCCCGGTGGTGGTGGTGGTCCAGGGATCAGATATACTCATGGTGGCATTGGCTAACATCAGTCCCGGAGGGGGTGGTCTGGGGGTCAGTCAAACTCATGGTGGCAGTGGCTAACATCAGTCCTGGTTTTCGTGGTATGATGGTCAGACAAACTCAAGGTGTCAGTGGCTAGCATCACTGCTGGTGGTGGTGGTTTGGGGGTCAAACAAACTCATACTAGCAGTGGTGGCAGTGACTTACCTCAGTCCTGGTGGTGGTGGTGTGGGGTGGTCTGACAGACTCATGGAGGCAGTAGCTAACATCAGTCACGGTGGCAGTGGTCTGAGTGTCACACAGACTCATGATGGCAGTGGCTACCATCAGTCCTGGTGGTGGCAGTCTGTAGGTCAGACAGACTAATGGTGGCAGTGGCTAACATCAGTCCAAGTGATGGTGGCCCAGGAGTCAGACAGATTCATGGTGGCAGTGGTGGCAGTGGCTAACATCAGTCCTGGTATTGGTGGTCTGAGGGTCAGACAAACACATGGTGGCATTGGCTAACATCAGTCCAGGTGATGGTGGTCCAGAGGTCAAACAGACTCATCGTAGCAGTTATGTCAGTGGCTAACATTAGTCCCAGTGGTGGTGGTCCGGGGCGCAGTAAAACTCATGGTGGCAGTGGCTAACATCAGTCCTGGTGTAGTGGTATAGGGGTCAGAGAGGCTCATGGTGGCAGTGGTGGCAGTGGCTGACATCAGTCCCAATGATTGTGGTCCAGGGGTCAGACAGACTCATTGTGACAGTGGCTAACATCAGGTCCAGTGGTGGTGGTCCAGAGGTCAGACAGACTCATGGTGGCAGTGGCTAACATAAGTCCCAATGGTGATGGTCCCAGAGGTCAGACAGACTCATGGTGGCAGTTGTGTCAGTGGCTAACATTATTCCTTGTGGTGGAGGTCAGGGGGTCAGTCAGACTCACGGTGGCAGTGATGGCAGTGGCTAACATCAGTCCTAGTGGTAGTGGTGTGGTGGGTCAGACAGACTCATGGTGGCAGTGGATAACATCAGTCCCAGTCATTGTGGTCTGGGGTCAGACAGGCTCATGGTGGCAGTGACTAACATCAGTCCCAGTGGTGGTGCATTTGAAGACAGAGATACTCATGGTGGCAGTGGTGGCAGTGGCTAACATCAGTCCCGGTGGTGGTGGTGGTCCAGGGATCAGATATACTCATGGTAGCAGTGGCTAACATCAGTCCTGGAAGTGGTGGTCCGGGGGTCAGTCAGACTCATGGTGGCAGTGGCTAATATCAGTCCTGGTGGTAGTGGTATGAGGGTAAAAAAAACTCAAGGTGTCAGTGGCTAGCATCAGTGCTGCTGGTGGTGGTGGTTTGGGGGTCAAACAAACTCATAGTAGCAGTAGTCGCAGTGGCTAACCTCAGTCCTGGTGGTGGTGGTGTGGGGTGGTCAGACAGACTCATGGTGGCAGTGGCTAACATCAGTCTAGTGGCAGTGGTCTGAGTGTCAGACAAACTCATGGTGGCAGTGGCTAACATCAGGCCCGTGGTGGTGGTTGGAGGGTCAGACAGACTCATTATGGCAGTGGCTTACATCAGTCCCGATTGTGGAGAACCGGAGGTCAGACAAACTCATGGTGGTAGTGGCTAACATTAGTCCCAGTGGTGGTAGTCCAGAGGTCAGACAGACTAATGGTGGCAGTGGCTAACATTAGTCCTGGTGGTGGTGGTCCAGGGGTCAGGTATATTCATGTTGGCAGTGGCTAACATCAGTCCTGGAAGTTGTCATCTGAGGGTCAGACAAACACATAGTGGCTGTGGCTAACATCAGTCCCAGTGGTGGTGGTGTGGGGTGTCAGACACATTCATGGTGGCAGAGGCTTACATCAGTCTCGTTGATGGAGAACCGGTGGTCAGACCAACTCATGGTGGCAGTGGCTAACTTCAGTCCCAGTGGTGGTAGTCTGTAGGTCAGACAGACTAATGGTGGCACTGGCTAACATCAGTCCCAGTGATGGTGGCCCAGGATTCAGACAGATTCATGGTGGCAGTGCTGTCAGTGGCTAACATCAGTCCTGGTATTGGTGGTCTGAAGGTCAGACAAACTCATGGTGGCAGTGGCTAACATCAGTCCTGGTGGTGGTGGTGGTCCAGAGGTGAAACAGACTCATTGTGGCAGTGATGTCAGTGGCTAACATTAGTCCCGGTGGTGGTGGTCCAGGGGTCAGTCAAACTCATGGTGGCAGTGGTGGTAGTGGCTAGCATCACTCACAGTGTTGATGATATGACGGTTAGACAATCTCATGGTAGCAGTGGTGGCAGTGGCTAACATCAGTCCCAGAGGTGGTTGACCGGGGGTCAGACAAACTCATGGTGGCAGTGGCTAACATCAGTCCTGGTGTAGTGGTATAGGGGTCAGACAGGCTCATGGTGGCAGTGGCTGATATCAGTCCCAATGATGGTAGTCCAGTGGTCAGACAGACTCATGGTGGCAGTGGCTAACATCAGTCCCAGTGGTGGTGGTCAAGGGGTCAGACAGACTCATGGGGCAATGGCTATCATTATTCCTGGTGGTGGTCATTTGGGGGTCAGACAGACTCATGATGACAGTGGCTAGCATCAGTCCCAGTGGTGGAGGTGTGGGGAGTCAGACAGACTCATGGTGGCAGTGGCTAGCAACAGTCCCAGAGATAGTGAACTGGGGGTCAGACAAACTCATGGTGGCAGTGGCTAACATCAGTCCTGGTGGTGGTGGAGGTCCAGGGGTCAGACAGACTCATGGTTGCAGTGGCTAACATAAGTCCCAATGGTGGTGGTCCAGGGCTCAGACAGACTCATGGTGGCAGTGGTGTCAGTGGCTAACATTATTCCTGGTGGTGGAGGTCAGGGGGTCAGTCAGACTCACGGTGGCAGTGATGGCAGTGGCTAACATCAGTCCTGGTGGTAGTGGTGTGGTGGGTCAGACAGACTCATGGTGGCAGTGGATAACATCAGTTCCAGTGGTGGTGGTCTGGGGTCAGACAGGCTCATGGTGGCAGTGACTAACATCAGTCCCAGTGGTGGTGCTTTGGAAGACAGAGATACTCATGGTGGCAGTGGTGGCAGTGGCTAACATCAGTCCCGGTGGTGGTGGTGGTCAGGGATCAGATATACTCTCATGGTGGCAGTGGCTAACATCAGCCCCAGAGGTGGTGGACCAGGGGTCAGGTATACTCATTGTGGCAGTGGCTAACATCAGTCCTGGTGGTAGTGGGATGAGGGTCAGACAAACTCAAGGTGTGAGTGGCTAGCATCAGTGCTGGTGGTGGTGGTGGTTTGGGGGTCAAACTCATAGTAGCAGTGGTGGAAGTGGCTAACCTCAGTCCTGGTGGTGGTGGTGTGGGGTGGTCAAACAGACTCATGGTGGCAGTGGCTAACATCAGTCCCAGTGGCAGTGATCTGAGTGTCAGACAGACTCAAGATGGCAGTGGCTAACATCAGTCCTGGTATTGGTGGTCTGAGGGTCAGACATACTCATGGTGGCAGTGGCTAACATCAGTCCTGGTGGTGGTCCAGGGGTCAAACAGACTCGTCATGGCCGTGGTGTCAGTGGCTAACATTAGTCCCGGTGGTGGTGGTCCAGAGGTCAGTCAAACCCATGGTGGCAGTGGCTAACATCAGTCCTGGTGTAGTGGTATAGGGGTCAGACAGGCTCAAGGAGGCAGTGGTGGCAGTGGCTGACATCAGTCCCAATGATGTTGGTCCAGGGGTCAGACAGACTCATGATGACAGTGGCTAACATCAGTCCCAGTGGTGGTGGTCCAGGGGTCAGACAGACTCATGGTGGCAGTGGCTAACATAAGTCCCAATGGTGGTGGTCCAGGGCTCAGACAGACTCATGGTGGCAGTGGTGTCAGTGGCTAACATTAGTCCAGGTGGTGGAGGTCAGGGGGGTCAGTCAGACTCACGGTGGCAGTGATGGCAGTGGCTAACATCAGTCCTGGTGGTAGTGGTGTGGTGGGTCAGACAGACTCATGGTGGCAGTGGATAACATCAGTCCCAGTGGTGGTCGTCTGCGTTCAGACAGGCTCATTTTGGCAGTGACTAACATCAGTCCCAGTGGTGGTGCTTTGGAAGACAGAGATACTCATGGTGGCAGTGGTGGCAGTGGCTAACATCAGTCCCGGTGGTGGTGGTGGTCCAGGGATCAGATATACTCATGGTGTCAGTGGCTAACATCAGTCCCGGAGGCGGTGGTCCAGGGGTCAGTCAAACTCATGGTGGCAGTGGCTAACATCAGTCCTGGTGGTCGTGGTATGAGGGTCAGACAAACTCAAGGTGTCAGTGGCTAGCATCAGTGCTGGTGGTGGTGGTCCAGAGGTGAAACAGACTCATCGTGGCAGTGGTGTCAGTGGTTAACATTAGTCCCGGTGGTGGTGGTCCAGGGGTCAGTCAAACTCATGGTGGCAGTGGTGGTAGTGGCTAGCATCACTCACAGTGTTGATGATATGATGGTCAGACAAACTCATGGTAGCAGTGGTGGCATTGGCTAACATCAGTCCCAGAGGTGGTTGACCGGGGGTCAGACAAACTCATGGTAGCAGTGGCTAACATCAGTCCTGGTGTAGTGGTATAGGGGTCAGACAGGCTCATGGTGGCAGTGGTGGCAGTGGCTGACATCAGTCCCAATGATGGTAATCCAGTGGTCAGATAGACTTATGGTGGCAGTGGCTAACATCAGTCCCAGTGGTGGTGGTCCAGGGGTCAGACAGACTCATGGGGCAATGGCTATCATTATTCCTGGTGTTGGTCGTTTGGGGGTCAGACAGACTCATGATGACAGTGGCTAGCATCAGTCCCAGTGGTGGAGGTGTGGGGGTCAGACAGACTCATGGTGGCAGTGGCTAACAACAGTCCCAGAGATAGTGGACTGGGGTCAGTCAAACTCATGGTGGCAGTGGCTAACATCAGTCCTGGTGGTGGTGGTCCAGGGGTCAGACAGTATCATGGTTGCAGTGGCTAACATAAGTTCCAATGGTGGTGGTCCAGGGCTCAGATAGACTCATGGTGGCAGTGGTGTCAGTGGCTAACATTATTCCTGGTGGTGGAGGTCAGGGGGTCAGTCAGACTCACGGTGGCAGTGATTTCAGTGGCTAACATCAGTCCTGGTGGTAGTGGTGTGGTGGGTCAGACAGACTCATGGTGGCAGTGGAAAACATCAGTCCCAGTGGTGGTGGTCTGGGGTCAGACAGGGCTCATGGTGGCAGTGACTAACATCAGTCCCAGTGGTGGTGCTTTGGAAGACAGAGATACTCATGGTGGCAGTGGTGGCAGTGGCTAACATCAGTCCCGGTGGTGGTGGTGGTCCAGGGATCAGATATACTCATGGTGGCTTTGGCTAACATCAGTCCCGGAGGGGGTGGTCTGGGGGTCAGTCAAACTCATGGCAGTGGCTAACATCAGTCCTGGTTTTCATGGTATGATGGTCAGACAAACTCAAGGTGTCAGTGGCTAGCATCAGTGCTGGTGGTGGTGGTTTGGGGGTCAAACAAACTCATACTAGCAGTGGTGGCAGTGACTTACCTCAGTCCTGGTGGTGGTGGTGTGGGGTGGTCTGACAGACTCATGGTGGCAGTAGCTAACATCAGTCCCGGTGGCAGTGGTCTGAGTGTCAGACAGACTCATGATGGCAGTGGCTACCATCAGTCCTGGTGGTGGTGGTCTGGGGGTCAGACAAATTCATGGTGGCAGTGGCTAACATCAGTCCTGGTGGTGGTGGTGTCGGTGGTCAGACAGACTCATGGTGGCAGTGGCTTACATCAGTCCCAGTTGTGGAGAACCGGAGGTCAGACAAACTCATGGTGGCAGTGGCTAACATTAGCCCCAGTGGTGGTAGTCCAGAGGTCAGACAGACTAATGGTGGTAGTGGCTAACATTAGTCCCAGTGGTGGTGGTCCTGGGTTCAGGTATACTCATGGTGGTAGTGGCTAACATCAGTCCTGGTGGTTGTCGTCTGGGGTCAGACAAACTCATGGTGGCTGTGGCTAACATCAGTTGCAGTGCTGGTGGTGTGGGGGGTCAGACACACTCATGGAGGATGTGGCTTACATCAGTCCCGGTAATGGAGAACCTGTGGTCAGACAAACTCATGGCAGTGGCTATCATCAATCCCTGTGGTGGCAGTCTGTAGGTCAGACAGACTAATGGTGGCAGTGGCTAACATCAGTCCAAGTGATGGTGGCCCAGGAGTCAGACAGATTCATGGTGGCAGTGGCTAACATCAGTCCTGGTATTGGTGGTCTGAGGGTCAGACAAACACATGGTGGCATTGGCTAACATCAGTCCAGGTGATGGTGGTCCAGAGGTCAAACAGACTCATCGTAGCAGTTATGTCAGTGGCTAACATTAGTCCCAGTGGTGGTGGTCCGGGGCGCAGTAAAACTCATGGTGGCAGTGGCTAACATCAGTCCTGGTGTAGTGGTATAGGGGTCAGAGAGGCTCATGGTGGCAGTGGTGGCAGTGGCTGACATCAGTCCCAATGATTGTGGTCCAGGGGTCAGACAGACTCATTGTGACAGTGGCTAACATCAGGTCCAGTGGTGGTGGTCCAGAGGTCAGACAGACTCATGGTGGCAGTGGCTAACATAAGTCCCAATGGTGATGGTCCAGGGGTCAGACAGACTCATGGTGGCAGTGGTGTCAGTGGCTAACATTATTCCTTGTGGTGGAGGTCAGGGGGTCAGTCAGACTCACGGTGGCAGTGATGGCAGTGGCTAACATCAGTCCTTGTGGTAGTGGTGTGGTGGGTCAGACAGACTCATGGTGGCAGTGGATAACATCAGTCCCAGTCATTGTGGTCTGGGGTCAGACAGGCTCATGGTGGCAGTGACTAACATCAGTCCCAGTGGTGGTGCATTTGAAGACAGAGATACTCATGGTGGCAGTGGTGGCAGTGGCTAACATCAGTCCCGGTGGTGGTGGTGGTCCAGGGATCAGATATACTCATGGTAGCAGTGGCTAACATCAGTCCTGGAAGTGGTGGTCCGGGGGTCAGTCAGACTCATGGTGGCAGTGGCTAACATCAGTCCTGGTGGTAGTGGTATGAGGGTAAAAAATACTCAAGGTGTCAGTGGCTAGCATCAGTGCTGCTGGTGGTGGTGGTTTGGGGGTCAAACAAACTCATAGTAGCAGTAGTCGCAGTGGCTAACCTCAGTCCTGGTGGTGGTGGTGTGGGGTGGTCAGACAGACTCATGGTGGCTGTGGCTAACATCAGGCCCGTGGTGGTGGTTGGAGGGTCAGACAGACTCATTATGGCAGTGGCTTACATCAGTCCCGATTGTGGAGAACCGGAGGTCAGACAAACTCATGGTGGTAGTGGCTAACATTAGTCCAGTGGTGGTAGTCAGAGGGTCAGACAAACTAATGGTGGCAGTGGCTAACATTAGTCCTGGTGGTAGTGGTCCAGGGTCAGGTATATTCATGTTGGCAGTGGCTAACATCAGTCCTGAGTGGTTGTCATCATGGGGTCAGACAAACTCATAGTGGCTGTGGCTAACATCAGTCCCAGTGGTGGTGGTGTGGGTGTCAGACACATTCATGGTAGCAGAGAGGCACATCAGTCTCGTTGATGGAGAACCGGTGGTCAGACCAACTCATGGTGGCAGTGGCTAACATCAGTCCCAGTGGTGGTAGTCTGTAGGTCAGACAGACTAATGGTGGCACTGGCTAACATCAGTCCCAGTGATGGTGGCCCAGGATTCAGACAGATTCATGGTGGCAGTGCTGTCAGTGGCTAACATCAGTCCTGGTATTGGTGGTCTGAAGGTCAGACAAACTCATGGTGGCAGTGGCTAACATCAGTCCTGGTAGTGGTGGTGGTCCAGAGGTGAAACAGACTCATCGTGGCAGTGGTGTCAGTGGCTAACATTAGTCCCGGTGGTGGTGGTCCAGGGGTCAGTCAAACTCATGGTGGCAGTGGTGGTAGTGGCTAGCATCAGTCACAGTGTTGATGATATGACGGTCAGACAAACTCATGGTAGCAGTGGTGGTAGTGGCTAACATCAGTCCCAGAGGTGGTTGACTGGGGGTCAGACAAACTCATGGTGGCAGTGGCTAACATCAGTCCTGGTGTAGTGGTATAGGGGTCAGACTGGCTCATGGTGGCAGTGGCTGATATCAGTCCCAATGATGGTAGTCCAGTGGTCAGACAGACTCATGGTGGCAGTGGCTAACATCAGTCCCAGTGGTGGTGGTCCAGGGGTCAGACAGACTCATGGGGCAATGGCTATCATTATTCCTGGTGGTGGTCATTTGGGGTCAGACAGAATCATGATGACAGTGGCTAGCATCAGTCCCAGTGGTGGAGGTGTGGGGAGTCAGACAGACTCATGGTGGCAGTGGCTAACAACAGTCCCAGAGATAGTGAACTGGGGGTCAGACAAACTCATGGTGGCAGTGGCTAACATCAGTCCTGGTGGTGGTGGAGGTCCAGGGGTCAGACAGACTCATGGTTGCAGTGGCTAACATAAGTCCCAATGGTGGTGGTCCAGGGCTCAGACAGACTCATGGTGGCAGTGGTGTCAGTGGCTAACATTATTCCTGGTGGTGGAGGTCAGGGGTCAGTCAGACTCACGGTGGCAGTGATGGCAGTGGCTAACATCAGTCCTGGTGGTAGTGGTGTGGTGGGTCAGACAGACTCATGGTGGCAGTGGATAACATCAGTTCCAGTGGTGGTGGTCTGGGGTCAGACAGGCTCATGGTGGCAGTGACTAACATCAGTCCCAGTGGTGGTGCTTTGGAAGACAGAGATACTCATGGTGGCAGTGGTGGCAGTGGCTAACATCAGTCCCGGTGGTGGTGGTGGTCCAGGGATCAGATATACTCATGGTGGCAGTGGCTAACATCAGCCCCAGAGGTGGTGGACCAGGGGTCAGGTATACTCATTGTGGCAGTGGCTAACATCAGTCCTGGTGGTAGTGGGATGAGGGTCAGACAAACTCAAGGTGTGAGTGGCTAGCATCAGTGCTGGTGGTGGTGGTGGTTTGGGGGTCAAACTCATAGTAGCAGTGGTGGAAGTGGCTAACCTCAGTCCTGGTGGTGGTGGTGTGGGGTGGTCAAACAGACTCATGGTGGCAGTGGCTAACATCGGTCCCAGTGGCAGTGGTCTGAGTGTCAGACAGACTCAAGATGGCAGTGGCTAACATCAGTCCTGGTATTGGTGGTCTGAGGTCAGACATACTCATGGTGGCAGTGGCTAACATCAGTCCTGGTGGTGGTCCAGGGGTCAAACAGACTCATCGTGGCCGTGGTGTCAGTGGCTAACATTAGTCCCGGTGGTGGTGGTCCAGAGGTCAGTCAAACTCATGGTGGCAGTGGCTAACATCAGTCCTGGTGTAGTGGTATAGGGGTCAGACAGGCTCAAGGAGGCAGTGGTGGCAGTGGCTGACATCAGTCCCAATGATGTTGGTCCAGGGGTCAGACAGACTCATGATGACAGTGGCTAACATCAGTCCCAGTGGTGGTGGTCCAGGGGTCAGACAGACTCATGGTGGCAGTGGCTAACATAAGTCCCAATGGTGGTGGTCCAGGGCTCAGACAGACTCATGGTGGCAGTGGTGTCAGTGGCTAACATTAGTCCAGGTGGTGTAGGTCAGGGGGTCAGTCAGACTCACGGTGGCAGTGATGGCAGTGGCTAACATCAGTCCTGGTGGTAGTGGTGTGGTGGGTCAGACAGACTCATGGTGGCAGTGGATAACATCAGTCCCAGTGGTGGTCGTCTGTGGTCAGACAGGCTCATTTTGGCAGTGACTAACATCAGTCCCAGTGGTGGTGCTTTGGAAGACAGAGATACTCATGGTGGCAGTGGTGGCGGTGGCTAACATCAGTCCGGTGGTGGTGGTGGTCCAGGGATCAGATATATACTCATGGTGTCAGTGGCTACCATCAGTCCGGGGAGGTGGTCAAGAGGTCAGTCAAACTCATGGTGGCAGTGGCTAACATCAGTCCTGGTGGTCGTGGTATGAGGGTCAGACAAACTCAAGGTGTCAGTGGCTAGCATCAGTGCTGGTGGTGGTGGTCCAGAGGTGAAACAGACTCATCGTGGCAGTGGTGTCAGTGGTTAACATTAGTCCCGGTGGTGGTGGTCCAGGGGTCAGTCAAACTCATGGTGGCAGTGGTGGTAGTGGCTAGCATCACTCACAGTGTTGATGATATGATGGTCAGACAAACTCATGGTAGCAGTGGTGGCATTGGCTAACATCAGTCCCAGAGGTGGTTGACCGGGGGTCAGACAAATCCATGGTAGCAGTGGCTAACATCAGTCCTGGTGTAGTGGTATAGGGGTCAGACAGGCTCATGGTGGCAGTGGTGGCAGTGGCTGACATCAGTCCCAATGATGGTAATCCAGTGGTCAGATAGACTTATGGTGGCAGTGGCTAACATCAGTCCCAGTGGTGGTGGTCAAGGGGTCAGACAGACTCATGGGGCAATGGCTATCATTATTCCTGGTGTTGGTCGTTTGGGGGTCAGACAGACTCATGATAACAGTGGCTAGCATCAGTCCCAGTGGTGGAGGTGTGGGGGGTCAGACAGACTCATGGTGGCAGTGGCTAACAACAGTCCCAGAGATAGTGGACTGGGGGTCAGTCAAACTCATGGTGGCAGTGGCTAACATCAGTCCTGGTGGTGGTGGTCCAGGGGTCAGACAGTATCATGGTTGCAGTGGCTAACATAAGTTCCAATGGTGGTGGTCCAGGGCTCAGATAGACTCATGGTGGCAGTGGTGTCAGTGGCTAACATTATTCCTGGTGGTGGAGGTCAGGGGGTCAGTCAGACTCACGGTGGCAGTGATTTCAGTGGCTAACATCAGTCCTGGTGGTAGTGGTGTGGTTGGTCAGACAGACTCATGGTGGCAGTGGAAAACATCAGTCCCAGTGGTGGTGGTCTGGGGTCAGACAGGCTCATGGTGGCAGTGACTAACATCAGTCCCAGTGGTGGTGCTTTGGAAGACAGAGATACTCATGGTGGCAGTGGTGGCAGTGGCTAACATCAGTCCCGGTGGTGGTGGTGGTCCAGGGATCAGATATACTCATGGTGGCTTTGGCTAACATCAGTCCCGGAGGAGGTGGTCTGGGGGTCAGTCAAACTCATGGTGGCAGTGGCTAACATCAGTCCTGGTTTTCATGGTATGATGGTCAGACAAACTCAAAGGTGTCAGTGGCTAGCATCAGTGCTGGTGGTGGTGGTTTGGGGTCAAACAAACTCATACTAGCAGTGGTGGCAGTGACTTACCTCAGTCCTAGTGGTGGTGGGTGGGGTGGTCGACAGACTCATGGTGGCAGTAGCTAACATCAGTCCCGGTGGCAGTGGTCTGAGTGTCAGACAGACTCATGATGGCAGTGGCTACCATCAGTCCTTGTGGTGGTGGTCTGGGGGTCAGACAAATTCATGGTGGCAGTGGCTAACATCAGACCTGGTGGTGGTGGTGTCGGTGGTCAGACAGACTCATGGTGGCAGTGGCTTACATCAGTCCCAGTTGTGGAGAACCGGGGGTCAGACAAACTCATGGTGGCAGTGGCTAACATTAGCCCCAGTGGTGGTAGTCCAGATGTCAGACAGACTAATGGTGGTAGTGGCTAACATTAGTCCCAGTGGTGGTGGTCCTGGGTTCAGGTATACTCATGGTGGTAGTGGCTAACATCAGTCCTGGTGGTTGTCGTCTGGGGGTCAGACAAACTCATGGTGGCTGTGGCTAACATCATTTGCAGTGCTGGTGGTGTGGGGGGTCAGACACACTCATGGAGGATGTGGCTTACATCAGTCCCGGTAATGGAGAACCTGTGGTCAGACAAACTCATGGCAGTGGCTATCATCAATCCCTGTGGTGGCAGGCTGTAGGTCAGACAGACTAATGGTGCAGTGGCTAACATCAGTCCAAGTGATGGTGGCCCAGGAGTCAGACAGATTCATGGTGGCAGTGGTGGCAGTGGCTAACATCAGCCCTGGTATTGGTGGTCAGAGGGTCAGACAAACACATGGTGGCATTGGCTAACATCAGTGCAGGTGATGGTGGTCCAGAGGTCAAACAGACTCATCGTAGCAGTTATGTCAGTGGCTAACATTAGTCCCAGTGGTGGTGGTCCGGGGCGCAGTAAAACTCATGGTGGCAGTGGCTAACATCAGTCCTGGTGTAGTGGTATAGGGGCTCAGAGGCTCATGGTGGCAGTGGTGGCAGTGGCTGACATCAGTCCCAATGATTGTGGTCCAGGGTCAGACAGACTCATTGTGACAGTGGCTAACATCAGGTCAGTGGTGGTGGTCCAGAGGTCAGACAGACTCATGGTGGCAGTGGCTAACATAAGTCCCAATGGTGATGGTCAAGGGGTCAGACAGACTCATGGTGGCAGTGGTGTCAGTGGCTAACATTATTCCTTGTGGTGGAGGTCAGGGGGTCAGTCAGACTCACGGTGGTAGTGATGGCAGTGACTAACATCAGTCCTTGTGGTAGTGGTGTGGTGGGACAGACAGACTCATGGTGGCAGTGGATAACATCAGTCCCAGTCATTGTGGTCTGGGGTCAGACAGGCTCATGGTGGCAGTGACTAACATCAGTCCCAGTGGTGGTGCATTTGAAGACAGAGATACTCATGGTGGCAGTGGTGGCAGTGGCTAACATCAGTCCCGGTGGTGGTGGTGGTCCAGGGATCAGATATACTCATGGTAGCAGTGGCTAACATCAGTCCTGGAAGTGGTGGTCCGGGGGTCAGTCAGACTCATGGTGGCAGTGGCTAACATCAGTCCTGGTGGTAGTGGTATGAGGTAAAAAAAACTCAAGGTGTCAGTGGCTAGCATCAGTGCTGCTGGTGGTGGTGGTTTGGGGTCAAACAAACTCATAGTAGCAGTAGTCAGCGGTGGCTAACCTCAGTCCTGGTGGTGGTGGTGTGGGTGGTCAGACAGACTCATGGTGGCAGTGGCTAACATCAGTCCCAGTGGCAGTGGTCTGAGTGTCAGACAAACTCATGGTGGCAGTGGCTAACATCAGGCCCGTGGTGGTGGTTGGAGGGTCAGACAGACTCATTGTGGCAGTGACTTACATCAGTCCCGATTGTGGAGAACCGGAGGTCAGACAAACTCATGGTGGTAGTGGCTAACATTAGTCCCAGTGGTGGTAGTCCAGAGGTCAGACAGACTAATGGTGGCAGTGGCTAACATTAGTCCTGGTGGTGGTGGTCCAGGGGTCAGGTATATTCATGTTGGCAGTGGCTAATATCAGTCCTGGTGGTTGTCATCTGGGGGTCAGACAAACTCATAGTGGCTGTGGCTAATATCAGTCCCAGTGGTGGTGGTGTGGGGTGTCAGACACATTCATGGTGGCAGAGGCTTACATCAGTCTCGTTGATGGAGAACCGGTGGTCAGACCAACTCATGGTGGCAGTGGCTAACATCAGTCCCAGTGGTGGTAGTCTGTAGGTCAGACAGACTAATGGTGGCACTGGCTAACATCAGTCCCAGTGATGGTGGCCCAGGATTCAGACAGATTCATGGTGGCAGTGCTGTCAGTGGCTAACATCAGTCCTGGTATTGGTGGTCTGAAGGTCAGACAAACTCATGGTGGCAGTGGCTAACATCAGTCCTGGTGGTGGTGGTGGTCAGAGGTGAAACAGACTCATCGTGGCAGTGGTGTCAGTGGCTAACATTAGTCCCGGTGGTGGTGGTCCAGGGGTCAGTCAAACTCATGGTGGCAGTGGTGGTAGTGGCTAGCATCAGTCACAGTGTTGATGATATGATGGTCAGACAAACTCATGGTAGCAGTGGTGGCAGTGGCTAACATCAGTCCCAGAGGTGGTTGACCGGGGGTCAGACAAACTCATGGTGGCAGTTGCTAACATCAGTCCTGGTGTAGTGGTATAGGGGTCAGACAGGCTCATGGTGGCAGTGGCTGATATCAGTCCCAATGATGGTAGTCCAGTGGTCAGACAGACTCATGGTGGCAGTGGCTAACATCAGTCCCAGTGGTGGTGGTCAAGGGGTCAGACAGACTCATGGGGCAATGGCTATCATTATTCCTGGTGGTGGTCATTTGGGGGTCAGACAGACTCATGATGACAGTGGCTACTCAGTCCCAGTGGTGGAGGTGTGGGAGTCAGACAGACTCATGGTGGCAGTGGCTAACAACAGTCCCAGAGATAGTGAACTGGGGGTCAGACAAACTCATGGTGGCAGTGGCTAACATCAGTCCTGGTGGTGGTGGAGGTCAGGGTCAGACAGACTCATGGTTGCAGTGGCTAACATAAGTCCCAATGGTGGTGGTCCAGGGCTCAGACAGACTCATGGTGGCAGTGGTGTCAGTGGCTAACATTATTCCTGGTGGTGGAGGTCAGGGGGTCAGTCAGACTCATGGTGGCAGTGATGGCAGTGGCTAACATCAGTCCTGGTGGTAGTGGTGTGGTGGGTCAGACAGACTCATGGTGGCAGTGGATAACATCAGTTCCAGTGGTGGTGGTCTGGGGTCAGACAGGCTCATGGTGGCAGTGACTAACATCAGTCCCAGTGGTGGTGCTTTGGAAGACAGAGATACTCATGGTGGCAGTGGTGGCAGTGGCTAACATCAGTCCCGGTGGTGGTGGTGGTCCAGGGATCAGATATACTCATGGTGTCAGTGGCTAACATCAGCCCCAGAGGTGGTGGACCAGGGGTCAGGTATACTCATTGTGGCAGTGGCTAACATCAGTCCTGGTGGTAGTGGGATGAGGGTCAGACAAACTCAAGGTGTGAGTGGCTAGCATCAGTGCTGGTGGTGGTGGTGGTTTGGGGGTCAAACTCATAGTAGCAGTGGTGGAAGTGACTACCCTCAGTCCTGGTGGTGGTGGTGTGGGGTGGTCAAACAGACTCATGGTGGCAGTGGCTAACATCAGTCCCAGTGGCAGTGGTCTGAGTGTCAGACAGACTCAAGATGGCAGTGGCTAACATCAGTCCTGGTATTGGTGGTCTGAGGGTCAGACATACTCATGGTGGCAGTGGCTAACATCAGTCCTGGTGGTGGTCCAGGGGTCAAACAGACTCATCGTGGCCATGGTGTCAGTGGCTAACATTAGTCCCGGTGGTGGTGGTCCAGAGGTCAGTCAAACTCATGGTGGCAGTGGCTAACATCAGTCCTGGTGTAGTGGTATAGGGGTCAGACAGGCTCAAGGACGCAGTGGTGGCAGTGGCTGACATCAGTCCCAATGATGTTGGTCCAGGGGTCAGACAGACTCATGATGACAGTGGCTAACATCACTCCCAGTGGTGGTGGTCCAGGGGTCAGACAGACTCATGGTGGCAGTGGCACATAAGTCCCAATGGTGGTGGTCCAGGGCTCAGACAGACTCATGGTGGCAGTGGTGTCAGTGGCTAACATTAGTCCAGGTGGTGGAGGTCAGGGGGTCAGTCAGACTCACAGTGGCAGTGATGGCAGTGGCTAACATCAGTCCTGGTGGTAGTGGTGTGGTGGGTCAGACAGACTCATGGTGGCAGTGGATAACATCAGTCCCAGTGGTGGTCGTCTGTGGTCAGACAGGCTCATTTTGGCAGTGACTAACATCAGTCCCAGTGGTGGTGCTTTGGAAGACAGAGATACTCATGGTGGCAGTGGTGGCAGTGGCTAACATTAGTCCCGGTGGTGGTGGTGGTCCAGGGATCAGATATACTCATGGTGGCAGTGGCTAACATCAGTCCCGGAGGTGGTGGTCCGGGGGTCAGTCAGACTCATGGTGGCAGTGGCTAACATCAGTCCCTGTTGTGGAGAACCTGGGGTCAGATAAGCTCATGGTGGCAGTGGCTAACATTAGTCCCTGTGGTGGTAGTCCAGAGGTCAGACAGACAAATGGTGGCAGTGGCTAACATTAGTCCCAGTTGTGGAGAACCGGGGGTCAGACAAACTCATGGTGGCTGTGGCTAACATCAGTCCCAGTGGTGGTGGTGTGGGGGGTCAGACACACTCATGGTGGCAGTGGCTTACATCAGTACCTATGATGGAGAACCAGTGGTCAGACAAACTCATGGTGGCAGTGGATAACATTAGTCCCAGTGGTGGTAGTCCAGAGGTCAGACAGACTAATGGTGGCAGTGGTGTCAGTGGCTAACATTATTCCAGGTGGTGGAGGTATGGTATTTTATGTTGCCCCTACATTTTTATGGGGATTATGCATTGTTCTTGTAGTACTCATTAAGACCTTTCTTTTGATATATAGATTGTCCGTTAAGTCCAAATATTGAGGGGGTTATGACTTTTTAAAGTTCCAATGTTACCAAAGGGAATTTTTATAGTACTCAGTATGACCTTTGTTTTTATATTTGGATTGTCCCTTAAGACAAAATATTGAGGTAATTATGATTTGTTGAAGTTCCAATGTTATCCAAAGGGAATTTGTATTATTTTTTTTTTATATGGCCCATAAATATTTAGGGGAAGAAATATGTGTTATTCCTGCAGCACTCATTAAGGTCTTTCTTTTGATATATAAATTGACCCTTGAGTTCAAATATTGAGGGAGTTATTTTAATGTATAGATTCTCCATTAAGTTCAAATATTGAGGGAGTTATTGCTTGTTAAAATTACAATGTTATCCTGTGAAAAGTTTCATTTTTTTATGGCATTTTATGTGGGCCCTGCATTTCTTAGGAGGGTTATGCATTAGTCTTGTAGTACTCATTAAGACCTTTGTCTTGATATATAGATTGTCCATTAAGTCCAAATATTGAAGAAGCTATGCCTTTTTGAAGTTCCAATGTTACTAGAGGGAGTTTTTATAGTACTCATTAACCCTTGCTGTACCACAAACTGATTTATCAGTCCAGAATTCCCATAATTTCTAAATCTAGTTGCAGCCTAAGGATTGAGACCTTTGTTTTGATATATGGATTGTCCCTTAAGTCCAAATATTGAGGGAATTATGACTTGTTGAAGTTCCAATGTTATTCAATGGGAATTTTCATTTTTTTCTTTATATTGCCTGGAAATGTTTAGGGAAGAAATATGTATTATTCTTACAGTACTCTTTAAGACCTTTGTTTTGATATATAGACTGTCCCTAAAGTTCAAATATAGAAAGAGTTATTTTGATATATAGATGGTCCCTTGGCTTGTAAAGGTTCCATTGTTATTATGAAAGGTTTTATTTTCCATGGTATTTTACAAGGCCCTACATGTTTTAGGGGGTTATGCATTATCCTTATAGTACTCATTAAGACCTTTATTTTGATATATAGATTGTCCCTTAAGTCTAAATATTGAGGGAGTTCTGTTTTGTTGAAGTTCAAATGTGGGGAATAAAATACGTTCAAAATCTTTTTTGTGTGAGGGGATTCTTTTTCTAATGAATGAAAAAAGGCCATACGAATAAGGATGCATTCATATGAAAAAAGAATGGGGAAAAAATGAAATCCAAATTCTTTTTTCTTATGATGGCATTCTTTCTTCATGTGAACAAAACAAAGTATACAAAAAAGAAAAAAAAGACGTTTTTGCTATCCATATCATAGAATCCACATATCTGAGTGAAACAAACTCAGTAATTCAAGAGTTTTATCCACCATGGCCATGCATGAAACTTTATGCAAATCCATTGAACAGCTGAAAGATAAGAAACTGAAAAAACTGAGGTTTAACAAATAAACACCTTCTTAACCCTAACCATAGTGGTGCAACACACTACTCTAAATATATATATATATTGCAAAAAGCTTTGTTAATGCATCAGTTAGGTCTGAAGCAATAAAAGTAGGGAAATGAGGCATTAGGGTTTCCAACCCTAACACCTCCACCACCCCTACCATCTCACCCCAACCACACCTTCCACACACCAACAGGCATTGGGGTGTGTATTGGAGTCATCAGGTCTAACTCTCACCCCATTCCATGTGTAAGGAAGCTGAGATGGTACAGTATAGGAGAATGAGGTAGGAGTTAGGCCTAACAACTCCAAGACACACCCTGATGCCTGTTGGTGTGTGGAGGGTGGGGGTGGGGTGGTAGGGTGGGGGATGTATTAGAGTTTGAAACCCAAATGCTTCATTTCCATACTTTTGTAGCCTCAACCTTAACTGATGCATTAACAAAGTTTTTTGCAAAGAACGTCCTTAGTTTTTGAGAAAGTATAATACCCGCCACCCCGATCACTCTATAGTGTGTTGTAGTTGTACTCTGTCATGTGGTGCCATGTGCTCCTATGTAACCATAAATGTATACACATTGTAATCAACCCTCATCTGTCTGTGGCCTTGCATGGCCCTCTGATCATGCTCTCATCACTCCATAATGGCATCCATTTGTAGTAGCACAGGGCCATATGGCCCTGTATTCCCATCTATTCATAACTGTTTAGACATTGTCAAGATCTGTCATCTCCTTGTGGGAAAGCAGGGCTGTCTGGACTCTGCTCTCTCAGTACTTCATAATGGAGGGACCTACATGCCCGGTACTGCATAATGGTATCCATATGTGACAGCACAGGGCCCTCTGGGCCCTGTCCTCCCATCTGCCTATAATCAGAGAGAGGCAGCACAGGCCTAGAGACATTTCAAGTAATCCCCGTGCCGCAAATGGTGAAATATTTCAGTACCCATAGGATCAGAGGAAAAAATTCCACTGCAGGTGTAATCATGGACTGGCAACCTGGATGCATACTTAGGATACCAAAGGGTGTCCCAAGATGCATTTAGGAAAAAATAAGTATCTCAAACCATTTTTGAGACATAGGCACCAAAAGGTGCTGCATCCACCACTATGTTATCCTATGGGAAATTTCCAAACTCTGAAATGTTATAACTAGGGAGGCAATGTAAAGTGTATCACCAAACCAGCAAAAGTTACATCCATGGGGCAAGCCCTTTCTACCCTGATAATTTCAGCCCAAAATTCCAAATCTTTTCTTTGCAGTGATGCACCAAAGAAACAGTAACTTTTAAAAATCACTTTTCTCGAGCTGCAAAAATCCCTTTTAGCGAGTCAAATTCCTTTTCGCAAGCTGTCAAAACCCTTTTCCATGAGCAAATCCCCTTTTCAGGAGATAGGGTGATCTGGTCATCATCTCATGAAGAGGGATTTTGACAGCTCACAAGAGATTGGCTTGCGAAAAGTTTGATTTAACTGCAAAAAGTTCATTTTAAAATCCATTTTGTGACCTGTAAAATCCTTTTTCACAAGCCAAATCCCTTTTAGCTAGCTGCCAAAATTCCTCTTTGTGGGAAATCTCTTTTCACAAGGTAGGGTCATCTGGTAGTCATCTCACGAAAAGGGATTTTCATAGTTCATGTAAAGGGATTGGCTTGTGAAAAGGGACTGTGACATCTCGCGAAAAGGGATTTTGACAGCTCACAAAAAGGGATTACTTTTTAAAATCCTTTTAGCAAGCTGTCAAGATCACTTTTTGCAAGCAAATCCCTTTTTGCAAGGTAGGTCCATCTGGTCGTCATCTTGCGAAAAGGAATTGGCTCATAAAAAGGGATTTTGACAACTCGTGAAAAGGGATCGGAAGAGAGTCGCGAAAATGGAGTTTTAAATTTAATAATTAGTGGTTTTTTTTACTAAAAAAAAGTAAACCAAAGGCACAAAAGTGTGCAGGACATCCCCATGAACTAAGCCCATGCTTGACTTTCTGCAGAAGACATCCCTGGGGCAGGTTATAACATTGTGTTTGTTCACAAAAATTGAAAACTAGATGGTGCCTCAAGAAAGGGAATTTTTTTATATGAACAGGAATTTTATAAATCCTACTTTGAGAGTTTTCAAAATCTCTTTTGTGAGCCCAAATCCCTCTTCGAATCTGTGCAGCTATCCAAAAGACTGAACTGAGCATGCTCAGAACCCACAACTTCAAAACTGAATAACTTTGGAACAAATTAATATTTTTTCACCAAACTAATGCTGGTTTGTACTTTAAAACAACATCTTTCTACCCTAAAAATTGCAGGCCAAAAATGTGGCCACAGCATGATGAGGGACAATCAGCAAAACTGGGTGAAAAAAAGTGACATTTACACTTTTCTCCCTATGCGCTGCATGAAAACCACATATCCAATCGAAACTTGACATGTCAAGAGATCTTCCCCATGGTACAGTGCATGCCACATTTAGTGCAAATCCATTGAACAGTTCCAAAGTTATTAAGTTGCAGAATTTGGGGTTTAACATTAAACTGCCTACTCAACCCTAACTATAGTGGCGCTAACATGCCACTATAATATATACAATATATATATATATATATATATATATATGGGATACACAACAGGGACTGGTGGAATACTTGATTTATTTTCACTAGTGCTGTTTGACATTCGGTAACCTCAAGAGTGGTGTAAGCCATGAGTGATTTGCCTAAGGTCAAACAGCATGAGAGAAAATAAATCATGTATTCCTCAAGGTCCCTGCTGTGTATTTCATTTATGCAGTAGGCAGGGACCTTTTGGTTATGTTTTTGTTTTCACAGGCTTGGATTTTTTTTATATAATTAAATGTGCTTTGTGGGTATGCTTGTTGAAGTTATGTTCCTCCACCTTGGAGAAATGCCTTCACTATGCTAATCATCAAGGATGCCATGTTGTGATGTGAGCACTGACAGGGCAACATCTGTTTGGATTGGTGGGGAGCAGGTATCTCAAAAGTTTTAAAAGAAAATGGCGACACAGTTTAGCAAGTGAGGGTGTTTGTTGGGGACATGGGAGACAGTGTGAGCTTCCCTATATCAGCAGTTGAGCTGTTTGGGCAGCTGGCAAATGTTTTTTATGCTGTTGTTTAAACTGACAAACTGCACTGCATGGAAGAGCCAAGGGACCAGCCACAAAAAATGAGAGGTGCTTGTATGCCGGAAATAGGAGAGAACTGTTGGCAATTCTGGAACGTGTTTAAAAAGGTACCAAACAAGTGAGCTGTTTGTGCTAAAAAAGAAAGGACAGTCTTGTCTGTTTGTGGGCTAGTGAACTAGATTTGGTTAAAAAGAAATCAGGGTTTCGGAAAGCTGCCATATGTGGAAGAGCGAGAGAGGTTGTTGTTGGGTCGGCGGGCTGACAAAAAGTTAACTGCTATTTTGGGTAGCATTTCTTTCACAGCAGGACAGTACAAGTGGAACAGAGGTTGCTGTAGTAAAAGGAAATAAAGGAAAACTTTAAAGAAATGCTGACAGCAAAATTATACTTTGTTTCAGTGCTGAGTAATGGAAGCTCCAATCTGCCTGTGTTCTTGACGGATGGCAGGACAGTGTATGGGGGAGACTTGAAAACGGAGTCTAGTTTTAAAAAGAAAAAGAAAAGCACAGAAGCTGTAGTAAATTAAAACTAAATGCTGCATCTGTCAAAGTTGTGTGAGGGGTTCTTGTTTGCGGGAGGTCTGATTTAAAGCAGACTGCACTTAGAAAATGCAACAAGTGCCGGTGGGGAAGGGGGTTGATGACATGTTTACTGTTATGATAAACATCTGATGGGATGTCTACTGTGGTCTGAATATTCAGATTGCACCAGGCAGTGGTGCAAGCCTGGGCTCAGCGTAACTGGGATGCCAGGTCCAGGTGATATTCAATGGTGATGTGCCATGGGGCAGCACCATTGAATATGGTAAGGTTAATGCACATACTGCGCATGGTGCAGTGGCACAGCACCAGTGCAAGCCACAGAAAAGCAGCATGGGGATGCGACAGCCCAAGTGCTGTTGTGCTGGGTGCATCACCTGTGATATTCAGCAGGGGGCATGCAAATGAGGCCATAATATATGCAAGGCACAAATGGGGCCATTTGTGTGTCATTATGGCCTCATTTGCATGCCTTGCACAGGGCAGCCCAGCAAATTGCACCTGTTGCCCTGCACAGAATGACATGTGCAGAGTGGGGGTCTTGTGGCATCCCCTGCCACTTAGCAATGATTGCAATAAAGCACCATAGGACAATTCCACGGTAGTCTAGTGGACCCCCCCTTCTGTTGCTGCAATCCCCCGCTAAATGATTGTATTAAAATCCCTGGTAGTCTAGTGGTACCCTTCCCCCCATTGCCAAGATCGACAGTCAATACCGTACAATATATCTGTTAGTCCAGTGGTATCCCCGCTACTAGCCCTGATCGTGGTACAGCTCTGTATGTATATTCCCTGGTAGTCTAGTGGTCCCCCCACCTGTTGCTGTGATCACAGTAAATTTCCACAGTGCAATTCCCTTGTGATCCAGTGGTACCCCCCCACACCTCTCCCACCCACAAAGAACTCCTTGCCCACTCCGCTCTTCCCCATTATTGTCGGGTGGCTGCCACCCGCCCGCATACCACCCAGCCACCCGCCGAATGACAGGTACAGTACGGGCTTGCAGGGCATACTGTATTAGACAGTCCCAAATATGTGAATGAAGTCATTCACACATTTGCAACTTTCTAGTACAGTATGCCCTGCAAGCCCATTGGTCCACATTGTGGACCAATCCCATACTGTACCTGTCATTCAGTGGCAGCCAGGTGTTATGCGGGTAGGTAGCAGCTGCCCACCGGCTGATGGGGAGCAGAGTGGGCAAGGGCTTATCTGTGGGTGGAGGGTGGGGAGTGCCACTGGATCACCAGGGAATTTTACTGTGGAGCTTTACCATGATCGTGGCAATGGACGGGAGGGTGGGGGGACCACTAGACTACCTGGGAATATACATACAGTGCTGTACCATGATCAGAGCTAGGGCGGGAGGTAACCACTGGACTCCCAGAGATATTGTATGGTATTGACCGGCGATCTCGGCAACAGAAGGGGAGAGGGTGCCACTAGGCTACCAAGGATTTGAATACAGTCATTTACAGGTGATCACAGCAATGGAAGGGAGGGGGTGCCACTAGACTACCGGGGAATTGTACCATCTTTCCATAGATGTGTATATGCATTATCCTTATTTTACTGTGGGAGTGCAGGGCCCTTTAGACCCTGTGCTCCCATCTCTCCATAGATGCATATGTGCATTTCTTTACTTTTTGAGATAGTATTATAGTATTCTTATTTTACTGTGGGAGTGCTGGGTCCTTTGGACCCTGCTCTCCCATCCCTCCATAGATGTGTGTATATGCACAGTATGTAACTTTGGAAACATAGGGACATCCATTCCCTGCACTTCCAGATATAGAACAGCAGTCACCAAATTGTCGCCATACCCATGTTATTACACCACCTCATGTTCCCGGTGCACAATCTTTTCCAATCCATGCCAAAACATAACTCCATGCCAGCGCAACAGCAATCCACCACACAGGTACAAAAACACATTTTGGACAGGATTTAAAAATTGAGAGCTATGGCATAGATGAGGTGGTGGAACAAATAGGCTATGTTGAAAATTTGGTCCCAAAAATATTTTAAATTTCCAAAGTTATGAGTGGGTGTAGCAACATTGCAATGAATAGTCATACCGCTGCCATTTTTAATCATTTTTACCCCACATTTTCAATACAGCATTCTTATTACCTTACTGCATATATCCAGTACATTGGCAGTTGCCTAATGACAGTCATATTGTTCATGAGGTTGGTGTCCCCAACAAACCATGTTAAAAATGTGGAGTCAAAAGAACAAAGAAGGGCTGAGTTATGGCCAAACGTTGACCCCCCCCCCATTGAAATACATTGAAGCACATTTACCTTAGTTCATATTGCAGTTGCCGGTTCCAGCAGCAACATATGTCTTTGATTGGTGGAGTGGGTCTTGATGCTGGGACCTCTTCAGGTAAGTGAGAGTATGTGGGGACATCACAGGGGCTGTGGTGAGGTTTGGTGTAAAGTAGGTAATTGGGTGAAGGGTACTGGTTGATCGATGATGGACATTTTATTAACAGGTATAAAAAACATTACAAGACACCAAGAGACCATTTTCTTATTTTCAGGTAGAAAGGGAGGGTGGGAGGATTCCACCACACTACCAAGGACCCAAAAATAAATTGGACTGTGAGGGGGATCGATAGACACCAGGGTCACAGTGAGGAACAAAGTAAGACCCCCAGAAAAAAATGGGGTAGGGGCTTTAAAAAAAGTACAATAAAAACATTAATTTTCAAAATAAAAATAAAACAAAACCAAAAAACACCAGATGATACAGGGCGGGGGATGCCACTAGACACCAGGGATTTTTTTCAAATGAGTTCAATGCAGGACACATTCAAAATATATATAAAAAATCCTTTTTCAAGGCCAGCAATCCTTTTCATCAGCATTCAATTACCGCCAATCCATTGCTCTGTTGTCAGAAAAGGATTCATCTGGTGAAAAAGGATCCCTTTCCAGGCCAAGATGGCCCAGTTTCCGCTACAAGAAGCCCACATTTTTCATGACTAGATGGTCATGGAAAAATCCTTTTTCACCACTCGGATTCCTTTTTTGCCATTCCTATTCATCATGGCAAAAAAGGAAATTGGCTGGCAAGAAAGGATTTCCCCTTTCCCTGACCAGATAGCCTGCAGAACCATCTGATCATCAAATGGGGCATCTGTTTGAGAAAAGAGGAAATAATTTTTCTCCAGTCAATTTCCTTTTTCACTATGATGAATGAAAAATTGTTAAAAAGGAAGTTAGCCAGTGAAGAAAATGGTTTAAAATGAATTAAAAAAAATATAGTGGCATACAAACATTGGAAGGCACAAAGAACTGCTCATCAAATCCCAATGAGCAAAATGCACACTTAAATGTATGCAACAGAGATCCCTAGGCACAGTTATCACAGTTTTTCTGGATCAAAATCCAAAAACAAGATGGTGGCTTGTGAAAAATGATTTTTTGGGGAGTGAACAAGGATTGGCCCCCTTAACAAAAAGGATCCTTGTTTGTCAGGCCAAATTCCATTTTTTGTTTCATTCCTCTATCCTAAAAAATGAAAATCCCTTTAAGACTAATGGGATATTAACAATGCTATAACTTTGGAATGAAGTAATATTTTTTTCACCAAATAAATGCCCACCTATTCTGTCACCCAAGCTCTTTCTACCATAAAAATGTCCATACACAATTCAACACCATCTCTGCAAAGCACAACCAGAAAAATCTGCAAAGATAGGTGAATTTTCATTTTATTTCACTATCCAGATCTCAGAATCTACAAATCTATCCGGAATGAAACATGGCATGTCAAGAGATCTACTCTCAGGTAACCATACACGCAATATTTCATGCAAATTCATTGAACAGCTGCAAATTTATTAAAGTGCAAAATTTGAGGTTTAACATAGAAACTGCTGCTAAACCCTAATATAGATAGATAGATAGATAGATAGATAGATAGATAGATAGACAGACAGACAGACAGATAGACAGATCCTTTGAACTCACCAACTTCAAATTCATGATGCATTTTCTGAATTTTACCCTTTTGGGGCAAATTTTTACTTTGAATGAGAAATTTGCGTTGCACATTTTCATCAGAAAGAGGCCACTGGTAAACCCGTGCCTCTAGATCATATGAAAACAGCTCCTGCATGTCATATCATATGATCTACACTGGGGCAGGGACTCTTGGAAATTGCAGAGGAATATTGTGAAAATTGCAGTGAAATTTTTGGAAACTGCAGCAAAAGTTGTGGGGTTACCTAGGTGCTCTTGATATGCTGCTACTTGCAAGAAATAATGACAAATAATGAATGTCTTTACATTTTGTTAACAAAATCATCTACTTACAATATATGCAAATGAAAAAGAATCAACCCCTTCCCCCAAAATGTAGTCCATAGTACATATATCTACAGTATAATCACAGTACACACAGTACAATATACTGTATAAGAGGAACAGATCACTGTCTTTTTATTTTCACTATATTTGCTGGTTTCATATTAGCATGAAAATGAAAAGACTAAATTTTTGGTGGGGCACTATACAATAGCAGCACTAGTGTTTCACCAGTGAAAATAAGATGGAGTGAATATCTCTGGGTGTGCTTTGAGTGCTAAATATAATGGGTGTGAATTTAAGATGTTATACAATACATAGGGGATTCTGCAGTGCTCTTGCTATTCTGATCTGTAAGAAAGAGTGAAATTTGTGGAATGGTTTAATGTTTATCAATAAAATCATCTAATTATAGTAAATACAAACTAAAAAAAATACACAATGCAGTTAATAGTAATTTATTTAGCTTTTGTTAACCGGGTAAGTACACTAGACAAGTTAAATGTCTATTTTCAGGAACGACCTGGGACAGTACAAACAGGTAATAAATATTTCCACATTATGAACACAATATACACTGTATAATATAAATAGACCAAATGTGGCAATATTGGCAAAACACTGGAGAATACTAAGCAATACTGGAACAACACTTCAGTAGCAAGTAGCAATCCATAATTTAGAACTGTATTGTATTTTAACATAAGCAACAGTTCCACATTTTCTTCTGTCAAACTGTATTTTTCCATTGTCTTTCAGAAGGTTAGACTACACAAAGAATATCCATTCTACATATGCTGTGGAAACTAAGAGCCAGGTTTAACTTTTTGCCATAGCACTAAGGTTTGGCAATGCAGTACACTGCACTCCTCAGCATTCATCAATGCTAATTTCATTCAGGATGGATTTTGCAATGGCTTTGTATGCATGCCAGTCAAAACTGGAAACACTTGCCAGGCTTTGGAGAGTTCATGAACATAATTTTCTTTATCTGTATCAAGCAATGCCAGCTTACATGGATTCAGAATATGGTCTGCTTTAAAAGTAGTCAGTGAGGAATTTGCAATTTACAGTATTCTGCATCGTTGTCCTGCTTTCCAGCATCACCCTCTGGAAGAGATTTATACAGGTCTGTTTCTCATCTTCTAAGCACCTGGAAAGCATTACTACTGTCTTAGGACTGAATTCACTTTCTTCTGATGTAGCACACAAATACAGAAATAAATGTACGTTTTGTAAATGCACAGATATAGTGTTTCCTTGCAGCTTAGACCATGACTGCAACTCTTCAAAGAGTTTGACAAACTCAGTAGAATGTTCAGTCACAAACATTGCCTGGGTCAGCAACTCTGTCTGTTTGCATTTAAGGATGCACTAGAGATGCTTCAGTGTTGCAGCATCAGATGTAATGTGCATATGAAGGAATTCTGTAATTACAGGCAAGTAGTTTGCTAGATATTTCACATCGCTGACCCAAGAAAACCACTGGAACCACTCCTTCCACTACATGAACTCTAAAAACTGATGTTGGCACATTGGGCTTTGACAGAAAATTTTTATTCAAGAGCAACTGCAAGATTTTAATCTTGTAAGGTATCCTTCCCTATCTCCAATACAAGATTAAGTAAATGGGCCACACAGGTCACATACAAAGAATTTTTTAACAGCCACTCAGAAAAGTGCCAAAATCCTTGTGCATGTAGCTGACACTGTCACTGAAAACAGCAAGAACTTTGTCAATGTCCACTCAATTGCTATTTAGTACCCGTAGAAGAGATTGGGCCACTGTTGTGTTGTTGATATGCTGTAGGAATTCCAAATCAATAAAGAGAGGCTGCTCCCACACATTTCTTAAAGGCTGTGCCAAAACAGCTAAAGCACTGCATCCACAAGGGTCAGTACAGGTCGTTTCATCTAGAAAGATGAAGACTTCATCATCCCTGAGCTGTGTCTTCAAGAAACCTTCATGCTGACAACGTATTTCTTGCAGGTACTGTAGGTACTTCTATGATGTGCAGCTCTAGGAAGACAGACACCCTGCTTCATATACTTGCACAGGAATAGGGATGTTGCCAATGAAAATTTCACTGGCAAAATTGCAGCAAAATTGGGAATTTTTCCATGCAAACTTTTTCATGAAATTGTGGCAAAGTGGTGAAATTTCATCTCAGTTCCACCCACTGCAAATGAGCATCTCCCAGTGCTGTCTCATGTAGGGATCCCCCCTCTCCCGGCCACTCACCAGCCAAATAAAAAAAAAAAATCTCTCTGGTGTCTAGTGGTCCCCTTGGCCAGATCACAGCAGAAATTGAATAACTCCCCCCCCAAGTTACCATGTGTCATGCCCCGACTCCCAAGTCCCAACAGAGTCTGAATCTGATGTTGTGTAAAGAAAATAATAATTAATTGAATCCCCAACTCCCTGGTGTCTAATGGACCCCCACCCTGGCATCACATAGAGCTCCCCCACTCCCCCACATTACCCTGATCAGGCAACCAGCATAGCCCTCCACTCACCTCCACAGCCATCAGCCATCAGCCAAACTCACTTCAGTGAATGAGCATGTGCTTGTGCAAGCATGTGCTCATTCATTGGATTCAGACAGTCACTAGTATAAAGACAAATGCAGGTATCTAAAAGAAACATTAAATTAATTATAGCATATATACCTAAAGATGTTTTAAAACAAACGAACAAATGTTTTTTCAGCTTATATTTTATGTTTTTTGTTTTTTCTGTTTTCAAGAGCTGCAGACAGTTTATTATTTCTCTCTTTAATAACCAATGAAATGTGAAATTCTTGCAAAAATAGCTTGGTGAATATTGTGTTCTACAAAGAAAAGAATAGAAAAATAGTTAAGATATGAAAAAAATTAAAAATATACATTTTAAAAGTAGCTTAAAATGAATATTGAAACATGTATTTTATGTTTTCAGATAAATAACAAACCCTTTGAAAAAGCATTTTGAAATAGTGTGAAACGTTAGGGCGTATTATCAAGCAAATTAAAAAGAATCTGGTTTTGAAAAACCCAGTGTGAAGTCACCTGAACATTTCTTTGCATCCCTCAACATTATATTTTTTTCTTGAATTGGTTTCAGACAGCCAGTGGTCTCACTACTGCTAGCATGTACTGAGAGTGCTGGCTGTCTGACAATGAATGAGCATGTGCTTGTACAAGGGCATGCTCATTCATTGAAATGCTCAGTCGGGCTGCCAGCCATGGAGGTGAGTGAAGGGCTGTGCTTGAGTCCTGATCGGGGTACGGGGAGAGAGTTGGGTGCTACCTGATGCCAGGGTGGGGGAGTGGGGGGATCCACTACACACCAGGGAGTTGGGGATTTAATTATTTTTATATATATATATATATATATATATATACATATATATATATATATATATATTTAACACAATGTCAGATTCGGACTCAGTCAGGAGGGCATGACTCAGGATAACCTGGGGGTCTTCATTCAATTTCAGCCATGATCAACTGGGGGGGGGACCACTAGACACCAGGGAGAAGAATTAAAAAAAATGTGATCCAGTAAGTGGCCGGGGGGGGGGGACCACTAGACACCAGGGAAGAAAGCTGATGTAGTGGCAAAATTATGGAATTTCGCCCATGACCAGTGAATTTCGTCGGTTCACGGGCAAATGTTGCTCATTTCATGGGCAAAATTTCACATTTTGCCCACCGAAATGCGTGAATTCCACTAAATATTTTGCTGGGCAAAATTTTTCAATTTCACACTACACTACACAAGAACTACTGGAAAGTCAAAGCCTTTTCCAAAGGGATGTCTGCCTGCATCAGGACCCAAAGAAAGTCCATCACAAATTATTTTCTTTCCAGGAATGAAGTAGTTGCTTTAGCAAAGCACATTGTCAGTGGTCACTGCCTGCTTGTTGTCGCTTGGTGATTAGAGGAGAAAAAAAACAAATAATTATGGCATTGATTGAAATTTAACTATCAATTAGATATAAATTTAAACACTTTAAACAAACTACTGTACCTTTATGTTTTCTTTTATTTGCTTCTTTTCAATCCAGATGTTTCTGGTGCTTCAGGTGAACATCAATGGCATGTTTCCAAACAAAATCCAATATGTGGCAGCAAACTTATTAGAATAGTCTCACCATCCTCATAAAGACCTGCAGGGAAAATATTCACCTGATCAATGGTATAAGCAGTACTGGAGAGGTGATGATTCTTTGATTCATCACATGAAACGCATGGATGTTCTGATGGTGTCATGGACTTGTTTAAATTACCCACTAGAGTGAACACAATGCAATACATTTCCAAAGCAACCAAAAGTTTATAAAAAACAATTCACAACCCAACTGTACCATTTTTATGTTTGCTTGCATGCATGTGCAAGAAACATAGTGCCACATTATAAGTTTTTGTAGGTGTGGGGGTCACTTCCAATGCCCTGAATGTTTCTGCAGACGTGGTCACACCACACCAATGAATGTCTGAGCTGTCTATGACAGCAGTTCAGAGGCAGTGGCGTACAGTTGAAAGAGAATGATTGCTACAATCAGCGATGGCAACATGTAGGCAATATGCATACTGCTGTGCTGTATACAGTATGTAAATTGCCTACATGTCACCACCTTAGCAGTCATTGTCTTTCAACTGTACACCAATGCACATCCCGTCTGCATGATGCGCCCTCCAGATTTGTTGTGTGCTGAGGGGGTGCCCAATCCCTCTCGGCACATGCAGAATCCCACTCCAAGCACACTGTATGTCTGATTGGGTGCCCAATCCCTGTCAGCTCCAGTGTTTCTCAAAAAAACTAATTTGAAGGTGCCACACTGGGAGCCTACCCCAGCATGGTGAAAGTCCTGCATCATCATGTGCTCCCCCTGCATACTGTATGGCCAACGGAGGGTGTCCAATCCCCTGTTGTCTCCACTGCCCCCACAAGCAAACTTTCAGGTGCCACACTGGGAGCCCACCCCAGAATGGCAAAAGTCCTGCATTGTCTTTTTTAAAACAAAACCTGTAACAAAAGAAAATGGTCCCTTGTTGACTCTCTTGCCCCCTCCCCAACCCACACCCACCTTTTGTGCACACCAACTCCCCACACTCCCCTCACCCCATACTAACCTCTGGAGGCCAGCAAAATGATCTTCGGTAGAATAGGAACATGTCTGCACTCTTCAAAGCTGACCATGAACTGAAGAAATGCCAGTAAGCTGTATAATGACATAAAGAGGGTTTTCTCAACTTTGGTTCATATCTCGGTCATTTTTTTGAATTTGTGCACCAAATTTTCAACATGGGGTTCTTGGGACTCCATCTCATGAATTCAGTCACTGTCATCTGGTTATTCGTCCTGAAAAGTGATTTTACAGTCACTGCACAGAATCACCTTTTGGGACCGATTAACAAAATGAGAGTCACCGTTCACGAGGTGAGCTCTCAAAAGTCTATGTTGCAAATTTGGTAACAAAATTCCCCAAAAATGACTTTTAAGAGTGTGTATTGTGCAGTTTCCATGCACACTCACAAGTTTGCAAAGTTGTAATATTTTCACTCCAGATTTTCAACACTGGCATTTTTTCACACCTCCTTATGAACAGTACAGCTGTCATTTTTTACATCCTGACCGAAATGCGTTTTCACACTTCCGGTGCAGAACAACGCAGTCACTGTGGGAAATCAGTGTTTGGGACATATTAAGAAAATCACAGTGACACTGTTCATGAGCAGAGGTCCTAAAATGCGTATGTTGAAAATTTGGTGACAAAAGTCCATACAATGACTGTATTAAGAGCATGCATTACGCAGTTTCTATGCACCTTCGTAACTTCAGGAATTTATAATATTTTCACTCCAGATTTTCAACATTGGCATTTTTCCAATCATCCTTATGAACATTACAGTTATCATTTTTCACATCCTGGCCAAAATGTGTTTTTGCACTTCCAGTGCAGAATAATGTGGTCTCTGTGGGAAATCAGTGTTCAGGTCAGATTAAGAAAATCACAGTAACACTGTTCATGAGTGGAGGTCCCAAAATGCCTATATTGAAAATATGGTGCAAATAATCCCCACAATAACTGCATTACAGGTGTGCATTGTGCAGTTTCTATGCATGCTTGTGACTTCACTAATTTTGTTTATATTTTCACTCCAGATTTTCAAAATTACCATTTTTTACACCTCCTCATGAACAGTACACCTGTTGTTTTTCACTTTGTGTTCGAAATGTGTTTTCACACCTCTAGTGGCAAATGGTGCCATCATTGTGCAAAACCACCTTTTGACTAACAAACTGATAGTGTCACTGTTCATGTGGTGGGGTCACAAAAAGCCCATGCTGAAAACATGGACTAATAATACCAAGAAACGCCCTATCCTGTAGGGACTGACAGGCATCAGGGGTGTGACTTGGGATTGTCAACAGTAATGCTTATGCCATTCCACCACCTCCACCCTGCAGCCAGTGACAGGCATCAAGGTGTGCCTTGGATTCTTTTGCCCCAGAGTTCACACCATTTTCCTATACTGCACCCATTTCATCATATTTCCTTATGAAATGAGGTGAGTGTAAAGCCCAAAACACCCCAAGGCACACCTCGACACTTGTCAGTGTCTGCAGGGTAGGGTGAGGTGAAATGTCATGACCACTATGGGAGACAACCCAAAGGCACACCCCAATGCCTGTCCATCTCTGCAGGATGGGGGTGGAGTTGGCATCAGTTCAATACATCACTGCCATTTCTATACTGTATCTGTCTGACTCCTGCACTTCTACTGCCAATGCCAGCAAGCAAACATTCAGCATTGACAAATGCTTGTTTTTAAACCACTATAGTACTGACAGAGTAAAGGACAAATCATGCCGACTGATTTGGTGCCAATTAGTTCAGTCCACCCCCAACATCTTTAACAATCACAGTAGAGCAACATACAGCAGAACCAGCCAGGATCCAACTCAACACATTGGAGTAAATGGCATGTCACAAAATACTGTAAGGCACTGCACTGCCCCCCTGGCTGGCACCTCTGTGCATTTGACCTCAGCTATTCAAGTTGCTTTGTCATGGTGCTGAGTTTGAGCCTGGTTTCAGTTTGACTAAATGAGACCAAAGATTCCAGAACTTAATTTTCCACACTCCACTTTCTAATCCTGCTTTTTCCCCAACCCCAAAAGATGCAGCTATAAACACATTTTTGTTTATTTACCAGTAAATAGAAATAGAGAGAGATGGGCCTAACCAACTGGTATACATGTTGAAAAAATTATTCTGTGCCAGTTGGCTTGGCCACCCTTCCCTCTTCCATCACCTGAGGCCAGAACAATTTTTTTCAATATGTGTGCCAGTCTGTCATACCTGTCCCTGAACCCACCGTCAAATTGCAGATCACAGGAGAGAGGGACAAGACTAGCTGATTGGTATACATGTTAAACAAAATGTTCTATGCTAGTTGCTTTGGCCCACCCTCTGTCCACCAACAACCAGAGGTTAGAACATTTTTGTTTTCATTTGTATGAAAGTCATCCCACACTGCCTCTCAATCCTCCAACAAAGACAGACCACAGGAGTAAGGCATGGATCTAGCCAACTAGCATTCATGTTTTACAAAAATTGTTTTGTGCCAGTCAACTTTGCCACCCCTCCCTCCATCAACCATAAAGAACACAACAATTTGTAATTCTTAAGAAGTTTTTGAAGACATTAAAGTCTGTTCCTTTCTTTTTCTTTTGTTTTTTTGGCTTCTACTTGTTACTTTTTTCTACTTCCATGGCACTGTCTTCCTGCGAGGATATCACAGAGGACACATCTGATTCCCCCTCAGAAGAAGTCCAGTCCTGGTCTTGCAAAACAGCATATTGATTTTTCTTCTGATAACACTGTTAGAAAGGGTGGTTTAAAAACTGCTTTAGACCTGGTGACCATCTTGAAAGAGTTATCCATTACTTGTGTGGGTGGGAGCATAACCTATACAGCATGTATGTCTTGCACAACTGTTCCAGGGTCTGTCATGGCTGCAGGTATCACAACCTGTGGTGCAGCTACCATAGGTCTATGAGATGTGTATCCTCAGCTGGTTGAGGATTTTGTACCAAGTCCACAGTACAGCACTCATCTGTGACTGGAGCAAGGGGGACCTGAAAGTGGATCTTTTGACACCCCAGGGCCACTTTTCCAGTGTCAACAGTATTCCTGTGGTCATACACGTTCAGTGAACTAGCTTTCGCTGGGATTATGATAAGTTTTAATCTGTCTTTCTGAGCAAAAGTCACATAAACATCTTGCTCGGCCCCAACTGCTTGGGCCAGACTGTTGTGGGAGGTCCAGGAGCAGGTATGGAAGGTGTGACCCTGATCCTCACAGAGGTTGCACCTCATGGGATTTGGACATTGAATACTACTGCGTCCCACAATGCCACATAAGCCAGACTTTGTCTTTTCACAGATGTTACTAAGGTGTCCAGTATCCCCCCCACCTGTAACATGACAGGAGTTGCCTGGCATCAAAAAATATCCTTGTCACACCCCACAAAAAGACAATTGGGCAAGCATTGCAGCTCCCCATTCACTAGTTTTCAAGTGACTTTATAGAGCCATTCCCCTGTCCAAAAGTGCTTATCATCCAAAATGGGCTCTAGAAACCCATTAACCATGCACCTCTGCTTAAGCCAAAAAGTAATGACAGCTACATTAACCCCCTCATTGTGAAATAGCATTCTTTTAAATGAGCATTTCATGACAGGGAACAGCCACAAAAGACTGCCATAGTGAGGTGTTCTTTAAAAACTGGAACTGTTTCCAAAAATGTTCAAGGCCAGAAGGATGTTTGAAATGTATATCATAGAGTGTGTCACCCGACATGTAAATGAATGCATACACTTCATAAGAATAAAACTTCATGCTCTCCTTAATAAGAGAGCACCCCATATATAAACAATCTGGAACATCTGCAAGACCCCCCTGTATTTTATCCTGACTGCATTTCACCTCTTAGCAGGTTCAGAGGCAAGTCTTGTTGTTTCTGGGAACAAACGCTCCATTTTATTTGTATGCCAGACATTAGGAGGGTGGGCCTGGGCAGGCACTGAAGCCCCACCATGTTGAGCATTTTGTTGTGGTGAATCAGCCTCTGCCAATCCCGGTTCCCTTACCAGGATCTCTTTAATCTGTAGTGGCTGTGTAGCACCAGGGTCCTGGGTGCCATCACTAGTCCCATCATCTTCTTCTGACTTTATAGAGCAATTCCCATCCAAAAGTGCTGATTGTCCAAAATAGGCTCTAGAAACCCATTAACCGTGCACCTCTTCTTAAGTCCAAAAGTAATGACAGCAACATTAACCCCTCATTCTCCCTTCTAGGGAATTATTAAAGGAGATAAATGGAAAGAAAAGAGATAAAAAAAAATTGATTACAGAAAATAAAAAGCAGTATTTTGAAAAGAAAAGGGAGAAAATGCTATGGACAGTACAGGATAAAGACATTAAATCCTTCTGGACCTTAGTTGCTAAGGGGCATAATAATTTTAAGGGGAACATTCATTCCTGTATTGCAGTAAAAAAATGGTTTGAGCATTTTAAGAAAAATTATACTCCTATTGAAAATTACATGCCTGGCAACAGTGCTGCTTATCCTATTGCTTATTACAGACCAATTACTTTAGATGAAGTTTTTTTGGCCATTCATACACTCAAAACGCAAAAGACGCCTGGCCCTGATGGGATCCCTGCCAGGTTTACCTCACGGAGACCCCATCATGGTCTCACTTTTTGACAGTATTCTTTAACAAATGCATTAATCAAGGAACCTATCCTGCTTCATGGCAAGGTGCTATTATTGTGCCTGTACATTAAAAAGGTCCTATAGAGGACCCTAGACTGTATAGACCTATTAGTTTATTAGATATTAATTTTAAGATTTTTGCAAAGATAATATTAAAGCAATTGCTGGAAGAAGTTAATAGAATGGGGGTATTTCAGCATATCAAGCAGGTTTTAGAGAAAACCATTCAACCCTTGATAATGTATATGTGTTACGACATATATTGAAAAGTATGTTAAGATACATAAGCAAAAGCTGCATGTGGCATTTATAGATTATACCACTGCTTTTGATAGTGTATCATGGGAAATGTTATGGCATATTCTCTTAAAAAGAGGAATAAATTCCAGCTTAGTAACTATTATAACTCAGCTTTACACCAGCACCTGGTCTAGAACAAGACTTGGTCTTAAGGACCAGCTTTCAACAGCTTTAGAAATAAAGTGTGGCAGTAGGCAGGGCTGTGTACTAGTGCCTTTAATATTTCTATTTTACATGGAAGGTATTTTAGAACATCGTAGTGAGGTGGACATGGATTCTCCTAAAATCAAGAACTTCCCTGTTTCTATACTGGCATATGCCGATGTCATTATAATGTTGTCCATGACTAAAAAGGGACTTCAAAACAAATAGACTATATTTATAAACAATCAGGAGCCATCCAACTAACCATTAATATAAACAAAACAAAAGTGATGGTTATTGGAAATACAAACAGGAACTGGAGCTGGTTTATCAGAACCGAAAAGATTAGAAGTAGTCTCAGAATACTTATATTTAGGTATAATAATATAGCAAAATGGCAATTGGACTGAAAATATGGCAATGGCTATTGAGAAGTCAAAAAAAAACTGTAGCAGGTTTAAATAAGTTAAATTATACATATGATGGAATGACAGTACACCCTTTAGTCCAAGTCATCCAATCAAACGTTGAAGCCCAATTACCATATGACTGTGAAATCTGGGACATAAGGGACCCTAATAAATTAATGGTCCCATTATATAAATCCTTGAGAAAAATCTAAAGACTTGGTCACTCCTGTCCCTCTTCCTATGTGAGAGCAGAATCGGGTTTAGTCAATATTAAAGCCTTATTGCACACAAGAAAATTATTTTTTTGGATTTTAGTTACTAATAAAAATGAGGAGGCTCTTGTAAAAAAATGTTTAAAAGAGAAAGAATATTGGCAAAGCCTAGGATATAAATTGAACCTTTGGTTAAATACTATTTTGACTATGATAGAGGAATATAAGCTGTCTCATTTAAGAGAGCCATGGATAAATGAATTTTGATAAGCACAAAATATAAAAAATATATGCAAAAAAAATTAAAAAAAATTGGAACAAAAGGAACCTGATTTTGATAGCGGATTTCCATTATTCTAAATGGTTCACTGCTAACAATCACAATCATGGCTTTAAAAAGTATCTAGAAATATTGGCTAACCTAGAAATTTGAGCTAACTTAATTTGTCACAAATTTGAATAGTTCTCCAGTAATGTCTTGAACCTTAGGTATAAAAAAATTGGATTAAAAAGTGAGGATTGTGATTGTGGGAGTGGGGGTAAGGAATATCTAATACATGTCCTATGGGATTGCAGATGGTACAGAAAATTGTGTATATACTGGTTAAGTCCTTTTTTAAACAAAGTTTATTTATTGGATAAAGCTACATTAACAAATATTCTCTTTCTTACAGAAAACATCTGGGCAGTGGAAAGGCTGGCTAAATACCTGCATGCTATTAGAAAAGTGAAGTATAGAATAAAAAATGTATAGTGATGTGCTTTAACCTTGTATTTAAGAAAATGACTATTTATGGAATTTTAACAATGTGTTTATGTACTTTGCACTGTAAACTATTGTAAAGGTTTTTTAACTGCACAATAAAATTGAAATTGATACTGTAAATGCAAAAAAAAACCCTCATTGTGAAATAGTATTCTTTTAAATGAGCATTTCTTGAGGGGATTAGCCACAAAAGGCTACCATAGTGAGGTGTTCTTTAAAAACTGGAACTGTTTCCAAAAATGTTCAAAGCCAGAAGGATGTTTTAAATGTATATCACAGAGTATGTCACCCGACATGTGAATGAATGCATACACTTCATAAGCATAAAACTTCATGCTCTCCTTAATAAGAGAGCACCCCACATATAAACACTCTGGAACATCTGCAAGACCCCCCCTGTATTTTAGCCTGACTGCATTTCACCTCTTAGCAGGTTCAGAGGCAAGTCTTGTTGTTTCTGGGAATAAATGCTCCATTTCATTTGTATGCCAGACATTAGGAGGGTGGGTCTGGATAGGCACTGAAGCCCTACCATGTTGAGCATTTTGTTGTGGTGAATCAGCCTCTGTCAATCCCAGTTCCCTTACCGGGCCCTCTTTAATCTGTGGTGACTTTCTAGCACCAGGGTCCTAGGTGCCATAACTTGTCCCATCATCTTCTTCTGGATTCTATATTTTCTTTTAAATCTCTGGAGTATCTGGGGTGTCCTCAGTAGCAATTACCTGGCCAGAAGGGCCATCTAGCTGTCCAGGGGGGATCTGTGGGTGTGGCTGAGACATTAAGGCTCCTGTGACTCTTTATTCAGAATAACAGCTAATGGCTGTTCTGCTATAGCTGTGGAAGTCCGTGGGAGATTTGCATCCCTTCCCTTTCTATCCAGAGTTTTAATCCAGCCAGCACTTTCCAGAGCTGTAGTAACCCATGCTAGTGTAGTAGTCATAAGGCCTACTTGCACTGGTGTGGTAGAACCATGCATACTACTAGCAGGGGCATTTGCTGCTATCCCTTCCCCATTCTTTACAGCCAGCCCTGAAATTTTAGCTTTCTTAGTGTTTTGGGGAAACTTCCCTTTCCCTGTCCCCATCATGAAATTGACCTTAGGAAATACAGGCCTGGCATCTGAAGATGCATGCAGAACAGGGGGTTGCTACAGGTCACCTCCCAAAAACAGTCCTTGTCCACCATTTTGTATTACTTTTGCTGATGTCCCCTGGCTTTGCTGCAGGCTCATTTTGCCGCAAAGTATTATCCACTGTAACAATAGTACATTGTCTTTCCTGGACCCAATTATCCATTTCATTAGGGAATCCACAAGCGCTCTTCTTCACAGAGGGAGCCACCATATTCATCCCCTCTTTGACCTGTGGAACTGTAATCTGTTGCTCCATCACTGTCAAGACGTCCATCATTTTCTTCTGGATTTTCTCTTTCAGTCATGCATGCTATTCTGAAAAATGGCATTCTTCTTCCTGTAACAAGCTCAGCAGCTCCTCTGCTGAGCAAGTGTTCTGTTTCTCCAGTGATGCTCTCACCGATGATGGACCAACTTCCTGTCTGGAGGGAAGCCTAGCTTCAGGTACAATATCTGTTTCATTTTCAATGATGCAGCAATAACATCTACACAACTGACCTTCATCAGCTCTGAGGTGGGGGAGAAAACCTGCTCTCCACCTTCCCCTGAGTCCATGCAGGTTATAACTCCAACAGAACTGGACATCCACATACACCAACATAGTGTCCTTTACTGCAGAGTAGGGGTATTTTTATTATAAATTCAAAAAACCATAAACAAATGATTACAAACAGTGTTAAATCACACAAAATAATTTCCAAGTCATAAAGTAATATCATTAAAAATAAATAAAATAAGTATTACAGTCATGCATTGTCTAATATGCTATCAAACAATCATTTAGTGCCCAAAAGGAAAATCATAAAACTGAAATGAACTTCAACCCCCCCTCCCCTACTAACCAAGTAGGGGAATTTTTATTACAACATAAAAGCAAGATACATATCTTAATGGAGTTGTTTCACACACACACACACACACACACACACACACACACATAAATCAGTAAAAGAAAACATAAATAAGTAGTACATCATACTTAAAACAAATTTCTTTCAAAATAGTGTTTCTCCACCCAAAATCATAAACAGGATAAGGGAACTTAAATCAGTATTACATCATACTGCAAACCCAAATAGTTTGATCATGACCTTCAAACTAAGAAGGACAATATCAGGTCATAAATGGCAGATATAGTAGACTAATTACAAAAAGAGAGACAAAACTTTCCCCCTCCTTAATGGTTATGGAATTATAACATATCACCTTAAAGCACAATTTAACATTCTAGGAAGCTAGTATTTTACAAGGTAGACTTGGCACAAAAAACAGTGGTAAAAAGGGACCATACCTCTCTCTGAATGTAGTGGAAGGAGTCAATGCAACCAATCAACACTATTCCACATCCTTGAAATACACTAGGAGAAACCAAAGTAGACTCATAAGATTTCTGTTTTTTAACAGTAGTCTCAACCATAAAGAACAATTCATCAGTTATAAAATAAAGTTGTTTGATCGTTAATCTGCAGCCAACATACCAAATATGAAACTTAAAAAAAAAATAAAAATAACCAGAGGGTTGTCCTATCATGTTTGGTCCAAAGAAAGGGCAAAATTCCAAGATACAATATTTTCAAGGATAGACTATAAAAGGGCAATGTAGGCCATTTTTGTCTGAGTGTCTGCCAAAATTACTGAATAAAGGGACTATCTAAAAACAAGTGTTCCACGGTTTCCACCATATCCAGACATGTGTTTCTAGGGCAATATATTTCCTCAAGCTTCTTCTGTTTCAAGCTCCCCCTGATGTTTATTTTCCCATGAAAGGAAAACCACATAACATCCCACAAGTATGGTGATATACGGGGAGATTCTAACATTTTACCCATTAATATTCTATCTAGGGGTGGATGGACATCAAAGTGTGCTGAATCTTAAAAGAATATCTGTAAAATAAAACCATAAAAGTCCTTCCTAATAAATTTGAGTACATGAGCTTTTGCTAAGCCCCATAATTTGATTTTTCTGAAGCAAATGTTAAAAGTTTCCGGAAGATGCTGCAGGGACTTTTGTCTTGGTATATTAGTATGTATGGGCCATGTGTGTAAGATTTCAGCTAGGGAGTCTACTACCCAAGGAATACAAACATTGGTATGCTGGGACATATTGGTTTCAAGTTGGTAATAATGAACACAGAGAAGAAAAAACAGAATAGGTTGCACCATTTTTAATCCTCCATGTTTCATGTCCCTGAATAATAGACACTTCTTAATAGGATTTAGCCTACTACCCCAGATACAAGAGAAACAACAGCTATAAATTTCAGTTTCCAATTGGGGGGGGAGGGCAGAAGGTAGTACTTAAATACAAAAACATAGGCAATTAAAAGGTTTTCACCATATAAACTCTTTTTAATTTAGATAGTCTCCATTTATTCCATAAGGCCACTCTGTCTTGTGCCAGATGGAGTTTGCAGGACCAGTTCTGGAAAGCTATATCTCCTCTACCAAATAGTAAACCTAAAATGGTGCAAGACTCCCGGGCTACTGGAATGTCAATGATATAGGGTTCTAATACATCTTCCTTGCCTACAGGTAGACATTTACTCTTCTCAAAATTAACCTGAGCCCCTGTTTGGTACATCAACTCTTGCAAGACTTGACTTAATTCCCTTGCAGAAGGTAGATTGCCCACAATGAAACAGATATCATCTGCATAGGCAGTACTCTTTATGTCCATGTCTGAACTAAAAAAAAAAGAAAACCTCTGAATAGCGGCCGTGTTGGTTACACGACGAATCAGGGTATCGAATGTGAATATATATAGAAGTGGACTCAATGGTCAGCTTTGCCTAACCCCCCCCCCCCTTTTAACATTACATTTTCTTCCTAGCCAACCATTACAAACAGTTTGGGTGGTAGCAGTAGCATAACAGGTTTGTATCCAGTAGATGAAGGTGGATGGAATCCCATACCACTTCAAACATTACCAGAGGTATGCGTGGTTAATTTTGTCTAACACTTTTACCTGGTCAAGGCTGAAAGTAAGACCAGTGAGTTCTCCCATGAGTCCCCTATATAATATTTCTCGCAACATAATAAGTCCATTCATTATTTTATGTTCGGGTAGTGTACAAGTTTGTGATGGGTGAATCATAAAGGAGGCCCAAATCAGTAGTCTATTATTAAAAAAGTTTAGTGAGGAGTTTAAAATCAGTATTGAGTAGAGTAATCAGGTGGCAATACTTCAAGTCTGCTCTATCTCTAGTTTTCAACATAAAGATCACCAAACCCTCAGTCATACTTTCAGGTGGGGTTCCTGATTCCAACATTTCTTGCAGTAATTCTATAAATTCATGTAGAAATACCATAAAGATAAATTTATAGAGCTCGTATGGAACTCCATCCTTCCCAGGGGCTGTACTGGCTTTATTTTGGGATAAAGCAGCTGATAACTCCAAAGGTGTAATGGGAGAAATAAGAGCCTTTGCGTCTGACAGTGAGGCCTCTCGTAATGTACAGCCATCAAGCCATTCATCATGTGCCATGTGTGAAGATATCTCAAGATAAAAGAGAATCTTAATGTGCCTGTCGACAGCATGCATTATATCAGATTTAGCAGTGAGAATCACCACCTGTGAGTCTTTCAGATTTGTCATATGTTTTTGGAGTCATTGCTGGGCACAGAGCTGGTAAGGGTTCATAAAATCTTTATTTCCTTGAGACCCAAATCTTCATTCCTGATCCAATGATTTTAGTCTATTGTACTGTATATCATTTAGATGCTGTCTAACCTTGGATAATTCTGGGAGTACCTGATTATTGTTTTGAGCTGCCTAGGATAAAAGATCCTGAAAGTGAGACCTATAGTCTTGATATGTGTCAGATTTATATTTCCCATTTAATCTACCTATTGTCTGGAAACAAATCTTGATATTTCTTTGTGTATCGTCCCACAACTCCTGGGATGTGTTATAAAAAAATTGACAGTTTTCCTAGCTTTAAGTAAGGACAAGAAACCTTTCTTCACAGACAGAAGGGATAACAGTTCTAAATTCAACCTCCAGTACCCTGGACCATAGTACATACTATCATAGTTTGACACTGTAACTTCTATGACAGTGTGGTCAGGTGGTGATACTGGTTGAGTGTTAGTGTGGATGACCACCAGAGAAGAGGAAAGAAACCAAAAATCAATTCTAGTGGCTTGTGTACCATGAAAAAGTCTTCCTGGGTGTTTCAGGCAGTGCAAGAGCATCTATTAAGACTGTTGGGGAAATAAGATCATTCAGGCAATTTGCATCACAAAATATTTTTCTTGTCTTCAAACCCCTATCCATAAGGTAGCAGCTGCAGTTAAAATCCCCACCTAAAAAAACATATTTAGAGGTAAACAAAAAGGGCTGTAAAACATGAAACAGTTCTACTCTGGAACCTTTTGACCGAGCTGAATAAACATTTATAAAACAACACTGTAACCCATGGAGAACAAGATCAAGCATAAGCACCTGACCTGGAATTATATCCAGGATCTGTACTAGTCAAGTAGAAGGGTTGTTAATGCATATTCCCACCCCACTACATGCCTCCTCCCAAGTGGACCAATAGGACACTCCCCATTTCCAGGCCATAGTGGCCTGTTCCATGTCTATCACAGTGTGTAACCGAGTGTCTTGTAAAAAAAGCACATCTTGTAGTCCAGTTTCAAACAAAGCATAATTCAAAAGCCTTTTTCTCTCTTACCGGATGCTAGTAACATTGAGAGAAGCAACAGTAATATTATACAGAACATTCATCAGAGCAGAAAAGACTAAACAGTACCCACAGGGGAAAATTAACACTGGAAGCAGTCATAGAGAGAAAAAAACCATTTTTTCTTGCCCATTTCCGGGAGTCCATTCTAGATTTTTTGGGGACTTTATTCAGATCTTCAATCAGCTGTTCTGTATCTGAGCCACTACCCCTTAGTCTGAGAGGACTGGACAGAAGTGGAGTCAGATTCTGTCCCTGCATCAGGCATTTCCTCTTATAATGCAGTATATGTGTTATACAGGGGATTAGAGGGGTGTCAGAGATCATCGTGATCATATTACTTTTCCGCAGACTCCATCGTCTGTTAATGACCATGGTGAAAATCTCCTCCGGTGGAAGGGGGGAGTATAGTTATCATATCAGTAGCAGGAGCTGTGGTCAGACTGTCATGTACCAAAGGAGGGGGGTTATTTATAGGCTCATGTTCAGGCTGATTCGTAGGTTATGGTTCTGTAGGAGGCAGCACTGTGTAACCTGATGGAACCACAGAATGTTCTCTCCCAAATGGGAAGGGGGGGTCCATTGTCATTGTGCAGCTTTCACAGCCGTATTGATATAGAAACCTCGAGTACAAAAATCCCCATTGGTATTGTTATGGGCAGCCCGGGGGCAACCCGTAAAAGAGTGGCTATCTTCACACAGGGTACATTTAGCCGGGTGATGGCAATTGGACATAAGATATCCCAGTTCTCCACACTGAGCACATTTCAGTGTGTTGCATGTTCTACTCAAATGCCTACTGGAGCCACATTTGTAGCACTGATGGGGTTGTCCCAGATAAAAAATAAAACCTTTTTCCCAACCTAGGTAGAAGCAGCTGAGAAGGTATTGTATGCCATCCTCAGTTTGAGTTAGGTTTATCTTTTAGCACCATCCTCCATTCCAAAAACCCTCTGCATCCAAAATGTGTTCTGGATTACCCTGAATAGTGCATTTTCTCTCAAGGCAATAGGTAATGTCCACCACATTGACACATTCATTCCAGAAAAGAACAGTAACTACATTGAAAGACTGTTTTGTGAGAGCCATGGCCTGAAAATAAGATCATACTGGGTTTGTTTTTAGGCGTGCATATTTCATCCAAAACCTATTTAGAATGTCAGGTGTTCTAAATCTGACATCGTAGGTGTTATCTCCTGGGGTGTGAATCAGGGCATATACCTCACTTGGGGAAAAAACCCAACATCTGTTTATTCAGAAGTTTCCCCACATAGAAATGATCTGGCATTTTGTCAGTGGGTCCCAAATACCACAAACAGACAGTGTTTCTTTGCTTAGCTAGTGAGACTGATTTATGGAAGAGACTGGCATAAGTAGGTACAGGTTCTGTTAAAGTTGGAGGTTCGAACTCCATAGTAGGGGTTATGTCCTGGTCACCCTCAACATAAGGGGGAAGGGGTTCATCCATATTATTGAGTGCTTCAAAGAACTGTTCTTGGGACAAAACATCTAGAGAGGAAAAGGAAACAGAGCTAGATAATGCACTCTCTGTATGTACATTTGTGATCACAGGGAAATCTATAGAAGGTTGTCCATGGAAAGGTGCAGTAATGGAAGTCTCAGTCAGTGGCAAAGTAGTGCTATGTATAGTAGGGAGAATCACCCCTGGTGCAGAGTGGGTTGTGCAGAGTGTGCCCCAGTATCTGGTTGCTCCCCATCCCCCAAACCTGAAGACCCTGGAAGCAGGATCCCAGGATCTGCAATCCACTGACCTGTGTCATCTTGAATCCAACCAGCTCACTCCAAAGCAGTCTTTGGGGACCATTAATTGTTGTGGTGTTTCACTCATCTCTTGTTTGAGATCCTGAGAAGTGGTGGAGTAATCCATGCCATCTTTCCCTGCAGCAAAAATAAAAACCTTCAGGCAGAGCCGTAGGAAGGCATTTTGGTGCCCTGGGAAAGAGACTAGGTTTGCGCCTCCCCAACCAAGAAAAGAGCTGGGGGTCTGAGGGATTTACATGCTCTGTGGTGAGTTTTGGGGCTTTTCTTGAAGGAAAAAACATATCTTTGTTACATGTTTCCTACCCCCGATTTCAGGAAATATTTTGCTCTCATGGAGTATGAGATGTGGGAGACTCTGGCTGGTTGGCATCAGAGTGTGCGGCTGCAATTGTTGTGGATGAGTGGCTGACCAACAGTGCCATCAACCACCCACCCTATATGCATTTCTGAAATATAATGTGAAAGATTGCTACGTAAAGCATGGGGGATCTGGGGGCCACAAGGCCTCCAGAAGCTCTGAGGGGTTTGCATGCTCTGTGGTGAGTTTTTGGGCTTTTCTTGAATGGTCAAAAAATGGAAGTGATCCTGTATTTTGGGGCACCATACACTATACAGAATAGTGTATGGCCTCTCAAACAACTTGGCAACTCCTCCCCCTCGTGTTTTCTATGACAGCAGATGGGCTGCTCGAGCTTTACTCTTGTGGCGATTAGCCATCATAGAAAACACTCGGGTGAAGAATTGCCTTGTTGTGTGTGGGCGGCCATACACTATCCTATATATAATTACAATTCACATGATGATACTACTTTTTCCCCATGATCCCAGTCAGTTGGGATGCAGGGTATTTGTGGAGGACGTTGGACCAGTGGTGCACTTTTTTGGAAACTCCACACACTACAGTGGAGGCGTGATAACGCTGTGGGCATGCTCCTGTTGCAAAGTCCAACTGCCTCCACAATCACTAAAAACTAGCAATGAGAAGCCGGCCCAACAGCCCAGTGGTTGGATTTCCGCTTGCAATGCCAGTGATCAGGGTTCAGGAATGAGCCCAGAAGCTGGAAGGCCAGCCAGGGAAGGAGGTCCGAGCGTCCCAGAGACAGCTCACCTTCTCTGGGGGGAGGGGGGATCCAGGACTTGGTGCAAGTCTGACCTCGGGTGGAGACTCAAGGTGCAGCAAGCCCAAGCCAGCGAGAAGGGTGATGTGCTGGACATCAGCGCTCAGGGCATTGATAACAGGGCACACAGCATGCCAGAAAAACATGGAAAAATACCCTGCAGCAATCCAGGTAGACAAAGCACCATGGCCCTGATCTTCAATGCCCCTACCTGACCTGGTGATGGCATCTGACTTTGGGTGTAAGGGCTCCCACCTTGTACCCTGCCTGGCGGCATAACCAAGGCTACATGGGGGATGGACCATGCCAGGCTCCAGGTAAGAAGGCAGGGACTGATAAGGCCATATGTGTGTCTGCCGAAGAGTGGGGGTGCTGTGGATAGGGGAGTATAAAGAGAAAGAGAAAGATAAAAAAGGAAAAAAGAAAACTAGCAACAAGGGAGCTCATAATTATTGATGGGGGTGTGGGGGGGTGGAGGCCCCCAACTGCAAGAATGTTATTTTACAATAAGACCACTTGTTTAACCTCCCTGTATAATGCGATGCAATAATTACAACTCACTGACTTGTTGCTGGAGCACATTCCAATGTGACAGGCTGCCAAACAGGCAGAGGAGAATGAGGATCCACAATAATTGAACTGTCTAGTTGTGAGGTTGATTTATGTTGTGTAATATTCTGTGATATTCTTTCTGTTGGGGCTGTCTGCTCCACCCCCCCAGGTAATAAATACAACTTCATCAGTGCACTGGGGTGGGTGAGTGCCCCACAGAAAGAAGAATAATATCATGGAATACCACAAAACATAAGACCAGAAACCATAAAAAACTAAAAGCATTGCTGTGAATGTACAGTATGTAACAGGGGCAACTGCAGCATTTGTGGAGACATTGGACCAGTTGTAATTAATGCATTGGGTTGTACGGGGAAATTAAACAAGCAGTCTCCTATTGTAAATGTAATTCTTGTAAATGGGGGGCTCTGCCTCCACCCCCCATACATCCCCATCAATAATTATGAAATATTAATTTAATTGACGTGGGGAGGGGGGCAGACCAAGCCCCACAAATTCTAATAACAAGACTATCATTTATAACAAGCAGCAGTCCAAATTACTGTGTGTGTGTGTGTGTCACTGTGTGTCAGTCAGTTCTGTGCTTGTGCCTGCCATTTATTTGTTATTTGATTGCAAATTGCTGCCCTCATGCCTGACAGATGGCCATTGGCCCCTGCCCTGGCTAGCCCTAAAATCAAACAATGCTGCCTTGCTGCCAGTTGATTATTGCAGCAGCCATAAATGAACTTCTTACTTATCACCTCCCCAAAATAAAAACATTCATGAGAGGGGCTCAGGCTGCTCTCAAGCAAGCACATACATACATACTGGATCTAGAGACTGGCATTGGGGGGGGGGGAGATTATGCCGCCGGATGCCCTGGGAAACTAAAGGAAAAAATAAAATCTAATCTCATCTCAATGATGATGTGACTTGAGGTTGAGGAGGTTGGGCATTGACGCTCAGGCAGCTTCCATGCATGCCCTCCACCTACAGTCCTCCCAGACAGACTGTCTGAGTCTGACTGACTGACTCAGCCAGCTGCGGCCACCCCCCTCTCTCTCTCTCACATCACCTCAGATAAACTAAGAGCGAGAGTCCAGTAGTGAATGAGAGAGAGAGAGAGAGAGAGAGACAGCCAGGTGGGGCGGCTCACACAGACAAGTCAAGTCAGTCACATCATAGCACTAGCACTCATCACAGTGATCAGCTGGAGCATCATCAGGAGCCAGGCAGGCAGGGATTCATTCGTGGTCAGTCACTACTCTTCACTCATGGAAATGTTCAATTTGTGGAGGGTACTGACACACGGACACCACCCCACCGACTCGGGGAGATTCATGGCCCAGCCCTGGGACTGGAGAATAGTGTTTGTCCGTCCGACTGACAGGGAGGCACTGAGGCGGGTCAGGATGCAGCCACGCAGGCCTGAGGTCTGGCTGGCTGCCAGTGCCTGGAAGAGCTGGAAGATTTATTGTTCCCAATCAATCGCCGTCGGCACTCAGAAGTCAGGACGAATTAATTATTTAAAAAAAACATAATTCCCCATCCAGTACCAGGCAGCAGAGGCTGCAATTGACATAATTAATCATCTGCACCCCGGCCCCCTGAATATCAAGGAACGGTATATAGAGCTGTTGCTGGTCTTGCTAATTAAAGTTATTTTTGTTTGTCTCAGCGACACGCTCTACCACTTCTGCCCTCTCCTCTCTCCCTACTAATTCTTTTTACTCTTTATCGATCCCTCGCCTAGCTCGTTTTTTTTTTCCCTCCAGTCTCTAGTCTATGCTACTGGTACCGCTACAGCCTCTCTCTCTCAAAAACCCAGTCTCCCGCACCCATACCTTATATACTGTTGTCTGCAGTGTCTGTTACTGGACAGACCCCACCTGATTTTTTCTTGTAGGAGACAGCAGCAGACCATGTGACACCCCCCTGTCCTTCCACAGGGCAGGGATGCACCCCTGCTGGCAGAAATTAGTTATTACAATATATTCCATGATGGAAAATGTTTTTTAAATTCACAGCAGCACAAATTTTGTATTTGAAACTGCAGCAGGCAGTGCGTCCCTCAGAAGTATGTGCCCGGGGCGGGTGCACCACCTGCCCCACCCTTCCTACAGTACTGCCTTCAGGCCTGAAAAAGGAGTTGCCCCCAGTGAGTCAAACTCAGGCCATTTCTCTTTTTTCAGTTCTATTCAGCATCCAGCTGGGCCAGCCTAAATTCTTCAGCTGTTTACTGCAGGTTACGACATTTCTTTTCAAGCATATTGCCTGCTTCTGCTGCTTGTACAGTATCCCAATTGATCTCCAGTAATCCATCAGGCTGGTAATCCTTGTCAGTGGAGGCTTCAGACATTTCTTGTCCACCAGTGACTACAGCACCATCGGACGTCGCCCCAGACGGTGAGGGATGGGGTACGATTTGTTGGCCACCACACTGGTGCTTCCCAGCCGTACCATTCCCCTCACCATGAACTTAATGCAGGCATTCAGCAGCCCGACCTCCTCCACTGTCGTCCTCCATCCTGCTGAGCTTCTTTTTGACTGAACAGCACTACCTGTCGAAAAGAGTAGGGGAATTTTTTAGTCATAACTAAAAGAAACATTTATACAAGAAGAGTAATGCACCAACCAACAAAAAAGAAACATCTAAAACAATACGGAAGAACTCGATGTCAAAGGTCTACACATCACAACCAAAACAAAATAATACCGTCATAAAAGATATAGAAAGAAACCAAAAAATCAAAACCACAGCTGTTCTAATTATACATGCTGTAGACATAAAACCCAGACCCTCCTAAATCAAGCATAAACTTCATACCTTAGTATACCTCAGAAAACACCACCCAAGAAGGTAAAACAAAAAGAAAAATTAAAATAAAATCTACGTGTTAGATCAGGACAAATAAAACACTCTTGTGTTACTAAAACATTCTGCGTCTATTCCAGGTTATTACAGTAAAACAGAAAATAAAAAAATAAGCATTCCTAACACCATGCCCTAGTGCCTTTTATAGTTTAAGATGTCACAGCTGCAGGCCAGTCTCTCCATCAGACCTCATGCATCTGCAGCAGAAATGTCAACCACTCCTTTTTGTAGATACCTTGCACTTCTGTGTTTATTCGTCTGATTAACCCTGCAACATCAATGTTTTTTTGCTGCAACACATATTGACACCTAATTTGCCATATGATCCATTTTAGAGTTGTCAAAACTACTCACAGTGTTCCCATATGAAATTTCTTCCACCCTCCTCCAATTTCCCCATATACTGTATTAAAATATCATAATTCATATGTCGCATTAGTGGCAATTCCCAGTTTGCTGCTAACGAATCACATAAACCATCAATATATGAGCACTCAAAATGTAAGTGTCTCATTGTTTCAATCTGATTCAGACAACCTTCTCTCTAACATATCCTGTCCACTACTGCCTTGTGCTGATGATTCCCCCTGACATTAAGTCGGTCATGGCAACACATCCACAGTGTGTCCCACATTTTGGGAGGAACTCAAACTTCTGAAACCTGAGACAATACATCTGTAGTCATAATACTGTGTGGAAGGGTAAAACAAGGAACCCAATCTACCTCTTTCACCACAATATTCTTATAAGCAACCTTCCTTACAGTATACCTCATGTCCTGCACTGTTAGGTTCCATCCTTTCAATTTCTTAAATACCTCCTTTAAATATACAGATTCTCCCAACAAGGGAGTTCTACAGAGGCCCCGTGATTGAGTACTACCAATTAACAAAGGTAAATTGTTATAATGCACATATATGGTGAAAAAGAAGATGACTGGGTGTAACATGTCCAGCCCCCCAAACCCTCCTCCCCCGGATAGCCCTATATGTTATCTGTCACTTGGCTGGATTTAATCTGCTACCCCACAACAGTCTAAAGGCTATACTGTAGATCTTAGTTTCTAACTTAACAGGTAAGGGAACTATACTGCTCATAGTTAGAAAAAAGAGGAATGATAAAGATTTTATACAGATTTTTTTTTTCCTGGACATAGGGAAGGGTTTCCAGCAACTCCATTTCTCCTCTGCTTTTGCAATACATGCATCCCAATTTAAGGTGGCCAAATCCTTGTTTCCAAAAAGGATCCCCAGAATTTTTATCAGAGGCTCTGATAACTGAATACCATCTATTGTATCAGTACCTTTGCCCTGTGCCTCATCTAGCACCACTCCCCCTCATTTATCCTTGTTGATTCTGGACCCTGATGCCTTCAAAAAATTCCTCTACAATTTCAAGGGCTTTCTCTCCCACATCTCTGTCTGCCACCAGAAGAGTCACATCATCAGCATAAGCAAGAACCACTGGGAACTGTCGATGATTTGACCCCCTAATGTGCCTTATGTCCCTATCTACTTCTAACCATCACAAAAGAGGATCTATAGTTGGTACGTATAACAGGGGGCTCAATGGACACCCCCTGCCACACCCCTCTTAAAATTGGTATGCGTCTCCCTCTCCTACCATTCACCACTGGCGTGGAAGAAGCATGTTTGTACAAAAGTTCCAACCATCTCACAAACCCCTCAGGTATGTCATATGTCTGTAAAACCACAAACAGATAATCATGGGGAACTGCATCAAACACTTGTGATTGATCCAAAGTTAAGAGAATCCCCAGGGTACCCTGTTGGCTAAGCAGCTCTCTGAGTAACCTCAAGTTATCCATCATTGACCTGTGAGGTATACCACATGTTTGGGCTGATGAGACAACATATTTCGCCACATTTGTTTATTTGGTACACAGAATTTTACATAATTTCCAATCCACATTCAGTAGGCTAATTGGTCTCCACTTAGATATGTGGGCCCTATCATCTTTTTTATAAATAAAGATCAAAAGGCTATTGCCTAATGCTTGGGGCAAGGGGAACTCTACCCACAATATCTAATTGAAAACTATTAATAAATGATCACTCAACAGTTCTCTCATTTTTTTTATAAAACTCTCCTGGCAGTCTATCAGGTCCTGGTAAGTACTTGACTTTGCCACCACAATTGCAGTAAGCAGCTCTGCCTTAGTGACTGGGGTGGTTAAAAACTTCACCTCACCCTGTGGAATATTAGGGAGGACAAGATACTGTAAGAAGTCCATTAGAGAGTCTGAACAAGTCTCAGACTGCTAAAGACTTGTCTTACATTAGTCTCTACCACCTGTAGCATTTCAATCCCATCCTTTGTAATACCCCTGGCCTCTGTTCACAGTACCATCATAAACCAGGATTCTACCCGCTGATGACAACTATCATATGGGGATCAGCTGACATACTTTCCCATGAGTGCCGAACTTCTACTCATAAAACAGAGTTTGGACCCTGTCATACTGAAAGTTTGTCCTGTCCATTTTAACCAACGCTATTTGCTCTGATAAATCTTCCCCTGTATCCACCATCTAAGATAATAACATCTGCAACCTGTGCCTAAGTTTAAGATAGTTTAGATATTTGGAATTGGATGCTTGTTTAGCCCATCTACTGCAAAATAATTATATGTCACTTTTAGTGTCTTGCCACCATATCAGGGGGTTGTCATAAAGATCGAAGACTGAAAGATGGGCCAAAATTTCCTCCTGCAATCCTACTAGAAAGTCTGGATCCTCTGCGGAGGACACATTAAACCTCCAGATCATGCTAGACAGCAGTTTATTACAAGGAGGGCCTAAACGTACCCGAAGTAGTACATGATCGGAAGTCTCAGTAGGGAGCATCTCAGATGCAGCTACAGGCACCCATTGTGATACAAAAATCATGCCTACCCAAGTGGATAATCTACCTTTATAAAAGGTATGTTCTGGACAAGTGGATTTCCCACCTGCACAATCGATCAAGTTGGCACATTTGTACATCCCGTTTAGTGAATTAGAATCATTATATAATTGATTAGTAAATCCTGTCTTGTCTTGTTATGACAAAATGCAGTTAAAATCTCCCTCAAAAACCACAGATTTAGTCATATGCAAATAAGGCTGACATTTCTTAAACATCTCAATTCGTTGGTATTTTGTCTGTGGGTTATACAGGTGTACAAGTCTAAGGTCATGACCCTTAAATCTCATATCGGGCAGTAAGACACGGTCGGGTACAAGATCCATGGGTCTGGTTATTGTTGCCCCCTTAGCTGAGATCAAAATGCCCAATCCGAGCATGCCTTCTCCCCCAAAGACCAAAAATATTGACCAATATACCATTCTTGTTCAACTAAGAATTGTTCTTTTAGTGTATGTAGTCTCGTATCTTGTAAGACGACAATATCCATCTTTAATTCCCTCAACAAATAGAATGTTGTGCATCTTCTCTGTTTTTTTAATGCTGTTGGTGTTAAGCAACCCCACCATAAGAGACCCAGACATAATATAAGTCAAGTGACATCCGACAACAAAACTCCATCATCTCCTTTCCCAGGTGACTTGCTGTTTGATAGTTTTGTTTTATTTTTTTTTTTCTTTTTCAAAGTTTTTGAACCTCCTGAAGTTCTTTCATTACCCGTGGTCAAGACTGGGAGAGATGAGGCCATGTTAGAGGTATCTGATTCTTCCTCCTCATCCACCCATTGCTTCATCTTTGTCAAGGAGGAAATTCTATTGCTGGTTTGCAATAGGAAATCCTGACTCCCTCCTTGTAACCCATCATCTTTTCTCATCTGACTCCTTGTAATTCTTCTGGACTTTTGCTGCTCCCATTGATCAGTAAGTGAGGGAGATACAAATATTTCTAGAGGCAGAGCCTGCTTTAGTGTATAGGAAGGAGAAGCTCTCTGTAACACCTTGGATTCATCCAAAATTTGAGAGCCCAACACATCTCCATCTATTTCCTTGCAAGCTTTCTTTGCAGAGTAAGAAGGTGCATCCTGACCATGAACTGGTGAACTCACTAAGATATTTGCCCCATCTATGTGAGAGCCAGAACATTAGTCTCTATGAGTAGTAGAGGGCTGGTCTTCCTGGGACATCTCTTCAGTATCTTCTTTTTCCATAGTTTCAGGGCTGTTATGAGATGCCCAAGGGCAATTCCAAAAAGAATGGGTCATTTGTTGCAGAGATTGCAGTTCAATGGAGAAGGACAGTTTATTGTTACATGCCCCATGCCATTACATAGTGAACATTTTAGTTGGTCACAGGCACTACTCAAATGGGAGTAGGCCCCGCACCGAAAACAAGTTCTTGTCTGGCCTGCATAAAATACAAAGCCATGATCCCACCCCAGATAAAATCTACTAGGAAGGTATTGTATTGCTCCATTAATCTAGGGTAATCTCACTTTAATCCGCCAACCCCCTGTCCATATGTCCTCTGAGTTGATAATTGCGACAGGGAGCCCCAAGACCAAGCATTTAGTTTTCAACCAGTATAAAATGTCTCCAATTGCAACACCCTCATTTTTAAAGAGAACTATTATGGTACGGTATGTTGGTCTGGAAAGTGGAATAACCATGAAATGTTTCCATTCAGGTGTTTGTTTCAGGCCTTGGTATCTCTACCAGAATCATTCCAAGTGCTCAGTAGTTTTGAAGCTGACATCAAAGATAGGATCACCTGATGTGTGTATAAGTGCATAAATTTCATGCTGTCTTTGATTAGTATTTTCCCGACATGTATCCTGTTGGGATATACCTCCAGACCTCCCCTGTACTTAATCTGAACTGCATTTTTCCATTTGGCCTGTTCAGGGGGTGCATGGAATAAACCGGCAAATGTTCTAGGTTTGGGGCCTTATGGCCCTGCATCCAGTCATTCAGCACCAAGGTGCCCAAGTCTAGGGTGGCCTGCTTTACTGAAATGGGCTTGTGGAATTGTGGGAGCAGGCTGTATCTGATTTGTGGTAGCCTGGGTGTGGGGGATTGAGAGCTGAGGCTGGTGAGGGGGGTTACTGTCAGCCAGTCCCTCCTCCATACTTTATGCATTACCATCCATAGAGCTTGCAGCCTGCGCCAGTTTGTTTAAAAATGAGGCATGCATATGAGGGGAGACATTTAGTTCCAAGGAAGAAGGCACCTCCAGGGGATTACTTGCTACATCCTGTAACCTCTCTGGGGAAGTCCAGAGTTGGTCTTTGGAATGCCTGACCCAACCTACCTGCTTGACTGCCTCTTCCACAGATAACCCAGTTACTAAAATATTCTGGTCATAATCTGGTGGTAAAGCATTGTGCTGCTGGTGCATGGGACCCACACGCTGCTCTATTGCTCCATGTACAACCTTCTGTGTCAAGTCTTTTTTAGTCTCAACCCTCTTTTCCTCCCTCTGCCAGTATTTCTGCATCCTCACTCAATAGATCACTGTCCGGAATACCCTTAGACAAAGTCTGCTTGCCTTTCTCTGCATTTGGGATCGTATCCCCCACACCTGATTCTCAAGTTGAATCCCCTTGTTTCGGCGCTATCATCATTCCACCCATTCTACAAGCTGTAATATCTGAAGGCTGTTGAAATTGAAAAGAATCTCAGTTTGTATTCAAGGTACCTTCCACTACTGCTAGTGGTACCTCTTCATCACAAGCTGCTGTCTCAGTGCCGCCAACCATGGGCGTTGGCCGCTTGTCAAAGATATCTGTTGCTGCATCACCTGCTGCTTTAATACTCGTTTCCAATCCACCAGTCCCACTGTCAACATCCAGCACCTCTTCAGGCTCCATTTCCAACACAGAGAGGTCCTCTGGACATGATTCCTTTACTGCATCTATCAGTTTAAGCAAATTCAGAAACCAAATTCATTGCTGCTTAGACAGTTGTGCCACCAGGTCATTTTCAGAAAAATCCTCCTGTAGTGAGGTTTCTTATGCAATATCCACATCTACAGTCTTCTCATCCATAGAAACTGAGTTGTTCTCCAAAGCTGAACCTGCAGGCAGGGAGAACTGCTCACCTGCAGGTACACCAGCCAAATGTTTCAGCACAGCTTTGTCAGCCATCACAACAGCGCCCCCTCATAAAGAGTAGGGAATTTTTTTTATTAAAACTTGAAAGCAAAACATATACACAATAGTGTTACTGCACACAAAATCATAATGCAAAAATGAATAATAAACATAAATATTTCATCATACATTCAACACAAAAATCTGTCATTAGAGTCCTAAAACTGAGTATTAAATGCTGAGCACCCTCCCCCACTAAAAGAGTGGGGGAATGTTTTATTACAACTGGAGAGCAAAATATATACACAATAGTATTTACAGCATACAAATCATAATATAAAACAAGAATAAACAGAAATGAGTATTACATCATACATTCCAAATCTATCAGTGTTCTAGTGACAAAAAAAAACGCACAAATGCCAGCTCCTCCCCCCCACACACTCAAAGGGTACGGAAATAGATCAGAAAAAAAATAAACATATACAAGATAGTGTTACTGCACACAAATCATAAACAAGAACAAATAGTAAACAAAAATAAGTATTTGCAGCAGATATTCAGCATAAAATCTCTAGTATTAGCGACCCAAAAGGGCATGAATTACTGAATACTCCCCCACGTAAAGAGCAGGGGAATTTATTTAGAGCAGAACAGGCATCTTATACAAAACAATATACAACATTCAAAATCATAACCTTAGTTTTTTTTTTCATGCATACTATATCCCCAAACCTAAGGAAAACGTCATAGCCAGTCCTCTTCTGGAAAGAAATACTAGAGCACACAAAAAAAATGGAAGAATTAAATCAACTATAATGGCATATACCCTTAACCCAGACCCACTAGAGGAGCAGGGACATTCCACAACAATCCTTACCCTGTATCAAGCCAGGTCATTTTCTTCCACCAAAGTTATACAGCTCAGGATGCACCTTCTCCCTTTCCTGTAGTCTCCAACTTAGTACTGTTTTCTGAATGTTAAGGACAACCTGATATTCAGTTTGTAATTGCTGCCTAAGTGTTAGGCCACACCGAGCCTGCCACAGCTGAAAACCAATATGACCCATTAACAGGCGAATTGTAACTGCATCATAAATAACCCAGGAGCCCGGAAGGGCCCCCTCCACCCAAATCTCAGATGAAGAACCCTGAAAAGGGTTCAGCGGTCTCACAGCATGAAAATGGGACCAGAAGGAAACAACAAAGGGACAATCCATAAAAAGATGTTGCGCCATTTCAACCACCCGTATACAAGTTTCCTCTCTGGGACAAAACCTCTCTGAGAGTTCTTTATGCCTTATGTTACCCTTCACCCCCAATCTTTTGTGAAGACAAAGCCATAAAAATTCCCACATGTGCCTAGGAACTCTCTTACTGACCAATAATCGCAACTTAGAATGTTGTTCAGAAATAGGTAAATCATGAAACCAGGGATCCGCAAAAAAGAAATCTTGCAATACAGTACAGTAAAATTGTCATCATGATTGGAGAAGAAGGGATTTTTTAAAAATATGCCAGGATTTCAATTTCTGAAACATCACTTGGAAATGACTAGCCAAGGTACACAGCCTAACCTGATGAGCCATAAAGGAATCAGAATCCCAGTGCCCGAGAAGGAGATCTATACTACCAGCCACCCACGGGGACCAGATCTTAGTATCCCCTCTAAGCAATGGAACTAAATTATAAAAAATAAAAATACTATGCAGGAACACTACCGGATTTAACATTCCTGTCATGGGATTCAATTCAGAAAGACAGCAGGAATCATAAAATATCATGTAAAACACCCTGATGTGCTGTTTTATTGCCAGGTTTGTACAGATGGCATTTTCAGATGTAAACTTTTGTCAGGTTACTATAAGAAAAACAATAAAAAGTATGGGCTGGGAGTTTAGCTAGGAGACCTCTCACCAGAACACTACAGTTGGACCTTACAATGCCCTGTAGAGACCAGGAACTGAACCCATCACATGGTATGGTCACCCTGCCAATACCCCCTGGGTTTCTGCAAGTTCCTCTGCAGTCTGAGTATCTACCCACTCAGGCCTCTGCAGCTTCTCACCAGTCTGAGTCCTCTCCCTTTGTTAAATTTCAAGTGAGCAGCTTCTAGCATCCAGGTAGCCCAAACCTGACCTTTGGAGGTCCAGGGCCAATCCCAGGCCACAGTGATTCCTCCTTGCTTTTAGGCTTTACAGGACTTTCAACCTGAGCTCCACCTTAAGCTTACCTCACCTTCACCTTTGGGTAACCAGGATCTCAGTACTTCAACACTGCATGTCTCTCTCACATGTGGCTGCTTCTCTGGTTCCACACTGCTTCTCCCTCAGGTTCCTCTCTGCTCCTCAGCCCAAAGTAAATCTAAACTGTAGGTTACCTGAGCATCCCTTATATACAGCTCAGGTGTCACATGATTTCAGTCATGTTCTATTAAACAATTAAAGGAATACTAGATTTATAATTCACACAACTGCATTATTTTCAGAGAAATTTACAGGATTCATATATAGGGGCAATTGTTACACAATGCTAAGCCCCTTACAAAAGCATAAACATAAGAACATACAAACAAATATCCTTTTCAGAAATGCTGAGATAGCAGCAGCAGAAACACAGACCCAGGAGCTTCTGAACTCCCAGCTTCCAGGTACAAACTACATTTAAAAAGCATAGATCCTTCTAGAGATGAACTCAACCTTTGACTGTTATCTTGCATGTACTTTTATAGTTTATACACATCTCTTTTTCTAAAGTTATCAAATGCTTCCTTGTATCATATTTTGTTTCACAGAAATATAGTCTCAACTGTTTCCTAAAATCAGCCGCAGCCTGTAAACAACAAGCTATTTAGCACAGGTATATATACCTGGATTTACTGCTCAGCACTTTGTTACACTTATACTGGGGGGGGGGTTGCATCCTCCCATTACATAGCCAAACTGCCATGCTCAGAGTTTCTACAGCAAGGAGCACTTTATTCATTTGTTAGCTGGCAGATTACACCCCTTGGGCAGAGTCTTTTACTCTTATTAAAAAGCAAAGCCCTCATGTAATACTTCTTATGATGATCTCTATATACCAGCATGCCACATTCTTTGAGGGGGGGATTTCAGAACATGAACTAGATTGAAGACTACCCTGATAGTGGCCAGCTAGCAAGGCTCAAAGATAAACACAACATAAAGTACAACAAACTTACACAGAGGAAGGAAAAGGTAACTATAACTTTATTTTACTTCCAGGGACTACTGCATGCTATACATATCCCTAATTTGGCATCATGGGGTAAACTTTGTTGAAGCTGAGCTGCTTTATCCATCAATACAATTTTCCAACTGGGGTAGAGTCACCCACCCTATCACAATTCTCAAACCCCCTTCACCAATAAGTAAATAGATAATACTCCTCCTCACCGGGTTTAATCTAGTGCCCCATAAATAAAGGAAAAACACACCATAAAGAGATGATTCCAAAGAAAGGGGAGGGGGAAAACCGCAGCTATAAACAAAAAATATGGCAACAAAAAGGTCTGAATCAGATAAATCCATTTAGCTTTGGACATGCGGCCTTTATTCCAGTGCATCACTCTGTTACAAGCCTCCAACAATTGCCTATCCCAATTGTACCTTTGGGCATCCATGCCCCCGAAATAAACCCCAAGAACCCTCCTATACCCAGGATCAATAGACATGTCCCAAATCGAAGCCACATCAGTGGCTCCATACTCTAAAGCTAATATCTCACTTTTAAGTTTATTGATGGAGGAACCAGACATGACAGAAAAGGATTGTAACAACAGCTTCGCTGCAACAGCAGAAGCCCTATCTGATAAAACTAAAACTAAATCATCCACATACGCTATAGAGACTATCTGCAGATCCATACAACCTACTGACAGCCCAATAATATCCTCCATTCTATTTAAGGCATGCAAGAAGGGATCCAAGGAGAGCACATAAAGTAAGGGGCTAAGTGGACACCCCTGACTAACTCCTCTATGCACCTCAATTTCCCTTCCCAACCAGCTATTTACGCTCAGCAGTAGAGTGATGCCCTTCTAGCAAGTTTGCAACCAGTCCACAAATTGTAAGGGAAAACCATATCTCGGCACAGTCTCCCATAGATAATTATATTCCACCTGGTCAAAAGCTTTGGCTTGATCTAAACAAACCAGATGCCCAAATATTTCCCCAGATGCTCCCTTAGAAATAAGCTCCCCGAGAGGAATCAGTGCATCCTGAACTCTTCTATGAGGTACACAACTAAACTGTGATGGATGTAATAAGGAACCTAAACACCCCTGTAAGCGAATACATAAGATTTTAATCAGAATCTTATAATCTGTATTTAAAAGAGACAAAGGTCTCCAGTTAGCCAAATCCCCATGATCCCCCTTATTTTTATAAAGCAAGAGTAGCACACCTTGTAACATGCTCTGAGGAAGAGCCCCAGCCTGCAACCCGGCATGCAATACCTTACACAGTTCAATACCCAAGACTTCCCACAGGATTTTATAAACTTCATGAGGTAACCCATCAGATCTAGCAGTAATGCCTGACTTTAAAGACCAAATAACAGTCTTTAATTCTTCCATCTTAATGGGCTATACCAAATTAACCTGTTCATCAGGAGGCAAGACAGGAACCAGTCTGCTAGCAAACCAATCACAAATAGAGGCTTCTGAAAGCAATCTACTCCTAACGGAGGCAGAAGCATAAGTATGTATAGTTTATAAAATGCCATCAGTTATTGTCATCAGTTATTGTTACACGCCCACCCTCCGTAGTATTTAAATGCAACATACCCCGGGATTCTTTAGGGAAAGGGCAAAGGGGAAATTGTTTAACCAGGAAAGGCACACTAAGCTGAAGCTTGTTTCCAGGTGCAACCTGGGAGCACAAGGAAGTTAAGTGACTTGCTCAGGGTCACACAGTATGCAAGTGGGGGCTATGGGATTAAAACCCTGGTCTCCAGGTTTGCAGCTCAGAGCCTTAAACCACTGCTCTATACTGCCTCCTAACTTTAACAAGTTTCAGAGCTTCAAAAGGTAAAGTGTCCTGCTTAGTACCACAGACCCCGTATTTAAGATTCCTCTCCATATTTTGCAAAACCTGAGATTGTAATCTAGCCAACTCCACTTTCAACCCCTTAATTCAATCCTGGCAGTCAGATCCCAGATGTTGGTGAAAGGTAGACCAAAAGTGAAGCCGGTCTCAGACAGCAAAGCCCATCATGTTTCAACCTCCCATTTAGTCAACCTATAACTTTAAAGTAGGTTTTAACTTCACCTTTGGTATTCTCCCACCAAGTATTTAAATCATCGTATAAGAACAAAACAGACTGTCGTGCCAAAAAAAGGGAATGCAGCCCACCAGCCACACAAGGGATATCTAGTAATACAGTGTTCAATTTCCAAAGGCCAGGCCCCCTGCAGACTTCTGGCACATCACATAAAGCCAGTCTAAGCATTTTATGATCTGACGTAACCACCTCCTGTAAAGATTGTGATTGCACAACAACCCCAGGAGAAAGGAAAAAATAATCAATCCGGGATGCTCCGGAACCACAAAAATAGGTATTTCCAAACCCAGCAGTAGTAGGCCCAAAAGCGTCAACCAGACCAGTATCTACAAGAAGTTGAGACAAACTAGCCACATCACAATACAACTTCTTCCTACTAGCAGAAGGAACAAGGGAGTGTAAGGAAAAGTTAAAGTCCCCACCAAGAATAACTAAAGAAGAGGTGCACAAAAAAGGGTAGAGAGATTTAAAGAGACACCCTATCGAATTTAGATTGTGGTACATAAATATTTATTAACCTCAAAGGCAGATAACCCCATTTAATATCCATAACTAAGGCCCTGCCTGCCAAGATTTCTATATGATGAATCACCTGAATGTGTGAGAGAAAAAAACAAATTCCAACCCCACTGCACAAGTCCCTTCCTTGTGACCAAAAACAATCCCCCCACATCCAACCAGTAGTGGCAGCCATCAACTCCTAAAGATAGTGCAAACGAACATCCTGAATGAAAAGACAATCCAAATTCTCATGTAAAAAATGAGAATAAGTGCTCCAACGCTTAACAAATTTAATGCTGTTTGCATTTAAGGTTGCCACCCGAAAGTGAAAGGGAGCCATGAAATGCATCAGGGATAAATTCACTTTACCTTACTGGATGCTCTTGTTACTCTACCACTTTTGCAATCTTGAGGCCTAGGGTCTGAATGGGCTTCAGCAAGTTCCTGAGGCTCAGGCAGAGGGGGGAGTGCAGAAGGATGAACCATTTCTGGGACCACCTCTATATCCTCCACCAAAACTTCAAAAACATTAGGGTCAGCTATAGAAGGAGTTGAAACAGGTACAGCATTTTTTTTAACCAACTTACTTTTCCCTTTAACGGACTTCCCTTTTTTCCCACTAATCATAATAAAACTGTCACCTGAGGGGCCTAAACCAGATGGCAAAGGAGGAGCAAGGCTAGCAACCCCTCCAATTTCCAGCTTAGACACCTTGGAAGCCCCATCTGCAGATAAATCTATGCTATCAGAAACCAAATCAGGCTCCTCAGTCAAGGTTGTCTCAGCCAAAGAGGGAGCAGCCACAAAGGTACTAGGAGCCAGCCTTCCCCCAGAAGAGAGGCCGAGCCACACAGCCGCCCAGATATAATGATCCTGAACCCCAAAATCTGCTTCAGCTGTGTTTTTAGTAGCCAAAGGGCAAGATTCAAAAGTATGACCGACCTCATCACAAAGATTACATTTAGATATTTGAAAGCAATGGCACTAGGGTGACCAGTCTCCCCACAATAAGAGCGCTTGAGCACTTCACACAAGGTGCTTATGTGAGTCCTAGACCCACACTTAAAACAGACTCTGGGTTGATTTGGGTAGAAAAGGAAGCCCTTATCTCTACCCAGGAAAAAACAATTAGGAAGATGTATTAAATCAGAATCAGTTGAATGGAGTTTTACCTGAAATTTCCAACCCCCATTCCAAAAACCCTCAGCATCCAGGATAGGAACAGGATTCCCCTGGATATCACATTTTTTAGACAGCCACTTTACAATATCTACAATGTTAACCCCTTCGTTCCTGAACAAGATCGTAATGACCCTAAAGGGCTGTTTTGGAAGAGGCAACACAATAAAGTCCAACCATAAAGGATTAGTCTTCAGATTTAAATAGTGGCTCCAGAAGAGTTCAAAAACTGCAGGGGTATGGAAACTTATATTAAAAATGAACTCCGAACTCCCTAGGAACATGAATCAAAGCGAAAACTTCAGAGGGGGAGAACCCCATACTATGTTTCAAAAGTGTCTTTCCAACATAAAACCTGTCGGGGGGATTGTCTCTGGGTCCCACATAGCGCAAACGGATGGTGTTGCACCATTTAGCCAGTTCTAAAAGTTGTCAAAAATGGCTAGAATAGGAAGGCTTTTCTATGGGCTCTGGAGCTGGCCCCTACACTTCAGAAGAAGAAGCCACATCTTCATCCTCTGCATCCAACAACACCCCCAAGGGGAAGCCAGGATTAAAAGCAGCCTGAGGGACAGGAGAAACTGGGGAGTCTGCACCCAAAATAACAGAAGATTGAGGTAGTTTAGACACTGTACTTATCTGGGCATCATCCCATATAGCTGAAGCTCCTTCATCCAGCTTCCATTCAACCCCCGATATCAGAATCCAGCCTGCCCCTCACAGCGCTCTCTCCAGAGACCAGGTTGCATCCATTATGTCTCCCCAAGCCTGAGAAGTTGAACTGCCACCCGCAACTTGCCTCTCTGCAGCTGAATGGTGCTTGCTGGGCCCCGCTGTCTCAGAAGCATTCAGCAAACCTGTAGATCTCTTCTGCTTCCTGTCATCCTCCACAGCAAGTTTCTGATGCTCCTGTGCCAACAAAACGCTCACCTGAAGAAGTTCCTCCTCTAAACAACACTGTTTCTCAGCCAAGCTCAGACCTGATACTGCAGGAGTTTCCAAGGGACCGCTGAGTTTGGCAATGTGCTGGCCACCTCAGGGGTGCATCCCAGCCACCACCTCAGTGGATCCCTTCAATGTGGGTACAACATGTACTGCTGGGCTCTGGGCTAACACAGACCCTTGAAATGCTCCTTCCTCCTCCATAGCTGGGAACAGAATGGCTGCTTCCCACAGTGACAGGGTCCTCCTACTAGCAAAGAGTAGGGGAATATTTTATTAAAATAACATCAAATAACATCAAAATCAAAGATAAATAACTTTCGAAACGCACAGCATAAACCATATACATACAGACAATAAAAAAAACAATAAGTACCAATAGTGTTACTTCACACTACTAAAACAAAAACAAAGTAAATCAATGAATTAATATTGACATACGTTCATTAAAGTACTTTGTAAAGAAATATGAATCTATCTAAATAATAATATGAACAAAAGGACTTTCTTCCTTCAAAAACTATTACAGTAAAAAACTGAATGGACAAAAATCATCTTAAGAAACCCAGTAATAAGTTATGCCTAACTAAAAAAAAGGAGAAATAGTAAAAAGCAATACGGAAACATCTTAAATAAGTACAAGGCAATCCCAAAGGAATAACAAGTACGTTTCCTATATCCCACAATCCCTTTATAAACAAAGGTCTCATTTATATTTAATAAATTTTGAAAAGCCTTTCCACCATTCCCTCACCTTCTTCGAGGAAAAGAATGTAATGTCATGACTATAAATCCTGAACATAGCCCCCTGTATCAATCTCTGAACAGTGTCATAAGGCATCATTCTTTGAGAAAGCACCCATTGGCACCTAGCTTGCCACAAGTAATATATCAATGTACTACAGAAAATCTGTAAAGTGTCCATATGGTATAATAACCGGAATTGTGGAGCATGACCCAACACTAATGTGTCATAACCCATACTTGCTAACCATTTCATATTCCATCATACTGCCAAGAACTTACACAGGTTACTAGCATAGGAACAATCAAAAAGAAAGTGGTCAACCGTTTCCTCTTGTGCCACACACTCTAAAGATGGACAACTCTGGTCCTGTAATGGTTTATGTTTGGCATTCCCTCGGACTCCAATTCAACCATATACCATAAGCCATAAGGTTTCCCACATATAAGCAGGTAACCTTGGGTTATTTAATTTGCTTAAAACAACCTCCATATATCCCTTAGGACAGTTCTTAAACTCGGGTTCACTAGGATATAATTGAAACAGTACAGATTTGTACAACTGTGAACCTGTACTAACTTTGACAACCTGTGCCTCCAACCCCCATTTAAACAATTTTTTTGCAATTGGAATAAAATATTTTGGTAGTAACAATGTCAGAATCAGTTTTGGGGGTCTATCGTTCCAAAGAGTATAATATCTCCCCAATACTTGTCTGTGTAACAATCCAATGTTTCCCATGGTCACCCCCACCCTAGTTTAATATTGGTTGAAATAAATAAAGTGGCAAAGAAAACAACCAGATCTATCATTCCTAAACCACCTTTCTTTTCTCCAAGTATGTAAAATGTCTCCTAATCGGATTAAGCCTACTACCCCACAACATCTGAAAGAACAGACTATATATTCGGGTTTCTAAGAGTAGAGGCAAAGGAAAAATCAGCACCATATACAATAACTTTGGAACAATGAATTTCTTAATAATCGCAACCCGTTTAATTTTATCCAGTTTCCATTGTTTCCAAATACTCATTTTCAGGTCAATGGACTTCAATATGGACATCCAATTAAAATCTGGTACATTTTTTGGTCCATAGAACAAACCCAATATTTTAATTGGATCACAAGAAAGACGAAGACCTTGCACTATTACTTCAGGTATACCGTCCATTCCAATAAATACACCTTTACTTTTAGTCCTGTTAATAGTGGGATTTGCCAATGCTGCATATTCCTCCATAAAATCTAAAAAAATCCACCACTTGTGAACTATCAGAGAAAAAAATACATAAATCATCAGCATAAGCTTGTATATACCACTTATCCACGTCAACAGTCCAACCAATTCCTTCCCACTGAGGTGTTTATGTTAATGATTTAATTAATGTATCAATCGTAAATGCATACAACAAGGGACTTAACGGGCAACCTAGCCATACCCCAGCTGGAATAGGAAACCCTTCCCTTATCTCAAGTTGTATTACTGGATGTGTTATTGTCGAATCATACAGTTTGTTTATAATGTGGATAAAAACTTTCGGAACTCCATACTTCCGTAGGGATGCAAATAAAAAAGGGTGGTACACTCTATCAAAGACCTTCATTTGATCAACAGAGACAATGCATCCTGAAATCTTTTGCACCCCCGCCAACTCTACAATGTCTCTCAAGACCATATGAGCCTGTATGTTTTTCCCAGGCACCCCACAAAACTGATATGGGGAGAGCACTATAACTGCTAACTGTTTCAATCTCTCATTCAAAATACTCATAAATAATTTATAATCCGAATTCAGGAAAGTAATTGGTCTCCAATTATTTAAGTCAAATTTATCACCTGATTTATATAAAAAAATCAGCATTCCTTCTGCAAACCAAATTGGAAATTCAGACATACTTATAAATGCATTAAATACAATAACCAAGCATTTAGCAAATTCCACCAGAAAGGCTTTATATAAATCTGATGTCAATCCATCAATCCCCGGGGAAGTTCCTGTTTTTGGTTTTTTAATGGCAGTAATTATTTCCTGTGTCGTAATATGCTGAATCAACACTGATGACTCCATCCCATGGTATGGTACCTCAATCTGTGTTAGAAAGTCAGAAATGTTCTGAGCAGTCGGGGGCCTTACTGGTGTATACTCCAAAAAAAAGTGTTTAATAAGAGAATGAAGTGCCTGCTGATCTTGTACTAGTAGACCCACCTTATTCCGGAGTGTATTCAAGTGAGTAGCTTGTGTATAAATTTTGAAGGCATCATATGGATCCCCTCCCGACTGCTTCTTGATCCCATAACACAACTGAGCATTAAAGGTGCTAGCCCTATTATACTGAACTTTCAAAAGCTGATCTTTCAGTATCCTAATTTGTGAATCATATTCCAAGGAGGAAATATTGGCAACTGAAAATAAGTAATACAATTGCTGTCTTATTTTTAAATAGTGGAGAAAATCATCATTTGCCTTGGATTTTCCTTGCTGCTATAATAGGCGACAAATGTCATCCTTAGAATCCTTCCACCACTCACCTATAGAGCTATATAAAAAGGCCACTGATAATCACACAATTAGCAATGAATTAATTTTATCCAATATCCCTTTTGAGTTCAACAATAAAGGGTTAAACTTCCATCTTGCTTTCTGATTTATCATCTGGCAGAAGGAGAAATGGTGCAAAGTAACATCAGATGGTCAGAAAGGATACTGGGCATGTTGAAAATGTAAAGGGAATGTTGTTAGATAAAAAAATATAATCAATTGTAGAAGTAAACCGATTCCTTTTATACGTAAACTTGGGCCCTGAACTCTGTTTACTACTGCCATTAATTAAACCTGCGGAATGGACCATTTTATAAAGGGCTGTAGTATCACAATAAATCCCCCCCCCATCGGATTCTCAACGTCTAACAAAGCACAGTTAAAATCCCCACACAAAAACACCTCCAGTGATGTCAACAAATAAGGTTGTAACATATTACAGAGAGCTACCCTTTCTGCTTTAAGCTGAGAGCCATATACATTAATAAACCGACAGGACCTGCCTTTCCACAGTCCATCTAAAATCATCAACCGTTCTGGTATCAGATCTATCAACCTGATTAAAGAAAAGTCATAAGAATGGAATAGAAATCCTATTCCATCCGCCGACTGCCAGCCAAAAGACCAATAAGATGGACCCCAGCACCATTCCCATTGGAAACACCTAACTTGTTCCATAGTATATATCCAAGTTTCCTGAATTAAGCAGACATCAAGCCGTGCAGCATGAATTGAATCATAAATTATCTGCCGTCTTTTATTATTTAATATACTATGTACATTCACTGAACCTAACCTAAATTGCAGTATGCCTAGTCAAAGTTAACTCTTCACCTATCTTTTTTCCTCCTTTTCTTTTTTTTACCCTTATAATCCTCCTGTAGTCATAATGGGGAAGGTGGACTGTCCGTCGTTAGCTGGGAATCATCCTCTGGGCAATCCATATCTGATTCCCCCCATTGACTGGTCAACAAGGCAAAGGAATTACTGGTTTCCACTTCCATAACCGACTGCTGAGAAATACTTTTAACATTTCTGGAGGATCGTCGAACAGCAGCCACCACTGGAGTCCGAAAGGTCATCTGTTGCTGTTGTCCTTCTTCTGTCAAGGTTTCCCCAGATCTGGTTCTAAAGTATCCTTTTCTTGACTTGCAACCTCAGGTACCTCTGCCCCTTGTCCACTCAGTGTAACAACTGAGGTCAGATCTACTGCAGGCCGTGGGGAACCAACAGGGACCTTCCCTATCAACAAATCCTATGCTTTTTGAATTAATAAATCCGGACTACCACAACAACCTTTATTTTTTGCCGCCCATGTACAATCAGCAAATACTTGCCCCGTCTCATCACAAAGATCACACTTTGTGAAGTTAGCACACTGAAAGGCAACATGCCCTACTTCTCCACAATTCTCACATCTTGGTTTATCATAAGAGCTGGATAAATGAGTCCTAGCCCCACATTTATAACATGCTCGTGGTTGTCCCGCATAAAAACACATCCCTCTATCCCTCCCTAATAAAAAGGAATTTGGGATGTGCTCAATACCTGTCTCTGTCTGTCTCAGTTTCACTTTAAAACGCCAACCCCCTGTCCAAAATTGTTCTGAATCCAGTATCGCTTTAGGGTCACTCTGAATTTCACATTTTTGGCCTAGCCAGTAAGTGATATCATCGATATGAACCCCTTCGTTTCGAAACATAACAGTGACATATTTAATTAAACGTTTCGTTAAAGGTATTACTAGAAAGGGAGTCCATAAGGGGGAAAATTTAACCTGCGTATATCTTTCCCAAAACATGTCAAGATCATAGGAGGAACGAAAACTAACATCAAAGTTGTCCTCCCCAGAAATATTGATAAATGCAAACACCTCCCTAGGTGAGAAATGTAAAGAATCCTTCAATAAACATTTCCCCACATACTGTCTATCAGGTCGGACCTCCAAACCTCCTTTATATCTAATGCGTACCGCATTCCTGCAATGTGCAGCATCCTGTTTAATTTTAGAAAATAATTCTGACATCAATGGCTTCTCCCCACTCATCCTTCTCCGGTCCTGTGCCTCCCCTTGTGCCTGGGCCACAGGTACTGAGAGTTCCTTTTCCCAAGGGATTGAACTCACCATAGAAGCAGCTTCCTTATTCCCACTTACCCTCTCTTCCCTCCCCTGTGAACCACCAGCATCTTGTGACTTGGGTTTCCAGGTTGGTTCATTTTGGGAGAAATTCAGCTTAAGGTCCCAATCAGGCATGGGTTTCCAAGAACCACAATCCAATGTCCAGCCAGCTTCACTTAAAGCCTTCTGTGGGGACCAGTTGTCAGTAGTAATAGGTACCATACTATTATTGTCTATAACTGTTCTTTCCCATTCCTGCTGAGTATTAATCAAATGTCCATCTATCCCCACTGTAGGCAGCACCAAATGGCATTTTGCAAAGTTCAATGTCATTCTCTTTTCCTTCCCTTCTTCTCCTACCTTATCCAAAAGTCATTTGGAGAATGAAAAATCCGTAACACCGGTTTGCATATCCGGTACCTTCTGAAAGATGCAGCGTGTCCCTGGTTCAGTATTCTCACTCCCTATGCTTGTTGCAGCCCGAAAGGTAAAACCCAGCAAATTCTGTACTGGACTTCTCTGTTCCTCGTGAAAGCCTTTCCCTTGTCTCACTTCCTCTTCCACCACGACGTCCTTGCGCACCCTCAGTTCCTGCCATACGCAGTTCCTGTCTTCCAGCTCGGTCGTCAGCTCATGGCTCTGAGAAGGCACTCCCACAGAACTGATAGCCATTTTGGTCTTTTGTTCCGACATAGTATCCCCACCTTCCGCTTCACCGGAGACACAGCCACTCCTCAAGGACCGATTTGGAACCTCACTATCCAGAGCCTGCTCAACCTCCAAGTTCTCGCTTGACCCGGTAAGCCGCACTGTATTTTGAACTGCTAATGCCTTCAGTTGCTCAGATACTGTCCACTGTTCAAATCTCAATGATTCCAATTTATCTTTAAGCTGTCTCACCTCTGGTATAAGCATTGTTGACTCTGAGATACTTAAATCATTCGAAAAAATAGTCAAATCCTCTGTCGAAATGAATAATTCTTTCTCTTCCTCTTCAATACAGTCCACGTTATTCCCTGTGAGGTTCAACTTAGTCGTCAGACCATTTGCAGCCCTCGGCTGCTCCGACTGCTCCACAGCCTCCATTCACCTTCCTTGCAGGTTTCCAACTGACCTGCGATCCAGCAGCAGCAAGTCTCCCTACTGGCCAAGCAGTAGGGGATTTTCCACGGTGCCCTGGCCAAATTTCCCCCATTCACTAAAATAATACAAACAGCTAATGAAACCCCATCCCATGCACTGTCACTTGCCAAGTGCATCCCTACCCAACCTAACCCTTGCACCATCTGATCGTAGTGCTTTCTTCCCCCAATGTCCCCTCTTACACAAGTACATGATGCCAGCACCTTACCCACCACACGTCTCCTCACGCATGTGCCTCTCCTCCATTCCAATGTGCCGTACAAGTACACAGACTTTACCTCTGACAATGCCCAGATTGGTAGCTCCTAGTGCCTATGTTATTCTTGTTAAATGTTAACTTTTGTTCACTCTGTATTGCTGAAATGGCACTTTTGTTAATCATGCCTATTAAACACCATAATCAGCAGTCACACAGCTTTGTTATGCACTGTTTAGAATTTTAAAAGTTGTTAACCACACTTCAGAACTTCCAAACAGTGGCATAACAAAACAAATGCACCATAATTCCATAATTCTCATACATAGAATGCAAACAGTATTTTTTTGACCATACACTATAAAAGATGATGGCTGGGGATCGAGTGACAACCATGCTGAAATCACCTCTCGTGGTTGCTAGGGCTACAGTAAACCTCTCGAGCTGCACTCTTGAGGTTACTCAGTTCCCTAGCAACCACTCGAGGTGATTACAGCGTGGTTATCACCTGATCCCCAGCCATTATCCTCTATGTTATTGTTAAGCAGCCTCCAACATAAGAAAGTGTCAGTTCTTTTTTCTGCTAAATTTGCAGCACTATCTAAATTTACATGAGCCACATTTTGGCACTATGTGTTTTTTCCCCCTCCCTTCCCCCGTTTTCATGCTATGCACCTTCAGTCTTGGAGATTATTTTTTTTAAGCACACCAGAGCTGTATAGCAGCAATGTGGATGTCTTTTCTTTGTTATTTCCATGCCAACTGTTTTTATGCTGTGCACCTTCAACCACTGGAGGCTGTTCTTTTAAAAGCTCAGTTGTGCTGTATTGAAATAATGTTCTGCATTTTGACCTACTGTTGTTTCTGTTTTCCCCTTATTATTTATCCCCATTGTGCACCAGTGTACTGCTTCCTTAAAAAACTTACTTGAGTTGCAGTTTTTTCTGGTTGTCATTTATTGTCAGTTACACTTTGGTGCTATCCCCAAACAATCTGTGTCATAAGGAAGGAACAGTACATTCTGCCAATAATATTTTTAGAATTGCTTAATTAACCAAAGCCATTTCTAGGCTCTATATGCTCTACATGGATCTGTTCCTCTCTTTCCCTCCCCCCACTCCCCACTCCCCCACTCTCCTTCCCCTGCTTTTTGTTTTGTATTTTCAGTCTTGAAGGGTTATTCTTTCAAAGCTCACATGAGCTGTATTGCTGTCATGTAGATATCACTGTCTCTATTATTCCTTCAATTTGTTGATCCCTGTTGTGTGCAATCATACCATCACATATATAGAAAATGTTCTTATGTTTGCTTTTTATTATCACATTATTATCATAAGGCTAGGCTGTAAATATGAGGTTCGTTGGTCAAGGGAAACAGCTAACTTGGTGGCTGGGGTGGGATGGCTCTGAAGAGTTGGTTGTGGCAAATTTGCTTGACTTAAGGAGGTCATGATGGATCTGAAGGAGATGGGTGTTGCTGGCTGCTATGCTACAGGAAGACAGACTGGCTGACCCGAGTCAGAAATTTTTTGCCGCCAACCCATTCCACAAATTTGCAAACTGTGACTTGCACGAGAGAGCTTTTGAGGTCACTGATGCTACAGTCTATAGTTGGAAAGTGTGTTATATGCCCACGACTCACGTGCTCTTGCACCTCTCCATATCACCTGACCCTGCTCCTTCACATCACTTGGTACAGAGAAACTCAGCTGGAGGTTGGCATCTCAGCTGTCCCGTCCCGGGTGGGGGTGGGGTGCTGTTGTGAGTGTGGCATGGTGGAGGACAGTGCTCACTGCATGCATATTCACAAGCCTTATGACTCACCTATGCCACCTGCTCCATCTCGTTAAAAAAAAAAAAAAGTACATTAAAAGCTCAGTGGGGTGGGTCCCCCAAAGCCTTTGGAGCCCCAGGGCTGTAGCCCCATCATCTCTTGCATTATTACAGCTCTGAGGAGGAAGATGTGGCTTGTTGGATGAAGGCAGAGGCAGCAGGACAACAAAAGCAGGTTCACACAGTCGTGTTTGTCACTTAAGCTAGATTAAAAGTCCAGGTTTGGATGGAGGCATCAAATCAAGATAGTGGCCCATGCTGTTGTCTACAGATGTTGATCAGATCACGCAAGAGGAGAGGGATTCAGCATGGGGCAGACAAGGCTGCAGATTCACATTGAATGTGTCTGACAGGTATACTGGGTTAAGAGTCAAGGTTTGGCTGGAGGCATCGGAGGCCTACATAAAACATTGCAAATTAAAAATGTAAAACTGTACAAATGTACGTCAACATGAGAAAGCATTGAGAAAAAGATAAATATTTAACATCTAAAGGAATACAATGCAGAAAGGAAATGGCTGAGATTACAAAAATTAAAACTATATTTCAATTACATTCACCTTCTTCCTCCTGTGTCCTCCAAAGTAATCTTTCTCCTGTTACTCATCCTTCAAAACGAATACTCATTCTGCATACTCTGTCTGATTTTTTTCCACATGGGAATTCTGCCTCGAATAACTCCACATCTGCCTCTGTTTGGTGCTTCTCCTTCCTAAGCTTCATCCTGGTGTTAGTGGTGCCCACAACAATGTACTTCCATTTGGTGGTATATGTGCACTATTCATTTTAATGAATGTCGACATAGCAGCATTTTGGGGGAATAGTTTGCATGTCAGTCTGTGATGTTTGCCCTTGCTGCACCGAACACATGTTCAAAACTAGCACTGAATGGTGGCCAGCTTAAATATTTAAAAGCTGCCAGTGCAGACCACTCTTTAACTTTGCTGTTCTAGTACAGGAGGGGTTCACCATCAACTTCAAGATTTTTGGGGTTTGCAATATACGTCTCAACAGATCTTGCTGCTGTCTTAGTTTGTCATACTCCAGTAGTTCCTCCTTCTCTTCACTATCTGCAGTGCCAACCTGTGAAATAACTGCCAATAGAGGATTTGATTTGGAATGTGGTTTTGTGGTTATCTTCCTGGAAGATGTCTGAACAGCATCTCCACATATCTCTCTACTCTTTCCATCTGTTGGTGAGCGTGAGGGCGATAGTGAGCATTTCATCTCATTGTACTGTTTTTGTAGCATTTGCAAACGATGTACATGATTGACCAGTCTTTGCAGATACTCAGCTTGCTGATAACTACCATCAATTATAGCTGAAAGCCTTGCTTGTGCCATGGGTCCAGCACTGTTGCAGTACTGAAATACAAGAATGCTAGGATAACATCAAGGTGTCTGTTATGGTCTAATACATTAAGCATGTATTCAGACAGTACACATCTTCCAGAGTCTCCTGTTGCCTCAGACTGCTGTTGGACATTATGGTTGGTCTGCCTTAGCAACCAGAGCAGTGAGATAACCTGGCAAGTACAGCCAGTTTCCCCACTCACTGCCTATGAGGTATGATCACAGTGGCTCAAGATCAAAATCAACACATACATAAACCTCCACTGTTCTAAGTGATATAGAAGCTCCTGAACTGCCATGTCTTGTGTGAAACAGCATACATTCTAATATGGCCTTTCTATACTTGGGAGACCCTGGAGAGACATTCTTTTTATCCTCATCTTGAATTTTGGGATTTGTGCTTTGTGGGGATTCTATGCTATGTGGGCTACTGTGGGGAAACTGTTATTTTTTTGTAAAGCTGTATTAGGGTAATGTTTAAAATGTTCTGCTGACTGTCTGAGGATTCACTGTTAGCTAACCCTGCCTTGACCGATGCCACTGGTCCAGTGTGCTTGGCAGCATTTATTTTTTTTTATTCTGCTCCCTTTGCCTGTAGTGTTCAGTGGCATATGTACTGTTAAATTTCTGTACCTTTTCCTTCATCCCTGGCACAGCTGTTAGCCCCAGTCAACGGTGCTGTTATTGTGGTGCTTGGTGGCACATTTAACTTTAATTCCTGTTCCTTTTCCCCCATCCCTGGTGTAGTCTGTTTGCCTGCCTAGAAGTGGAATTGTTGGTGACATCCAAACAACCCTCTCCCTGGCCATCTGCTGCTTGCCAACTCTCCCAGATGTAGCTCCCATTTAGTTTTAATTACTTTCCTTTATCCAACCTCCCACCCACCGTTTAATGAGTTAGCAGGTCTTTTTTTGCAGGATTGCAGGCCTTTGTGTAAGTCCTTCATTTAAGTGCTGCCATCTCTTTCTTTCTGCGGGTAGCCGTTCGTCTGGACTCACCCACACTCCTGTGGCTGCGACTTCTCTGCCTGCCTGGCCACCCCAACTCCTCTGTCCACTGCCCAGAGCCGATTCCAGGTGAGCAGCATGGCTGTGCCCAGGGAAGAATTATGGAGCCCCAATTGGCCAATGCCTTTTTACTCAGCAAGCTATTGGCCGCTGCAGTTGTAGCTCTGCCTTTCACTGACTGTGCTCAGTACTCAACTCCTAGCAGCATAGCTTTGCTTGGGAGACCCTGGAGACATTCTTTTATCCTCATCTTGAATTTTCTACTTCCCACCCATCCCCACCCCCAGCACGCTTTAAATACACTTGCTACCCTCCCTTTGATGGAGCTGCTTAATCATTGGCCTCACTGCTGCCCAATCCTTCTATAGCGTTCTTGCCCTGCCTATATCAGATGTAGGCTGTCTCTGAGTGACAGACCAACACTTCTGGCAGTTCTTGTGTATAGAGGCAATATTCCCTAGTAAACAGCTGCTCTAATAACTGGGCACTCAGAATTCTTTATGAAATTGTATCATTATTTCTACTGCTGGGTTGCCTTGCAGGCTTGCTGCCATACACCACTGACAAGATCCTGGTACCTCCTGCTTTATTATCCACCCAGTATTTATGGATTGACCCATACTGTTCATTACACTACAGTACTTTATTACTGCCCAAGCTGGATAAGGTTTTCTTACCTTTGGTGCCTAAATGCATCAGGATCACTACTAACTTCAGATACTTTAACCATCACTTGCCCACTCACTCTCCTTTATGTACACTTCTCCTGTCTGCTAGGATCCTCTTGTATGCTTCCATGTGTGCTCTAGTCTCCCTTGTACCCACAATGCCTAACATTTCCTCCTTCCACCATAAAATGGGTAGAACCCATCTATTTTGCTTATTGTTAAGTATCTTAAAAAAACTTCTACTGCTGTTACTCATCTGTGCAGCTAATGTTGAACTAAACTGGGCCTACTTCTCCCCATTTCTGCACCGTATGAGCTATCCCAATTAAAGGGGTTAACTCTAATTGGCATAAATGCTTGTAGTTTATTAAGGAAGCTGGGTCCTATCTACTCCTGGGCCAACCATGCTATGCAGGATATATTAGTAGTTACAGAAACATGGTTGAGATCCTCCAACCCAGACCACAAAATTAATATTCTCTCATATAACGTATTTAGTACAGATGGTTAACGTGAGGTGGGGGGGTAGCCATCTATATGCAGGATAAGTTTTCAGCTACCATAGCTGATTCAACATCATCCTCAAAGGAATTTGACTGCTTAACATTAAAGGTACAACTGTCTCAGTCGATCCCTATTTGTATCATTGGGTGCTATAGGCCCCCTTCCATGGAACTTTTGTTTTTTAACCACTTATTTGACATCTTGAACTCAATATCCTCTAAGGTAATTATCCTGGGTGATCTTAATTTGGACTGGCTATCTGCAGAATCTAAACCTCTAAAATATTAGTGTGACAATTTTGATCTTACTCAAATTATTAATGAAGTCACTCATCCCAACATAAGGAACCCTGATCATAGCACATTACTGGACATTATCATAGTGAGTAAACCTTTCCTATTCACACACTCTGGTGTATTTTTAAATTATTTTAGCGACCATTGTGCTATCGCTTGTGTGTGATCAGTACACAAAGTAGCCTCATCCTCTAGGTATATATTCAAGAGAAGCAGGCGGAAATTTGACCCTAATGTGTTCCTCCATGACCTGAAATATGCAGACTGGCAGGAGTTTTATCTAGCACCTTCGGTGGCTGAAGCATATGAGGCTCTTCAAGCTATACTAGTCAGGACCATTAATAAACATGCTCCTCTTGCTAAAATGTGAACTGTTAAGAGATCATGCCCATGGTTTACAACTAGCCTAAAAGGTGCATTGTTGTGAAGTGATACACTCTGGAAGAAGGCAAGAAAAACTAAGCTGCCTGCGGACTGGGCAGCCTTTAGAACCATTAGAAATCAATGCACCAAACTAATCAGAACTGAAAAAGCAAACTACTTCAGCTCAGAACTTCATTCTTCCACCATCTCTGCCAATAAGTTCTGGAAAACTTTAAAGGCCATAGAAGGCAACAGCTCGGCCAGTTCAATACCACAAAAAATCACAGCTGGCTGCACTACTACTGCTGACAAGCATACGATACTCAACATCTGTAACAATCACTTTGCCACAGCAGGGCTGACTTTTAACACCTCTCCAGCAAATACTCATAGGGCCAAGTTTTGCAGTTCATGTTCCAAAAATCCACACTTGGCAACATCCACTCCTGTCGCTACTTTCTCATTCTGTCATGTCACCATTAAACAAGCTGAGGATTTATTTTTGCACCTAAACCTTGGGAAAAATGCTGGTGCTGATCTTGTCAAGCCCTGTTTCCTTAAACTATGATATTTTGTCTTGGCCCCTCCAATCACCCATAGCTTCAACATGTCCCTATCCTGGTAGCACCCATGTAGAGCAGTAATTATTGAGCGCTGCACTTTTGGGTGACTCAATAATAGCACTCTACAAGTGAGCGAGTGATGCAATAGATCACAATATCCTGTATAGCGAGTATAGCAAGGAGCTGTACTCACTACTACAGGATATAGGATCCTGTGTTGCTGGCTCCTGTCAACCTGCTCACATAGCGTAGTGGTGTATATCACAGCTTACGATGTGAGCAGACCCAGGTTTGGGTCCAGCTATGGGCAATTTTTTTTTTTTAAATCTAGTAACTTGCCCTGTGATCCACACCCCCTTGGTGTTTGTTATTTAAGTTTGGGGGTGTGGGGCTCGCAGGGGCAGAGCCCCCACATAAAAAATGTTTTTGTTTTATTTTGAAAGTATTGTACCAACCGTCGCTTATTTTGCGATGGTCGGTACAATATCCATTTCCCTTTTGACTATGGGCTCATATTTGTTTGTTTTATGTGATAGGCGGTCTTTCAGACTCACCTTTATCACATAACCCCCCGGGACTCTCCCCACCATGTGGAAGACTGTGAATGTTATTCCACTTTTTAAATCTGGAGATACCTGTTATCTAAACAACTAGCTCCCATTATCCTTGCTCCCCATGTTGCCCAAATTATTGGAGAAGGTAGTTTATGTCCAGCTGAGAACATACCTGGAGAATTCTAACATACTAAATCCAGCCCAATCTGGTTTTCAGCCCCACCATAGCACTGTTACAGCGCTTGCTAAGATAATGAATGTCTGGCAGAGTACCCTGAATGCCAAAAAGCATGTATGTGCATTGTTTCTTGACCTTAGCAAAGCATTTGTACAGTGGACCATGACCTGCTTCTGGGCACTCTAAAGAATATAGGGGTGGATAACCTTGTGCTAAAATGGTACTTAAACTACCCAAGTGATAGGCAACAACAGGTTAAGGTGTATGGTGCCCTCTCTCTGATGAAAACCCTGCTAACAGATGTGCCCCAAGGTTTTCTTCTTGGACTGTTACTGTTTGCTATCTACATAAATAATATAAATGCTGGGATCAAATCAGCAAATATACATCTTTTTACTGATGATACGGTGCTTTATATAGATTGGCCCAAATCTGAGTCTACCTATAAAGACCTTCAAAGTGATTTTGTTCTCCTACCGAAAAACTTATTGCATCTAAAGCTGCTCCTAAACGTGAAAAAAAAAAAAAACCTATGCTTTTCACCCATTCAGTCACCACGCCCAAAGATTAGACCCTTGGGAAGGTCTCTCAGGTAACCACACTTTAGCGAGAATCTATGGAATATGTGGCTAAATTTAAATACTTGGTTGTTTAGATAGACTCTAAGCTGCCTTTCCTATATCACATAGAGGAACTCTCAAAAAAATTAAAACAAAGACTTGGCCTCTTCTTTCACATCAGACACCTACTTACCTTAGAGGGTAAAAAACAATTAGTCCAATCTACCTTCATGCCACTTTTGGACTACGCCAATTTCCGGTATGGGCAAATCACTAGTGTGGTCCTTTCCAAGCTTGACACCCTCTGTCATCAGGCCCTCAAATTCATATCCAGTGTCCCCACTCTACACACCACTGTACTCTCTACTCTACTACTGGTTGTAACTTACTCAGCTTCGGAGGCAGAAAAATGCAGTACTATGAACCTATAGAGCCATCATCCTTAAGCTCCAGCGTACATCTCAGACTGTTTTCCTGTCTGCACCCCTGGTAGTTATCTACTAAGAAGTCTCACCTACTTATCTCTTGCAATCCTCAAGACCAGAACATGCTTTGGAAGGGTGGCAATAAGTCATGCCCGTCTGGTTATTTGGAACAATGTTCAGAAAACTTTAAGGCTCGTTGCCCCTGTGGAAGTTTCTTTTTCCAAAACCCTGTTCTGGCAGTCCTTTTCAGAGTCCTGTATTTGCTTCAACTAAGGGTTTCATACCCCTACCTTACCGTCATAATTGTTCTCATTGTTTATTTCATACCCCTTCCTTACCATCATAATTGTTCTCATTGCTTATTTCATACCCCTACCTTACTGTCATAATTGTTCTCATTGCTTATTTCATACCTCTTCTTTACCATCATAATTGTTCTCATTGCTTATTTCATACCCCTTCCTTACCGTCATAATTGTTCTCATTGCTTATTTCATACCCCTACCTTACCGTCATAATTGTTCTCATTGTTTATTTCATACCCCTTCCTTACCATCATAATTGTTCTCATTGCTTATTTCATACCCCTACCTTACTGTCATAATTGTTCTCATTGCTTATTTCATACCTCTTCTTTACCATCATAATTGTTCTCATTGCTTATTTCATACCCCTTCCTTACCATCATAATTGTTCTCATTGCTTATTTCATACCCCTACCTTACCATCATAATTGTTCTCTTTGCTGCTGTTGCACTGCCTCCTATGTCATCCCTATAAACCTATTGTGGCTGCCCCAACCCAACCTTAGCATTAATAGTCCCCTGGTAGCCCTTTCCTTTTAGGGTCTAGGGTTCATATCTGACTACCACCACGCTAGCCTTAGTACCAATAATCTTCACTGCCCCTTCCTTCTCACCTGTGACTGCCACCTAGCTACTCTACCCCTGCACCCTTGGGCCATTTCTCCCACACCTCTCATTTACTTACCACCCTGTTTAACTTTTCTCCTTCCCTTCCTCCATGATTGTCCTACACAACTGTACAGTCAATCTGAATACCCTGTTCTTTCACACTTCCCTTGCTCACTTTAGTTAAATATCACATATACTTTGCCTATGCTTATGAATTATCAGTATGTATATATATATATATATATATATATATATATATATATATATATATATACATATATATATATATATCAAGCTGCATTATTCATGTATACCTTGTCTGTAAACTCAGTAATATTTAGTATATAAGCTGTTGTGCATCCTTCAGGTTAAGCAACAATGCACTTATACACATGCATTAGGGCATTATGCAATTACTTGTAGTTGTGTTCATGTGATCTTATGCTCATGAGTGGCTGTGATTATGCAATGGCACTGTTTCTTACATGGCCATCTGGTAGTTACATGCTGCTATGTATTATGAACTATCTGTTAGTTATGTGCTGCTATGTACTATGAACTATCTGTTATGTGTCTGCTCCTAGGTCCACCTTGTAAATGAGTTCCTCTCAATGGTGTTCCACCTGGCAAAATAAAGAACTAATTGATTGATTGACTGTTCATATATCTGCTGCATCATATACTGAGTCAGATTCCACTTTGTGACAACCTCCTGTTTTAATTAGTGCTGAGAAGTCCATTTTTATTTGCCATGCCTACAGTTGGTCCCTGGCCTTACTAGACCATGTAAATGGCCCAAAATGCAATGGCATATGGTGAGCATCTCTTTAATTTATGCATACCAAAATTTAAAGCACAGTCAGGTTTAGATAGTGTGCTAAGCAGGGCACACTAACAAACCCCCAACACTAATAGCCTGGACAATGTTTTCGCCATTGCTGCCAGTTATGAAACTTGCCTTTAAAGATGGTGGGTTCGATTATGCATCGATCTCATCCAATATTGACACCAAAATGTTTTCCATAGTGTGTGAACCAAGCACGCTCTTCACAGTCAGTGTTACAAGCTTCCAAATTCTGGGAATACAGCTTCCATTAAAATTTGGTCATTGCCATTTTCTGCCAAGGCAATGACCAACCCCCTTTTGGTTTATCCAATCTGTTGTTATGCACATAAATCAGCTAGCAGCTGTTGGCCCACCGCTCTAAATATTGGTCCTTATGCATTAAGTGGCAGGTTGTCTACATGGCACAGACCTACAGCATATAGGCAACCCTACATCTGAATGCAGTAAACTGGGGTCATGCAGACACCTGTGCATATTCACAGAAGGGATGTGTGTCCCTTTTGCACAGGATCCCCCAACTGGTTGCACAGCTATGCATACAGTCCATCCTGGGTGTGTCTGAGGGTGTATAGCATTCAACACCATTCATGGAGTAGCAGAGTGCCAGGAAAGAATGGGGAGAGTGCAGCATAGGGTGGCAGAGACATTGCAATATCTTTTATGTGCCCCTCAGTTTACACCCATTATCTGCAATGGGATGTGAAATCCCCCTACCATGCAGCTCCAGCCCTCAGGACTGACTGTGAGGGCTTGGGGCAGCTATTCAGGAACTTACTCATCATTTTAGAAAATGGCAATCTGGCATTTTTCTAGAATCCCCCTCTTCAAGAGAGGAGGGGATCCACTATAAGACCTGGTCAGGCATCTGATTGGATGCCACTTGTGTCCTCTGATCCACCTGCCATGCAGCACTGTGCTGGGGGAGTGGGACTGTGGATAGACATCACACAGTGGTGTGCATTAGTGCATGCCATGCCATGAGCACCTCTCTATGGGGGCAAAGCTGTGTATGCCCAGTTCATGTTCATGCGTAGCCCCCATTGGTTATAAGATGGATGTATAAACGTAGGAATGCTAATGGCATGTAAAACTTCTTTTTCAACAATATTCCTCATTTCAGGAATTGCCTGTTGTGAAAAGTAAGTTTGGGATGTCATTTTCCATTTGGAGAATGCTTTGTACATAGTTAAAATGCTGGTAATAGTCGGATGGATCTTTTTTGGATGGGTGCTTTTGGGGAACAGTTTTGTGCAGGTGCCACATTGCTCAACTATCACAAAAGGATACAGTGTCAAGAAATCTGTGACATGTCTTATGGGGTTGGCAGCTGATGCTGTTGCTTTTTGTACAGCTCATGCTCATCTGTGATTTTACTCTTTCAGGGGTACTATTGTGTTCCTCAACCTCCTCCTTAACTGACTTTTTCTCTGCATTTCCCTCTGCCTCACTGCCACCTCCCAAACCACCGGCAGATACTTTCCACTGATGTGCTTGCCACCTATCCATATGTTTGACTTTAAGATGGGTATGCTGCTCACCTGTGTCAACATGAGATCCTTTCTTGCCATGGCCTACTCGGGCCTGACAAAGTTGATATAGTGCTACAGTGTCATATTTTGGGTCAATAATAAAAATGTCCCACACAAGGGATTTTGGAAGATGCACAAGTTTATGTGGAACACCAACAGTGGGAACAACAAACCCACACTTGTTCCTTTTCTGGGATGGGTGTCATCCATCCTTTTTTGTAGCTGAGCTTGTCTGCCTTTCACATTGAAATATGTGTGCACTTTGCTATCACCCTTTTTTTTTTCTTTCAGGCTCCCACAAAGGGACAATGATAATGTCATCCTCAACTTCTCCCTCCATTTCTTCCTCCTCTTCCCCCCCCCCATTTTCAAGGTCCTTCTCTTCCTCATTCTCCTGAGATTGCACTGGCAAACACAAAGCCACCACAGCATCCAGTAATTAGGGACTCTTCTTCAGATTTGTTACCACCACCATGTTAACTCACTAGTGTGGTGGAGTTGCAGAAATTTTGGATCAGAGATCTTGGCTCTGGCTGCCTCCTCTTACTAAAAGAATTACCAAATTAAGTGCTGTAAGCATCTGAACAGTGTATCTGCCTTCAAGCACTGCAGATACACTTCTGCCTGCCACACAGTTCTGCCTATCACCATACCATACCCCCCGTCCACCTCTACCAGTGGTCATCCTGCCTGTATAAACTTTCCTTTCCCTCTGTACTCATGTAGCATACTAGTGGCTTGAACAATAATTAAAATACTGCAAAAACAGTAAAAAAATCACTAGCAAATTGAAAAAAGAATCAAAATGAAAGTGTTAATAGTGTAAAGCAAAAAAAATAAATAAATAATCAGAAATGATTAAGTACAACACTACAACTGCCTGCCAGAGCCCTGGACAATCTAAAGTATTTTATCAGCACTGGAACTTGGAGAGTGTTCAGCTTATGTGACTTGAGAAAAATGAACTAAGAGTCACACTGAATGTACTGAAAGTAAAGCTGTTACTACAAACAAGATACAACTGATGTCCCCACAACCAGCCCTAGTCAACCACAGCACCACTCAGAAACAGAAAGGAAAAAATAACTAAACTGTAGTTAAAAATATTCAAAACTTAGTCTGCAGATCCATAACATCAAGTACAGCAACGGTTTTATAAAACAAAAAAAGTTTGTTTAATGTAACCAAAAGCAGTATACATTACTCAAACTAAGATCTATGTACATAGCTAGATCATGTCTCCAGAACACAGTTTTTAGGACTGCACACAGAACAGATATTGGGTGTCTGTTTCCTGTCACATGGTGTAGTAGCAGCAGCAGCACTGAATGACTCAGCCTGTTTGCAACATTCCAGTGGACTTCATAGATACATAGATACATAGACAGTGTTGGCAGATAAGGGCTTGTGGCCCACCCAGTCTGGCCATTTGAGCTTGTAGGTTCAGTTTATGTTTTCCTAGAAGTCTGTTGCCCCTTACCCCTAACCTCCAGAATTCCTTTATGTATATCCCATGCATTCTTAAATCCCGTGATTGTTTCAGCCCCACCACTTCCTCTGGCAGGGTGTTCCACTTGTCCATCACCTGTTCTGTGATGAAATTCTTCCACGCATTTCCTGTGAATCATCCTCCCTCCAACTGCATCCCATGCCCTCTAGTCCTGGAACAACTTTTTCGCTTAAAAATAGTGTATCCCTGCACCCTGTTCCTCCCTGTAAGATACCTGTATGTCTCTATCATATCCCCTCTCTCCCTCCTCTCCTCCAGGGTGTACATATTCAGTTCCTTCAACCTGTCCTCATAGGACTTGTGATGCAATCCACGTACCATCTTTGCTGCCCTCCTCTGAACCTTCTCTACCCTGTCTATGTCCTTATGTAGGTAAGGTCTCCAGAACTGTACACTGTACTCCAGGTGGGGCCTCACTAGTGTCTTGTATAGTGGAATTATGACCTCTCTTTTCCTGCTGATGATGCCCCTGCCTATGCATCCCAGCATCCTATTATCTTTACCTGCTGCCTTGTCACACTGTTTCCCTACCTTGAGGTCATCAGAGATGATAACCCCAAGATCCCTTTCCTGCTTGGTGCATGCTATATCCTCACCCCCCAACTGATATATTGTTCCAGGATTTTTGTGCCCCATATGCATTATCTTGCACTTCTTTGCATTGAATTTTGACTGCCAAACCCCTGACCATTCTTAAAGTTTCTGCAGGTCCTTTCTCATTCTGTCTACACCCTCTGGTGTGTCTACTCTGTTACAGAGCTTTGTGTCATCAGTGAACAGTGAAATTCTGCTTTCTAGGTCCTGTACAATGTCACTGATGAAGATGTTGAATAGGACTGGTCCCAGCACTGAACTCTGTGGTACCCCACTGGTCACTCTTCCCTCTGTGGAGAGACAGCCATTTACCACCACCCTCTGTGTCCTGCCACCCAGCCAGTTACCTACTCACCACACTACTGTCCTGCCCACACCCATATTCCCCAGTTTGTGTAATAGTCTTCTATGTGGCACAGTGTCAAAGGCCTTGCTAAAGTCCAGATAGGCCATGTCCACTGCCCTCCCCTGATCCACCTCCCTAGTCACCCAGTCAAAAAATTCAATGACGTTGGTCTGACATGACCGCCCACTGGTGAAACCATGCTGCCTTGGGTCCTGTAGTCCATTGACAACCAAATGTTCCACCAGTCTCTCCTTCAGTAGTGCTTCCATGATCTTCCCCACTACCGAGGTGAGGCTGACTGGTCTGTAGTTTCCCGCTTCCTCTTTTTTCCCACTTTTGTATAAGGGGACTACATCTGCTGTCCTCCAGTTTTTGGGGTACCTCCCCTGTTTCCAGTGATCGGCTAAACAGGATAGCCAGAGGTTCAGCTGCCTCCTCTCATAGTTCTTTAAGAACCCTGGGGTGCACCCCATCTGGCCCCATTGCTTTATTAACTCTTATTACTTCCAGTTCCTTCAGGACCCTTTCTCTAGTAAAGGGACTTATGTCCATTTCTGCACCATTCTCACCCCTTGTATTCCCTTCAGACCCATTACCCTCCTCTTCCTCAGTAAAGACTGAGCAGAAATACCTGTTCAATATGTCAGCTTTACTGTTGTCATACTCCATGCGGCCCCTATCCTCCCCCTTCTGTCTCACTATCCCTCCCTTTGTCTTTCTTTTTTCACTTATGTAGCTGTAAAGGTTTTGTCTCCTCTACCCACTGATTTTGCAATGTGTTCTTCTGTTTGAGCTTTGGCTTCCTTCACTGATCTCCCTGCCTCCCTTTGCTTCTCCTGGTACTTCTCCCTATCCCCTTCTGCCTGTGTCTTTTGTATTGCCTGAATGCAATCTTTTTGGCTTTCACTTTCTTTGCTACCTCTTTGGAAAACCATAATGGTATCCTCTTCCTTTTCCTCTTGCTAACCTGCTTAATGCATAATTCTGTTGCTCTTGTAATCCCCATTTGAAATACCACCCACTGTTCCTCAACCCCTGATTCCTGCCCCATTCCCCTTAATGCCTCTTTCAAGTATTTCCCCATTTTCCCAAAGTCTGCCCCCCTAAAATCCAGGATATGTGTTTTTTTTGTGGTTTGGTTCTGCTTTTTCTATGATTTCAAACCACAATGACTGGTGGTCACTGTTCCCCAGGTGCTCCCCCACCATTACCCCCTTCACACTGTCCCTGTTTGTGAGCACAAGGTCCAGTATTGCCTTCTGCCGAGTTGGTTCCATGACCAGTTGCTTGAGGAAGGAACCCTGAAGGGAGTCCTGGATAAATCTGCTCCTAGTTGATGCTGCTGCTGGGATACTCCAGTACACATATGGAATATTGAAGTCTCCAACTAGTACTACCTCACCCTTGTCTGCCATCCTTTGGATGGCTAGCATCAGCTCCCTATCTGTTTCTTCCTCCTGGGCTGGTGGTCTATAGACCACACCTTTGCGGATGGCTGGTACCATTTTCCTTTCCAGCTTAACCCACAGTATCTTCCCCCATTTTGTTCCTCCTGGATCTCTTCACCAATGAATGTTTGAATTCACATGTTTGTGAAGTTTCCAGTACCTCAAAGTTCAACTTTGAGAAGTTTAAATATTTTTGTGACATTTCAGAAATATTCTAAGTTATTGTTAATCCAAGTTTTTCCAACTTCTCACCCCCTGTCAGAGATATAACATAAAAAAGCAAATAATTTTGGTTCAAATCAGATGGTGCTCAGTTTTTCATCTCAATTCAATTCAATTATTTTTATTTGGTCAACCATGATAGGGAGATACCATGTTTTTTTTTTTCAAAGTTAAAAACAAGGAAAAAAATTTACAGAAAGAAAAAATACAAACAAGTTTTTTTAAAAATAAGTGGAAGAAGAGTTGACAGTTATATATAAAATTATTTAAAAGTGCAACATTGTTAAAAACAAGTTACAGAGAGCTACACAGGCAATAGTACAACAAACACACAGTGAAATTTCATGAGGATCCGGGCACATTGAGTTCACAGATTCTTATTCTTTAAAATGCGGTATTTTTTCTTTTTGAGTTTAACAACTGAAGCAAGATAATTTGAAATTATTTCAGCATATTTTTTGATTTTAGGGTATAATAAAATGAAAACTAAATCATAGTTTGAGTCTGCGTAAATCTTCAAATGGTCCAGGAGAAATTTATTCCTTATTTCTTCATACAGTAGGCATATCACAATTATTGCTTGATAGATTCAGCAAAACCTCTGTCACAAGGGCATTGAGATTGTTCATTTTTGTCTATATCAGTTTTATGTTTAAGGTTGAAATACATATATTTTGAGTTCAGAATTTCAAATCTTGCCCAAGTAATCAATTTCTTTTGTTCTGACTTTATAGAAAGACTCAGATAACTTTCAAGTGAATGATCTGTTTTATTAGTCTTAAACCATTGGGAGCATCTCTGCACCTTAATTTAATCCATATCAGCACTTTTTCCTAAATGTTATAGCTTACTTTTGATTCTATCTTGGTATGAATTTGAAATCAAGATCCCCCTTTCAAAGTTGGACCATAAATGGCCCATCTTTATTTTATTTAGATTTCTTATCAGAGAATCGAGCCAGGTTGATTGAAGGCCATTATGTTGCCATTTCATTTTCTCATTAAGGCATCGCCTAAGGATAATATTTTTATTTGAATTTATTATTTTAAGCAAAGATGATATAAACGTATGGATTTCAAAATAATCAGTTGGAATCCTCCCCATTTCAGCTCTAGACATGGCATTAGATGTTGAATTTGGGACTTTAGAAGAGTTTTCTAAAAAAAAGATAATGGTTTCTCAAGATTCTTATTTTTCACATAACCCCAGACTCATCCCCATAAAGAAGGAGAGGATGTAATTTGACTTTGCCTGCTTTTAGGGCTGAGACAATTGAATTAACACCATATTGATGGTTAAATCTTAATAAAGCCTTAGTAACCATTTTTGCCTTAATTAACTGTTCTCTGATGTGACTTTTTCCAGACTGTGGAGGATACAAATTTTACCCTGCAGTAACAATATTCAGAGATGACTTCTAAGTTTGTAGCTCCAATGGTAAATCTGAGTTTATTATAATTTCCTACATTTTTCCAAAAATCACCATCTTTGTTTTTTTATATTTATCTTTAGCACCAGACTAGTACATTTATGAGAGAGAATGTCAATCTTTTTTTGTAAACCATTCCTTGTTAATAGAAACATAGAAACACAGAAACATAGACTTTGAAGGCAGATAAGGACTGCTTGGCCCATCTAGTCTGTCCATTTACCTACCTATATGATAGGCCGTAGATCCTAGTTAAACAAAAGCCTATTTCTTCCTGCCCCTCACAAGAATTGCTTTATGTCTGTCCCATGCATTCTTGAATTCTCCCACAGTTTTAGACCCCACAACCTCCTCAGGAAGGCTGTTCCATGCATCCACTACCCTCTCTGTGAAATAATACTTCCTCACATTGCCCCTGAACCGCCCCCCTTCTATCTTTAAATTGCATCCCCTTGTTCTTGCACATCTCTTTTTCTGAAAGATGCTACCCTCTTGGACTTTGTTGATTCCACTGAGGTACTTAAAAGTTTCTATCATGCCCCCCCTCCCTTCTTTCCTCAAGGGTATACATATTAAGCTCCTTTAGTCTTTCCTTCTATGGCTTCTCTTGCAGACCCTGCACCATTTTAGTGGCCCTCCTCTGGACTGCCTCTATCCTGTCTATGTCCTTGCAGAGATGGGGTCTCCAGAACTAGATGCAGTACCCCAGATGGGGTCTCATCAACTGTCTGTACAGAGGGATAGCAACTTCCTGTTTTCTGCTGCTGATGCCTGTCCCTATACATCCCAGTATACCCCCAGCCCTCCCTAGTGCCTTCTCACATTGAATAAGAATATCATAAGGTCATCAGTGTAAGCCAAAGAGTGGATGGGAATAGTATCAATTTTGGGGGAATCAATAATGTCCTTATCAGGGTATTCCAACAAATCATTAATGTAAAGATTAAATAATGTGGGGGCCAGAAGACAACCCTGCTTTACACTCCCCCATTTGTTTCAAAGTATTCCATTATTGTTCCCTTATTATCAAATCTAATTGTAGTGGTAGCATTACAGTACAACATTTTAATTAATTTAAGTAATGCTGGATCAATGCCACAACCCATCAATATTTGCCATAACTTATCTCTGTTAACAGAATCAAAGTTTTTCATCTGATTCCACTGACAACATGTCTGGAGCCCCCATCTCAAGTTGTGAATGCACTCGTGGGCTTGCCATGTGTCTATGCTTATGTTAAACCCAATGGCCTTCCTATGGGGGTACAATTTTCTACACTTCTTAAAACCAGCCTAGGATAGCAACAGATCAAAATGACCCAAGCAACTGCAACCCACTTGCAATGCTCACCCCCCATGACAGGTTTACTGTTACTCCCAAAACATATCCTCAATGACATCTAGTCATGCATTGCTAGCATTCAATATAGTGTCCTTGTAAACCATTTTTTTTGCATTTGCCCAGACCAAATTCATTACACCCTATGGGTGCACAGTGCTGTTAAGGTATGAGTTGCATGAAAATGTTATCCTAGCAGTGCCTCCATTTATGTAATCCCTTCTGACAGGGGTTTGCTAAGCAAAGGCACTAAATGCATTGCAAGATGATTTTAAGGTCAGTTCTTGGACAGATGACCCAGAGATTGTACTTGCAATTTCATGTTTTAAATGGTGCAGTACCTCCTGCCAAGAGAAATAAATAATAAATAATGAAATTGTTGTACCAGGAAAGGCAAACTAAGCTGAAGCTTGTTTCCAAGTGTGACCTGGGAGCACAAGGAAGCTGATTGACTTGTTCAGGGTCACACAGTATGCAAGTGGGGGCTGTGGGATTCAAACCCGGGTTTCCAGGTTTGCAGCTCAAAGCCTTAAACCACTGTTCTATACTGCCTTCTTTCTAGGTGAGCCTAGAAGTGCTGCCCATAAAAAATGGTGTAGTGGTACAACAACACTTGTCTCTTTGTATCTCGTGGGGAGTGGAGATCTCTGAAATAAACTTAGTGGGTGCCTGTATGGTTGGGCAGTCACTTCACTTGTCTATGGATACTGTCTCAATACTTTCTTTAATAACAGTTCACAATTTACCATTAATCTTTGGTGCACCCCTCAGCAACAACACATTACTGCATATTGCATCAGACAGATATACTGTAAAAATAGCACTCAGAACATTAAAGAACAACCCTGCACTTCAGCACATACTTTCATATAATGTTTCAGCTATAACAGTTTTTATTAGAGAATGCTTTTATTTGTTGCTAATGTTCATTTCCAAGGTTTACAGCACATCTTGTTAGTCTATCCAAAAAATGTTGTATGTATAAAAAACATTTGCCTCTCCCCAGTCAACCTCATAGTAATTTTGTTTATGACATCACGGTGAGCACTATAACATCATAGTGATCAGCATGACAACAGACTGTGATGCCACAAATGTCAGTTATGAGGTCAGCAGAGAAGACTCTCATTTTGAAAGACTCAGTGAAATAAATACTGTGTTAGCTACAATAATTAGTAGAAAAACAAAAGGGAAAGGTAAAAAATGAAAAAAATAAAGTTAAAACGTAATTAGTGTAAATCTGCTGGTTTTAAGCTATTTATTATAGTAGAAAGTCTTTGAATTATCTGTGAAACAAGAACATGTTTACTAACATTTGTGTATTTTAGCATTGTAATCATACAACAGATGTTTCCTTGTCTCTACAAACAAGTATGTAGATATGTAAATTATTAGTCAACATTGGGATATTGGCTAATCACACTCTGTATAACAACTGAGACACCCTCTCTCATGAAGGTGCCACAGAACTTGGTCGCATGACTAAAGGAACCCCTATCTTGGTGAGGGTTCCACCCTTACTGGTGCCACAGAGAATTATCCTTTGGCTATGGAACTTCTGGGGAATGTATGGTTATGCCCAAAAATGTAAGGAAAAGAACAGCAGTGTCAATTGACAAGATACAGTACTATGCTACCATGTACGGGTTTGATGGCCATTGGCACAGAGGAGAAGGAAAATCCCCTGTGGAAGAAACATCTAGGGATCCATGGGCTTTATGTATTACTCCTGGCTTGAATAATTTTAATGATACAATGATACACTCAGGGAATACATAGAACTGTATGCTGCTTTGAGGAATCATTGTATTTGAGGAGTCCTCTCTTTTCATTTCAAAGCTAAAACTGCTAACCCCATAAGAGTGCTACATAGCATAACCCCACAAGAGAAGAAATCACCAGCTTGGTGAGGATTTCAACCCTGGAGGTACCAGCGACAAGAGCCCCATTGACTAAAAGTTCATTGAGGGAATATGCCATTGTGAAGGAAATAGACAAGATTGCAGATGCATGATATTGAGGCTGAGATCCTGCCCTAGCCCTTTATGGGACTACCACTACACATGAGGTTCCCCAGGCTCAGTTGTGTGACAGAAGGAACTCACAGCATGGGAGCACCAACTTCAGATGGATGGCATATTGAGGGCACACAGAATATACAAGGAGTGGGAAATATTGGCTGCAAACAAGACCTGGTGTCAAAGTAGCATGTAAATTGATAAGAAAAAGTATGAACTACTATAAATTAACAAGAAACTTGGTCAAGTTTAGACTAGTGAGCTGTTCCATAGAAAAGAGGGCTTTGAAGTCAGAGGGCCATTAGGCCCTTATGGGAGTTGGTGATGGAGGGAACTAATAAGAGATGCATGGTTGTTGGGGTCAGTGAGACCATTTATTTTAGGAGAGCAATGAGCCTATGTAGAAAATGGTCACTGAGCCCAGTAGTGGAGAGTGTGGAACTGAAGTTGATAAAGTGGACCTGAAGCAAGCCCCAAAGGTCAAAGAGAAACCCATGCACCACAATGCAAGGTGGGACCAAGTATTAAGGCATGGATGCCAAACCGTGCTGGCAAACATGAAAGTCAAGTGGTTCAGCCAGCATGCATAGCCACAGGAGAAGACTGGGAGGTGGCATTAGAGTGGTTGCTGCTGGAAGGAAGGAGCCAAAGTGTTGTACAAACTGGGATCACAAAATTAAAGTAGCAGAATATGTGGAATCCAAAGGCACCAGGAGCAAAACTAGTCTATGACAGCAGAGCACAAAACTTGCTGCAGGTAAGCAGCTACAAGAACAAGCATCTAAAAGAAGGTGCATGAGCTTTAATGGCATTAAGTGGTATGCAGGGTGTGAGTTGCCATTAACCTCACTGAGCCTTGGGAAGTCCATTTTGCAGTCATCTTGTGGATTACATTCAGGAAAACCTCTCTTCCTAATAGTGAATGTTGACTAACTTGGTAATTTGGTGAGCACCTCTACTTTTTTTTGGATTGTAACCTGCCACTTCAGTAGAGAACACCAAGTGTCCATGGTATGACTTAGTAAAAGATGCTCCCCATACCTCTCTCTACCTCATATCTCAGGTGGGGGCTAGTATTAGTTCCCTCTCTCTGAACATGAGACTAGAAAATAGTTACTGAAGATCTCAGGGCACGCTTGATATCAGAGGCCCAGCACATTTCTTACACTCCTCAAACACTCCTCAAGCATGCAACAGTATGAACTCTATTGCAGCATTGTTATACTGTTACATTGGCACAAAAGAGTGCTCAATACATGTACCTCCCTAAAATCCTGATTCACAACTCACTCCCCCCACCTGGGTGTCTAACTCCTGCCTACACATTCACCCCTGCAGCTTACTGGGAAGGCAAACATCTGATAAAAGGCACAAACTGGCTCCAATAGTGAACAGCTCACAGTCCCAAACATTAACCTTGGCATGTTTATTTATATCCAGACACCTGTGCTACAGGAAAGCATTTTACCTTAATGGTTGCCAGGTATCACTACCTAAATAGCGCCTCTGACCTTCAGTGTCATGGTACCAGGATCAATAGACTAGATTAACCATCACGATGAAACCATTGAAATTTCATTTCATTTTATTTTTTATCCTTGTAAGTCTGATGAGCCAATTGCCCGTTTTCACAGACAACAAGCAATACATAAGTAATAAATACAATAGCAAAGTACAAAACAAACATGACAAAGTACAATTATGAATCAAGAAATACATTACTGGGAAGGTTGTAAGTGTCTTTTTAACCTTGACTTCAAAGACAGTAGTGAATTACAATTCAATACATTGTGTGGAAGGGAGTTAAAGAAACATGGTCCCCTGTAAACAAAGAATGTTGACCTGATGCTTTCTTAAAAAATGGTACATCAAATGTAAATTTAGATTGAGTTCTGGTACAATTGGAATTTACAAGGAAGGTAGTCCTGCTAAATGCCAGGAGCTTGGGAGCTTGTCAGTAGCTGAAGCTCAAGCTGAGGAGCAGTGGATGTGGCAGCGGTCACTGAGACTTGGGCCACTGCAAGATGACTGGGACCTGAACCTGGAGGGTTACACTATGTTCAGGAAGGACAGAGGGAGGAAAGGGGAGGAGGGGAGCAATGATAGTCAAAACCTGCATTGGCATAGGGGAGAGGAGGCGGAGGGAACCGTGGAGGCGATTTGGGTCACCTTGATAACAAGGAGGGCAAGAGAGCAAAATAGGATGGTGTATAGACCCCCGCCCTGGCGGAGGAGCTGGAGGACAGTCTGGTGGCAGATGTTAGGAGACACTGCAGACTGGGCAAAGGAACGGTGGTGGTGTTGGGGACTTAAACATGTCAGAAACAGGCCTGGAAGACTATGACATCCTCTGTGACCAGGGAACAGAGGTTGTTGGATGTCTTTCAAGACGCTGTTCCTAACTCAGCAGGTGAGGGAACCCGACCAGGGAGGCATGGGTACTGGATGTGGTCCTGATCAGACAATGACCAGATTTGGGGCCTGGAGGATGGGACCCATTATGGGAGTGACCATGCCACGGTCTGGTTCTGCCTGACCTAGGAGGGCAGAAGGCTGCACAAAGACGGAAGTAACTGACTTCAGGGGTGGATTTGGCGAGGCCGGGAAGGCCCTTATGAGCACTTGGATGGGATTGACAGACATGGGACGCTGGATAGTAGGTGGGAAATCATCAGAGAGGGGTGCAGGATGCTACCAGCACCTGTGCAAGAGTAAGACAAAAATGCGGTAGGGGCCCAAAACCCTGTTAGTGGACCAGGGAGGTCCAGGAGGTGTGTGGGAAAGAAAGCAGCCTATAACAATTCAAGGTGCTCAAGGAGGAAAGGGATTGAGGGAGAGGAGCTGATGGCTAGAAGGGCCACTAGATGGTGAGGGTGGCTAAGGCAAGGAAGGAGCAGAACCTGGCTAGAAATAGGAGAGGGAACAAGGGGTCTTTAGATAACATGGGGGAAAGACGAAGGGTGAAGGGCAGATTAGCAGGATTAAATCAGGGGAGAGATGGGCACAGCACCTGGGAGCAGGCTGAGGCACTAAATGGGTACTTCACCTCAGTTTTCACCAGGGAAAATGGGGTGCTGCATCATACATGGGAGGAGACAGAGATACTGGGGGACCCCACCGACCGGCAGGTCTGGGAGGGGGGCATCACTGGCAGGTGGGGGAGGGCTAAGCAGGAAGAAGAGGTACCGGGAGGAAATCACAGCAGAGAGAGTGAGGAAGCCCTCCGCCCCCTGAGACGAGAAAGCACCAGGGCGGATAAATTACATCCCAGAGTGCTGAAGGAACTTGCAGATGTCCTGGTGAAACCCCTGGCAGAGCTTTCACCATCCTCTGAGGACAGGGTGGTGCCCCAAGACTGGAAGGTGGCGATATAGTGCTCATCTACAAGGGGATCATGAAGGTGGCAGGGAACTACAGGCCTGTCAGCCTGACATCGGTGGTGGGCAAGGTGATAGAGGGTATTGTCAAGGAGGCTAGGGGGGACCTGGATGAAGTCAGGGTGCCTGGACGATAGACAGCATGGATTCATCCTGGGAAATCATGTCAGACAAACCTGGTGGAGTTCATGACTTGAGGACAAGTGCTTGGACCTGTGCAGACCAGTGGATGTCCTCTTTCTAGACTTCAGCAAGGCATTTGACTGTTCTCACGTGGGCCTGTTGGATAAGCTGGGAGAAATGGGGGTGGGAACCAGATGACTGGATGGATAGGCAATTGGCTCCAGGACCGGACCCAGAGGGTCATAGTTGGTGGATAGTCTCATCCCCAAGGAGGGTCATTAGTGGGGTCCCACAGGATCAGTCCTTGGGCCCCTTCTGTTCAACGCCACGATCTGAACAAAGGACAGGAATCAGGAGTGAGATGAGCTCTTTGCAGATGACTCGAAACTGGGGGCGCTGGTGGATGGGGAGAGGGAGGGTGGGCTTACAGGGGACCTGGAGGCTCTGGAAAGATGGTCTAGAAAGTGGAAGCTGAGGTTCAATGCAGGGAAATGCAAGGTACTCCACCTGGGAGCCAGAAACCCAGGCCAAGTGTACACCCTGTGGGGAAAATGCTACAAGTCTCGATGGCTGAGAGGGACCTGGGGGTGGTGGTGGATGTCAAGATGAACAACTCTGAGACTTGGGAGGGCAGCAGCCAAGGCCAACAGGATGCTGGGATGCATCGCTAGGGATCACCTCCAGAAGGAGGGAAGTGATACCCTCTGTATAACTGCTTGGTGAGGCCGCGACCTTGAGTACTGCGTGCAGTTTTGGAGGCCACACTTAAAGAGGGACATTAACCTCCTGGAGAGGGTCCAGAGGAGGGCAACCAAAATGATTTGGGGCTTGGGGACAGGACCTATGGAGAGAGGCTCAAGAGCTAAATATGTACACATTGGAAGAGAGGAAGGGACTGGGGGACATGATGAGGTCTTCAGGTACATGAAGAGGGTAAATAGGGGAGGAACAGTCAGGATGCTCTGAAGGAAGAGAGGAAGGGCCACTAGAGGGCATGGGTGGAAGCTGGAGGGGGAAGATCTAGGAGAAAGGAGGAGGTCCCATTCACTGAGAGGGTGGTAGAGCATGGAATGCACTGCCTAGGGGGCTGGTGGAGGCAGAGACAGTGGAGGGGTTCAAGAGGGGGTGGGACAGGTACAGGGGATGGGTTCTGGAAGCAAAATCCAATGCAGCAAGAATATCCGGAACTGGGAAGGGAGAAGCCAGAGAAGGCGAGGGGGACAGCAAGGTCAGCACCCAGGGTGGGGGCTGACCAAACGAGCAGACATGAAAGACCGTTAGGCCTATTCTGCTGGCATTTTAGTATGTTAGTACATACTTAGGAAAATATGTACTTACTGAAATAGGTAAAAGGCCAGATTTAATGTTGATAAAGAAGGTACTCATCTTAAACTGAATCCTATTAGTGAGAGAAAGGCAGCTGTAAGATTTGAAAAAATGACAATGATGACTTCTAATAGGGGCACAGAGCATGAATCTTAAGATAGAATTGTAAGTGACACTCAGTTTTTCTAAAACTTGATTGTTCATGGCTGCATAGACCACCTATCCATAGTCCAGAGCACTGAAGAGGAAACTATGTGCTAAAAGCTTCCTAGCTTCTACTGTTAAAATTGACTTAACTCTGCATAAACAGTCAGTCTTTGATTAATTTTTTAGATAATATGTGTAACATGATGTTCAAAGGTAAGATTGGTATCAAATACAAGCCCCAAGTATTTAAATGTTTCAGAAGTGAGAATGCTCACAAAGACTACTCCCCATACTTCAGGGATTCTCTCTCTCTCTCTCTTTCTCAGGCTGGGATCCTGGGAAGTGGACTTCACAGGAACAAGTAGACTCAAAATCCATATTGCCCCCTGAGTCTGGCAATGTCCCCTAGCCAGTCAAAGCTGGTGCTATGGGCTGGTTCAAGACCTTCAGAGATCTAGAAGGCAACCCTGTATCTCTTTGGTTCTGATCTAGTGTCCACAAATCTCCTTTGTCAGTCCCACCAGTGGCTTTTACATCCTATAAAATGCATCATATCATGTCCGGGTCCTGCCAAAAAGAGATAGTTGGAGGTTACTAACAGCTTCACATTTGTTGGGTACACTATGCCAGAGTTACATAACTTCTGGTTTGTGTAACCTGGAAGACTGGAAATGTGATCATCATTTTTTAAACCCTAACTGGTGACAGATTACTTAGGCATGGTGTTTGAATTTTATACCACTGTGCTCACAAACAAACTTTTGTTTCTATATGAACATTTCTAAAGAATACTATTAAAATTATTGAAATGATTTCAAAAATAAAAAGGTGCTTGTTTCTTACTGATATAGCATCATGACATAAATGTCTTATCTTACTAAGGATTGAATTAGTTCTTCAGGCAATACAACTATTGATAAGAAATGTAAAATGAGATAAGCAAGACTAGCGTGCAACTCCATGATACAGCTACAAATGCAGTAGTACCAGAAATATTTTATCCACTGTTTTTCAAGAGCATGCTCAGTGGTACAGATATCAGACTTAACAATATTTATTTTCAGATTCATCGGATGTGGTTTCTTTATGCACACCAGACTGAATATCACCATTTTCCCAGTACACAGCTAAACATTATTGGATGTTATTTGACTGAAACTACAGCCAGTGCATCTCAGTTCTTTAATGAAATATACTGGGTATTACAAATGACTGATATGATTTTAGACACTCAGCATTAAGAACTGTAGGACCTCTAATCCTTCATACAAATGATGTCTCGCCCAGGAGTAGCAAGTGGAATATTTACACATCAGCAGTATGTGGGAAAGTGTTACATTTGTTTTTTGCTTTATAAATCACTCTAGGACATTTGAGTGATTCATAATTGGTTTATTCGGGTAGTGTGGGGTGTCTCATATAAGTAAATGGTATGCACAAGATGCTTCTTGGCTAATTAAGATTGCCATCTCATAACAGCCTAGAGATCTGAGAATGGTTATGGAACAATAAGATGTCTCAAAAGGAAATCCTTGATTAGCCAAGAGACATCTCAGATATCCCATTTAAGAGTTATCAAGTTTTTTGTTTCACTAAATAACCCCCTTACTGCAAAGACAAATGGAAAATATAGCCTAAGCACTCACCATCACACTCACCCAATCTACCTTAGTCACCACATATATCACAAAAAATTATAGCCTGACCCCCACCAAACCACCACCACCTATGTTTCCATAACTGCCTATGCCTGGCATGTAGCTCTACTTACTTTAGTAAAATTAACTTATATTGTTGCTGGTGTGATGTGATGCTACTTGTTGTTTCCAGTTAAAAATGTATTCTTCCCAGTCAAGTATCCCAACTCCTCCCCCCACCAACCTCCATTCAGTTTTAAATAAATAAATACAGCTATCCTTGTCACAGAAGCTCAGCTGCAACTGATCCTCTGTTACAGAAAATGGATTATATCAAATCCTTTTTTAAATATATACAGTTATAAAACTAACACTGATTTTAATGATAATATCAGAGGAGCTGTTACTTTATGTCAGTATAAGGGCTGACATTGCATCACGTACAGAGCACTGAACTGCTACAAAACCGCACACTGTCTCCTTTTACTGCACGTATTAATTTTTGTAATCAGCATTGTGGAGAGAATTTTGTGACCCTGGTAATGTCACTATATGTATAATTTACAATCTGTGCACACATTTCATTGAAGTATGTTAAAGGGATACTGTCAACTCCCTTAGGCCTCAGACTGTCCCTAGATTAAATAAACAACATATGTTATGATTGTTCACAATCTGTAGAGACAGCTAGTATTTTGAATCTGATTCCTTTTTCCTTTTTTAGATAAAAAGTAGACCGCTCACCATACTGGCATTACCACACAAAAATGTGTTTTTTTACACTCTTTGATCAACTTCTACTGCATCTTTCCTGGGTTTGGAAATATCCCTAACACAATCCAGCTACTCAACATGATGTAGGAAGAGAGTAGACTATTGCATCATGAGTGGCTGCACTGTTTGGGGGTGTTCCCAGTGTTCAGGATGTATGCAATAATCGTAGATCAAGGATTTCAAGCAAATCAAGGGTAGGTATAATTGCACCATTCCTATGCATTTGAGTTCGACTAAGAAAGGAAGCTGAACAAACAACCAACAACATTAATGAGTTCTATAGATGGTAAGCAATCATAAATTGTGGGTTTTCGACTTGGAATAATATGATGTGAAAAGGGTTGACAGTGTCCTTTGAATGATGGCAAGGGTCTGAAAGGGCAAATGTTGGCTATAGCTAACAATGGATGCCTTTGATTTATCTTTACGTAAAAAGTTGTAATTGATAAGATATGTAGAGAAGATGTAGAGCATCTGTACAGAGTAGCTGTATAGTCTGTAACATGAAGAGAATCATCAGTCCTCAGAGGACCAAGATTGGTACAATCCGGAAAGTGGAGGTTTATTGTAGAAGACATGCTGGATAATATCTGGGTACTCTCAGCTACAGGTATACTACTGGAATTGCAACTTTAAATTGTCACCATAATTAGGATGCCGCAACAAGTGCGACAGTGAAAGGGATGATCTTGATTTTAGATCTGTTTCCCAGGAGGGCACGTTGGCGCTGTAACTCCCAGGAAGCAATGCCTGGTGCTCTAATGCTGGGCAGCATGTTGCCTGCACTGTAATCAGCATTGGCAACACTTCTGTCATATCGACATGGGTGAACCCTTAGCTCCCAATCCCATACAACAAACAGAGCCCTAAAGACCACTGTGGATTGAAACAACATGTTCATCCATAGCAGAGACTCACAGATCTTGGTCTTTACCGTATGCAGCCTCTGGGGAACATTGAGGAGAACAGTTGAGTGTCAGGGTTGCCATTGATGGTGATGCCCCTTGAAGGCTCAGAATTGGGTTGTTCAACCCCACGTATAGTTTACCCAGCAGGGCTTGTGCTGTGTTTGCCTCAACGGATGTTGTGTTGGGGAGGGGTAAATGCACTGAAAGATATATTTTGGGTTGGGAGTAGGTGGGAGTATTGGACTGATGTTGCAAAGGGGCAAAAAGAAATGGAGTATAAATCTTAAAAAATTACAGAGACAGATGCAGCTGAAGCCCCATGCTGTTTTTTTTTTGGTTGTTTGTTTGTTTGCAGACATTGCATAATGAGTTTGCTTGAAAATGTCTGATACTGAAATTCATAATCCAGTTGAAAAAGGGAGGAGTCACTAATCACTATAACAAGTTTTTATTTGGAGATATCCAAAAATGCAGAGTTTTTTTTTTGTTAAATTAAATATAGTTTGCAAAAATCAAGTCACCTTCCTTTTCAGCTTTACTGATGTAAGGATGCAGAAACCTGGATGTTAAACATCATAAAAACCCACATAACTTGTTTAGATATTGCATTCTACATTTAAAAAGCAAAATACAGGCTGGCCCGGTGGCGCTGAGTTTTTTTTTTTTTTAACCAATTATTTTACCAGGTGAGACACACTAAGCTGAAAGCTTGTTTGCAGGTGCAACCTGGGAGCACGAGGAAGTTAAGTGACTTGCTCAGGGTCACACAGTATGCAAGTGGGGGCTGTGGGATTCAAACCCAGGTCTCCAGCTTTGCAGCTCAGAGCCTTAAACCACTGCGCCACACTGCCTCCACAGAGGCGCTGGATGCCACACCTTGCGCCACACAGGCGACCTGGGTTCAGGAATGTACTCGGGCCCCCAGGGGGCTGGCAGGGGGGAGGAAGGATCGAGCTTCTAATGACTGCTCTCCTTACTCTGGGATGGGTAGGGGGTATCGTATCACCCTGCAGCAGTGACTGGCGGAGGCCAGCCACTCTACAGTGGTGTGCACAGCAAGGGGGAGTGTGGCAGGCATCAGCACTACATGCTCAGATGCCATTGCACATCAGTCTCCCCAAGGGTGAAAAAAAGTGGAAAATTGTGGCCAATGATCTCTGCAGCTGATGGCCATGCCCTACACCCCCTGGGACCTGAAAGAGGTGCCTACCCAGGTGCACTGAGCGATGAAAGGCCAGCCCCTGTGAGTGTGAGTTTGTTTGGCCTGCACACACAACCAGGTCCGGGGTGCAGGTATAGGTGGCCGGAGATCATGGGGGCTGCTCTGCAAGGTGGGTAAATAGCAGTAGTAATAAAAAAAAAAGGCAAAATACAGGGCCACCCAATGACCCTGTAGGTAGCATTACACATTCCCATGCTGGCAACCCAAGTTCAGGAGCAGACTTGAGAGTCAGTCAGATGGCCCAGGTGGGGTGGGGAACATAGAAACATAGAATTTGCAGGCAGAGAAGGAACACTTTGGCTCACCTAATCTGCTCTACCTATAGTATCACTGTGCATCCTACCTCAGATTCGAAGTATTTCCCTAGCCCCTCTGTTTTGAAAACTACAAAGTTTGCCTCCTTTTAGGTATTTTAACAGATTTATTACAATATTTATAAATAAATAATCAGAACTAATCAGAACAAATCAGGACTAATCAGAACCCCACCATGTTATAGTTCTTATTTAATAAAGGTCAGAACTTGATAAAGTTCCTCCAGTCGTACATTCAATTGATCATCCACTAATGTTCATAGCCTATAAAGACACTGTCCTTTCAGTATACAGAATTCTGGACTAATCCCAATATATTTCTAGGCTATCTCAAAAACTCTGGACAGACCCTCTCCCCCTTAAAAAAACCCTCTTAACCATGAAGAAAAATAAGAGCACTCTGGAGAGGGGGTTACCCATGTCATACCAAAAGAGATAATACAATAATTGAACATTCAAGAAAAGTGGCCTCCCTGCCTGTGGATGAAAGATGTCATCACTCCCTCAACTTTCACAATGGTTAAAAAATCAAGAAAACATTCCTGTGAATGACAGACTTTCTGGATCTTAGAATGATTAGTACTTCATTTGATTACAGGTATACTAAGCTAAACTCAACCACATAAACATTAGAGTCTCAGATGTACTCCAGTGAATTGCTGTTTGAGGCCATAGTGGGGATGTACAGTATTCCAAAAGTCTTTCAAAGCACTCTGGATTCAGACATCTATGAAAATTATGGTTTCTGGCCCATACATTTCACATAACTGTTTATACAGAATAGAAATATTAGGTTGATACACTAGAAGATAAATAAGTAGCAAAGCACTCAAGTGTCATTATTTGAGGTAGATGCCAAGCTCACTGGCATTGTTATAGCAACCTTCTACAATAATGATTGCAGGATTCAAAGTTTGGTCACTGACTCACTAACCCCACTTACGCTTGGTTGAAAAAACTGCCACCATCACTCAGAGGGTCTGAAACAGAAGTAAACAATACTTTGCAGTTTTCAGCCTATGAAGATTGGTTGGAATGCCTAGGGTACATTACAGCTCCACTTAAAGGCGGGCTGCTGGTCACCAGCAGAAAACTAATCTGTCACAACCACACTGCATTAACAGATTACAATTTCAAGTGAATCAGTTATTAAGGGCATGTATCTATTTTTTTAAATTTGTTTATTATCCCCACTGACGTGGCCCCCTTCTCCTCAGGATGGAACCAGCACCATCCCCCAGCAGCATAGGCACTTAATACAGTTGTTTTTGACTTTATGGGCTTGACCCTAACCCCAAGGCAGAGTCTGACTAAGCCAGGTCCAAGCTTTCACCTTCTGCAGCAAATAGAGATAGAAGTTCCCTGTGTAACACAGCAGCAGACGTGGACAGTGGCTGTGGTCAGGGCCTGTGCACCCACAGGATCATTATTTGGGTGTCCGGCACTTTTTGCTTACATAGTTTCCCACCCACTGGGATGCTGGCAGTCTAGAGACTCCATGCTTGCACATGCAGAGACTGCCTGAGTGGAGCCCAGTACAAACTGTGGTCACCCAGGTGGCAGTCTTGTAGCAGTGGTGACTACTCCCTCTCCCTAGAGGAAGAGAGCATCTTTGGAGATGCTAGGACCCCCCCCCCATGATCCCCAGCAGCTTGAGCTTATTCGTGAACTTACAACATCGCCATTATGTATGGTAGCCCTATCACTCTACCAGCCTTCTAAGGGTATTTAGATAAAAACCCCAAAACTGGAATTGTGTATGGTAGCCCTCTCATGCTTCTGGTCTTCTATGGGTATGTAGATAAAACCCCCAAAACTGGCATTGTGTATGGTAGCTCTCCCACTTTTCCGGCTTTCTAAGGGTATTTAGATAAAACCCCCAAATATGTCCCTGATACTTCGTCTATGGCCGAGGCACAGTCTAGAGCCAAAGTCATACTCTTCTGCTAGTGACATCAAAGGCTTTGCTGTGGAAATGACTACAATGTCACAAGCAGCATATTAGGATTTCAGCTCCCAAATAGACCTCAACTGTAGATAAACTGCATGGGACTTAGCCCTTGTTTTATACTGTATGATTGCTTAGGGCAGCAGTACCAGCCCGCGAAGAGATGGGTACCCAGGTTCTGGCATACCAGCAGCCATTATGGTGGGCTGTTGAATGTGATCCTCAGTAGGGGCATACTTTCTGTGTACAATGTCTGGAGTGATGTTGCCTTGCATTCTGGGTGGGGCTATGGAGGGATGGTGGAGAAACAGGAAAAAAACTATGAGCACCAGTCATCATTATTGATGGTGCATGCACCCTTGGATCCTGCCCCGTGTTGATTTCTACTGGCTCAACAGCAGCGGGGCATAGTGCTTGGAGAAACTGGAAGATATCTTGATGCAAGGGGATAGCGGTGTCAATGGGCCAAATAGCTATATGAAAAAAAAGACCAACAAATATAGTTCCTCCTGAACAAAAACTTAAAAGTGTATTTGATATGTTGCATGTGTATGTGTTAACATAATGATCAAATAAATAGAAAACAAATTGCCCAAAGTCTGCTTTTCAGAAACTTTGTGAAGTAAAGTTATCGTTTTGTTTATTTTGAGGCCATCATTTCACTGTACAGGTCCTTAGTGAGCACAAATGTAGAATACGGCAACCAGTTCTGGAGGACTCACCTGAAAAAGGACGTTGACCGTTTAGAGACAGTACAGAAAAGGGCTACAAAGATGGTGCAGGTGCTGCATCATGAGCCATACGAAACAAGACTCAAGGAGTTGCATTATACTCTCTGGAGCAAAGAAGTAATTGAGGGGACATGATAGAAGCATTTAAATACATTAAGGGATTAACACAGCTCAGGTGGAAAACCTCTTCTGGGAAAACAGAGCTGCGTGACCAAGAAGGCACAGCTTGCATGTGATGAGAGGTAGGTTCAAAAGCAATCTTAGGAAGTACTTTATCACCAAGAGAGTGATAGACCCATGGAACACCTTGCCACTAGAAGTGGTGGCACTGAAGATGATAAGAGAATTCAAACTCGCATGGGACAGCCATTGTGGGCAAATTAGGTTGAAAGATACAGAATGGGGCGTAGCACCATGGGCAGAGTAGATGGATCATGCAGTCCCCATCTACTGACTCTTTCTTATGTTCTTATGTTCTAATGCAATATTTCCATCAAGAGATTTTGGTGCCATTGTAAACCACAACAGCAAAGTTTGAGTGGATTGTGATACCAGCAGAATCCAGAAATGGAATGGCAAGCCTGGTTACTGCAGGTGTCCTATCCAAATATTTCATCACATAATACTATTGATCACTAGTGCACTAACCTTGGGCAGTTCTGTGTTGATTGTTGGTCAAGCCAATACGACCATAGAGGGGTAGGCATGAGACATGTGCAGTGAAAGAAGACTGTCATCATGTTCCATAAGGCCAGAAAGTGATGTGTTGCCAGATATTTTAATAATCACCCCCGCCACATTTTCCCCTCGCCTTAGCCCCAGCATCACTCCTGACCAGCCCCCATGTGTCTCACTTCCACCATTCCCACTCTAGTTTCTTCAGTTCCCTGCACAAATTGGCCACCATTACAGGAACATTTGCCACTAAAATTGTAATCTACAGGCCACATGGCCACCAAATGTGAATATTTTCTTTTAAGACTGTGCCCTACCTGTGCTAGGCTACTGACAACCATCCAAGAACTGGCACCATTGCTCGATTTGTCCATTAAAGTTTCCAACTGTAAAACTTGGCAAACTGACTGACAGACTATTACTATCAAATCAGATAACAGAATTAAGTTTTTGATTTTTGTTAATGATATTTAGGTTCAACTGACTGTTTTGCAGAACTGAAACATTTCACCCTTGATTCAAGACAGACAGTGTAGGGCTCAATGAAAAATATATTTAATATGTTCTGTGCCTCAGACTATAAATAATACAGAATATAATAATGTGGAATATAAATAATATAAGCATACTACAGGATAGCTTGACTGAGATGTGACATCTCCTTTACAGTGGAAGGGAAATAATAATTACCATAGTAATGTTGTTTCTTCCAAGAGATTCCTCATTATGCTTATACTGATGTATCTATCCCAATGGCTTGAGCTGCCCCAGAACACATGAAGGATAAATCTGAATATTAAAACTAGTGACATGGAGAGAGGCTCGAACAATTCCAAAAGGTGCAGCGCTTCCACAAAAGAAAGACAAACTATAAGTAAATCAACTATTGTTGAATTTTATTTCACCATTCATGAGAGCATCTAGTGCCTTGGCTTAGTGCCTTCAAGGGGACATATGGAGAAAAGCTCATGGAGGCATTGTGCTGCATAGCTCAATTTCAGATCTATTTTGGAGACATAGAAAGCAAGAATGTGAAACTAGTGAAAACCTACACCAGAAAAATGATTGAATTAAACTAACAAGTGAAATAAAATAGACCGGGCTACTAGCTCAGTCCATGGCAGATTAAACAAAGGCCATAGACAACTGACTGTGGAAACAGGTACAAGGGCATACAGAGGAAGTGTCACCATCCAAAATGGAGCAGCTTCACTGCTGTGGAGAAAAGATATTGTGATTAAGTGGTCACCGGGAAAATTGTTTCTGATGCAATCTTTTATTTCTGATGCAACATTTCAGTTGCACACAGTTACCCCTACTCCTGCCCATGCAGTTCTATTAGGGGAATGGAGGATGTCACAGAATCAACCCTGCTGCAAGGGCTGATTGCTTGTGGATCTACAACTAAGCAGTGGTGGGCATGGAGCAGAGGAAGACTTCAGATTCTTACAGGAGATACACTGGAGGTAGAGGAGCACCACAGTCAGTCTTTGCCATATGTCCATTAAGGAAGTTGATGCCACTCAGAAGTTCTTCCCAGCATCATATCTGTGCCAATTGCTACTTATCCTGAAAGCAATGACATTTTGTCTGCAACCAGACAGGTCGAGCAGCGTTTTCAGTAGTTCCTTTTTGTCCCTGTGACATTGTGTCTGCATCGTTCTGACTGCGACGTTATGTCCAGGAATGTAACAGCCTCACACGGGAACAAGAAATGCTCAAGCAGTAACTCTAACAGCAAAAAAACACTGATTATTGAATAGCCTTTTCTGGGTTCTGAAAGGGGAGGAAGGGTGGGAGGTGTAAGCATAATGAGGGATCCCCAGGAAGAAACAATATTACTATGGTAAGTAATTTTTTCTTCAAGGCCCGGGAATCTCTCAGTATGCTTACACTGATACAGACTACAAAGCAGTACCTTGGGAGGCTGGGTACAGAATCTACATAGGGAAAGGTTCTGCAAGGCAACAGTGCCAGATCTGGTGTACATTCTTGACTGTACATCCAAGCAGTAGTGCTTTGTAAAGATATGCACAATTTTCCAGGTAGCTGCTTTACAAATTTCCAACAAGGGAACATTCCTGGCAGCTGCCACTGAGGCAGCAGTGCCAAAAGTGAAATGTGCCCTAAGACCTTGTGGCAGTTGCTTGCCAGCCTTGCCATAGCAGAACTGCATATGAGAAATTAACCAACGAGCGATAGTTCTCTTGGAGGCTGACTTACCCCTACCCACCTCACCGTATGTGAGAAACAGTTGAGAGTGGAAGGATCTGAGGTCTTTAGTATAATACCAGATAGTGTTCAGGGGATCTTTTAATGTCCAAGCTGTGCAGCATCTGCTCACCAGGACTGGATCCATCTGTGAAGAAGGCACGGGGTCATAATGTCGTATGGCAGAATGCCGTGCGTCTTAATCGCATTGCACAATTACATTTTAACTTTTATTCTGTGGCAGTCTTGGCCCCCCGGACCCCCCCCCACTAAGGATTTTAACTTCGGGGGGGTACAACACAGAGAGCGTATGACATTATGACCTGGTACGTGTGAAGAACACTGTAACAGTGATGGACTAGTTCAGAAGAAATTCAGACACTACTCTATGGAGAAATGTTCTATTAGTCCTAAGGACTACCTTGTCCCTGTGGAAGATGATGTAATTAGGATCCATGCAAAGATCTTGCAGTTTACACACCCTTCTGGCAGAAGTAATGGCCACAAAGAAGACTGTCTTCCAATTGACATATTCCAAATCTGAAGTAGCCTTAGGCTCGAATGGGGGCTCCATGAGCTTGGCTATGCACACATTCAGATCCAATGGAGGAGTTGGATCCCCTACAGGTGGATACAGGTGTAGTAAGCCCTTAAAAAAACTCCTGAAAATGGGATGTGAAGCCACCATTTTCTCTTTCACTACAGAAATAAATGCTGAGATAGCTGTTAGGTGAACCTAGAGGGTTGAGGGCCCTGAGACTGACAGCCTGCAGATGAACCCAGTATTTCAGGAGTTTGGGAAGATCTGCTTACAAGGGATTGAGCTACCTAGGAGCACACTAGAAGGAAAATATTTTCCACTTAGAGGCATATGTTTTCTTGGGAGCTGTCTTTCTAGAAACTTTGAAATCTTTGAGGATGCCCTCTGAGAACAGAAAACTGCAAAACTCTACCTATTCAAGAACCACACTATTCTGCCTTAGGACATGGTCAGCAAAATGTGTGTCAGCAACAGATGAATGGGTCCTCTGGTAGACAGAGTCAGAAGCAGGGAGTACCAGGGCTGCCTGTTCCAATCTGGAGCCACCAGTATCATGGTTACAGGTTGGCTTCTCAATTTTAGAAGAACTCTTAGCAGCCCAGAAAATGGAGAGACAGCATAAAGGAACTTCCCTGACCAATCCAGGGTCACAGCATCCATGGGCACTGAATCCATGAATGGAGACCTGCAACAAAACAGGGAAAGCTGGTGGTTTTCTACAGAAGTGTAAAGGTCTATCTTCAGCGTGCCCCACCACCAGAAAACTGTGGTCAGTATCTGTCTGTTTAGGGACCACTCATGGTGCCCCTTGGCTGATTCTACTGAGGGAGTTTGCTAGGATGTTATCTTTTCTTGGGAGATGGATTGCCGACAATTGCATATCCATGGAATAAGCCAGACTCCAAATCTTTATGGCTTCTGTGCACAGCCTTGAGGATCTGGTGCCCCACTGTTTATTGATGTAATACATGGTTGTGGTATTGTCTGTCCAGATTTGAATGGATTTACCTTTCACCTGAGGGGTGAAGGAGTGCAAGGTGAGATAGCTCCTGTAGATTGACATGCTAAATGGACTCCTAAGAGGACCATATTCCGCTTATTGTCAGGTCACCTAAATGTGCTCCCCAGCCTAGCAGAGATACATTTGTTGTCAGGACCATGCTGGGGGACCATTGTTAGAAAGGATCTCCCTCCCTGAGGCTATCAGGTTTCCTTCCACCAATCAAGAGCTTGTAACAGTATCCTTGTGACAGGAACCAGCTTTGAGAGAGGGTGCCTTTTCTCAGACCAGTGTGCTCTTAGATGGCATTGAATGTCCCTCATTTGGAATCTGGTGCCTGGAACTACACTTGAAGTGGAGGACATGTGACCCAATAACCATAGAAAAACTCTTCCTGAACTGGGCTGACCCCGGACAAAGGAATTTGCCAAACTTAGAGGATATTCTAATCTCCCCTGTGGAAGGAATGCCTTACTTTGGAGGGCATCCATTTCTGCTGCTATGAACTGCTACCACTGCACCAGATCTGTTTGGGACTATTGTATATTTATGAGAAACCCCAGTGATTCTAGGGTGCTTCAAGTAAAGTGCAGCGAGTCCTTGACCTGTTGGTGTGACTTCACTGTGACTAACCAGTCATTCAGGTAGGGAAAGATCACCACACACTGTCTTTGAAGAAGTGCCGCCACCACAGTCAAGAACTTCATGAAGACTCTGGGAGCACAGGAGAGGCCAAAGGGCAGAACTTGAATGGGCAGACTAGGTAGGCCAAGCAGCTCTTATCTGCCATCAAATTCTATGTTAGCTTTGAACTGGTAATGGCCAAACAGTAGTCTGAACCTTAGGCACTTTCTGTCACCGGGCCTGATTAGGATGTGGAAATACAAATCCTTCTAGTCCAGAGAAGCCATCAAGTCCCCTTGTTGTAGGGAAGGGTTCACTATGGCTAAGAAGATCATCATGAACTTGGGTTTCATTAGATGTTGTTCGGAAACCTGAGATCTAAAATAGGTCGCCACTCTCCATTTTTCTTTTGAGTGGGGAAGTATTTCAAGTAGCGGTCATCCCCCCGTTGCTTGGGAAAAACCTTCCCTACAGTATTTGCCTGCAGTAACTTTTTTATAATTAATAATTTATTAATTTTTTAAGAAGAAAAAAAAAGGAGCAATCAATACAACATTAACCAGTAGCAACAAACTGTCTGGCTGGAGTGTTTAGGAGTGTTTATCACTCCTTGGAATTACAATCCAAGAAGCCCCAAAAAAAAAAATCAGAGTACAGTACTGTACAAGCTAAACAAAGATAAAATACCAACAAGTAAGAACAAAAAAACTAAGAAACACCAGGAAAACACTGGGACACTCAGGAGATGGAAGTAGGAAACCACAAATGAACTAAGTCATAACAAAAAAGGTGTGGGGGACTGGCTGTACACAACTGTGTACAACCAGTCCCCCCATCCAGCCATCCAAGCCATCAAAAGTGATCCACACCTGATGATTCCAACTCAGAGAGAACCAGCTTTATGAGCAGGGAAGAATAAGCAACTGTCTCTGATCCAAATAGATCCTGAAATGGAGTGGAAAAGGCTGCCAAGTGCAGTGAAAATGCCAATATTTCCCAGCTGCAATATAAGATAATCTCTCATACCCCGCTAGCCTAAAGATTCCATCCACCCACTCACTATGTGTCAGCACATCCTTTGAATGGCATCTGTGCAAGAGAAGCAACTTGGCCTCCATAATGGCAGCCATAAACCACTCCTCCTGAAACACACTAACACCCAGGATCTTCAGAGTATTCCCTAATGCCAAGAGAGAGGCATCCTTTAGAATCGTAAAGCCAAAACCTCCTCCACAGTAAACAATTCCATAGTCCACCACACACCCCTACTGTATCTTAAGGCACTCCCAAAGTAAATGAAGCAGGGTACCTCTCATCCTATCACAACCCAAGCACCAAGGATGTTGAACTAATTTCATAGTATACAAAGTTGCAGGAGTCTGACACCACAAAAGTAACATTTTCAACTGCATCAAATGGCCAGCATTATCCCTACATGCCCTGTAAGCATTAGCCCAAACCTGATCCCATTTCTCATCAGAAAGGTAATAACCTAACAGCCGCTATCACCGCCAGTGCAATCTGCTTGTACCCTGAGTATACTCTTCCAACAAAACATTATAGATAGTACCTAACTTAGGAGGAGTAAGAAGACCACAAACTTTAGCCCCACCCAGCTTGCCAAAAACCTTATTCCACTGAGGCGATGGAGGAAATTTAAGTGACATTCCAATTTTTGACTACAACAGATGCCAAAGCTGCAAATACCTCCAATGGTGTGAAAAAGGTAGTGACAGCTGCCTTTGCAAGTCCCCAAAATACTTAAAATGCTGGGAAACCTTACAGAAGAGGTTACCCACCCTCTGTACGCCCCCTTACACCATAACAGCCAAGACAAAGCCTCACCCCCAATTTTTAACCTTGAGTTACCCCATGTAGACCAAAGATGCAAGGAGATATCCCATGTAAAGCCCAAATACAACTTACCCTTCCTCCAAACATGAAAAGCATATTCAGGTGTGTGAAGTGGATGGAGATTATAGATGGGATCCCAAAGAATACTCTCAGGGGAATCATTACAAACCTAATTCCTTTCCAAATCCATCCAACTCACTGAGGAATTAAGCCTGTCCTAATGCAACCACATCCAAATTTGATGTAGACCAGAAGCCACACAACATCCCTTAAACCACGGGGAACAAAAACTTCCCTTATTGTATGGAGCTATCAAATGCAGCATCAAAATATGAGGCTTGCCTCCTTCCCCCCCAAATAAATCTGAAAGTATTGCAGACAGCTGCTTCCACCAAGTATCCCAAATTTTAAGAAACAGATAATGAATAACATATTAAACTCTATGGAGGAAAACGTCCATATGGTCTGTCCTTTACCTAAATGGATAAATGAAGATGCTTCCATCTGGCCACAACTTCTTTCAATTTGGTAAGACTTGGTTGCAAATTTAAGGAAGGCCAGTCTAATGAACAAGGAGATATAGTGATACCCAGGTATTTTATAGGTTGGGAGGCCCACCGTAGTCTATTGATAGGCAGTGGTGAACTAGCACAGGAAACATTCATAGGTAGCACTTCCATCTTGCCCAAATTATTCTTCAATCCAGACAGGGAAGAAAAATAATCTAAAATGTTAACTAAATTTGATAAGGATGATGGAAGATTTGTTAAAGTAAAAAGAATGTCATCTGCAAACAACATATTTATATAGATATGCTGGCTGACCCGAAAACCAGAAATATCAGGAGACTCATGAATTTTCTGAGCTAAAATCTCAATTGCCAACAGGAAAAGAGCCAGGGACAGGGCAAACCCCTGTCTTGTTCCCCTATCTAACTGAAAGGCCGAGAAGACCTTACCGTTCATAAGAACAGCTGCCCGAAGGGAGGAATAAACAACTTGAACCCACCAAAGAAAATTAGGACCAAAACCACATTTTTTGTAGAACTGTAAAAAGATAAGGCCACTCAACAGAATCAAACACCTTTTTCTGTATTTAACGCAACTGCCGCCGCAACACCAGGGAATAATGCAGACACCCAAAAAAGATCAACAAGCCAGTGAATATGATCCACCCAATCCCTGTCCTCCACAAAACCCACCTGACTGGGGTGAATTAAACTCAGCAAAACCCTAGTTAACTAATTAGTTACAATTCTCACTAAGATCTTTTAATCAATATTGAGGCGCAAGATAGGGCGATAACTAGCGTATTGATATGGATCTTTATCTTTTTTGGCTAGAACTATAATACCAGCACCATGCATAGTTGAGGGAAGCTCCTCAGTCTTCCAAGCATCCTCCAGCACCTTAGCCAAAACCGGACAAACCAAGTCCCCTAACCACCTTTTTAAAACTCAATAGGAAACCCATCCGGTCCAGAGCTCTTACCAATCTGCAGCTGCTGCACTGCTACTTGAAATTCCTGAGGTGTAATTGGCCACTCCAGATCCAAATGCTGCTCATCTGAAAGATAGAAGGGTAAGAGACCCCAAAAAATCCTGAATATCAGCAAAGGACCGTCCCTCTACCCTCCTAGAGGCACAGTCAATTCCACTTGTGTGCCATTCAGATGTGTGCACATTCTGTTTGTGTGCACAAAAATGTCAGGTCCCGATTCATTGCCTATTCCTGCCATGTTAAAATAATTGGATGTGTGCACACTCAATTTCAATTGTGTGCCTAAATTCACAAAAAAAAAAAGCCAGCAGCCAGCAGAGTTTTAGGTAGCTCTCAGTGGTGTTAATTGGCTGTTACAAAATGGCTAAAATCAATTCTTAAACCTCATTGGCTGACACAGGTTCTAAGCTGGGCATTTATTTTTCAGTAGATGCCCAGCTAAAAATAAGAGCCAGTCCCAGTGCCACTTCACAAAGTAACATTCTCCAGTGCTGCCCAGCTTGCTCTGTAACTGGTTGAAAACATCCCAGAAAATTTGAAATGCCTGCCATGTTTTTCCTCTCACTTAGTGAGAGCTACAGTTCCTCCCCAACTACTTACTTCAGTGCTTGCTCTTAATAAAACAAAAAAAAAGGAGAATGATTTTTCGGTCGGGAGAGTGAAGACATTTCCATACCATAGTCTTTAGTATGGCACAGCTCTCCCGACCAACATTTCACACTATCACACTGAACAACAGACAGCACTGCGGCTCCTGCCCCTTAAAACCTAGCCAACACAGTTTGAAGCAAGCTAGCAAAGACTCCATGCATCTGGGGAGCCAATTTCAACAAAGTGCCTCTTCTGCTCTTCACCCCACTTTTGCCTCACACTGCGCATACTGTCCAAGGTATAGCTTACCTCCTCCTGCATGCTGGCTTTACTATGCAGGCTGCTCCTCTGTGTTTGTCTTTTTAACCATGCCCATCTTCTTGTGGTCACAACTCCCAATGACAGATTCCTCCCCAACTCTCAAAATGACAGTACCGGCCGATTCCTGTCCGCTCTGCAAATGAGCGGTAATGCCGATTCCTTGCTCGTTCTCCAAACCAGCAGTACCGGGTTCCACATACTAAATCCTCACATAGTATTACTACATAAGCTTGAACACAATCAACACTTTACATACAACACTACTAGTCCCATAAACCGATGGGGCAACTGTATACCTCATTCAAGCAAAATTTCATAGATAACATTGCCCTCTAGTGACATACATGTCACAGTACAGGAACTACTTTACAAAAACATAGTTTAATCTTTTTCTAAATATTAAACAATTAAAAAAACGTATTACTGATGGGCCGCTTTCTAAGTGCAATAATACCCTCCAGGGTGGGCACTATTGGGAAATAACAGACCTTACAAGGGCTATAAGGCCCTCCGCCTGTGGCGTTGGGCCTCATTACGCTTCTGGGCAGTCTAGTATTTCCCAATAATGCCCACCCTGTCGGGTATTATTGCTTACTTAATTCAATGAGGTACTTCACAATGGCATGATGGCTGATTCTGCTAAGCAGTAAGCAGGTGTTCAGCATCTGCTTAATTGTTAGCCTGTGGTTACTTGAGGTTACCTGATGGTGGTTAAACCATCATTTGCAATCCAGCTGTAGATCCATCAGTAACATTACAGCAATGGAGAAGTTTATTCACTTTGTCCTGACTTTGGAGCAGAAGGTGCAGCTCCTTGACAAAGCAAGTGTGCTCACTGCTGAGTTTACAGTCAATGTTTCTTGTGTTGACAGAATTTTAAAAAACAATAGAATGCAAAGAGCAGTCCAATGTCTCCTGCTTCTATGCATTTGAAATAAAATATGGAATCATTCAGTACACGAACTGCCAGGCAAGAGTACATTCCTGAATTCTATCAATGCAATTCCACCAGCACTAGCACTTAGCAAATGTAATGTCCTGTAATGTCCTGTACCTAAAGGAATTTTAAGCTGGTGAACTGTACTGTTGTGGCTTTCATGTTGTCTCTGTGTGTTGCCTAATTGTCTGCAGCCATGCCTCACAAGCCCCCAGAACTAAACGGGATACCTTTCACTACAGGAACATTCTTAATTCCATGAGTGAACTCTTTATATTCTTGGGACTTGTGCACCCTACATTGCTCATGCCAGCATGTATGAGGACATTCTTCTTCTCTGTCCAGTAGCATTGTTTGACTCTTAATAAATAACAATAATAAAACTTTATTTTTATTGCACCTTTCATAAAACCAAGGTGCCTTACAGAATAAAACAGATTGAACATTTAAAATCTTATATTAAAACAAATAGCACAGGTAAACAAATACAATAAATACAGTCAGAATCCAAATGCTTGGGTCCACAGATATATTTTCAGGGCCTCTTTGAATCCCTCCATGGTTGCGCATTCCTGTAACTGACAGGGTAAAGAATTCCAGAGGGTAGAGGCCGCATACATAAATGTATGTGCCCCGGAAGATTTCAAAGACACCCTTGGGATCTCTAGCAAACCCTCGTCAGCTGAGCGAAGCAATCGCCCAGGGCAGTAAGGAACCAGGAGCTCTTTCAGGTAGTCTGGGCCAAGTCCATGTAGGGCTTTAAAAGTCAGAAGACTGACTTTAAAGGTGATCTACCACTGTACTGGCAACCAGTGCAGTCCGCACAGCACTGGCCAAATATGGCTGGACTGAGAGGTACCAGTGAAAAGCCGGGCCGCTGTGTTCTGCACCAGCTGCAGGCAATGGATTTCAACCCCTGGGAGCCCTAGATAAAGGGAGTTGCAATTGTCCAAATGCGAGGACACAAAGGCATGGACCAGTGTAGGAAGATCACTGGATGGAACAAGGTGCCTAATCCTGGAGATATTCCTCTGATGGTAAAATGAGGACTTGAAGACGGCAAACACCTGTGAATGCAGAGTCAGTCCCTCATTAAATATTACCCCCAGGTTACATACCTGTTCAGAGGTCAGGAGTTAGACAACCGCAAGATAAAGTCCAGAGGGTGAACCAGCCCCCAGCCCCCAATCTGGCATGCCGGATCCACTACCAACACCTCTGTCTTTTCCCAGATCAACTTCAACCAACTCGAGTCCATCCACTCCTGGATTTCATTAAGGCAGTTATTAAAGACTGAGAAAGCTCCATCTTGATTGGGTGCAAAAGAAAGGTAGAGCTGGGTATCATCAGCATAGCAGTGAAACCTCAGCCCATACCTTCTTACAATGCCTCCAAGGGGCAGCATATACACTGCGAACAACATGGGGGACAACACAAACCCCTGAGGAACTCCACAAAACAGAGAAACTGGGTCCAAGGAATAAATCCCAGAAACCACTCTGTGTTTTTCCAGTGAGGTAAGATGTAAAACCACCTGAGGACTACATCTGATAGTCCACAGATGAACCTCAGATGCTCAAGTAGAACCCCATGCTCCACAGTGTCAAAGGCTAATGAGAGATCTAGAAGAACCAGAAGGGAGCGGTTCTTCTGATCCCTAGCCATCAGGAGATCATTGAGCACCAGAACCAGCACTGTCTCAGTACTATGCCTTTTTTGAAAACTAGACTGGAAGGGTTCATAGACATCATGGATGGTCAAATGGTTCACCAGCTGAACAGCCACTACCTTCTCAATCACCTTCTCTAAAAAAGGGAAGGTTAGAGATTGGTCTTTAGTTTACATGGCAGTCAGGGTCCAAAGAAGCTTTCTTCAGGAGGGGTGTTACCACCGCCTCCTTCAGGGAGCTCAGAAACTCACCTGTTTCCAAGGAGCACCAGACTATCCATGCTAGGACCAGACTGATAGAATTGATACAACCCAAAATCAGGGAAGTTGGTCCTGGATCCAAACTACAGCACATAGGGCATGCTCCCTGGACAATCTGCATGGCTTCCATGAATTCCAGTCGGTCCAAGAAACTCCAGGAAAACCGGGGAGTAGCAACCTCAACCTGATCCAAAGCAACACCCTTAGAGTGTGCTGGTTGCAGCGCTGCCCTAATGTCGGCCACCTTAGTTGCAAAGAATCTGGCAAGTTCATAGCATTCTCTTTGCGAAAAAACCCTTCGGACATGTAGACAGGCTGGGTTACACAGCCTGTCCACAGTGTGAAAGAGCTGAGCTGGTCGATCCTGAGCAGCCACAATCTCCCCGGACAGGAACTCTACCTTCTTACAGGTGATTGCAGATTGACAGGCTTGATAATGCTCCATCAATCTAAGGTGGTCGGCATCAAGGGAGGATTTCTGCCAGCAACGCTCTAACCTTTGACCTAGTCACCACATCTCCCTCAAGGTCCCATCAAACCATGGGGACTGAAGGCAAAGGGAGAGAGGGCCAACACAGACAGGAGCAATGACATCCAGAGCTGCTGAGATAGCCTTATTATAGGTTACCACGTGGGCATATGGGTCATTGTTAGCCACAGGAGAGGATGATAGGTCAAGTACTGCCACCAGGCCTTCAGAACTAACATCTCGTAAAGGGCGATACCTGACCATCTTCACAGGGGTAGACCTATGAAGGGGTGTGCTAAAATTAAACTCCACGGCTTGGTGATCAGACCACCCAACTGGTTCCACCCCAAATCAGAGGCCTCAATCCTCAGGAGAAAAACTAAGTCAAGGGAGTGGCCATGTTTATGGGTAGCAGTGGGAACTATCTGTGTAAGGCCCAGAGATTACATCAACTGGAGGAAGTGATGTCCAAACTGTGAGAGTTTGTCATTGACCCAGGCATTGAAATTATCCAGAACCTACAGTTTGGGCAATTCAAATGCCATGTTGATGATGAAGTCCACCACTTCCTGAAGGAACTGCTTCTCATCTCCAGGCGGACGGTAGATGAGGGCGATCCTACAGCCTACACCTGCTACCACGGTACACTCAAATGACTCAGTTTTCTCAACTGGTAAACTCATGAGGTTAAGTTCGGTCTTGAAACAGACCGCAACCCCACCTCAGCAATCCAATCTTGGGCGGTGAATCACCGAGTACCCGGCTGGAGTTAAAGCCTCCATAATGGGGCCAGAATTCTCATCTGGCCAGGTCTCGGTGATGCAAGCCAGATCCACCTTTTCTGCAAGATCTGCAATAATTGCAGCCATGTTTTTAATGGACCTGGCATTGCATAGCACAGCCTGAGTTGGATGAACCTCCAGGGCTGCTCGGGTCACCTGCCCACCAATATTGGTGGTGCCCTTGGGTATGGAAACCAGACATGGAGAATGCGTTCTGGGTTCCATTTCACCCCAGGGCATCTCCTGGATCTCATGACCCCAATGTGATGGCCCCGCTCATTCACCCTCCACTGTTCACCCCCCACCCTTCTCCTCCCTCTGCGAGCAATACCCAGCACCCAACCATGCTGGTAAGTTGTGAACTGCAATGGAGGAGGAAAAAAAGGGTGGAGGGCATGAAGGGCAGAGGGTGAATAGTGCACGACCGTGGGTGGCAGGCCTCCAACATATCTCAAAACAGGCAGTACACACAGGCGGTACACACTTAACTAATCTACAGACTAATACCACTAAAACAAATAACTCAACATCAGCTTAAATCAAACCCTAAATTTACCCCTTAATATTAAACAAAATTAAATAATTCAATGTCTTAACAAAAATAGAGTAATAGTCATATATAAATACAAAAAGAATAAAAATAAAATCCCAACAAACCAAATACCGATAATGGATGTCTTTCGAATGATAATTTACAGCTCCCCGGGTCCTCTCACTCCCTGGGGGGGCTGAACCACATACAGGCACTCTCACTCTTCTGTAATACTATTACAACATAACTGTATCAAGTCCCCAGGCTCTCTCACACCCTGGGGAACTAGCAAGAAGTACAGGCACTCTCACTGCCTGTGAAACAGTAATGACTTTAACCTATAAACTAAAAACTGTATGAAAATAAAAATAACAAAAGAAAAAATCACTTAAACTTCTAAAGTCCTTTAATTAGTCAAAAAAATTCATAAAAGTCCTTGCATAAAAAACACATAAAATGCTCCCAGCTTTTAAAGAAAAACAGGTTATGATGTAGAAACAACCCCAAAGTCAAGGTCATGCAGGAACAAGGCAGATGAATCCCACAGAATGTCGATAGGAAAGATAACCTTCGGCCACCAAAGGATAACAGGCTTTAGTCCAGATAACAAATGGAACATAGCTCAAGAAGTCTCCAACACAGCAGCAGGTTGGGGCATGCAGCTAGATCCCAGGGGGGCCCCCCAATACTCCAAACTCACAGGCCCCCACTCAGTCACTCGCAACTCACAGCTACAAACCCCAGGAGACAGGCCACAAGAACTATCACCTAAAAGGTTTTAAAGGAGTCCCAAACACTGCTCCGACTCCTCAGAAAACATTGGGGACAACTGCTGCTTGCAAGAAACCAAATCAGCAGTTGACCATAACCACAAAGGGGGGAACCCTCACCCAGCACAGCTCCCAAACCATGCCACACTTCCACTTTTCAAAATTCTGGCAGATCTTAGTACATAGCACTCTCCAATATACTTTTCACAGAGAGACCACAGATCTTACTCACAGTTCCTCTGCATTTCAGGGTTACAAACCAGCCTTGTAACAATCACATTCAGTCCTGTAAAACCTAGAGTAGTCCCCAGAAGTATTTCTGATGTCAATCCTCCACATGCCACAAAGTCAGAAAATAGAGACCTCAGGGTTTGCTGTCATTTAAAGCCAGAAGACACCAGCTGTCTGTGAATGAGTAGGAAAATACATGAGTTATCCACAAATCCACCTGGAAGGTTCAAAACACGTTGAGTCCTTCAGCCAGTCACAGCAAAAACTGCTAGTGCATAGAGCAGCATAAGTGAGAGAGTGTTAACAAAATAAAATAAAACAAATAAGACAAGCGAACAAATAAAACAAGAGAAATAAAATAAATGAAATCAAACAAAGCACGGCATAACACAAAACATCATAAAGAGTTCCTAACAGCTAGTCCAGCACGGCCACCATCATGTGAATGTATAGCACTCATACAACTCACAGTCCAGGCAGGAAAATTCTCCTGAGATATCTTCCTGGTCCAGCAATCCCCATCTACTTCATCCATTCTGCCCAATCTCCTGGCCAGCAGCCCCACTCATTCCTGGTATAGCAATAGCTCATCTGGGGCATACAGGCATCCCTTGCCTTGGAAGACCCTCAAGTTAGCCAGGGCAGGAAGAACCCTCTTCTTACACCAGATCCTTAGTCAAGAATTTGCCTGCCTAATTGTCTGCAGCCATGCCTCACTAGCCCCCAGAACTAAATGGGATACCTTTCACTACAGGAACATTCTTAATTCCATAAGTTAAATCTTCATATCCTTGGGACTTGTGCACCCTACATTGTTCACACCAGCATGGATGATGACAGTCTTCTTCTCCATCCAGTAGCATTGTTTGGCTCTTAATAGCACTCAAACAACTCACAGTGCAGGCAGACAAATTCTCCTGAGATATCTTCTTGGTCCAGCAATACCCATCTACTTCATCCATTCTGATTACTCCATCTAGACTTTTCCTTCCTATTCCTTGACAGGTCTAAAGTCCTGCTTGCTAGTTCCATAGTCAGCTGTTGATACTCTCTCAACCTAATTAGCCAGTTGATGTTACAGTTGCAGCAAAAGACATGGTCAGATATTTCTCAATATTTTAAAGAGATTCTCTCTGAGTGTCCTACTGTGGAACTGCAGGCAGGTGAGAAATTTCTCTACAGATATCACAGAAATGTTAGGAAATATTTGACAACGTCTTTTGCTGCAACTGCACCTGTTGCTTCAGTCCCCTGGTGATAGTGCTCACTCATTAATAAGCCTTCAATTCCACTTCTACATTCATAACCATTCCAGTCTTTCTCCCACTTGAGACCACAGTGCCTGACACCCCTTCCTCCTTGGATCCCGACTGTCTTACAAACTACAGGCCGGTCTCTAACCTTCCCTTTTTGGGTAAGGTTATTGAGAAGGTGGTGGCTTTACAGCTGGAGGACCATTTGACCAGCCACAATATCTATGATTCTCTCCAGTCCAGTTTCAGGAAGAGACATAGTACTGAGACGGCTCTTGTTCAGGTACTAAATGACCTCCTGATAGCGAGAGATTGAAAGACTCATTCCATCTTGGTCCTTCTTGATCTCTCTGCAGCATTTGATACTGTGGACCATGGGGTGCTATTGGATCACCTGCAGCATATCTGTGGACTTTTGGGGACTGTCCTCAGATGGTTTCGATCTTACCTCATTGGCAGGACTCAGAGGGTGGTGTCTGGGGTTTGTACCTCAGTTCCATTCTCCCTGCACTGTGGGGTTCCGCAGGGATCCATTTCAGCGCCCATGTTGTTTACAGTGAATATGCTGCTGTTGGGAGCGATTATTAGATGGTATGGCTTGAGTTTTCCCTGCTATGCAGATAATACTCAGCTATACATGTCTTTTCTCCCTGAACAAGATGCTGTCTCAGTGCTCAACAGCTGTCTAACTAAAATTCAGGCCTGGATGAATGTGAGCTGGCTAAGGTTGAACCCTGAAAAAACAGGTGTTGGTCATTAACCCGGGTCATCGTGAGACGGGCATGTTGGCAGGTTCACTTTCAGGTTTGTGGCTTGGAGGTGTCCAACTAGCTACCTCAGACCAGGTGCGGAACCTGGGCATTATAGTTGATGACTATTTGACCTTAAAATCACAAGTGTCAGCAGGTGTTAAAATTTCTTTTTACCATCTGAGAAATATCACCTGGGTGAAACATCTGGTTCCTCCCGATGATCTTCCAATGTTGGTTCACGCCTTCTTTACCTCCCGCCTAGACTACTGCAATGTCCTATACCTAGGGCTGTCAGGGGTTGATATCCACCACCTGCAGCTGGTGCAGAACGTGGCAGCCAGGTTGTTGACTGGTGTTTGGAAAGCCAGTCATATAACACCTGTGCTCCGTGGTCTGCACTGGCTGCTGATACGGTGGCGGATCACCTTTAAGGTTGCTTTGTTAACCTATAATGCCCTACACGACCAGGGGCTGAGTTACCTGAAAGATCTCTTTTGTCCCTACTGTCCCCTCTGTCCTGCCTGATCTGCCAATGAGGGATTGCTAGAGGTTCCCAGGGTATGCTTGCTGACATCAGGAGTAAGGGCATTTAGCTTTGTTGCTCCATCCCTGTGGAACTCTCTACTTCATCGGGTACAAGATTGCCTAACCATCCAGAGTTTTAAAACCGCTTTAAAAACCTATTTATTTAACCTGGCTTTTGATGGTTGATTGAGTTATTTTATTTATTATGCTGCTATTATATTGTTTTTTGTAGAAATTATATGCAGTTTTTATAATAATTTATGTTATGTATTTCATTGTACAGGCGACTTGGTTTTAGAAAGGTGCCTTTTATAAATAAAACTGATTTGATTTGACTTGATTTACTGCACCTGTCCTCATATACCTCATCCCTCCCTTCTTGACCTAGTGCTCAATGTCCTAGCCTCCTCTCTTTCCATCCTGTCAGATTCCTGCTCACTTCTTGTGGCCACATGGCACATTCGTCTGCCACCCAAGACTGGCAATGTGCGATTTGAGAGCACTGACCAGACCACAGTGTCTGCAGATGCATCTCCCCTGCCCTCTACAGGCTGCATTGCCAACACGGCACATCATTGGTAGCAAACTAGGTATGCATTCCTCCCAGTGTCCTGGACCCTAGCCTCCCACTCACCCCTGAGAGTCTACCTTAGCAGCCAGGACCCTGTGGGGCAAGCTACCATCACTTGCTATAATATTCCTAAAACATGTGTCTTCAGTGCAACAACTGCTAACAATAGCTGCTGACTTACCTCCCTCTACTCTCTATAGCAGGGTGATATACATCACATTGCCATGACAGCACACAAATTCTGCTTCCATCCTCCCTCAGGGTTATTATAATTATTCAGAACATACAATTAACCACTAATGTTTGCAAACATGAAATATAATTCTTGACAAATACAAGTAAATTACCAAATGCGTAACTAAATAATTAAAACAAATTTAATTAAATACTTAGCCTTGCTAACAGAGTCTGAAATATGTATACCAGTGCAAACAACAGATTGCTATGGACAAGGTATGTTGTTTTTTGTAAACTAATACTACTGCTCTATTTTGTGAACTTGAGGATTCATTTGAATATCAGTTTCATAATGCATTAACATGTAATAACACACTTCACATTTAAAAGGTACATTGTATTAAAATTACAAGACCTAGGAAGACAGCATGTCTCGTGAATCCCTCTTGAGGACTCATAAATGCTTATTTAATCATCTAAAAATCAGAGATCAATGATCTCATTTCCATTGGTGACCTGGCAAGCCTGCAGCAGCATACACAAGGTTGTTGACAGTCAGAATGTCTTGATAACAGCATCAAATAAACCAAATGTTTCTCATCATTTGTAAAAAAAGCAAATACTCTGGAATGGAGTGTAATTTTCTTTTTTATAGGTCTTGTCATGTAGTTCCAAATAAATAGAGTTTTAATTGAAAAACCTAATGAATTCCACTATAGATCCTGTGTCACTCCTCCGTAATACAAAACCATGGGTAGCTCATATGCATGTGCATATGAGACAATGTCAATATAATTAAAATGCTGTCCACCCAATTTTAGGTTTCAGTGGAAACATGCCTTTGTGAGGTTACATTTACTTGTCTGAGCTGATCTTTTTAATGGGATCATGGACCTGTTTATCTTAGGCACTGTCAGTTAGCCCATCAGGATGCACAAGGACGAAAGTACAAGGGGACACAGAAATGTCAGGAAGAACTATGGCACAGACTGAGTGTGACTCTAGAAACCAGACTTTAAAAGGCTAGGATGCAAGCACTTTAATGAGATGCACCTGTATCCTCCTGGACCATCTGTGTCTAAAGTCTTTCTGGACACAACTGGAGTAATTCTCCAACCCCTCCTCCCACCAGTTGTGATGACTGCATGGGATTTACAGCAGCAAGCAACCAGTCCACTGAGGTACAAGGCCATCCAGAGGAAAAGAAAGGGTTGAAGGTGCTGTGGATCATCTTGGAGAAAGGCCCTGGGGCTACTGTCCTTATCGGGGTTGTGTACAGACGACCAGCACAGGGAGAGGAGTTGGATAAGGCCATTGGGAAGCCATCATCAGAATTTACACAACAGCTGGCTGAGGGATGACCCAGGTAACTATCAGCAGTCAGTCTGACCCTGATAGTGGGGAAACTCATAAAACCATACTGAAGGAAAGACTGATGAGCTTTCTGGAAGATAATGGGCTCCAGGATGAGAGACAGCATGAGTCTGTGTCAAAGTGGTCCTGCCAGACCAACCTGATTGATTTTGTTTTGACTGAGTCACCAGGGCAATGGACAGGAGCCAAGCAATGGGCATCTTGTATCTGGAATTCAGTTAGGGTGTTGACCCTGTTCTCCGCAGGAGATTGATTAGGAAGACTGAGGACCTGGTGGTAGTAGCAAAATTGACTAAGTGGGTTAGAAACTGACAGCAAGACAGAAGTCAGTGGGTGCTGGTTGAGGGGGAGTTCTCAGAGGCTAGACCAGTCACTAGCAGGCTCCCACAGGGCTCAGTGCTCAGTTCAGTGTTATTTATCATATTCATCAGTGACATTGGAGATGGGATACAAGGTAAAATATGCATGTTTGAGGATGACATGGCATAAAGCTCTGTGGGAGAGTGGACATGGAATAAGGGAGACAAGACATATTAGAGAAGACCTGGCCAAACTAGAGAGGTGGTCTGATATTTGGCAAGTGGGATTTAATGCAAGTTAATGCACCTGGGGGTGACAAACCAAGAGATAAAATACTGGCTGGGGTGTGCAAGTTACAAAGTCAGAGGAGGAGAAGGATTTAAGGGTGATCATTGCCAGTTACCTAAAGCACTCAGCACACTGCAGGAGAGCAGCAGCCAAGGCAAACTGGATGCTGGGCTGTATAGCCAGGGGGATTACTAACAGAAGAGAGCAGTTTAGTCTGCCTCTGTACAGGTCACTGGTTCCACTACATCTGGAGTACGGTGTGCAGTATTATATGAACATATGAACCTATGAATAGCCAGCAGGAGACGGCCATTTGGTCTATCAAGTCTGCTCGTATTGCAGGGCCCGCAGCTTGAGCTAATGTTCCTGCCCTCCTTCCCCACTCCTCCCATCCTCACTACCCATGATCCTTACTTTCCCCCTATGCTTATCCCAGCTTCTCTTAAAGCTGCTCACAGTCTTTAATGAGATGATCCCTTCCAGCAGTGCATTCCAAGTGTCCACCACCCCCTCTGTGGAGAAGTACTTCCTGACCTCCCTCCTAAACCTCCCACCCTCCAGCTTAAGACTGTGCCCCCTAGTGTTATGGTTGCCACTCAGCTTAAAGAGACTCTCTTTATCAAGCTTATTTATCCCTTTTAAATACTTGAAGATCCCAATCATGTCCCCTCTCTCTCCTGTCTTCCAGGGAGTACAAGTTCAGTGCCCTCAACCTCTCCTTGTATCCCCTATCCTGCTGACCTACTGTCATCTTTTTAGCCCTCCTCTGGACCTTCTGCAGCAGGTTAATGTCCTTCTGAGGTGTGGACACCAGTACTGAACTCCAAACTCTAGATGCGGCCTTACCATTGACCTGTACAAGGGCAGTATAACCTCCTCTCTCCTACTACTGGTCCCCTTAGATATGCATCCCAGCATCTTGTTTGCCTCTGCTGCTGCTTTCTTGCACTACGTGGAGTGCTTCAGGTCACTAGTGGTCATCACTCCCAGGTTCTTCTTCTCCTCCTCTGATGCAGATACTCGGACTCCACCCAGGTAGTACTCTGTCCTGGGATTCTTGGTCCAATATGCATAACTTTGCATTTTTTGGCATTGAAGCCAAGCTGTCAGATCCTGTGCCGCCTCTCCTTATCTAAAAAAAATACATTAACATGCTGGAGACAGTCCAAAGAAGGGCAACTGAGATGAACCAGTATCAGCAGGCAGACCACATGAGGAGAGACATAGGGATCTCAACAAGTACTCCCTGGAAGATAGAAGGAAGAGGAAAGACATGATCAAAAACTTTAAAAACCTTAGAGGTATTAACAAAGTGAGCTCTCAGGGTCTCTTCAATCTTAATGGGAACCAGACCAGTAGAAGGAGCTGCCTCTAACTGGAGGGCCAAGACAGGAGTTTGATGAGGAGGCACTTTTTCACTGAGAAGGTGGTGGTGAAATAGAATAAGTTGGTGGAGGAAGAGAGGATGGGACACAGTAAAAGTGAAGCTGCATGGAGGGGGAGCTCAAGTAGGGAGTGCATCATTGGGGAGAGGAGAGGATAATGAAGAGGGGGCAGATCCCTCATTAGATGCTGAGGGGTCTGTAATCTTGAGCAGTCATGATAGATCAAAAGGGCATTTTCTGCTGGCTCATTCATATGTTCATATAGCAAGTAAGCAGGAGGTGCTGCCAGCTGGTAAATTCAAGCTGCCAGATGTGAAGTATAGCTTTCCAATGGGTGGAAAAGAGCAGGGCCATCATTGACTACCTACAAGGGGCTTTTCTCAGGCAGCTAGTCAGGAAACCCACTGGGGATGAGGCAGTGATGGATATGGTGCTTAGAAACAGTGACAGTATTGCAGACATCACAGTGGACACTCCCCTAGGTATTATTTGGTGTGCAAAATTGGAATATTTTGCCGGGTGAAATATTTAATGGAATTACCACATTACGCGAAATATTTTGCTGGGCAAAATGTGAAATTTTGCCCATGTTTGTGAGTGAACTTTTACCCCCAATCCAGCAAAATTTCACCTGTGGGCAAAATGCCACCACTGTGGGTGAAATTCCACCACTGTTGGTGGAATTTCACCACTGCATGTGAAATTTCACCATTTTTGGTGGAATTTCACCACTCACAGGCAAAATTTTGCCCTTGTTGGTGGACTGCTCAGAGGGTGAAAATGCAGGCGAAATTGTTAAATTACACTGCATTTTCATTAAACATTTCACGCAGCAAAATTGCCGATTTCGTCACAATTTCACCGGCAAAATTTTATTTTGCAACATCTGTAGTACTAATGATCACCGTACAGTGTGGATTAACACAATGACAGGAGCAGAGGCAAACCACTTGAGGATTTACTCAGTTTACTCATTTTTTTAAGACACAAGAAGGCCATCAGCCCACTGGGAGTGTCTCCTACTCCTAGTGGGTAAATCGGTCTGTTTTTTTTTTCCTGCCCACTTTAAGTATTTATCTAGTTTATTTTTGAATTGAGGGAAATCTTTAGAGTTTACAGCTTCTTCTGGAGAAGATTTCATGCTTTTTCAGCTCTAATAGTGAAGAGTTTATCCCTCCTACATAAATTATCCTTTGGGATAAGTAACGCTTATTGTGGCTTCTGAGGTTTATACTTCTTAATGCATACTTGAATCCACACTGTTCTGCCAAGTTATTGTTTAATATTTTATACAGTTGTAGCAGAACTCCTCTTGATCTTCTATCAGTTAGTCTAACCAATTCAGTTTTACCTAACCTCTGTTCGTAGGATAGGTGCCTTAAACTTGGAATCATTTTGGTTGTTCGGCACTGTATAAATTCAAGAAATTTTATATCTTGTTCATGATAAGGACTCTGAAAAGGGCAACCAAAATCCACATATGGTCTGTTGTAAGTTCTGTATAATGGAATAATACAGGATTGGCTTCTGTTGGTGAATGTACATTTGATTCTATTTAGTAACAAATTTGCAGTCTGGACGATTTGTTTACAATGATCCTTATAGTAAGCCTATTGTTGATGATGATTCCTAAATCATGTTCCTTAACTGATGATTTTGACACTTGGTTATTTAGTTTATAGGTATATTTATGATTTTTCATGCCAAAATGTAGTATGGCACATTTATCTTGGTTTAATAACATTTTATTATTCCTACACCACAGTTCAATGTTTTCCAGATCTTTGCATAAAGTATAATACTTGGCTAGGGTATCTACTTCTCCCCCAAGTTTGGCATCATCTGCAAACTTTATGATAGTGTTATTAATATTCATGCTGATGTCACTTATGAATACATTGAACAATGCTGATCCCAAGACAGAGCCCTGCGGGACCCCACTGGTAACACACTTTGAACTAGATAAGCAAGTCCTTATCTTCACCCTCTGAGACCTATTGTTCAGCCAGTTGTTGACCCATCTAAAAAGTTTCTGATTTAGTCCAAAGTTTTATTTATTTTTTATTTATTTATTTATGTCTTGGATTACAACATCTTTGAACTAGAGGCTCTTTTATAAAGGTTCCATGTCGGAAAAACTTATGAATACAATGGCATATAAAAACAATAACTTTGACATACAATTCGATAACAACAAGATAAGTACAATTAAGGCAGGGTAGAATACTGTCATGTCAGTACATTCAGATGAGTAGCCTATGTGTGCAAAATGTGATAAAAACCAAGTTAGATCAAGGGGGAAAATGAACATGGAGGTATGGAGACAAATTAATACATTCTGTGAAAAACATAACCAATAAAAAGATCAAGACAATAGTAAGGAAATAGTAAGAAAACAATGCTGCTGGAGGTAGGCATTGTTAGAGGGTGGGGGGTGAGGTGTACAGTATGATGGGGGAAATGATTAACACTTATAAGGTGGGTGGGAGGTAGAGGGAAAGGGCAGGCATGATAGGGAGGGGAGGTAGGGTGAGACCATATTGAATACCATGGTGGGGGCTAGAGGAAGTGTTCAGAGGGCAGGATAGTGGTGGTGGGAGCAGTATCAAGAGTAGGTGGGTGGGAGGAAGGAGGTAATGAGAAGAGGGGTTGAGGTATAAGGAGGGTTGAGGTGAGTGAGCAAAACTGGAGGGGGAAGGGGGTGTCAGTGGGGTGTTAAGGGGAGGTGGAAAGAAGAGGAATGGTGCCACATAGGAAGAGGAGTGATTTATAGACAGCAGTCACATTTGCTAAGTGCAGACAGAAATTTAATTTATTGATCAATTCTTGATGAGTTACTGTACTTTATTGAAGGCCATTCCAAAGTCAAGTAATATGATGACCACTGGTACATTATTGTCCATACTTCTACTGACTGAGTTGTAAAAAGCTATCAGATTTGTGGTACATGAGTGGTTTGGGGTGAAACAGTGCTGGTTTGAGTCCACAATACCTAGATTCTTGATTTCTGCTTCAATCTTCCCTTTGACTAATCTTTCTAGTACCTTACCAGAGATAAAAATAAGGCTAATTGGTCAGTACTTAGTAAACTGGTTTTTAAGCCCTTTTTATGTATACTGTAGTTATGACTATCAATGTTTTCCAGTCTTTAGGCAACACTCCAGTTTCCATGGATTTATTGAACAGTAGCATTAAGGGGTGGAAAATATATTTGCTAATTTAATTAATAACCTAGGACTGATATTATCAGGACCTGGGGAACTATTTGGTTTTAGGTGTTTAATGGAGGCAATAACTTTGCCAGGTGTAAAACAAATGGGATCTGATGAAATACTACTTTGTAGGTTATTTGAGGCGGTTTTAGGATTGAAAACAGAGCTAAAATAGTCGATACATATGTCAGCTAGCTCAATATCGTTAGAAACTGCTTTTCCCTTTTGAATTATTGGGTCAAGTTGTTTAAGAGCATTCTTGTGATTATTAACATAGGAATAACATGATTTGTAGTTATCTTTTCTGTGTGCTATTCTCATTTCAAATTTTTCCTTTTCAAGTGTGATCATTTTTTTAAGTTTAGAAAGTTCAGTTTTATATTTATTAAGTGACTGGTCTCTTTTGGCCTTTTTTAGATTCACATAGGCCTTTTCGTTAGCTATTATTTGTTTTTTGACTGATTTAGTCAGCCAAGGGGGGAATCCTGCCTTTGCTACTGTATTTGTCCCAATACCTTTGTTGGTACGTAATACTGAACACTGGCTCAAAAATATGTTTTGTATATTACTAATGATCCTTGACTGAGCAATTTCGCATATTAGTTTCCCAGTCAATTTCACCCAAGCTCTCCCTAATGCTGTTATAATCAGCCTTATTATAGTTGTTATTACAGTGTTTGTAGGGTATCCTGGCTATACCAGACTTGATGTTACATAGTACCATGTTATGATCACTTCCACCTATTGGGCATGAGGTGACTACATCAGTTATATGTGTTTCAATATTAGTTAAAATTTTATCTAAAATATTTTTACCTCTGGTCAGGGTTGCAACCAATTGATTTAATCCTAAGGAGGCTATTGCATCAGAAAAAATGCATTCCTGATTTGTGACTCTTGATAATGTGTCTCAAGAGATTCCCAGAAAACTAAAATTACCTACTACAATTACATCTCCCATTTGTGAAGCTACAGTTATCTCATCAATGAGCAATTCAGTATACTCTTTAGAGGAATTTGGTGGTCTATAGCAGTTTTCCATGATTGTCCTTGGATTGGTACCTAACTGAGGACCCTATGCATGAACGGGTGGGAATTACGTGCTGGAGGTAAGCATCCCACCCATGTAGCTCCGCAGGCCAGGACAGGCACAGGGTGCATGGTATTCACAACTGCACGCACCCATAGGTACCTATCTGTGGCTCCACCCCTCCAGGCATGCAGGACCATGCAGGGTGGCCAGGGGTGGAGTAGTGGACTCAGGCGGGCATCCAATCACATGCCCATCTTGGGTCCAATAGTGGATCCCATACTTGTGTAGGCGTAGGTCCGGGGGTGTTAATAATAAATGCAGGCACCTGGACCCACGTGCCATGCCCCGTCCCCATAGTCAAAGAAGCATCACCCACCACATGAATGCCCCAGGCCCATATAAGCAAACCATACCCCCTGTGCCCACTCCCAACACAAGTATACCTGGTCCCCAGAAAAGCATGACATGCTCCTGCCCCAACACAATTGTGCCCCATCCCCATATATACAAGAAATGCCCCCCGTCCTGACCACAAGACTGCCCTGACCCTGTGAGAGCAATACAACCTCCCCCTAACACATGGCCACCCCATCCCCATAACAAGGCAGGGTTACCATATTGTATTATGTACAGAGTAAAGCACCCCCATGGACGCATAGTCTTGACTCCAGATCAGTACCCCTGCATAAACATTGGTGGCCTGTGGTTCCCCACCAACCTGCAGCACTGACAACTCTCCCCAACTCCCATACCTGAAAGTCAGTGCTGCGGGGCTGGACAGCTGGCTACACGTCCCTCCGCAAACTGCCTCAGCCACCAGCCATTCAACTGATGCAGGGGTCATACTACCTATGCACAGCAGCCTACTCCCAGTTTCAGTTGGACATCCGGCAGCCGAGGCGGTATGTGATGGGACACCGCTGGGTGTCCAGCCTTGCAGCACTGACTTTCAGGTATAGGGGTTGGGGGCGTTGCCAGTGCCAGGGGTGGGTAGGGAACCACAAGTGACCAAAGTTTATCCAGGGGTACTCTGTCAGCAGTTTAGGCTATGTGCACCAGTGCACTGCTGTGCATGCATGGGGGGGAGGGTTACCTAGTACATAATACAGTATGGTAACTCTGCCTTGTTTCAGGGAAGGGGCAGCCATGTGTTTGGTGAGTGTATTACTCTCACAGGGTCGGGCCATCTTGTGTTGGAGCAGGGAGCAGGGGACATATCTTGCATATATGGGGATGAGGCACACTTGTGTTGGAGGCAGGGGTCATGTCTTGTATATGGGGATGGGGCACACTTGTGTTGGGAGGGCAAGTCATGCTTTTTCAGGGATGGGGCACACTTGTGTTGGGGGTAGAGGTCATGTCATGTTCAAAAGGGGTTAGTGCTTACATGTGTTGGGGGAGTCATGCTCAGCAGGGTTTGGGGCATGCATGTGTGTGGGGTGGGGGGCTGTTCAAGTCTCAGTGCCAGATGGATGGCCACACAACTGAGGTATGGTTCCACAGCAGGACACACTGACTTTTGTATGGGCAGTCACCCAAACAGCTGCCCCAACCTTACTCTTCAGCCTAGAGGGCTGAGGCAGCATGGAGGGATGTTTCCCGGTCCCGCCGCAGCCGGGTGGTGCAGTCCATGGGGGGGGGGAGAGTGGGTTACAGCAGGGTCCCAGCTGCAGTAACCTGCACCCCCCCCGTGCGTGGCACTATGTGCTTTTATGAATGGCACATAGTGCAGGCATGCCCCTGACACCTCCCCACCCATCCCCCGGCATGTTGTTGACCATGCAGCCAGGGGATCGGGTGCATAACCACCTTGCACATGAGTAATGAATGCCACCTGGGATCCATGGGACCCCCACTGCATGGCATTACAACTTAGGGTTGATATGCACCTCAGCTCCACACGCATAGACAACTTTTATTTTTTGTGCCTAGCCCCCACTATTTGCACCCATACACCTTCTGTTTGGTTAACATTATTTTCTTCTGTTGTAATCTGATGACGTGTGATCTTTAATGTAGATACATTCTCCACCCCCTCTTTTGCCCACCCTATTAGTGTGAAAGCGATTGTATCCATCGATTTCTCTGTGCCACTCACTATCCTCATCCCACCAGGTTTCTGATACTGCAACTATGTCCAGTGTATCCCTTAACATTAATATCTCCATGTCTGACACCTTGACCTTATTTAGACTCCTTGCATTAGTGATCATTACCTGGCAAGTTTGCTTGGTTTTATTTCTATATCCATTGGAGTCAGTAAAATCAACCAGCTCTCCTCTATTCCCCAAATGTTTTAGTTTAAAATATTTGTGATGTATGTTTTGATTGTCTTGCCGAAGACTCGACTCCCCTTTAAGATGTAGGTCATCCCAGCCATAACAGCTGTAGTTATTCTCATAGATTTCCCAATGTTGTAAGCATGCTATTCCATTGCTCAGGGTGCCTTTTTGTAACCATTTGTTAACCTATTTTATCTTTTTATTTTTGCTTTAGCCAAATCTTGGTATGGGAAGAATCCCGTATACAAACTTCTCCCCCCATCTCTTAGATTTTATCACAAATCGTTATGAACTCTCCTTGATTTCTTCAATGTTTTTCTTATTTAAGTTGTTAGTGCCAGCATGAAGTATAACTAATGGGTTTCGGCCTGAGTCCTTAAGTATATCCTCTACCATATTGTAGATACCTAGAATTTGTGCCCCCCCCCCCCAAAGCTGCTACTGTATATGTTCTATTTTTTTATTGGGTCCACAGACACTTCTATCCAGATATTTGACAATAGAGTCACCTAACACATAGACCTGCCTAGTCTTGGAACTAGCTGTTGTTGTCTTTTTGAACTGGTTGTCTGGTTGTGATGTAGCAGCATTATTTTCTAGTTGTGCACTGTAGGTAAACTACTGTATCATTATCCAGCCTTATTCCTAATAAAGCTCGTACAGTGCTACATGATTTTGTGATTATCTTTGTATCTATCATGCCATCAGTGACAGAGGACTCTATCACTACAAATGCATCATCCATAACTGATATTTCTTGATTGCTAAGTGAGTTAGCGATGGGGGAGGGGTGCAACTAACCCTATTATTATCAGTGGTTTCCCCATTGTTGGGGGGGTATGCAACTATCCATATTAATGTCATTGGTCTCTAAATCCTGGATAAGGGTCCTAGACTTTAGGAGGGTGGATTTTAAAGAAATGGGAGTCTGCCACACAAACTGTGTCATTGGGGGATTGCCAGGAAGGAGTAGAGGCATGGTGGAGAACAATAAGGGAGGGAATCATTTAATCATCCAGCCTCTGCATGAAGAAAATGAGTAAAAGCAGAAGAAAAAAAAGACAGTCATGGTTATCTAGAGAAGTGGACAAGGTGGTGAAGGAAAAAGGGTTACATTTTGGAGGTATAGGGAAACGCAGAGGAAGGAGGACAGGGAGGTATACCAAGTAAAACAGCGGGAAGCAGGAACGGTAGTGTGGGGAACAAAGGCACAGACAGAGAAATGGATAGTCAAAGGGGTAGCAAAAGGGGATAAGAGTTTCCTCAGAAACATAAGTGAGAAGAGGAAAGCAAGATGAGGGAAAGTTAGGATTAGGCAGGTAGCAGGGGGAGACCTCAAAGAAGAGGACAAAGAAAAATCTGTCATCCTTAACAGTCAATTTTGCTTAGTCTTCTTAGTGGAGGGGGGACAGACCACCAGGGAGTAGCAGAAAGAAAGTGGGGGTGGTTAGGTGAACACAAGTCCATTTTCAGAGGAAAGAGTACTGAAAGGACTTTTATCTCTGAAGGTGGACAAGGCTATGGGACCATAATGGGATATACAAGAAGTACTAAAATAACTCAGGACGGTGCTAGCTGCCCCACTGTTTGCCTTATTCAGCAGTTCACTGGAAACAGGTGTGGTTCCAGAAACCTGGAAAAAGGCAGATGTGGCTCATCTACATAAGTGCAGCAGCAGGGAGGAGGTAGATGCAATAGGCCAGTCAGTCTCGCTGCAGTGGTATGGAAACTATTGGAAGCACTGTTAAAGGAAGGTTGGTAGAGTATCTTGGATCCAGTGGGCTGCAAGATTAAAGGCAGTTTGGATACATGTGTGTGTGGGGTGGGGCGGGGGAGTTCATGCCAGATGGATCTGATTGATTTCTTTGACTAGGTGGCCTGGGAAATAGATAAAGGAAGAGCAGTGGACATGGTCTGTCTGGACTTTAGCAAGGCCTTGGACACTGGAAAATGATAAAGAAATTAAGCAGCCATGGGGAAAGTTCCAAAGAGGTGAATTGGGTAATAAGCTGGTTATTGGATGGGCAACAGAGGGTGGTAGCTAAAGTCACTCACTTTAATGATGGGAAAGTGACCAGCAGGGTGCCACAGGACATAGTACTGGGGCCGGTCCTCTTCAATGTCTTCATGAGTGACACTGCAGAAGAACTAGAAGATATAGTACTGTATGCATATTTGCAGATGGTACAAAAATCTGTAATGAGGTGGACACTCAGGCGGGAGTAGAGAGAAATGTGCAGTGATCTTGGTAAACTTGAGGAGTGGTCAAGAACCTGACAGTTGGGGTTAAATGCCAAAAAATGAAAAAATCATGCTCTTAAGATATAGGAACCCAGGAGCAGAGTATTAGCCAGGGAAAGGTATTGACAGTCATTAAGCAGGAAAGGGATCTTTGGGTTATCATAGATGACAACCTCAAAGTGGCACGGAAGTGTGAAAAAGCAGTGCGTAGGGCTATTTGGATGCTGGGGTGTATAGGGAGGGTATATCCAAAATTAAGAGGGATGTGTGTTGCCACTGTATTGCTCACTGGTGAGACCCCACTCAGAGTACTGTGTCCATTTTTGGAGGCTGCACCTCAAAAAGGACATAGAGAGAGAGTGTAAGCAGTGCAGAGGACAGCAACTAAGATAGTGCAGGAGTTGCATGAGAAACTTTACAAGGAGAGACTTAGGATCTCAACATGTACACCCTGGAAGAGAGGAGAGCGAGAGGGGACATGACAGAACTAGAAGAAGAAGAAGAATCAGCATTTACATAGCGCTTTTCATACACAATGCATCCCAAAGCACTTTAAAAGCAGTGCTTGACTAATAGTGAAGTGACTGAATCTGTAGTGGTGGCCATTTCACACATCAACACCCACACACAGACTGGACAATTGCATGAACTAGTTTTATGAGAAGGGGAATATTGACCCAGACACCAGGAATGTCCCTGACTCTTTGCGAAGAATGCCTTGGGTTCTTATGGGCAGAAGGGATCTCGGTTTAATGTCTCATCCGAAGGACAGCACACCCCAACAGTACAGCACCCCCTAATACTACACTTGGGTACCAGTGTTTTTAGGTATGAGTCCAATCCCAGTGTGGGACAAGAACCCATGATCTCCTGGTCCAGAGGTAGATGTGCTACAAACTGAGCCATGCTGACACCTAGAAGTACCTCACAGGGGAGAAAAGTATGCATGAGAGGAGTCTCTTTTAATTGAGAAAGAGCACCAGGACCAGGAGGCATGTGGGTGGGGGAGTTTAAGAGATGTAAGTCCTACTTCAGTGAAAGGGTGATAGACACCTGGAACAGACTGCCAGGAGAGGTGGTGGAGGCAAAGACAGTGGGGGGTTTCAAGCATGCATGGGATGGACATTAGGGAATATCAGTAAATAGGCAGGGAGAGGGAGGGTTGCCAGAGACCAGTTAAGGTCTCCAGTGACAGATTAGGCAGGGAACATTTGGGCACACTCGTTGGGTCAAGTGGTCCTTTTCTGCTGACAGATTTTATATTTACATGTTTTGACGAAATATAAATCTTTCTTGCATTGCCTCAAATCAGAAGTGCTTTTTTCTAAGTGTCACACATTAACATGCCAAACTTTGACTCCCACAGAGATGAAGTATGGCACAGTACCAGTCTCATGACACTGTGCCATGCTGTATCTCATGTGCATAGAGGATGCCACCCAGAAGTCTACCTACACCCACCACCTCCTGCCTTTTGGTACACTTCTGGGCCAGTTGGATTATAATTGCCTTCTGCCAACTGACCCTTTCCTTGGTAGTCCTAAGGCACCCCACCTGCTTATGAACATGCAAACATACGAACATATGAACATGCCAGCCGAAACAGGTCACATGGTCTATCAAGTTGCTTGAATGTACAGCTAGCACCCTTACTATGCAGCTGCTCTACCTCCTCCCCCCTCATTTTTACCCTCCCTCACCCTGTCCCATCCCCTTTTGAAACTACTCACTGTCTTACAGGATACCACCTCCTCTGGCAGAGTGTTCTATTGTGCCACAACCCTTTCCATGAAAAAGTGCGTCCTTATTTCCCTCTTATATCTTCCCCCACCAATCTAAGAACTTGATCTCTTGTGCCCTTCCCCTTCCTTAGCTTAAATTTCCCTTCAGTACCTGTCTTGTTTATCCCCTTTAAGTACTTAAAGGTCTCAGTTATATCCCCCAATCCCTCCTCTCCTCCAAAGAGTACAAATTCAGCTCACTCAGCTGCTCCTCATATGGTTTGTCCTCCAATCTCTGGATCAACTTTGTCACTCTGAACTGAACCCCTTCCAATAAATCTGACATCCTTCTTTAGGTATGGGTACCAGTAATGCATGCAGTACTCCAGGTGTGGTCTGACCAGTGACCTGTAGAGAGGCAGGATCACCTCCCTGCTCCTTGAGGAGATTCCTCTCAAAGTACAGCCCAGTATCCTGTTGGCCTTTGCAGCCACTTTTCTGCACTGCTCTGCGCTGTTCATTTTCCCCATTATAACCACCCCCAGATCTTTTCCTCCTCAGTGGTACCTAGCTGCACTCCTCTCAGCTGGTAACCCCTCCCTTGGGTCTTTGCTTCAAAGTGCAGTACCTTGCACTATTCAGCATTGAACCCCAACAGCCATTTTTTGACCATACCTCCTGTCTAGTCAGGTCATCCTTCAGCCACTGCCACCCTGCTAAATCATCCACCACTGTCCCAACTTGGTGCCATCAGAGAACAGACTGATCTGATTTGTGACGTAATGTGAGATGTCCGTTATGAATATTCCAAACATCGACAGCCCCAGCACTGATCACTGTGGCACCCAACTCATCATAGCCCTTGTAGATGAGAGATCCCCACCACCACCACCCTCTGCTTTCTCCCCTGCAGTCAGTTCTCAATCCAGTTGGCCATCTTATTCCCCACCCCCATGTATCTCAACTTTCCTCCCAAACTCCCATGTGGCACTGAATCAAAGGCCTTGCTGAAATCCAAGTAAATGACATCCACAGCATGGCCCTTGTCCAGTTCTCTCATTATCCAGTCATAATACTCAACTAGGTTGGTCTGACAGAACCTTCCTGAGACAAACCCATGTTGATGACTGTCTTGGAGCTCATTGTCTTCCAGAAAGGTCATCAGTGACTCCTTCAGGATTGTCTCCATTAGTTTCCCACAATGGATGTTAGGCTTATTGATCTGTAATTACCTGGTTCATCCTTTGGGTCACTTTTATTTTATTTATTTGAACAAGTTGGATTTACAACCTTTGAGTCAGGGACTCATTTCCAAAGGCATCTCATCGCAGGGAGGGCAAGACAATAGAACATTGTGCAGATACAACATTGGACAACATTACAGGTGCAGACATTGAACACAGAATACACTTAATTACATATTGGTATAAAATACAGATTTACACTTAAAGATGTACAATTTCTCTGGAGTTGCAGTAGAATACATCCTTGTATAAACCTAAGGGGGGTAGGTAAAAAGGGGGTAGAGGGAAAGATGGATTGGCAGTCCAGGGGACCTTGTCGAGATTAGGGGGGCCAGGCAGGGACCTGGAGGAGTGCCACATGCTTCATATTGTTCCAATTTTCCCCTAGTGTACAGTAGAACCCCTGCTAATTTTTGAAAGCAACTTGACTGGCAGTGGGTTGCCCAAAATCCATTTGCCAGCCTCACAATCCTTCCATGTCATGGAATTAAATGAATCATTGTACTTTTATTTGTCTTTGTGACTGGTCAAATGCTTGTAATCTACACCTATCGAAGAGGTACCATGTAGTATACAGACCATAAGTTCTCATTTTGTCTAGATGTGTCACATCTAATTCAGTTTATGCAGAAGAGGTTCCAGGGGTATAGGGATAGAGTGTGCAGGTGGTGCAACTGCACAGGGGTCCACAACCTGAAGGGGCCCATCCAGATTCCCCTATTGTCACTGGACCATCTCACGGCACTCCTGTTCTGCGACTCTGACAGCCAGCCGAGAGATACAGTTTGACAGATGAGGCACACGCCAGCCACCAAGTGCACGCCACTCAGTGGCTGCTGGATCTATTCTGAATGAATATGCATTAGAAAGGCACCCTGACCCCATCACCATGTGATGGACTAAGCTACACACCAAATGGGGGGCTGGGGGACTCGGGAGCAGCAGCTGCCAAGCCGAGAAGAGCCAAGCCATCAGAGCCAAAGAGTAGAGGTGCTGCCTATCTGTCTGCCATCATGACTGTCAACTGACAGATTAGGCAATGAATGTAGACTTATGCTCTGCCTCAATAATAGTGGGATGGTGAGCAATGGTTGTGCTGCAGCGGTGACTTGGGGCAGGTGGGAGGTGGAGAGAGAGAGAGGACTGACGTCATCACGTCAGCAGGTGCTTGGCTCTTCTGACTAGCAGAAAGCACCATTACTGTTGCTGCTCAGCTAAGTACAGGTGTACATTGGACTGTGCTGTGCAGGGCTGCCACTTGTCAGTTCAGACTTAAGTCTAAAACAACCCTGTTACTACCTGATCCTGAATTGATTAATTTTGTTTCTTCTAATGCCCCTCTAAGCCAAAAGTTACCAATACCTAGAACTGCATATTTGTGTGGGTGGTGGTTGCCACAGCTCGGCCTCAGCTGCTTTGTTTGGCTTTAGGGTGTGGGGGAGAAGGTCAGAGGACTGTGAGGAGGATTTGGTGGAGGAAATTGAAGCTGGGAAAGCAGGAAAAAGGAATGGGTCCAGGTCTGACTGAAAGACAATCTCTCTAACTGAGAGAGAGAGAAACAGAGGGTTTTTAGACAGTTTTTGTTTCCAGTTCTTAGATTTGCTTAAAAAAATACTCTATGAGTCACACAAGTTGTATACTCTTGAGAGAGAGAGCACTGAGAGACTTCTGAGATTGAGACAACTATATAAAAGGACTGAGTTCAGCTGAGGAGAGAATGGAGAAAGTACTATAAAACTGAAAGGCCAGAAGCAAGGGGATGACTTAGGTATGGCCAGAAGCAAGGGATGGGATTAGTTAGGGATAGGAACATGAAAGAAGTGCTGCTGCTGGCTGCTTTGAAAATAAGAAGATAAGCAACAGAAACAGAAAAAAGCACAGAAAAGGCCACTTCACTAGGTGACTGAGAGTGTACCCATTTTTTAGTCAGACAGCGGGAAGGGAGAGGGCCCATCTTCATTCCTTGCACCAGGGCCTGTACCAACCATGCTACACCACTGTGTGGTTCCTTAATGGCAGGCCGAGGGTCCTTCAGTGGGATGTGCCACTTTTCTATGCTGTATTCTGCTAAATGAAAGGCAAACTTCATTGCCTGCATATATCTATGCTTTGATGTAGGCCATTAGTTTACACTATGCAGATGTTTCATAACAAGGCACAAAGGCAAAATTATACTCTCAGAGGTTTCTAAGAAGTCAGATCTGGAAGATGAATATTTATTGAATTTTGTTGACCGGGTAGGCCCACTGAGACTAGAAGTCTCTTTTTCAGGGGCGACTTGGGGGATACAGATGGTAACCAACTGAAATTGAACCAGTTAAAGCTGTTGGTGGTATTTTTAGTGAATGGGGGAAATTTGGCTGGGACATCAGGGGAATTCCCCTACTCTGCAGCAGGGGAACCCCTTGGCTGTCTGGTCCAGATGGCCAGTATGGAGGAGATGACGGAGGAGATGGACGCTGAAAGTGTAGGGGAGCAGGCCTACTTCCCTGAAACAAATCTGCAAGAGGCCATTGGTGCAGCTCTGGTGGCTGCTAGCTGTTTTGATGTTGATTCGGATGGTAGTATGAGCTCTGTTAATGAGCAAGGTGAGAAACAACTAATAATGAAGGAAAAAAACAAACACAGTACTGACTGGTAGTAAAAGTATGCAAACAAATGTAGAAGCGAACAAACCGACTATTTCTCCTCCTGAGAATCAAGTAATTGATGGATTCAATGATGTGGTAGAAAAAGATACTTTGCCTGTCAATAACGCCAAAATGCCTGTCAAATCCCCGGTGAGTCAGCAGAGCGCTGACATGGCAGCCACAGCTGTACAGGACTGTGACAGGGCTACTGAAGAAGAGCGAGGTGCTCAAACTCAAGGGGCTGGCAGTTTAAATGATGGGATAGTTGTGTGCCCAAAGCCTGCACTGCAGACAAAAAGTGTGCAAGGTAGTAAATTACAGAAAAGATTGGGACCTGGACATGTTGCTACAAAATCATCTGTAAGCACTAAGATAACAGCAGAACAAACATCTATGCATAACACTGAGTTCTCCTTCCAAAAAGATCATTCTCAGCCTGGATGGAGTAAAAATTCTGATACAGCAGCTATACCATTGACTGACTGTTTAACTAACTCTGATGTGGGAAGCCCAAGCCGGTACCCAGTTCATGCTTTGGAGTATGCAGGGTGGGAAAAAATGATAACTGGATAGTGGATCCCTGACAGGAATGATCCTTCTTACAAAAAAATGCTGTCTGCTTCTTCTGTGTCCGTGGCCTCCAGCGTTAAGGATGGATTGATCTCCACAATACCCCGGGGTAATTCTTTGAACTCTGACTTAAATGTAAATGTTATAAATGTTTTTTAATTTGCAGCAGGAAGGAAATTCTGAGTTAGAAGGTCAGATTAGATTTGGCCCCCAGCCTAATAATACCGATGGGGGGGGGGGGAGAATGGATACAGCTTTTAAATTGCCAGACTTGTTTCAGACTAGAGGTGAGCCTGCACCCCACAGGATTGCAGTAAGATTTTTGTATAAAAGTGGTTTTGTTGACCCTCCAGACCGCATTTTTATAGCTGAAACACTTATAAAGGGTTCTTTAAAATTGTTTTCTTCAGAAATATTCGCTTTAATCAGTTTAGGAAATGCTAATTTCAACATCAGCTTCTGGGCACAAAATAGAAAACTTAAAAATACTCCATTATGGTCTCCTTTTCATGTTATCCCATTGACGAAACCAGCAGTGAAAAACATTACGATTATATTTAAGAATGAGGAGTGAATGTTGAAGGTATTCTGTTTTGGCTTCATCAATGGTGTGAGGTGCTCTGCAGGCCTAGCACAACTTTAGATAGTGAAGAAATCTGGGATGGAGGATAGAGGGTGTGAGTTAAATGAATCACTACTAATCCTGGACCTGTACATCTTCCAAGTACATTCTATCTGGGTAAGGATCGATGTTCTATTTTTTATGCAGGCCAACCCCGGTCGTGTTTCAAGTGTGGGGCCAGAATGCATTTAAGTTCAGCCTGTGATTCCATTAAATGCAGTCATTGTTTAGAGTCTAGGCATTCAGCAAGCAAATGCTTAAACCTTTTTAAGTGCAACTTATGAGAGCAAGTGGGACATGCATATGGCCAATGTCCTTGGGCCTCACATTACTGGGAGGATTGCCCCTCGCATGAAGGGCAGATAAATATGGCACAGCAGCAACAGGAAAAAAGAATGGCTGAACAGGTGGCGAGGGCAGGCCAGTATATGATAAGACAGGAAAATATCCCTGAACCTCAGACTGACAATAGCATGGTAACAGATGTCCCCTCCCCGCCAGAGGATTAACTAGACAATGAATGCAGCATTACAGATACTCAGCCCTCTACTAATGTGGTAATTGAGAATAGGTCTGTAGATGATATGCCTCCCCCTCCACCACCACCACCACCACCTGCAGTGAAAGCCCTCAAAACTGTCACCCAAAAGAAGAGAACTAGGTTTGGAAAAATAGTATCTAAAAAGGTAGGAGGAAAGGAACTATCTGTTTCACTTGACTCATGGAAGGCAGGAAATAAGTTGCAGTACTTCTTAATGAAGAAGGGGAAGAGGATTCAGAGGGAGAAGAGACAGACACCTCCACAATTATTTCAAACACAGACACAGAGGATGGGGGAGGGTCTGATTCGATTGCAAAGTGCACAAGGCAGAGACAGAAAATGAAAACCCCCTTAATGACATATATTATCCTTTAGACCTACTACACGTTGGACATCAATAGATCATTTATGTCTCACTCCAGTTAACGTAAACAGCATCAAAGGAGATAAGAAGTTAGTAGGTACGATGCTGACTTTACAGGAAGCTGCTAGTGATATTGTGTGTGTAGTGGACACTAGGATTAAGACACACAGAGAACTCCAACAAGCTACTCAAGCTTGGAATTTGAGTCTATCTTATTGGTCTACTGGACTAGATACATGTGATGGGGTGGGTGTACTGTTTTCTAATACAAATCTACAAGCCACTGAATTGTGGGGGAAGTCGATATGGGCTATGCCTTCTTGACTTCCTTAGTTTCCAGTATGAATTCCAGTATGAAGTTACTAGGATTGTTGAAATACAACCAGGTAGAGTGTTACTATTGTTACTATTGGACATCTCCTACTATCAGGAAAGATTTAGATTAATAGTAACTTATGCTCCGCAGACTAAGGCCCTTAGAGCTGAACTTCTCAGGGATATTCAACCCTATCTTTACACCTCCAGACTAGTGCTTTGGCTAGGGGACTTTAACTGTGGTCTACATCAGTCAGATAGAGACCGAAAAACTTCTAAATTATTTTGTGACTCCACTACATTGTTACAAATAGTACAAGATGCATCTCTAATGGATGCCTATCGGTGTGTGTATTCTACTGGTGATTTCACATATTTTAGAGGGACAATAAAAACATGCATCGATTGTATTTTTCTTTCAAACACATTGCACGTTCAGTATATTTCTACACAGACCCAGGAATTTTCAGATCATGCAGCATTAACAGCACAAATTACATGGAGAAAATGCCCCCAGGAGTAAAAAGAATAAATGAGGGTTGAATGAGTCAATTTTAACAGATCTAAAATTCAGAAGTTATGGCAGCAAAATTGGACAGCACGATTATCAGTGGTTGATATTTATCAAGATATAGCAGAATGGTGGGAGGACTCTAAAACCTCATGGAGAGAATTATTTCAAAAAAAGAGTTAGTGTTTGAGCAATAACACATATCTAAGTTACCTACATCTTTGACAGCAGTTACAGCATCTGATTTCTTTAACAGAAATTACATCAAGAGATTTTAGCTCTCAAATTCAAGTTATAAGAAAACAAATGCAAGCACTCCAATATAACAGAGCACAGTCCTTAGGGCAAGAGGCCAAGTTTGGGACTCAGAATAATAAGGGTGGTACAGATCCATATAAAGACTGCAAAAATAGAGTAGAATGCAGAATTATCACTGAGTTACTTACACCAGCAGGGGAGGTTGTCACCTCTCCACAAAGTATTTTACAGATTGTTGTGGGACATGTTAGAGCTATTTTTGGGGAGACTCCAACTAGTGAAGTTTTAGGAAATACTCTTTCGGGATTACAATTGCCACAGATTTTATAGGCAGATATTAGTTATTTAACACAAGACATAACGGAGACAGAGGTCATTCAGACAATAGGTTTTTTGAAGTCAGATTCTGCTCCAGGGTCAGATGGCCTAAATGCTGGATGTTATAAACAGTTCAAAACAGAACTGGCCCCAGCACTGGCAATTCTATTTAATTATATGTTAAAAGAAGACAAGTTTGCCCCACTATGAAAGAAGCAATCCTAGTTTTGATACACAAAAAAGGGTCCACGTCACATATTAACAACTGGAGAACATTGAGCTTCCTAAATACCGATTTTAAAATTTTAGCTAAAGTTTTGCTGGCTAGGTTGACTAAAGTATCATCATATTTAATTAGCTCAGCTCAGACTTGCATGACAGCAGTGTGACAACCTTATAATATTAAGAGAAATGTTTTTTCGAGGGGAGTTAGTTAAACTAAGTGGATGGGTGGTGGGTATAGATTTAGAGAAGGCATTTGATAGGTTATCACACACATTTTTTTTTCTGCATTGGGAGCTTTTAGGGTCCCAGAAAGATTCCTAAATTGGATAGCATTTTTGTGTAAGAATGCTTTCTTAATTCCTAATGTGAATGGATAGTATGGGGGCAAAACTTTGGTGCATAGGGGTGTAAGGCAGGACTGTCCCTTAAGTCCCTTACTATTCACCTTTGGCATAGATATATTTATAAGATTGTTATTACAAGCCCAAGGCATCACAGGGCTTAGGATCAATACATGTATCCCATTGGTTAAAGTGCTTCCATATGTGGATGATATAGTGCTAATATTAAGTAAGGGCACATGTGAATCTGCACTGGTAACCATGATTAAAACTTACTCAGGCATATCAGGATCACAGATTAATATACATAAGAGTCGAGGGGTTCCTTTAGGCAACACTCCCATTCCACTGTCAGGCAATTTAGGGTGAATCAGTATAACTAGAGAACCCATTAAAATCTTGGGAGTAACTTTTGGTGCGCAAAATGCTAACATAATAAATATGGAAATGGGCCTTACCAGAGCTGACAAAATTGTATCTGGGTGGGAAAAAAAGATGACTGAGAAAAAGAAAAGGGTATGGTTGATTAAGACCTCAGTACTCCCTATTTTTCTGTATATTAGTTATATCTTCCTGCCTCCTCAAGGAATTGTGACCCGACTATATAGTATTTTTTTTTCAAGCATTTTGGGGATCACGTCTAAACCCAATTAAAAGAACCTTTACGTACAGATCAATATCAGAAGGGGGAGCTGAGATGATGAATCCTGTAGCCTTTTTTATAGCATCTTTTTCAGTTACAATTTGGGCCTAGCTTTAAAACCAGGAGAAAAGGAATAGAAACCATGGGTAAACTGCTGGCTGTCTGCTAATATTTATTTTTGGCAGCAGAAAACATCTAGAATGCTGGGAAAAGGGGTAATGTTACCAATATATGGGATAGCAAGTATTAAGTGGGCGATCAATTGGGACTTAAGCTCTCGGGAGATACTGACTCAGGTCGAAAATCAATTTATAAATCTATTTTGTTTTTTGAAGAACAGGATCCAGTAGTATTTCCACAAAGCTCAGAGTTACAGAAACAGAAAGTATTAAAATAATTAACTAATCCAAGAATTCCAAACTACGTATGGGATTGCTTATGGTTGGGAAACTATGGTAGACTCAGTGTAAAGGGAAACAATAAACATAAAATGCTAGAGGAATGATTTTGTCCTAGAGATATGTGTACCAGCATAAAAGAATCACAGCAGCACTTATTTAAAGACTGTAGGTATGTACATGTATTTGGGAGATGTTAGCACGGGAATGGAACGAGCCATTATTTGTAAACCTTAGATTATATGCACATAATATACAGTTCCAGTCCAGGGTTAATGGGTAAATATCATGAAAACACGCTGGCCAATATATTCAAATGGGTTGCGCATGGTGCAACAGAGTTGTGCCATGCGAAACCCACTGATGCACCCCGGCATGATATTCAATGGGGGGAACATGCAGCACAAATCCCGATGCGCCAGGGCCACAAATGTTTACTGTTGAGTGTTTGATTGTCCACAGCATGGATTATATGCAGATCAAGAGTTGTTTACATAGTCCCATATGTGAATGGATCAATTCACATATCAGGACTGTGTAGTATGGCACGGTCTGCATGCCCATTGACCCATGCTGTGGACCAATGGGTGTAGAGCCATACTGTATGCTGTCGGTCGGTGAGCAGCCGGGCAGCTTGTGGGTGGGGTGCTGCCGCCCACCGCCTACCGGGGGGGGAGCGGGGTGGCGGCAATGAGTGGGTGGGTTGGGACGGGGTACGGGTACCACTGGACCACCAAAGATAATTAAAGTACTGCATGCCCGCAATCAGGCAGGGGGACAGGTCCACTGGACCACCAGGGAGTTTATTAAATATTACAGCCCGCGATCGAGCATTGGAGCGTGTTGCTGGTAAGGGGCAGGGGGCGAGGGTTCCCAACGGCTGCTGACTGGCAGGGCGACAGGCACAAGTCACCGGGGATCAGTGCACCTGCATACAAATGGGGCCATAATGACATGCAAATTTGTGCCTTGCATGCATTATGGCCCAATTTGCATGTCCACCGCTGAATATTGCAGTTGATGTGCCTAGTGCAATGGCACTTGCACTAGCGCATCCCCCTGCTCCTCTCTGGCCAGTTGCGCTGGTGCAGTGCCACCTCACCATGCACTTTGTGGGTGGCCATGGAGCGATATTCAATGGTGCTGAGCCATGGCACAGCACCATTGAATATCACCTGTCAACACCCTGGCACTTCCCAGTTGTGCTGCACCCAGGCTTGTGCCACAGCCTGGCACAATCTAAATATCCCACCCTCTATATGTAAGCAATAACACACAATGAGATGTGGGTTATGTGCTGATAAGATCACGCCCAGGGGTGTACTAAGGCACAAGGCGCTTGCACCGAGTGCCTTATGCCCTGGGCATGCTCTTATCAGCACGAAACCCACACCTCGGAGTGTGTTATTGCACTTATAAAATGGGCCCCCAGTAGAGACTGAGAATTAAAAGGAAAAAAGGCTTTTGAAATTAAAAACAAAAAAAAAAAGTAAGAAAGCTTTTTGTCTAGTTGGATGGATAAAGTACTCTCTCTATGTAATGTGCTGTACAGTACATTTTATTTGGGTTCGTTTGTATTTGGCATGGTTTGTAGTGGAGCAAAAAGACTGATAGTATTCAGAGATCCAATCCCCCATCCCCAATGCCAGAAGAAGAAGAGTAAATTTACTTTTCTCTATATGTATTTATTGTCTCAGTGCAGTCTTTGTCCGTAGACGTACAGGTCTCGCGCCCATTATTTTAAACTGCGGTCTCCGATTTCATTTGTTTCTGGTGTCCGATGTTTTGGATATTCCCACCACTACTACGTTGTCCTAACTACTGTTTGAAAAAAATATAGTGAGTCTGCAAAGCCGCACTGTCACAGAGCAAGTTGTTTTGAAAATGAGAAGAATGAGAGTGCTCTGTATGGTGGTCATTAAGGGACACGCTCGCTATAAGTGAAGAGGATTTTTGGGAGAAAACAGGGTTTGGTTTACCATGATGTTTCATGGTTATGTGTGTACCTGTATGAAATGGTAGAACATGGATAATTTTTACGTGTGTGCGGGGAGTGAATTTTTATTTACATCAGCGATTCGTTTTAAATGGCATCATGCCCGCACGTGCCGTTTGGTGACTTCGGGGATCATTGTGTGCAGGAGAGGTGAGATTTTCTAACGAGAAATGTGAGTAAAAACTGTTAAAAAATGTTTTGCTGTTTTTTTTATATGGAGGTTGCTTTGGCTGCTTTATGTGCTATGAAAGAGGTGGGGCACCAAGACCGGAGCAGGGATCCACAGGGATGGGATGTTGCGCTGTGAGCTGTGCCAGGCTTTGATTCTGTTTTCAGCTGGCACAGCTCACTGATTCTGTGGTGTTGTTGGGCTGGGGACTGGAGGGTAGTGCCGGTTGGGAAAATACATGCTGATAAGGACACGGCTGAAACTAGGTTTTAGCTAATCAGCATTGTGGATTTTTTAAGCCCATTTTATAAGTAATATTAGCAATAATCAGATATTATATATAGCAAGTGAGGTACATTTGGGTTTTGCTGCAGAAAATGGTTTTGCAAGCTAAAGTCTTAACTAACATTAGTAAAGCATTACAAAAAACTAATGCAAAATGATATAACACATTGTGATGGTGTAAAATTGGCACATTTCTGGATACATTGTGAGCACTGGCACTAAATATCTATAATATTCAGAATGCATTGAGTTATTTATACTGTGAATATTGTTTATTTTATTGTATAATGTAATTTTGGTATTGTTTGAAGTCTGTATGTCTGATTTTTGTGTTATATCTGTTGTTCTATTGCTGTAATAAAATCCATTTTTCTTAATGAAAAATTCCCCTACTGATCAGTAGGGGGACCTCTTCGCCATCTGGTTCAAGACCTAGATGAAGGCTGCCTTCTAAGTGGAGTGCAAGCTTGCACTTGATGTGGGGAGCTGACTTCCCCCAACCCCCGCATCAGAAAACACAGAGGTCGAACAGATTGACTTCTTTCAGGGATCAGTTACAGTGGACAGCTTCCCTGACCTTTTCTGGGCACCCAACTCAAACTCCCCTGCCATCAGCGGAACTTCCGAAGATACACTGGACCTGGCGATCTCCGACCATAAGGGTCTCGCATTATCTATATTGACCGAAGCAGAAACATTGAAAATGCTACACACCTTTCGCAGGCAGCCTGCTTCAGCTGCCCAGGCTACAGATCTTGTTTCCATGGCACCTGTTTTGGTGCTGCCCACTATGGATTTTGTTGTTTTTTTTCACTGTGGCATTGCAGGGTTCTACTCTGGGTGCCTCTTCCTTTGATCTAGCAATGAACGCCATTGAGGTACAAACAAGATTGCAGCCATTCTCTGAAGCCTTGCAGACCGCCCCGACTGCTTCTGATGCCACGATGGGTCCTCCTTCCTCTTCCCACATCGGAACTTCCCAATGCAGTACTGGCTACACCTCCTCCATGCCTGTTGCTCCAGTAGCCTAAGCTGCTGAGCAGGATGCCCTACTGACCTTGCTCAATAGGCCCCTTGCAGCACAGTTGTGTAAGACTCTGTCAGCCCCCCAGGACTTGTCCCTCGATAGAACACTTTAAATTCACCCTAGGAGCACTAGCACTGCTGCAACTCAGTGGAGAAACCCCCTGTACTTTATATTTGGTGTTCCCCATGAAGCCACATGGAGAGCTCCTCCATAACCACTTGACTGCTGAGGCTCTTCAAACCCCAATTCAGGCTGATCCCTCTGCTGTGGTCCCTCTACCAGCTGACCCTGCTTCTATGCTGGATGCCTCACAGGGTCATCTTTTCAGGGTATCTCTAGGTCTCACCTTTACATCTCCTGTTACCCCACAAGCTGTGGGACAAGAAGGGGCACTGCAGCCTCGGATACAGGCAGCTGCACAAAATGTTACTTTTCATCACGGGCAGTCCTCTTCTACTGCTGCCCCGCTTCCCCCCTGCTTCCCAGAACATTAAGCAGTAGACATCACAGGGGCTCCCACCCTGGCTGATCTCCAGGAAATTTTCTTTCTTAGCTGACTGCCAGAATGCTGGGAACACTGGGAACACTGAACCCTGGTCAGCGGATGCTGCCGTCCTGGTGGCAGGGTGGAAGAAGACAGGGGACAGCCCCTCCTGGGAACCTGCCACCCTTATTGATAGAAACATTCTCCCTTTCACCCTTCCATATGATACTATTACACCCTCCCACTTCAGGAAACATGGATCTCTGCTGTCAGTTCACCTTTCCAGCCCCAGGCTTTCCACCTTGAGGTGACCGACACTCACTCCTGCAACTTCCTCTACTTCCTCTGCTTTACTGGGACCTGGTCCCCAAGGCTCTTTTAAGATGTCTGACTGATTTTTTTTTAACTAGAGAACCAATCCAAAGGTGCAATGAGGTCCAGATCTGATATAGAGAGGGTTTGGACCTACCTCCCCCCCGACAGGACCAATGTCATCTGGAAACTTTTGAAGGACTCCATGGGTTTCCTCACAGCAGATCTGTATGCTCTAATCCAAATTTCAAGGGAAAAAACCTTTGAGGTTAGCTTCTGCACTTCCACTTCATTGTACCTGTTTTGGTTCAAATTAGAAAAATTGAAATCTACTCTGGTTTGGTCCCCTTTTATGACCATCCCTCTGTCCAAACCCATGGTTAAGACCATCATTCTTTTGTTTCGCAATGAATGTTTCAAAATTACTGATGTGTTATATTGGTTGCGTAAATGTTGTGAGGTATTGGATATCCCCACCCCTATTATAGACAGTGAGCAGGTTTGGACAGGGGGATGCAGAGTTAAGGTGCAGTTAAGCTAGAATGCCCTGGTCATTGTCCATCTGCCAGGGACTTTTTAGATGGGGGAAGGGGAAATTGTTTAACCAGGAAAGGCACACTAAGCCATAGTTTGTTTCCAGGTGTGACTTAGGAGCACAAGGAAGTTATGTGACTTGCTCAAAATCACACAGTGTGCAAGTGGGGGCTTGTGGGATTCAAACCCAGGTCTCAAGGTTTGCAGCTCAGTGCCCTTAACCACTATGCTATACTGCCTCCTGGGACAGAACAAGGGTATTTACTTTTACTCTGGCCAGCCCCAGACCCGCCACAAGTGCGGGTCCAGGACCCGTCTGAACTCTGTCTGTGACACAGCCCACCATAATGGCTGCCTAGAATATGGACACATCATCGCCTCTTGCCCTAATCCCAGTAGATGCAACCTTTGTGAAGAACAGGGTCATTCTTTCACCCAATGCCCATGGGCTTCCCATAATCACACTGATGGCCTTAACCAGGATGCTACGATAGCCAGGGACAAGGCCTGGTGGCCCTGACTGAAGAAGCCCCCTGTCCTGCCTCTGAAACCCCTCAGGCACTGGATTCTGAAGTTGAGTCTTTCCCCTTCCCACATTCTTCTACAGTCTGTGCAGAAGGTCCAGTAGCATTACCCCAGAACCCCCCCACCGGTCAGGTGGTGCACAGACCAGATCCCCACATCCTGTTACTTCGGACCCTGACCCCACTCTTGTATCCCCTTCCCCTCCCCTCCGCCTCCTACCCCGATGGACATGATGAAATTCTGCCCCACTGCGGTCCAAACTTGGAGCCATAGACGTGGAAGCAAAACACAACCTGTGAAGAAATCAGATATCACCTTCCATAATGCTTATACTGCCTTGGCTACTTCTTCCAATTGTGGTGACACAGAAGATGAAGGTGGGGGCTCAGATGCCTCCTTTCATTCCTCTGTGCAGGATCTTTCCTCCGGGGTAGATGTTCCCCCAGATGATTTATAGTCAAAAAGATCCATGGTAGGACATGGTCACAAATGAATAAGGGAACAACAGGGCCCCCTTAATTCCTTTTTTCTTTGCTCCAGGGGCAGGTTTCACTGTTGACTCTCAATGTTAACAGCATCAAGTCCCATTGGAAAAGTTTAACTTCCTTTTCATTGCTTACCACCCTCCCAGGGGATGTTGTGCTTCTACAGGATACCCACCTGAAGACTTTGTATGAACTGACTGCATTTAAAAATCTGTGAACGTATGGTCCCTCATACTGGTCACAAGGCTTGGATACTAGTGATGGGGTTGGCATCCTTTTTCGAAGCCATGACGTTCAACTCCACAGACTTGTGGACATCTCCCAGTAGAGCCTTGCTCCTAGATATGCGTGAGGGCCCCCACCTTTTCAGGATCATTAATGTGTATGCTCCTCAACTGAAATCTGCCAGGATTCAGTTGTTTTCTAACCTGCAACCTTACTTATGTACCATCCTTCCTGTCATATTGGGTGGGGACTTCAATTGTGGATTGAATATGTCAGACATGGGAGTTGCTACCTCCAAATTATTCTGTGACTCTCAGTTTCTGTCTTCTATGATTTCCACAGCACAGCTACAGGATAGCCACTTGGCTTCCCTGGGCCACCCCTGTTCCTACATTTATGAAAGGCACCCTCCTTACCTGTACTGCCTTTTTATTTCACTCCCGCCCAATCCTGGTTCTGTGCTCCCAGCTGTTCCCGGTGGAATTTTCTGACCACATGGCTGTGGCTGGAGTCTATGATCTGTTCTCTTACCCACCCCCTCCATGTCACCTGTGGAGGATGAACACTTCCTACTTGTCTAATGTTGCTATTCAAAAGGCATGATTACAGGCCTTCTTGGACAGGTAGATGATTCTTGGAGCCTATGATGATTTTGGCACCAGGTGGGATGAATCCATACGGCAGTTTCATTCCTTTTTCCAGCAACAGGCCATAATCCTAGCTCAATCACGATACTTTACATACTTTGCACTCAGTTGTACCATCTAATGTCCTATATGCATGCTATGCGGGCAGACTTGACACAAGATATCCTGAAGGTGAAGACTGAGATGCTTACTTTCTAATACAATAGGGTGTGTGGTTCCTGACTTCAGATAGTAAATTTGGCACTCAGGATTGTGCACAGTCCCTCAACCCCGTTAAGGCTTGTGCATCATGTCTACACAGTCTTCACATGTAGTACCTCCGCAATTCACCCCAAGACCCTCTCCTTACTGATCCTTGGGACATGTTAGATGTGACCAACGTGCACTTTACAAGTACATTTGGTACCAAACCATTGACTATGCCACTTCCTGACCCTCTACCTTTCCCGGTCCCTTCCACCCTTCCAAATGAATTGCTTACCTCCTTGCAAGCACCAATTCATCTATAGGAGGTTTCCACAGCTATCAGTGGCTTACCTTCTGCCACTGCCCTGGTAACAGGTGGACTCCTTTCTGAATTTTATAAAACCTTTATTTGGTACCTAGGACCTACCCTGGTGGTTTTGTTTAATTGGATACTACATCACCGGGCCTTACCCCAAACCCTTTCTCAGGCCCTCTTAATTTTTTTCATGTAAAAAAGAGGACTGTACTCTCCTATCCAATTGGCACCCTTTGTGTCTATTGAATATGGATGATAACATTTGGCCCACATCTTAGCTGCCCGGCTTACACTAATTGCTCCCTTCTTGATTTCCCCTTCTCAGAGCGGAGCCATGCCTTCTCAATGCATTACTGACCCACTGATTCTTCTTAGAGATCTTTTTGAATGAGGGTGCCAGGACCTTTGCTCAGGAATAGTCCTCTCTTTAGACCTGGAACATGCCTTTAATCGGGTGGCACATGACTATTTGTTTGCTGTGCTGGCTCGATATGGCCTCCCCACAACATTTGTCGAGTGGCTTCAGATGCTTTATGCATCCACTACGCTTACTCTGTTTATCAACTCCCATATAGGTAACCCTCTCCCCTTATGCTGCAAAGTCCACCAGGGATGCCCCTTGAGCCCCTTGTTATGTGTTTTCTCTATTTACCCTCTGCTACATTTTCTTTCTCACTCCCCAGGGATTAAGGGTTTTCTTTTGTCACCTGAGCTCCCAGATCTCCTTGTCCTAACATATGAGGATGATGTCCCACCAGCAACATAGCAGAGGGGCTTCAGGGAAACATCTGCCTTTTTACAGATGATGCAAAACTCAGCAACAGGATGGACACCCAGGGAGAGGTGGAGCAAATGAAGAAGGCTCTACAATTACTGGAAGAGCAATCAGAAACATGGCAACTAAAGTTCAATGCAAGGAAATGCGCAGTGATGCACTTGGTGAGGAGGAATTCAAATACCACATACACACTGGGGCGGGGGGGGAGATAATAGCTGCATCCAGGCAGAAGAAGGATCTAGGAGTTATTATCACTGATGATCTTAGGGTGGGGACCCAGTGCAGTAAGGCAGTGGACAAAGCTAACAGGATGCTGGTGTGCATAGGGAGGGGGATAACCAGCAGAAGGAGGGAGGTGCTGATGCCACTCTACAGCTCCATGGTTAGGCCATATCTGGAGTTTGGGGTACAGTTCTGAAGGTCCCATCTACAAAAAGACATAGATGGCATGGAAACGGTGCAGAGAAGTCCACTAAAATGGTGACTGGCCTAAGTGGGAAGACATATTTGGAGAAGTTGAAGGAGCTGGACTTGTATCCTCAGGAGACAAGAACGGAGAGAGGAGACATGATCGAAACATTCAAGTATGTGAAGGGGACCAATAAAGTGGGGGGAATACTTATTTGCAGGGAAGGCAGATACAAGAACTAAGGGGCATGAATTGAGATTGGAGGGGGGAAGGTTTAGGGGAAACATTAGGGAGTATTTCTTCATGGAGAAAGAGGTTGAACCCTGGAATGGTCTGCCAGAGGAGGTGATGATGGCCAGTACAGTAGAGGGTTTCAAGAAGGTCTGGTACAAACACAAGGGATTGTCAAGGGGAGATGGGGGAATCTTGGAGGGGGAGGGACAAGTAGAGCGGGGGAATGGGCAGACTCGATGGACCAGGAGGGTCTTTTTTCTGCAGACACATGTCTATGAATCGGTGAGTCTATGTCTGCATCATGCTTCCAGAGGTGACCTTTATTTCCTGTGTACTTGTAACTCTTCATTACTATTCCAGACTACCTGGGCATGCTATCAATTGCTCTAAGAGCACGATAATCCTTCTGGCTCCTATACCTCCTGGGAACCCAGCATCCTATGAAGATATCTCAGTGTTTACGGGTCCTGTGAAAATATTAGGGATTTACTTTAATCACCTGGACCCGGGTATTTTTAATTGGGAACCGCATTTGTCCACTGAGATGAGAAGACCGTTGGTTTGTAAACATAGAACATTCGTTAGGTTTAAGGGTGTGTATCTCATTAAAACACTGTTGCTCCCTTGCTTCACCTATCTCAGCTGTGCGTGCCCTCCTCTCCCTTCCTTAGAAACTAAACTGTATAGCCTTTTTTTTTTCAAGGTCTTTGGGGCTCGTGCCTCAACCCTACTAAGAGGGATATTACTTAAAACGAGTGCAGTGCTGGTGATCTTCGTATGATAAACCCCCATAGTTTTTTTATTACAGTACATTTTTTTCTGCCAATATTTCCCCTCTCTTTTAAGCCAGGCATCTCGGAGTGGCACACCATCCTGTCAGACTGGATAGTGACTCTTCTGGCTTTTCCCTCTGTGGTATATATCCACTTATTAGGACAGCAATTCTTGTCAGTGCTCCATAGTTATATTTTTTTCTGCCACAAGATTGTATTCTTGGCGCCTGTCCTTTACTGACTGTGTCTGTCTACCCCAAAATGGGCTATATACTGCAATTTTGGCCCTTAACTTTAACAACCCTTTAGAGGTAAAGTACTGTCCTCCATTACAGATTCAGCTTGCTTTGTCTCAGCTGAAGAACACAATGATCCCCTTATATATGTAGGACATTGTATGGTTATGCTTCCATGGGAAACTGGCAGTCCATGATTCCTTAAAACACAAATCCTGACAAGAATGGCTTTGCCTCACCCATCTTGTCCCCAGCTTGTAGAAACACTTACGCATTTTCTCTTTGAATGCCCCACCAGTGTGGAGTTCTGGCAGCAAGTCAGCAATATGTGGTTTATCCCTTCATTTCTTACTGTGACATACAAGATTGTAGCTTTGAACCTTTTTCCTCCTATATGGAACTGTTATTCTCCTCACATTTTGCAGGTATGTTTTACTGCCTGCAAATATTACTTGTGGCAGGCCAGATCTGCCTTCACTGTACAGCAGCAGAAAATGACCGCTGTGGTGGTGGCTTTCATGGCCACCAGGTCTCCCTCCTGCATTTATATGGCACATAGGAATCACCTTCGTCCTACGGCATTTTCACAGCTGTGGTCGGGATTCCATAGAGTGTATGGCGGCAATTTCATTTTCCTTTATATTCTTGTTTTATGATTCCTTTTTCCCTCCACTCATATAGCATTGTACACAACTGTGTTTGCTCTCACTATACTTGTACAATGTTTTTGGTTTATTATTAAAAAAAAGGATTAAAGACATTTTTTTTTAAATTTACCCCTACTATTTTATATTTTCCAGTTCACTAAATTCCCTATTTTTTATGGTTCCCTTCCCTGTGTGTCACAGATGGTCTCTTTATCCATTTTATGTTTTCTTTCCATCTCCCCTGGTATTATTGTTTTAAGCAGTGCCTGTTTAACTATGTCTGTATATTGTTTTCTGATTTTCTTACAGAAACTACCCTACTTTTTTTTCATTTTCCCCTTTCCCTTTTTTCAATTTCTTTTGGTGCCCCTCCATGTTTGCTACTGTAAGTTTCATTGTCACTATATGTTTTTATTCATTTCTCTGTTGTATTATTATACCTAACAGTGCCTATTTAACTGTGATTGTTTAACGGTGCCTGCTTTATGATTTTCATTAATAAAATTCCCCTACTCTCTGTAGGGGGCACTGTTGGTGACTCAACCAGCATGGCAGACAAATATTCTGAGTGAGACATGGTGGCTAGTGTACCTGCAGGAGAGCTGATCTCCCTGCCTGCAGATCCAGTAATGGAGATCAACCTACCTGCACAGGATGCTGTGCATGAAGATACTTCAATGGCTTGTGAAGAACAGATACTGGATGAACAAGATCTGCAAGCAGACTATGCTTGGCATTGGAATTTACACAGAAGAGAACGCGTTTAATGGAATTGCTTCAAGAATTGGCAGAGGATGTACAGAAGGGACCGCTGGCAGCAAGAATATGGGAGAAGATGCACAGTCAGAGAAAGCGCTTGTATCAGATGACAGGCCTGTCAACGAGGAGAACTTTGATGCAGTAACATCAAAGATGCCAGCTGCTGTACAGCTGACACCCATACCAAACACAAACACAGAAAGCTAACAGCTGCTATTGCAAGCAGAAGAAACAGCTACAATGGACAAACTAAATGTAAATGCAGTCTCTAGTGATATGAATCACTTAACTAATATAACAGTACAAACTGAAACTGACAAATTGATGAGAAGGGGTAGAGCTACTCGCTCTATTCCACTGCCAGATGCAAAGGGAAATAAAACACCCTGGTCACTGGAAAAATCACTAAAAAACACAGTATGGAAACAAACAGAAAAGTAACAGTAGTAGTAAACACATTTTTATTTATACAGGCAAAAAACAAATTGACAATGCAAAAAGTTTACACCATAGGTCTTATACAAGGCCTGTTTTCAGGGTGATCCTGTTATTGATATTTGTGTACAAATTACAAAAGGGTCCAAACATTTTCGATATTGCACATATTACATAAAATACAAATATTATATCATACTAAAAAGGAACATTTTATAGCAACAACGCACAGACATATTAACCCAATAAACTAGTACACATCGTACATGATAACAACATGTTTATGTAAAAAGCAATATGATCTGATATCCTATGACTTATACTAATCTAATAACCCCTCATTTAGCTATTGGGAACTACCAACAACAATATGTTTACTCCAAACATATATATACATATTCAAGATTCTGTTTAATTCTTTGTCCAAATTCCTTTATTGTTAAATTCATTTCTCTTAAATCCTTTGATAATCTATTCCAAGAACTAACAGCTCTATATTTAAATTTAAATGTGCTGTATTTATTTTGGATCCTAGGTCATTTTAGTGTACTATCCATATTTCTCAAACAATAACTATAGTTTACCCATTCTAATTGTTTCACAAGTCTTTCAGGCATTTCCAATTTCATATTTTTATACAATAAGGTATTCCATACTATTTCTCTTTTATGATACAATGGGATCCAGGACAAAGCATCATACAGGGAGCAGTGATGGACAGTGGGGCAACATTGTAATATATATCTAGCTATCATATGAGATAATACATCCAGTTTATGTAGAGATGTTTTGAAGGAAAAACAAGAAACATGTGATCCATACTCCAGAGTAAGAATAATCAACTGATTTGCTATCAACTTACGATCTTTTTTAGTCATACAAAAAGTAACCCTTCTTAAGGCCCACAATTTCATTTTAGTTTTCTTTAGTATGCTATCTACATGTTGATTAAAGGTAAGGCCAGAATCAATTTCAACTCCCAGATATTTAAATATATCTGCCTGTGCCAAAATCTGCCCATCTATAGTCAAGATCTGCATAGCACTATCTAAGCTTTTGTTTTTAGAATTAGAAGTTTTAAATAACATTGTTTGTATTTTTTTGGTATTCATCAATAAATGTTTAGCCTTAAACCAAATTTGCATGGCTTCAAAATCAGACTAGAGCTTTCCTTCTACTTCCTGCCTGTTTATCCCATCTGTGATTAACACCGTATCATCAGCATATAATATGATGTTTGAATGTTTTATACAATTTGGAATAGCATGCAAATAAACAAGAGACATCAAGGGGCTCAGAACTGAGCCCTGTGGAACACCACGTTTCACATGGGCCAACTCTGAGCTAACACCGGCAATGGAAACCAACTGAGTATGATCTTTTAAATATGATGTAAACCATTTCAATGGCTGATCTGTGACCCCTATATTTTCAAAGGATTCCAACATCAAAGGGTGGTCCACCAAATCAAAGGTCTTTGACAGATCCACAAAGACTGCATCCATGGACCCTAAAGGAGAAGCTGTTAAATCCAGGCAGTCCATGAGCACAGTCTCTGTGGACTGCCCTTTCTGAACCCATACTGATCCGGAGTAAGTTTTTTATATTTTTCCAAGTATAATATTAATTGAGAATGAACCAAACACTCCATTAACTTGGAAATAACTGATAGAAGAGCCATTGGCCTATAATTTGTTGGAAGTGAAGCATCCCCACCCTTGAATATTAGAATCACCTTGGCTCTTTTCCAGATACTTGGAAATTTACTCTCACTTAAACTCAGATTAGACAAGGAGGCCAAAGGCCATCCCACAACCCTAATACTATCCTTTAAGAAATGTATTTTTATGTTATCTAAGCCCCCAGCTTTGTTATTTTTTTAATTTCTTTATTTCTTTCATTATCTCTCCTGTAGTTACCTTTCTAAATCAAAAACTAGGCAAATTAGTCACTTGAGATTTTGCCCTATCTTTAGGGCTTTCCTGATCATAGGGGTTATTCTTCAAGTTCAAATCTGGTAAATTAACAAAGTAATTATTTAAATCTTCCACAGCTCTTGCTCGGGTTATAGTTATACCATTTTCAGTCATTGCCAAATTTCCACTATTCTTTTTCTGGATTTACCAAACTTTTAATTAAATTCAAATAGTGTTTTGGATCATTGGTATTTTTAATTTTTTGTCTATGGTATTTCCCTTTTAGTTTTCCAGTTTCACTCTTTATTCTGTTTCTAATGTGTTTAAATTGCTCCCAAATTGTTTTATGCAAAGTTGTATTTGCTTTTTTCCACAGTCTATCTTTTTCTTTTATTATTTTTTATAGTCCCTGTTATCCAAGGCAAACAGTGAGATCTACCTGTTTGTTCTTTCAATGGCGCACACTTGTCACAGGCTTTTAAAAACATTTTGTAAACTCATTTGCTGCCAGATCGATATCTGGAATTAATGATACTCTTTGTAAGTTTTGCCTTTCTAATTCCTCCACAAGGACTTCTGGGATATAATTAACTAAAGATCTCTTTAAGACCTTTGAGGGGATTATTTTAATTTCTTTTTTACATGCCAGCTTGATCTCACATGGAATAACACTATGATCCCCTAAATTAGGTGGGTGGACTTTCTTCATTTTTACTTCCATACCAGGGATTGAAAATGTTAAATCCAATATATTTCCAAGACCTATTAATCTACTTTTCCAAGTGGGGGTGTCAATAATCTGTTTTAAGTGCAAATTCAAAAATGCCTCCTCCAGCTTCCGACCCCTTGACCCATTCCAGGCTGCATTAAAATCACCCATTAGAATTAAATCCTGATTTCTAACAATTTCTACCAAATGATAGGAAAAGGGTTCAAAAACTGCAGGTTTCACCTTAGGATGAGAATATACTGCATCTATAATTACTTTTGTGTTTTGAAGACCAATTAATATATACTCTATTCCTTCAAATACCCTTGAATATATCTGGGTAGATGGTCCCATACTGTGTTTTAAGCATATCAGTATCCCCCTGCCGTGTGTCTTCCTATCAAATCTATAGTGCAAATAACCCTCCAATTCTATTTCACTAGAATTTATATTTACATTCAACCATGTCTTTGTTAAGACAATTACTTCAGGATCAATAGTCTCCACCCATAATCTAAATTGGTCCATTTTTTTAATTAAGCTCCTTGCATTGTCATGATACAATGCAAGTTTATTATTTTCAGAGCCAGTATTCATCTCACTATCACTGCAAAGCACCAAGGCAACCCACAATATCATATGCGGGTGCTTCACCGCCATGCGTCCTGGCCCTCAAAGTTTCCCTTAACAGAGCAAAATAATATTTATCTATCTATAACTATTGCCCTAAAAGACCCTGAAGCTACTGACATCTGCAACTTTAAATCTGGAGTCTCATTTTCTATTATGATACACATTTGGACACAGCCTACTAGAAATAGCAAGGTTGTCAGAACATACATTGTTTTAGAATTCATGGTTGCAAATATCCACAATATGTGAGGTTGCAATAAACAAATTAAAAAAACTCCCTCCACTATGAATCCTAAAAAGGACCTAATTTCAAATATGAGGTCCTGTAACTTTTACTTAGCTCAAATCTACTATATAAACTTTTCCTAAGCCAATACTTAGACTGTTAAGACACCAGCTATATTTTAAAGGCAGTTTCTGAGTTAACATTTTTACAAACCCAACAGATCTTTACATAACACTCCAATTTTCGAGGCTTTGTTTTAGGCAACTAATCTATATATTCTTAAATAGCATCTAATAATAACAATACCTTTTACTAATCACACTAATTGCCAACACCCTCGAGCCTTATACACCCCAGTTACTGGAAAGTCCAGAGCAGTAAGTGTTTTAGTGAATCACAATTCCTTACTAATGTAGAGAATGTCAAGAAGTGTTCTCACAGCCTCTCACATCCTGGGACAAATACTCTGCTGCTGGCGTCTACAGGCAACAATTTCAGGGCCTCTCTTCTCCTGGGGTGGATAAGTGCTGGACTTAGGCCAAGTATCCCAAGGACAATGAATCCCCGACCAGGTGCATAGCCTTATTCCTGGTATGTCAACTGAGCCCTCAACCGTAGGTTTAGGGGTGGGGGGTTACTACTGAAAGTAATCATAATGCCAACAATCAATCAAACTTTGCTACTGACTTTGATAAAGATCTACATGCTGACAATGAAGTATACTCCTCAAGTACTACAAGGTGATACTCCCTCCCCGCCAATAAGGCCATGCCCTCAGAATCAAAGTCTGTTGGGGAAGGAATGAATAATCAGATTCAGAGTTGTGAAGACAGAATGGAGGAGGAAAGACAAACTAATGCAAAGCCAACTTCTACTGAAATGGCTCCACAACTGTGGGCTAGATTCAGACAATGAGATCAGGCATTTCAGAATATGGCTTCAGCACAATGAAGAAACACTGTACACTTGTAATACCTGGGAGGGCTTGATCTTCCACCTAATAGGATCTATGTGGGGAGAGCCCTCATTAAAGAATCAATGCATTTCTTCTCCAATAAGATTTACACTTTAATACATGCATCAGGGGAAACCATATTCAATGTAAGTTTTAAAACCCCAAGGGCCTGGGTAGATTCTGGGCAAACTGTGAAAAACTAAGGTATTTTGCATTAAGGCTGCCCTTTAGAGCAATCCCTCTGACTAAACCCACCATTAGACAAATCACCATTTTATTTAGAAATGAGGGTGTGAATGTTCATGACATTAAGCACTGGCTATTGCAACATTGTGATATCATTGGGCAGCCACAGCCTATACTGGACAATGAACAGATTTGGACGGGGGGGTGGAGGTTTAAACTAAAATTGAGAGTCACTGTAAAAGGGCCTAAACATTTACCTCGCTTTTTTTTTTGGGGGGGGGAGTACAGAGGACATTATTTTTATCTTGGCCAGCCCAAAACTTATTTTAAATATGGGTCAATGTTACAGCTCAGTAATGCCTGTGATAGAATTAAATGTAACTTACGCTTGGAGTATGGCCACAAGAGTGCATCATGCATGAACAACTTAAAATCTAACCTGCGTGAAGAGACAGGCCATTCTTATCACACTTACCAATGGGCTACTCATAAAAGAGATGATAGACTTGACCAAGATCTTATTCTAACAAATGCCAAGAAAGTCAGCATAGAAAAACAAAGAAAAGAGCAGAATAAACATACCCAGTCAGAGCAGATGCCCCCATAGACTACTCAAACCTGTCCTCCTCATAACACGGAGGACCCCCCCCCCCCCACAACAGAAAATTAATATTGTCACTGAGGATCCAACAAAACATAAGGAGATGGGTGCCAGTGTTACAAGCTCAGGAAATGATATGGTGAATCTAACTGGAGACAATACTACGATCCCAACTGAAAAAAGATGCAATGATCAAGCCACCACCAAACATGATGGGGTAATCTCTAAGAAAAGACCATTACGAAAACATCAGCATAAAGAGAAAATCTCTAAAACCACAGGAGTTCAGAACAATGTATCTTTACAAAATAAATATGACGTATTACAATCTCAAGAATAAGATCAAGGATGGGAATCAGAAACCTCATCCACTTTTTCATCACAACATGGCCTGACGTTAGGCTCTGACAATGAACAACTGGCAATTAAAGAGCAGGAAGCCAGGCAAAAAAAATCTGAGCGTGCACCCACAATGCAGTGGGAGATTATGAAAATCTGTCTAGAACTCCACTCTTGGATCCTCCACACATCTACAAAGTAGCAACTTTGAATGTCAACACTGTAAAGAATAATAGGAGACTTGTGCTTTTTCCATCTTGAAAGACTTAGGTCTTGATATTTGTTTGTTAAAAGACACCAGGCTCAATACAAACTCAGACATCTCCAGCTCAAAGATTGTGGTGCTGGGGGCCTTCCTTTTATTCATTTGGCACTGATAGATGTGGGGGGTGGGAATGCTCTTTGCAGGATATAACTGTACAGTAACAAAAATAGTGGACATTGTTCAAGGCTGTGCATTAATGATTGATTTTAACCATAGGAATGGACAGTGATAAATGTTTATGCACTGCAGACTAAGAAGGGAAGGGTAGATTTATTTCAACAAGTTAAACCTTATTTGGTTACCACTAGGAATTTTATGTGGGCAGGAGATTTCAATTGTGTACTAAATATCACAGACAGAGGGAAAAAAATATCAAGACAATACTGTGATAGTAATACACTGAACAAAATTGTTGCTAATCTGGATCTGACAGATGCTTAAAAAAGCATACATCTGAGTGGGGGATACACCTTCTGCAAAAGTACTCTAGCAAAAAGGATTGATTTTATACTTACCTTGAAACCTTTAAAAATACACTAAGCTAATTTGATTCCAGTAGAAAACTCAGATCACCTTCTCCTTGTTACTCACATTAGCCTCACAAAAGCCCAATCGATAGGGAAGGGTTAGTGGAAACTAAGTTACACTCTACTAGAAAACTCAGATATTATTCAAGTTACACTCTACTAGAAAACTCGGACATTATTCAACAGTTGAAGGAATTATTAAATGCCAGGAAAGAAGTAGCTTGTCTAGAGGATGACATAAGTAGGTGGCGGGTAACTACAAAGCATGACACCAAAAAGTTGCTACAGCAACAAGTGATGTATACTAATAATGAACAATACAAAATATACCTGAAATTGCACTTATAAATGAAGGCTAGGGCACATACTCAGACCAAATACCTGTACTTAAAGTTGAGATGGAGAAACTATAGTACTCCAGAGCTACTTTATTAGTACACGAGCATAGGATCAGTACCTCGAGGAAAACCTCATCAGGGGACATGTATGAAAGTGACAGACAGCAGATTCAACACAGAGTAATGGATAAGCTGTTTGACCACTCTGGACAAGTGGTTCATACTAAACAAGATATTCTCAATACTGTATCACAACATATGCACAACCTTTACTCAAAACCCAAACATCTCAGAAGAACACCTAAATAACTTTTTAGACTCAATAACTGTCCTTGACCTTTCACAAGAGGTTAGGCAGAATTTAACTACTCCTATCACTATGGTCAAAGTAGAAGCAGCTATTAAGAGTTTAAAAAGCAACACGTCTCCAGGACCAGACAGTCTGACCTCAGAACTATATAAAACAAGCATTTGTCAATGCTGAATGTTCGCTTGCAGGTATTTGCAGTGATGTTTGGCATGTATGGTGCTTTACCCTAATGCCCTGTGCGATTGCTGGTATTTGCACAATAAATTGTCAGCATGACCTTTTTTGTTACCCCCATTGTGCGCTACATAGGCGGAAACACGTTCTGGGCAGGATGTGAAAAATGACAGCTGTACTGCTCATAAAGAAGTGTGGTAAAATGGCAATGTTGAAAATCTGGAATGGAAATATTGAAAATTCGCAAACCTAGGAGCGTGCGTGGGAACTGTGCAATGCACGCTCGTAAAACAGTCATTGTTAGGAATTTTTTCACCAAATTGTCAACATTGGCATTTTAAAACCTCTGCTAATGAACAGTGTCACTGTGATTGCCTAACTGTGTCCCATACATTGATTTTGCACACCGACTGCGCCATTGTGCACTACATGGGCGGAAACATGTTTTGGGCTGGATGTGAAAAATGACAGTTGTACTGCTCATAAGGAGGTGTGGTAAAATGGCAGTGTTGAAAATCTGGAGTGAAAATATTGAAAATTCGCAAACTTATGAGCGTGCGTAGGAACTGCACAATGCACGCTCGTAAAACAGTTATTTGTATGAATTTTTTCGCCAAATTTTCAATATAGCCATTTTAAGATCTCTGCTCATGAACAGACACTGTGATTTTCTTAATGTGTCCCATACACTGAGTTCACACACCGACTGTGCCATTGGTGCGCTACATGGGCGGAAACACGTTTTGGGCAAGATGTGAAAAATGACAGCTGCAGTGCTCATAAGGAGGTGTGGTAAAATGGCAATGTTGAAAATGTGAAGTGAAAATATTGAAAATTCACAAACTTACAAGCGTGCGTTGGAACTGCGCAACGCAGACTCATAAAACAGTCATTTTTAGGAATTTTTTCACCAAATTTTCAGCACAGCCATTTTAAGACCTCTGCTCATGATCAGTGTCACTGTGATTTTCTTAATGTGACCCATACATTGAGTTTGCACACCGACTGCGCCATTGTGCGCTACATGGGCAGAAATACATTTTGGGCAGGATGTGAAAAATGACAGTTGTACTGCTCATGAGGAGATTTGATAAAATGGCAATGTTGAAAATCTGGAGTGCAAATATTGAAAATTCGCAAATGTACGAGCGTGCGTAGGAACTGCGCAACGTACGCTCGTAAAACAGTCATTTTTAGGAATTTTTTCACCAAATTCTCAACATAGCCATTTTAAGACCTCTGCTCATGAACAGTGTCACTGTGATTTTCTTAATATGTTCCATACATTGATTTTTCACACCGACTGCGCCATTGTGCGCTACATGGGCGGAAACATGTTTTGGGTGAGATGTGAAAAATGACAGCTGTACAACTCATAAGAAGGTGCGATAAAATGGCAGTGTTGAAAATCTGGAGTGAAAATATTGAAAATTCGTGAACTTACGAGCCTGCGTAGGAACTGCGCAACGCACGCTCGTAAAACAGTCATTTTTTTGAATTTTTGCACCAAATTTTCAACATGGGGTTTTTGGGACCCCTTCTCATGAATGATGTCACTGTCATGGCATTATTTGAGCCCAAAGGGTGATTTCGCGCAGTGACTGCGCAGTGCCTGTGAAATCACCCTTCGGGCCTGAATAATGCCATAACAGTGACATCACTCATGAGAAGGAGTCCCAAAAACCTCATATTGAAAATCTGGTGAAAAAAATCCCAAAAATGGCTGAGATATGCAATAAAGTTGAAACCCCCCCTATCTAACCCATTATACAGCTTACCGGCATTTCCTCAGTTTGCGGTCGCCTTTGAAGAGTGCAAACGTGTTCCCGGTCCACCAAAGATCGTCACACTGGAGTCCGGAGGTAAGTATGGGGTGGGGGTGTGAGAAGGCTGGGTCACAGTGGGTGGGTGCAGGTTGTGGGAGGGGCTGGGAGACACGTCGGGACCGCTTTTATTTTACAGGTGTTAAAACAAAAACGATGACATGGGACATTTGTTACACTGGGCTGGGCTCCAGCGTGGCAGCAGGATGGTTTGGGGGCCGTGGGCTGACGAGTTGGGCACCCAGTCGGCAAACAACGTTGCACCATGCTGAGAGTGGGCTCAGCAGTGGCACAAAGCTTTGGGGTGGGCGGTGTGGCCTTGCAGGGAGCACATGACATGAGGGGATGGCGTGAGTTTGTGCTCAGTATGGCAGCGGTGCTTTCTTTAAAGCAGAGGAACATCACAATATATAGAGCTCCTGCACCCATTGGTGCAGGAGTGCCATGCCTGCTCAAGGGAGCAGTGTATTGGATGGGAGAGGCACCTCAAAATGTGCTACTTCCAAAACGCTCCTTGTGCATGCGCACAAGCGAACGTAAAAATGTCAAAATCTTGGAAATACTTATGGTAGCATTTAATTGTATGTTGAAAAAGGGGAATATTGCACCGTAGTTAGGTACATCATTACAGATTTTTATATACAAGAAAAATGACTGCTGTGATCTAAAGAATTGAAGACCATTAAGCCTTATGAACACAGATATGGGGGTGAGATACTAACAACAACAAAACTGGAAAGGGACATGGGGTAGTCATATCAGATGACCTAAAGGTGAGCAAGCAATGTGAGAGGGCAGTAAGGAAGGCTGGGGGGATACTGAGATGCATAGGGAGAGGCATCACAAGTAGAAAACAGGAAGTTTTTATCCCTCTGTACAGACAGCTGATGAGACCCCATCTGGAGTACTGCATGCAGTTCTGGAGACCAAATCTCTGCATAGACATAAACAGGATGGAGACAGTTCAGAGGAGGGCAACTAAAATGGTGCAGGGTCTGCAATGGAAGTCATATCAAGAGACGCTTAAGGAGCTTAATATGTATAGCCTTGAGGAAAGGAAGGAGAGGGGGGACATGATAGAAACTTTCAAGTACCTCAAGGGAATCAACAAAGTCCAAGAGGGTAGTATATTTCAGAAAAAGAGGTGTACAAGAACAAGGGGGCACAATTTGAAGCTAAAGGGGGGATGGCTCAGAGATAATGTAAGGAAGTATTTTTTCATGGAGAGGGTTGTGCATGCATGGAACAGCCTTCCTGAGGAGGATGTGGAGTCAAAAACAGTGGTGGAATTCAAGAATGCATTGGACAGTCATAAGTCAATTCTAGGGGGTGGGGGTAGGAAGAAGTAGGCTGTTGGTTAGCTAGGATCTGCAGCTTATCCATTAGGTAGGGAAGTGGGAAGACTGGGTGGGCCAAGTGGTCCTTATCTGCCATCAAATTCTATGTTTCTATATTAAAATCTTAATGAAAATACTAGCAGCTAGACTAGCTAGAACAGCCCCTCAATTAATAGAAGCTGAACAAACATGCTCAGTAGTGGGAAGAAGCATTCAGGACAACTTTTTGCTAGTTAGAGAAGTAGTTGAAAAGGGGGGCACAAAATAATGCAACTGGCTTCCTGTTATCATGAGACCAAGAGCAGGCCTTTGATAAGGTGTCCCACAAATATCTGGGTGCAGTGTTAAAGAAATATGGTATGCCAGACACCTGTTGTAGTTGGATTACGAAACAGTGCATTGCTGCTGCAGTGCCCTTGGTTAATGGTCAACAGGGTTCTTTAGTTAAAGTTAACAGAGGCGTGTGTTAAGGCTGCCCTATGAGTCCCCCTATTATATGCATTTTGTATTAACCATTTGCTAAGAATCATACAGCAGGACCCCAGAATATTGGGGATACTATTACCAACAGCTGAAAGGACAACAACAATTATGGCATATGCAGATGATGTGTGTTTACTGGTGGCAGATACAAACACAGCAAAAGTTGCTCTGGCCCAAAAGGACTGTTTTTCCAAAGTAGCAGGGGCCTGTATTAATCATGCAAAATGTTCTGTCTCTAACCTTAGTGAACAAACAGAGAAAGTGAATGTTATCCAAAACATAAATATTACTGACTCCTCTATTAAAATACCAGGGGTCAGATTTGGAAGGAGATATGGGTAAAGAAAATTGAAAGGAAAAAATAGATATCTGTACGAAAAAAGTTAAGTCATGGAAACTTGCAGAAAACTAAGAAAAAAAGGAGACTTTGGAAAAAACTTTTTTGTTACCTATCTTAACATATTTAATTGTTGTTTACCTCCCCCCAGCTATTATGAAACAACATTGTTAAGTTTAGTATTCCAAATCATATGGGGGAACCATCTGAATCATATCAAAAGAGAAGTCTTATATCGTTCTTATAAATATGCAGGGTTATATGCTTAGTCAACCCAATCAGCTATTTTTCAATATTTATATTAATGCTAATATTATGAAGTTTACCTCTCCAAGCACAGCAGACTGAAAAAACAGTTGGCTGTCCCTGTTACTGCACATTTGGAACCAGTCCCCTACAGGATTAAGGAAACATAAAAAGACACCAGAATATGCTCTGCCCCTGCTGGAAAAAAAATCAGAAAATGGCATTTAACTGTCACCCAAGCTACAGTACCAAACATGCTAGCATTATATAATACTATTCAGGAACAGGGATACACCTCCACTCTAGAGTATAGGGGTGTGACCTGTGTCAATTATGGCAGAACTGAATCCTATTTGACAGATATAAGAACTCCACCTAGGACGTGGGCTGGCAGTATAGCCTAGAGGTTAGAGGAACAAGGTGTGAACAAGCTTGATACATCCAGCAGACCAGACCTGAGTTTGATTGTCACAGCCTCCACTTGCATACTGTATGACCCTGAGCAAGTCACTTAACTGCCCAGTGCTCCCAGGTTGCTCCTGAAAACAGGCACTTGTGCCTAGTGGGCCTTACCCAGTTACCAAAGACTAAAATAAAATAAATAAATAAATGTAGTTTGCTTATGTTACATGTCATAATGGCAAAAATTTAAGAGCAACTCATATTATAGCAAGCACATATTGCCGAATCAAACATCCGCTACAAACCCACCAAAGCACTCCCCATTACAGTGACTGCAGTACACAATACTTTGGCGCACAACAGAATCTAACATTTAATGTGGGGGCTACACCACACACACACACACACACACACACACACACACACACACACCCTTTGGGGGAAGCCCCCACATCCCCCAAATTATTAGAATCGGTTCCAGGGGTTGGACACTGGGGGAAAGGGTAATACACAGGAGTGAGGCTACTATGGCTTCAGCACCACAGTCAAGGGAACCAGGGGACAGGCAACAAAATAAAAAAACCTATCAGCCACCACAAGACACACAAAAACACATATCCGCAGGCAGTCCTGAACCCAGCGCCATCGACATCCCAAGCGGTGACCGTGTTCACCACTTCAGGTGACCGGTTCAGCAGCATCAGGCTTAATTTCCACATTTAACTCACATGATCGTACCTTCCCTCGTCATTCACCTTCACTCTTGTGTGCTCTACTCCTCACTTTTCCCTCCCCCTACTGGAGCGGTAGCTAGTCCCTCGGGCATGCAAATTGAGTTACTCAATTTGCTTCACCCATATGAAGGGATACCATTTGGTTGTGCTGCCATGGGAGGTTGGGGGTCAAAGGCAATGCAAAATATAAGAGCCTCACTGAACAGATGTGCCCTAGGCCACAATGCTCACAGCAGGAGGAAACGCTCCAACATTTTTTATTGATTTTCCATTTGTTAAAATGGTTTGGGCTCTAATAAGTGTATGATGGAATAATGTACATTGAGGACAACTAAACTATGAAAATGTTGTAACAGGCTTTTCAGGTGCATTACATAAAATAGAAGAAGGGACTCTCAGACTCTTTTTTAAATGTAATAAGTTTACACTATGGCAAGCTAGATGTAAATTTGTGATTTAGCAAGTAAATACAGCACCTTTGGCAATAGTTTTACAAACAGAGAAAGAACTTTGTACACAGTATCAGTATGATCAGTCTAACCTATCAGCTAGGCAATGTCAGAAACGGTTGATGGGTTATCTATGATAATATTGAACTAAGTATGATGGAATGAGGATTCCAACGAAGGTTTGAATCAGTTTATTTAGTTATTATACAGCACATATATTGAAAACCTGACTATGACAGTAGCCCTCTTTGTCCTTTTTATTTCTTTGATTCAGCTAGTTTTAAAAGGGTTAGTGTACCGTCTTTTGGTTTCTGTTGTTATAGTTATTTTTTCAGGTGGAATGTACGTTTTTTTGTTGTGTTTTCTTTCCATGAAGAAATCTGAAGTATCATTTTGATTGTATAAATTGATGTTATGATTCTATACCACCATGTTGATATTTTTTCACAATGCAAATTTCCCTACTCTTTCTGAGATGTGTCATGGGATCTTTAGCCCAACTGAACAACCACTAGAACAGGCAGACACGATCCTGGTTTAATGTCTCATCTGAAAGACAGCACCTCAGGTGTGCAGCATTCCTCTCATGATGCACTACAGTGTCAGTACTGGGTTTTACCCCAAGAGCCAGGTGTTGGGCTAGAACCCATAACCTTCAAATCTTCTGACCTCAGAGGTGAGTGTACGGCCTGCTGAGCCGTATTATCTGAACTCAATTAAATGGCTCCCAGAAACTATAAATTATATCCTGAGTTGTTTTGATGTGATAACTTGCTCTTTTGTTAACTGGGTTATGATTCAATGGCCTACACAGCCAGTACAGTGTTATGCTTGTGCAACTGGGTTACTTACTTTTGGCTGTTTGCACTCTCTATTACAGAGGAATTACCACCCTGTAGGGGTACCAAAGGCAAGGAACCCTCAAAGAGGGTTCCACCCCTAGAGGTGCCATGGAACGATTCCCTTGGCTAATGATACCTTAGGAAGTATCCCAAGGAGAAAGGCGATGCCGCTGGAGGAGGAGGGAAGGATGGCGGGGGCAAAGAAAAAGTGCTTCAGAAGGAGGCTGAGAGGAACTGCTTATATAGCTCAGGAAGGGGGAGTGGCTGGCTGCTTGTCCACTGAACTACAGGCCCAGCCTTCCAATTCAATGGCCTATGCAGCCAGTATAGTGTCATGCTTGTGCAACTGTATTACTTTGGTTTTGGCCATTTCACTCTCTGTTCCAGATGAATTACCACCCTGTAGGGGTACAAAGGACAAAGAAACCCTCGAAGAGGGTTCCACCCCAGAGGTGCTGTGGGATGATTCCCTTGGCTAAAAGTACCTTAGGAATCATCCCCCAAAAGAAATGTATTGGTATGAAGAGCGTTAGCAATTGGAATGATGATGCAGGGTAGAATAGGCAAAGGCAGCTTGAGAGGTAATGAGATGTGAAGATGAGCAAATGGCATGAGTACAATAGTTTGCACTAGAGATTGAGGAGGCCTTCTAAGGAAAGGAGAAACGGCAGATAGGGACACCATCCACCTTCATCCGACAGCCGAACCTACCTAAAGGAATAAGGAAACACTAACTACGGCTAACTCACATTTATGACCTGAGGCATGGAGGAGAGAAAAAAAACCCTTTGAGGAGGAAATCTCTGAGGATCCAAGGCCTAGGTTGCCTTTCCTCCGGGCCTGGGATATTTTGTTTAGTGACAGCTCTGCTGCTGCAATTTGGAAACCCAATTAAAGGAAGGTGGAAAACATTCCAATGTGGAGGAAAGCTCTCACTCGATCACTCTAATGATAAGGCTGTGGAAGGTTGCGAGCGCTACTCTACAACAATGGGCAACCAAGGCAGGAGGAGGAGAGCAACAGCTGCTGAGGCACTCACCTGACCTACTCACCCTAAAAACAAGCAAGGTGAACCAGAGGCAGTCATGGGGAGACTAGCTTTGAAGGGTGCCTCAGAACCCACTCGGGCAGCTAAAAGGGCACTATGAGAGCCCCACCTCTTCACCACTGAGTCATAAATTCTACAACTTGAGGTGCCGTCAGTATGATTGATGACTGAAGGTTCACCCAGAGAAAGGACATTCCCAGCTATGGGCCAGGTGAGAAGGACCCTACCCCAAGCTTTGCATGCTCAGGCTGTGGATTCTAGGTACAGAATGAGACCATCGGCTGCAGGGCGGTCATGCGACATGGAATTAATGGTCATGGATGGCATGCCCCGGAAAACAAATGAGGAGGAAATCTGAATGAAGCGGTGATTGCTGAGACCCTCACATAGGTCTTGATGTGTTAGTAGCAAGCACTAAGCAAACATAGTGTGCAAGCAATGAGCGGATCTGCATGTAGGTCTGTAAGGCAGAGCAGCAATGGTTGGACCTGCACATAGGTTGAAGGAGCAGCAAGTATGAATTAACAGGGGCAAGCCAACCAGTCCCACAAGTAAGCTAATGAAAAGGTAACAAATACTCAGAGGATTTTAGCAGCGGAGGCAGGATTCAAACATTAGGTAATTAGGCTGCACGGGGCCACAGCTCTTCAACAACACTCCCAAGTCCTCTGCCATAGGAAAAACAAGAAAGTGATGGAAAGCACCATGACCCTCGTGCAGATATTTAAACTAGTTTACAGCATCAGCAGTAGCCTAGCTGACCTCCAGAGTACAATAGCAGCATGTAATGTAATAGAGCAGCATCAGCACTGAGTAACTATGGGTCATAGGGTAGCAGTCCAAATGAACATAGAAACTGTAGATAGACAACGGTCTGAAGCAGCAAATTGGCTAGACAGTGCAGTGAAAACAGCAGTAATGAGGTATGAGTTATGAGGTAGGCGTTCAGGAAGCAGAACTGAGCTGCATGGGCTAGGGTTCAGAGTGAACCTGAACCAGGTGAAAATAATTGAAGGGCACAAGCCCATGGTTATGCGGGGGAAGATCTCCTCCCCCACATCCTATATAAACTAAGCAGCAGACTGCCGCTCTGCTTAGAGCGAGTCGCACTCACAGTGAGTCGAGCTTGCTTCGGCGGTGCAGCTGGATCCCCCCCAACTTCCATCTGTCCGCCTTCTGCTCCCCTGTTGGTTGTTGCCTTGCTGGCCCCTTCCCTCCTTGTCCTTCCTCCTGCTCCACTCCATCCCTCCATCTTGCTGTCTGCTTTTCTTTGGGGGGGGGTGCCAACTGCGCCTCAGTTCGCCGCCGTCTCGAATACCTTGGACTTTTCTTACCTGCACCTTCTCTTCTGCATATTCCATTCTTCTGACTCCTACCTCACCAGATGAGTACCTTGCAGTTGGCAGTTGCTGCTGGCCCCTTTTACTGCTAATTCCTTGGGCTCACCTAATGCTACTCCATTTGCTCCATTTTGCCATACCGTCTGCTGCCTGCCTCTGCTTGGAACATTTCGGATTGCTGGCTCCTGACTCCTGTTCCATGTACCACATCTAAGGAAGCTGGCATGCTGTAGCTGATTTCTGTCTGCTCACCTCTGGCTCCTACCTCCGGTCCTGTCTTCCCCTGCCATGGCGTCATTCTGACGCCTGCTCTCCTAGCTAAGTACTAGTTGGGTGTCCTTACTTCTAAAGCTGTAAAAGACTGTTAAAAGGCTGCTTGACTACCTGCCGGGAGTTCTGTTTCTAAAATTGTAACAAAACTGTGTTCTGACTACTTAATTACCTCCCAGGCATTCTATGGCCGTAACAAACTATTTCAAGGCTGGATACCTACCTGCCAGAAGTTCTACTTCTACTGCTTTAAACTGCTTCCTGATTCCTAAATGCCTGCTAAAAGTTTTTATTCGACAGCTATAACCCTATTTTGTGCCTGCATACATTCCTGCTGTCTACCCATTTCAGATCTATGACCTCATGCTGTACGATGCATAAGCCTTCTGGCACTCAGATTCAACTGTACTATTTCTTTGCATATCAGACGGACAAGTATTTGCTGTTGCCCCCTTTACTTACCTTATAGCTGATGGATATTTCGTACCTGATCGGCCCCAGCACCACTCCTCATCTCTGTATGTATTCCATCTATGCAACGTATGTGCCTTTTACGTAACACCACTAGATGGCATCATAGCTTGCTGACTTTTCTAATTACTCAAGACCATATTCTACTGATCCTAAATTCTGGCAACTTATATCTGCTATTACACTGGGCTTCAATCCAACCCATTGGTGTCCTCGATCCTTTAGTTCCAAATTCAGGATATCAGTCTATCCCTTGTCATTCCTTCCTTCGTTCCAATCTTTAATGAAGCCTGTCTGTATAAACGGCTCCTGTATGCCTATGTCTCTACCATTTTACTGAATTATTTCGCCAACAACACAGACAACACTCATATGGCACTGACAGTGGCCTCCGAGATATTTCTCGGGACTAGCTGCTATTCTACTTGCTTTACCAGTGGACCTTTGAGGGGTCCGATGCGCATGCTAGCTTATGTGCAGCTGGCTGCTACTCTACTTACCTTACTGACTGACCTACAAGGGGTCCCACTGTGCATACTGGCTTACGTGGGTCTAGCTGCCACCTAGCTCCTATTACCAGCTGACTTTCGTGGGGTCCAGCTGTGCATGCTAGCTTATGTGGGGCTAACAGCCAGTCTTACTTACCTTACCACTGACCTCGTTTGGTCCAGTTGCATACTGGCTTTGGGTTTTGCTACTACTTCTATTTCCACTCTGGTTACATGCTCGTTCAATCGTGCCATCTATGTCATCGACCGACCTGCACATAGCCTAGCCACACTTCCTCATATTATTTGGCTAGCTATTCTTTGTTTCCATGGATGCTTCCTTCAGAGCAGCTTCAGAATTACCTTTCCAAGTATGCTCACTACTGCTTCCACCTCCATCGGATTATTCTGGGGTACATCAAGATATTTGCTTCAATTGTTTCTATAGTCTCCATCATGACTTCCTGCTGACTTATTCTGTATTACCTTCCTTAGTTGGACAAATGCCTTGAACATTGACTTACTACAGTTTCAGGATGCTTTGCCTCTTGTTAAGTTGCCAGCTCTTCTGCCATGGTCCCTTCCATCCTTGATCTACAGGATCCATCAGCCCACAGCACCATTCCACTCTTCTAAGTCTACCTTAAAACTACAGTACTACTCTGCCCTACACTGACTCACGATATGTCACCGTTCTGATACCAATAAACAATTTGTTCTTCACTTGGGAGTTTACCTACTTTTACTTCGTGCCTGCCTCTCCCAGCTCAGTGCCTGGAGAGTCACATATTCCACTATACGCCTATGTGCTGCCATGTCAGCCAGCCAGGCGCTCCCTTACTACGGACTCACATCTGAATGCTTCGACATCCATCATTTATTCTGTGGATGCGTTTGCCCTGCCGCTTTCTCCATATGGAATTGCTACTGCCACTCTCTTCCCAGGACACTTACTAGAGCTTCTCCTGAAGATCTTCACTACCTTGAATTCCTCTCTAAGGCTTCTCGGACCCTGCAACTACGTTACTTCATTTAACCAGCTTCTTCAGTTCTCACCATCTAGGATTCTTCGCTCTACTACTCAGGACTTCTCAGACTGTTCTTCACCAATCACTTCTAGCTGGGTATCATTCTAGTTTAAATTGTATATCTCAACTTTGTCATGCTATCATCTGGATCTATGCAAAGCTTCAATTCCCTTGCTAGTTCCATTCTCATAGCCTTACCGCTCCAGCTGGCGGATCGGCTATGCATCTCACTTATGGGCTACCTACCTCACTCTATTCCTACCAGCAGACCTCCGTAGGTCTGGCTGCATTTTCATGTTACCTGGAGCTAGTTGCCTCTCTACTTACCTCACCAGCTGATGGATAAGCTGTGCATATCACCGAGGGATTAGCTGCCGTGCTCTATTACGCCAGCAGACCTCCATAGGTCTGGCTGCGCTTTCTCATTACCAGGAACTAGCCGCCTCTCTACTTACCTCACCAGCTGTCGTTTAAGCTGTGCATCACTGAGGGGCTAGTTGCCACATTCTATTCCATCTCACCTGCCTATTGTACTTTGATGTGTTACTTGTTACTTTATCTTAAGTTATGCACTCCGCTCATTCATACTTATTTTGGCCTTGCCCTGTCATACTTCATGAATGCTTCCTAAACTCGAACCAGCACTTCAGATTTGCTACCCTCAATGCCTGCCATGATTTCAGCCCAGCTCTACAGCCATTGCCTTCTATCTCATCACTTAAGTATATTTCTACCCTATCGTATTTTACCGGAACTAGATTTGTCAGTCAGCAGTCTAGTTACAAGCCTTCTACCATTCCATGTCATGCATAAGCCCTCTATCAGCGGAAACCTGGATCTCCTGCGAAGCTATCCTCACTTGCTGGAGCATTTCATCACCTGCAGTTTGTTGCTTCAAATTTATCAGCCATGGATTCCACTCGACTTCTTTCCGGCCTGATCATGGATTCACGAACTTGGAGTTTACTACTCGGATGCTTGCTCTATTCACCTGACATGTCACGATTCCATCTGTCTTCAGTCTCTATGGATTGGGTTCATCAAATTCGGTGTTCAGACTAGCCAATTAAAATATTTAGGATTACTCTCCTTTAGTATGCCCAGAAGGCTGGGCGGGTCAGTAGCCATGGGTCTTCAGAGGTTTCCCTCCAAAGGGGGTTTTCCTCTCTTTCGTGCTACTGGTCATACTCTCCGGATTTGGAGGAGGTGATCACCTACTACTCATTTCTTGAAGGATCGTCCTACTTGACTCCTTCATCAGTCGGATACGGAACAATCGTTGATATCATATTCTTTTGGGGGGTCTCATAATACTGGACTAAGCTTCCTCCCTACTGGTGGGATACAGAGAAAGGCCAAAACCATCAAATAATAACAAACCATTCTCAGTTCAAGCATCTAAGTACATTGTTCATACTATCTGATTCATACATACTTTAATCACTGACTCGATCATGTTCTCGCTGAAGTACCTAAGCACAAATCATTCCATACTACTAGTACCTGGCAACCATTGTCTACTTACCAGCTGGCCTCTGTATCCTACAACCATCTACATCATCCAGCTACAGTATGTAACAAAAGCACTGAGCTATGAACCACAGATAATTGAAGGGCACAAGCCCATGGTTATTTGGGGGAAGAGCTCCTCCCCCACATCCTACATAAACTAAGCAGCAGACTCTCACTCTGCTTAGAGCAAGTCGCCCTCACCCACCATCCTCCCCTGACACATCCTCCTTCTTCGGCACTCTTATCCCACCGGGGGTCTCATAATACTGGTCTAAGCTTCCTCCCCACTGGTGGGATACAGAGAAAGGCCAAAACCATCAAATAATAACAATGATTCTCAGTTCAAGCATCTAAGCACATTGCTCATACTATCTGATTCATGCATACTTTAATCTCTGACTCAATCATGTTCATGCTGAAGTATCTAAGCACAAATCATTCCATACTACTAGTACCTGGCAACCATTGTCTACTTACCAGCTGGCCTCTGTGTCCTACAACCATCTACATCATCCAGCTATAGTATGTAACATAAGCACTGAGCTATGAACCACACATAATTGAGGTACATAGCATGGAGCAGTAGCAGGGAAGCAACTTGAGCTGAGCACACAGAACATTTGCAGCTGCAAGTGTGAGAAATGAGAGCAACTAGCATGAGTTCCGGAATAACGAAATATAGGCAGAGACAAGGAGTCTAGAAACAGAAACCCTCCAAAAAGAAAAACAGTTGAACAAGCATACAAACACAGAAGCACAGAAACAGCAAAACAAGGAAGCACACAGCTGGAGGCAGCAATACAAACCAAATGCAGGTGAACAGAAAAGCAGAATCCCAGCAGAACCAATCAGGCCAAAACACAACAAGACCGGGGGTGGGGTGGGGGGCAAGACCCAGCAGACCGCAGAGGAGATGACAAAGCCTCCAGTTGCAAAGAAAAAGTGCTTCAGAAGGAGGCTGAAAGGAACTGCTTATAAAGCTCAGGAAGGGGGAGTGGCTGACTGCTTGTCCACTGAACTACAGGTCCAGCCTTCCAATTAAAATTGCTATACATTTTCCTAACACAACTACAAAATTCAAAATCTATTTATATTCTACAGTAGTATAGGGATAGTATAGAACAACTGCAACATTTGATCTTGAATTAAAAACCAAACTTGCCTTTGTGCAAGACTTGCACGTGGAAATTATATTATCAAATTTAGGAGTAGGTCTTCATGTTATATTCCATCAAAAGTGGTGAGATAAGGGCCAAGTACATTACAGCTCGTAATTCACTTTTGAAGTATATTTAGCAGGTGACAACAATAAAAAACAAACCTGTCAATGTATTTATGGGTTACTCATCCACTTTTGGCCTCCAGTTTTAGTCTGTTGCACATTTAGAATATAGAGAATACTGGATGGGCAACTATGCACAACCAGTGTGTTCTGCCTCAGAGAGGTTCTGATTCCCTCTGACCTTAAGAACGAAGCTCGAGAGGTCCATGGGAATCAGAACTTTGAGGTGTTAGAACACACTGGTTGTGTGTAAAGTTGCTCATCCTGTATTTTTTAGTGTATGGAACTGCGCGAAATGTGCACACGTCAGTTATTTCACTTTCAAAATTAAACTGACTAGTGCAATCTCTGGAGGATTCCAAATGCTATTGTACCACAGAAGGGTACAATCACATCCCATGACCTTTGAACTGTGGTACAACAGCATTTTCAAAAAGATCAAATTCTGAAAAGAGTAATGCTCTAATTATACACCAGAAAGGGATTCATTGTGTATACCAACTGTGAGACACCAACTGTGGAGGATTGTGGTATAATGCAGTTGGAATCCTAATCCCATTATTTCTTACTGCAGTCCTGATTAAAGTATTTTAGTGGTTATATGTCTAAACTAAGGAGGTAGATTAAAAAGCAATAAAACAGGCTCAATTCTCAAAGAGCCCTTAAATCACTACAACTTGCAGTGATCTAGGGTTGCAGCAAGCTCTAGTGCATCAGGGACCCTGTGACCAAATTTGTAAAACTAGGGGTCCCTATGCTGAAGACCTGGGAGTTGCCACAGGGTTGTGCCAAACATTGGGTGCACCTGCAGAGTGTGATGGAGGGATCTGTCAACATGACCTGCAAAGGTGGAGGGGGGGAACTCTTGGTGGAATGTGGGGAATGGGGGCTGCTGGAGCAGTGGCCATGCCATAGGCCATGAAAGGGGTACAGCAGAAGTTACAGGGAGCATAGAAGGCACCTGGCAGAGGTGCCATATGGTGTATCTGACAGCCAAGGGGACTGGGTAGGGGGACTGGTATGGTAAGACTCTTATTTTATGGCCCCAGGTGGAAGCAGCCCTGGCAACTGCCCCACAGAGCCCACAGTCCTGTGGGACAGGTGCTAGCACTGCTTCTACCTTGTCTCTTCTGACTATTAATGTTATATTAATGTTACATTTCAATAGAAACATAGAATCTGATGGCAGATAAGGACCACTTGGCCCACCTAGTCTGCCCATTTCCCTACCTAACAGATAAGCTGCAGATCCTAGTTAACCAACAGCCTACTTCCTCCTACCCCCCACTAAAATTGCCTTATGTCTGTCCCATGCATTCTTGAATTCCCCACTGTTTTTGACTCCACGACCTCCTCAGGTACTGTATATCATTTTTATAGTTGTTTCAACTTTCAGTGTTATTGTTGATACTTACATAAGGATTTAAAAAATGTTAAACCCTTTCGCACTTTTATATATCGATAAATGGAAAGTGTAGCAACATATCATATTCATATATAAACTTACTGGAGCTGATTTCAAAGTAAGAAAATAAAGTTCCTAGCTCTAACTGCTACATTATTTCTTTACATGAGACCTTGGGGTCAGATCCACATGAATAGATCATATAGATATGGTTTTCATGCGTTGATACCTGTCTATTCATGTCGGTAGTATATGTTAATAAATAAACATGTACCATATATCTTCGATTTGAAGCCACCCTTGACTACAAGCCACCCTCGAACAAAAAAATAAAAGTTGTAATAAAAGTCTACCTCAATTAAAGTAATTGAGTGGTGACTTAAAACTGAGCTGACATTTGCCCCACTAACCCCCTGTTCTCTGCAGTACAGGTACAGGTACTCAAAATATTTATTGTTATGCCTCCTGCACAGTGACACTTCTACAGCGGCATATGTCAATGTCGACAACATTGACATGTTGCTGTGGAAGTCTGCCCAGGACCTGGCAACGCTTTCCCCCTTCCTTTCACCCCTTCCCCGAACCAACTCTGACTTGGAGTTGGACTCTAATAGTAGAGGGAGTGCAGGGGGCAGAGCTCTCCACATGGGAAGTTCGAGGGGTGAAGCTCCCCCCCAAAAAAAACACTGTCCACTGTGGGCATCTCCCTGCCACCTGCAAAATGTTGTCGTCATGGAGCCTATTGCTGTGATGCCAGTCAACGAAATTGTTGTCGAACCGGCATCATAGATCCATATTTATTTATAAATGTACTTGTGGCTGAGTCAGTTATTTACTTTCTTTTCTGTCACCGCAGAATATTGATACTACTGTATTTACTTACATTTCAAGGATAGTATCAATGTATGTTTTTAATGTTGATGATATAACATGTAGACTACTTTGGTATCTCTCAACAACAGAGACTCTAAATAAGGAAGAACTGTCAGTACACTATCAAGAATAAATTAAGACTTAACAGAATTTGAAGAAGATATTAAGGTAAGAAAACTCATTAAATAACAGAGAGACATTATTGATTACATAGCTACATAGATACTGTCGGCAGTTAACGACCACCAGGCCCAACCAGCCTGTCTGTTTATGCTACCTGACGAAGCAGCCAGAGACCCTATCTGGTCATTGGCTTTAGCTTTTTCTTCCTATCTCGAATATTCCTTTATTCCTGTTCCATGCATGTTTGAAGCCTGTCACCATGCAGGTGGACACCATTTCCTGTGGCAAGCTATTCCATGCATCCACCACCCTCAGTGTAAAAATAACTTCCTGACATTTCCCCTTATGCGACCACCCATCAGTCTCATTCCATGTCCTCTTGTTCTGGCACTACTTTTAAACTGGAATATGTTGTCTTCTTTCACCTTGTTCATGCCCTTGAGGTATTTGAACGTTTCTATCATGTCACCTCTCTCCCTCCTTTGTTCCAGCACATACAAATTGAGGTCTCTGACTCTTTCCCCGTGCGGCTTGTGATATAGACCTATCACCATTTTGGTCACCCTCCTCTGCACAGTCTTTTTTTTGTCAAAGTTCTTATGAAGGTGAGGCCTCCAGAACAGGACACAGTACTCAAGGTGAGTCCTCATTAGGGTCTTGTACAGTGGAACTATTACCTCCCTCCTTTGGTTTGGGATTCTCCTTCCAATACACTCCAATATCCCAGTGCCCCCCCTTAGCCATCTGCCTTGTGACCTTCAGGTCATCCATGATTATGACTCCCAGGTCCCTCTCCTCCTTAGTAACTGCCAACAGTTCTCCTCCAACCTGTAACTTGATCCAAGGTTCCTTCTCCCTACATGCATGATTTTGCACTTCTTTGCATTAAACCTTAGTTGTTTCACCTCTGACCATCTCTCCAACCATTCCAGGTAATTTCTCATCCTTTCCACCCCCTCCAGGGAATCCACCCTGTTGCAGATCTTGGTGCCATCTGCAAACAAGCAAACCTTTCCCTCTAGTTATCTTGAATGTTACTGATTAAGACATTGAAGAGGACCTGCCCCAGAGCTGACCCTTGAGACACCCCACTGGTCACCTCCCTTTCCTCTGATTGGGTTCCCTTTACCATGACCCTCTGTTTTCTGTCCATTAACAAGTTTCCAATCCAGTTTACTACCTTGTGCCCATCCCAAGGCTACATAGCTTGTTGACCACTCTCTTATGTGGGACGGTATCAAAGGTTTTGCTGAAATCTAGGTAGTCAGCATCTACTGCCCCCCAATCTACTGCCTCTGTTACCTGGTCAAAGAAGTTTATTAGATTAGTTTGCCAGGATGGTTCTGCGGTGAACCCATGTTGCCTGGGGTCCAACACCCCCATGGCTTCTACAGTAGGTGCTCCACTATTCTCTCCTTGAAGACTGTCTACATTATCTTTCTGACTACAGAGGTTAGAGTCCAGTTAGACTAACTGGCCTCAAACAGACTGAAAGATATATGAGTGGAGCACTGTCAAAGATCAGACAGGCTTTTCAGGACAGGCCTTCTCATCCTTGGACAGCTGCACTAGGTTTGAAGATGGTGACAAAGAAAGTGGTCAGAGATGTCAGCAATATCAGCTTAGAAAACCCCTTTTTAGGGCTGCAGTGAACTGAGCCCTGCAGACCTCTTGCTCTCAAAAACAGACTCAACGCTTTCCTTCTGACCGAACAACATGTTGGAATTGCACTACAGTCGCTACTTGTGTCCATGAAGCACTCCACTTGCTGTCTCCATTGGCAGTCACACTGCACTATTTTTACTCTGTCTGTGGTCATGGCAGAACATGGTACACACCACCATGTCCAACATGGCTGCCAAGCTGTATTGTGCATGCGCAACTTCTAGCACATGTATTAGTAGAGTGAGGCAGCCATCTTGGAAATGGTGGAGTGTGCCACGTTCAGCCGTGACTGTCGATTTTTTTTTCAATTATAGATATCCCCTCCATATGACCCTCTGCCTCAGCGCCCACCTCCCCACTCTCCCCCAGAAACATAACAGTGACACTGGGGTGGCCAATCTCCCAGTGTCATGATCAGGACTCTTCAGTGAGTTTTTTTTTATATTTCCTCCTACTAGACCCCCTCTTAGCATCCCCTCCCGAAACATTTGAGTGATGCTGGGGGTGCCCAATCCTCCAATGTCTTGATCTGGAATCCTAGTTTTTGTTTTTAACCCAGTAAAAGTAAAACTGCCCATTGACGTCTTTTGTAGCCATTCCAGTCCCCGCATCTGACCTTCCCACTCAGCAGCCACCATTCCACCGCCCCAGCCCTTACTTACCCATCAGGGGTCCAATGACATAATCCTTTCTGGACCACGGAGCTGTCTTCACTCTTCAAAGCTGGACAGCGAATGGAAAAAACAGGTATGCAGTTCAATGTGTTGTATTTCAATGATGTTTTGAACTTAGTGGCATAACTTGGCCATTTTTGGCATATTTTAACCCAAATTTTCAACATGCCTTTTTTGGGACACCACCTCAACAATTGCACTGACATTAGGCAAATAAGTCCCAAAAGGTGATTTCATAGTCCCTGCATGAAATTACATTTCAGACAGGAGTTGAAAAAATTCTCTGCCCTTGTTCATGAGGTGGGGTCAAAAGAAGTCTACTGTATGTTGAGAATTTGGTGTAAAAACATTAAAAAACAACAAAGTTATGAGCCTACATTGAATTTTACAAACGCAAGCAGACTCATAACTTTGGTAATTGTTCATATTTTTACCCCAAATTTACGACATAGCCATATCTTTATAGCACCTCATGAATGGGATAGTTGTCATTCAAATCGTTGACAAAATGTTTTTGTATTATCTCTCGAAGTATTTTATGGTCCCCGCTTAAATCACCTTTTAAGAGTTAAACATTTTCTCTGCCACTGTTTATATAAGGTGGGGTCATAAAAAGGCTACGTTCTAAATTTGGTGTAAAAATATTTTACAAAAAAACTTATAAGGCTATGTTGAATTTTGGAAACACAGACTCGTAAGTTTGGCAGTGTTCAATATTTTTACCCTAAATTTTAAACATAGTCATTTCTTTACAGCCCCTCATGAATGTGATAGCTGTCATTTTTCAACTCCTGCCCAAAATGTGATTTTGCATTCCAAAAGTTGATTTTGCAGTCCCTGCACTAATTCACCTTTAGGCCACGAGTAGAGCATTTTCTCTGCTCTTCTTAATGAAACAGGGTCATAACAAGGCTATCTTGAAAATTTGGTGTAAAAATATTACAAAAAGGGAAGAGACGTGGCTAGTGTGTGAGCAAGATGGAGTGCTAAGTTCTCGACTCCGACTTTGCGTTCCGTTTTTTAAATAAATCCATAGCTGCAGAAGGAGAGAGAAAACTCTAAACTATCAAGAGGCAAAGTGCATATCATGAGCCACAAGGGGATATAACTATTACTATTATTACCATTACACAATAATACTAGTATATAACTATTTTCTGAGATCACTACTGGAAACTCACTACAGCAGGGCATTGCTTCGAATTCAAAGGGAACTGACCCTCAATAAAAAACGGTCTAGCAAGATGGACGACCCACTCCCAAGAGATGAGGTTAAGGCAATTTTTGCCCAGAATCTAGAGGAACTAAAAACAAGAAAAGAAGAAAACTCAGTCAACAAAGACAACATCCAATTATTGTCAGAAAACATGCAGATGCTCTCTGAAAGATCTGCTTTAGTAGAAGCCAAAGCCAAAGCAAATGAAGACACTTGCAACATCCTAAGGGCGACTCTAAAGGAAAAAGACACTATCATACATGCCTTACTGGGGAAAATGGATGATCTGGAGAATCACAGCAGGCGCAACAACATAAGGTTTGTGGGTTTCCCAGAATATTCAGAAAAAGGGGATGTAATAACTTTTATACAGAATGCCATCCCACAGATGCTTGAACTCTGGGGGGATATCAGATTTTAATTTGAAAGAGCACATTGCTCTCAAGGACCAATCCCTAACCCCAGGGAGAGAATCCGGCCCATAATTGCAAGGCTATTGAAGTTCCCAGTAAAAGTGAACATCATGAGGAGGGGCACAAGAATTGGCAGATATGAGATGGCAGGGGCACAAGATTATGGCTTTCCTGGATTACTCCAAAGAAGTGACCATACACAGGAAGGCATTCACCCCAGCCCAACAGGCCCTGCATAAAGCTAGCATACAGTTCTCACTGTGATACTCGGCACAGCTGAAAATCACCCACAAGGGAGCACCCAGGGTATTCCTTTCTCTGAGGCTGCAATGGAATACATCAACCTACATGTCGCAGGGAAAGATACTTTTAATCACAGCAAAGACAGAGACAGGATACACCCTAGAGAAAGCCCCTCCACTTCTCCACAGAAACGTAAAAGCAAACCAAGGAAGGCAGCAGCAATGAAGGACTGGAACAGAGGCACAAATGAGGAGAGATACTCTGGCCAACCCCCATCCAAACACAATAGGTGGGGACACTGGGGGCCACCCCAGGGCAGCTCAAGCAGAAGTATGTGAATGCAGGAACAGAAGCAGATGCCCTTGCTCAGCTCTTGGCCACAAATAGATACTCTCCCATACAAGAAAAGTCCCCCCCCCAGAGCAACAGAATTTGAAACAGACTTTAACCCACCCCTTGAATCTCAAAGAGACCAATGTCCACCCATTCAACATGAAGAACAACAACAACAGGAGGAACAGATGCAAATAGGCATGGAAGGCAATACTGCCCAAACTGCTGTAACCCCAGTTCAACCTACTCCCAAAGATGTACACCTGGAGAACTCAGAGTGAGGCACCAGAGGAGTAGCCAACCCAACATCAGAAATGAAATGCATCTAGCAGCACAACCCACACTTGAGAAGGGTCTGAGACTGTTAAAGAATGAGCAAAGAATAACCCTCCCTTATACCATGGTCATGTAAGTAAGGCCTCAGCAGAGCCTAGTTCATCTGATCTACTAGAGTGTGATGAAGGGCCTTAAGATAATGCATTAATTATTCCACCTCACCTATGCCCTCAGGAGCCTTGTTTTTGTTTTTACATTTGGTTTTTACATATTATATCTTATTAACATAATGTTCTGCAGCATACTACAGAGGTTTTCTTTATGGATCCATGGCCAACTGGAATCCTATCACCTCACAAACTAAGATTGGCAACCTCTGAACTGAGTTATGCTAGATAATAAACTACTTTATGCAATACATTTTTAAATATATCATTCACATGCTATAATACCACTTACAAATAACCTGTGGTCACTGACTTTAATGGTTTAGAATGTCTATATGCTATTCCAGGTTAGTTTCCCCGTAATAATGGAATGCTAAAATTGTTGCCTAGAAAGGGTGGAGGGTGCAGAGTGGAGGGGGGAGGATCAGGCAGAAAGAAATGTAACCGCTATGAGAATCAGATCATGAATACATTAAGCAGACTGCAGACACTGTCCTGGTAAGAACATGCTATGTCAGTTAAGGTCTCAGGAGAAAAGATCTCTAGAGACAGATCCTAAGGAATGTTAGCTAAATTACCCAATCTCCCTCAGAAACAACCATAGAGAGAAATAGAAGATAGGACTCAGAGCTGCTGGAATGTCAATTTGTTTACTCTCTCCTCAGCTAGATAGCACGATAAATAACCTTCAAAAGGGATGAGGTTACCTTCCCCCCTCTGCATTTTGCATGTCATAGGTCTATGCAGGTGTCAACCACAGAGGATGTGAAAGCAGGCAGAGGGAGGGCTTCAGGCTATCTCACAAGAAGACTCTGAGAATAATTCAATATACTAATCAATGGAAGCAGTGCAGAAATAAGCAACCTCCAAAATAACATTTGCCCAGAACAGCCAGGGAACAGACACACACAATAACAACCATGTTATGCAACAGAACAGATCAAAAAGAATACCTAACACTGGTGTCATCCCCATTTACCCCCCCCCCAAAAAAAAACCCATACAAGACAAGACCCTCCCCCCTTGAAACAAGCCTAGCCAAACCAGACCTCCCCGTGGCCTTATGCTACAACTTCCAGTTAATATCAGGAACTGCAGAGTAGAGGGCAGAGAATTTTGGTAGTACTAGCCTTATTGAAAGGGAATCACAGTTCCCAATTTCCCTTCACTTCTCCATACAGCACAGAACCAAACGCAGATACCTAGAGGCCACCCTACAGTGGATGAGAGACAATGAAAAGCTATAATTGCTCAGGTCACACTCTCAGATCACGCGCAATAGTTTTCTTTGTATATAATTATTACTGTTGTTTGTCTAACTGGATAGTGCCATATAGCCCACAACAGAATAAGGGTTGGAAACAAACAGCACTCTTCCATAAGTACACCTCTACAAGGACTCCACATACAAGTACAATCATTATGCATGTACCCTCTTGGTCTGCAATCAGAGCAACAGTTGGATACCTACCCAACCTCAAACTCCCCCAAAAAAGGACACATGTGAAGGGGCCACTCACTACCACACTTATTCAACACTATACCCCTACTCACAGCACACACCCACTACCTGCTTGCATTCATATCATGGTCCGATACCAGCCATATGACTACCATAAAATACACAATGACTAATATAAGACTACATAATTGGAATGTTAGAGGGTTAAATTCCCCGGTGAAATACAAGAAGGTAATAGCACACCTTCAGAGGATGTGCTCACAGCTAGCCATACTACAAGAAACAAAACTCACAGACCTAGAGGCAATAAAGCTGACGATTGGCTGAGTAGAGCAGGAGATTCACAGTGCAGTGCAGTCACAAAAAGGGGAATCTCCATACAGGTTCATAAAAACCCTGAACTGGAACCTAATTAAGACATCACATGATGCAGAAGGGCGCTGAGTATTAGCACTGTTCCAAACAGTACATGGCCCATTGATGGTGGGAAACCTTTTGGCCCCCAATAATGATTCACCCCAATGTTTTCACAAGATAGCTGAAGAAATATCAGTTTTCAATGATAAAGGGGCACCCATCCTGATAGGAGGGGACTTCAACCTGACACTAAAGCCAGAAAAGGACAGGAGCAACAACATGACCGAGCCCCAAATGAGAGCAGTTAAAGTCCACAAACTCTGGATGAAAGGTCAATCACTCTCAGATGTGTGGCGCATTCACAATCCCAAACTAAGAGACTACACATACCACTCAACAGTACATGGCACAAACAGCAGAAATGATATGTGGCACACATCTCATCAAATCACTCCTACGGTAAGCCACACTCACATCACCCATTTAGTTATATCAGACCATGCCCCAGTGCAGCTTGACCTCCTGTGTGGACCAATCCCAACTGAATCAACTAGCTGGCAGATGGACCCACCACTACAATTAGACACCAAATTTCAAGAATGGCTATTGAGCACCACACAGGAGTTCTTCCAACTCTATGACATGGGAGACACCCCTTACTCTACATTATGGGAGATGTATAAAGCATCAATAAGGGGCTCAATAATTGTGTACACAGCGTGCCACCACAGGGCACAGGAACAGGAACTTTCAACCTTGGAGAGACAACTGGCCCACAAAGAATCCCTCCTTAAATGCAACCATAACCCCAATACATCCACTCCCATGTAGAGGGAAGTTCTCACTCTTAGACAAAACATAAATAACCTGACAGTGAGGAAAGCAGAGCTAGCTATTTTGTGGCTAAAGCAGAAATTCTGGGAAGGGCCAAAAAGTGCAGTAAACGTTTGGCCTACCGACTTAAAAAATAACAGTCCAAAAGAGCCATTGCACCTCTACGCTCCCCTGGGGGGGAAATATGCACATCGCAGGACAGCATCAACAAAATAATTACCAAATATTATGCACAACTATACACATCAGCCACCACCCCTGATCAAGACGAACTGAACACCTTTTTTTTGTCCATCCACCTCCTGGTGCTAGACCCGGAGCAAGTGAGAAGTTTGGAACTTCCGATCACGAAGGAGGAGATCATAATGGCAATATGCAATCTGAGCCCCCAAAAAGCCCCGGGAGAGGATGGGTTACCATCCGAATTCTACCAGATGCAGGCCACTCAGATATCCCCTATCCTAGACAGAGTATATGCTGAAATAAGATGTACTAGCATATACCCCCCTACGATGACCAAAGCAACCATTACCATCCTTCCCAAACTGGAAAGGACATGGAACTACCAGCCAACTACTGCCCCATCTCCCTAATCACAGTAGATAGCAAAATCTATGCTACGATACTAGCAAGCCAGCTTGAAAAGTTCCTACCTTCCTTGATCCATCCCTCACAGGTAGGTGTCATCAAGGGCCTCTTTAGCTCAGACCACATACGCAGTCTGATCGATATGATACACATGGCTAAAGACAACAACTCCCCCACAATTGCCATTGCCATTGATTTTTAAAAGGCCTTCGAGTCTGTGGAGTGGAATTATCTATACTCGGTCCTTACTCAGTTTGGAGTGGGAACAGCCTTCATAAAAGCCATACAGGCCGTGTATTCGGCCCCACAGGCACAAGTTCTCACTAATGGTGTGCTATCAAACCCTTTCCCCTTACACAGAGGCACCAGACAGGGCTGCCCTCTCTCTCACCCCTTCTATTCGTTCTAGCAATAGAACTCCTAGCCACAGCAATATGACAAAATACCGACATTAAAGGGGTACAAGTGGGTGAAAAACAATGTGAAACGCTCCTATACACAGATGACTTATTGGTCCTGACTAGTGAAGCAGAAACATCTGTATAACAACTTGTAGAACTTATGGCCAATTTCTGTAATTTATCTGGGCTCAAAGTTAACACTAACAAAACAGACTTTACAAGACTAAATCTTCAGTGTACCCAAACACACATCACCTACCTAGGAATAAAAATAAGCCCACAGATAAGCAAGATAGTGGACCTCAACATTAAACCACTGCTAGACAAGATTACTACAGAACTCGATACATGGAAAACATTCCAACTATCACTGCTAGGGAAAATAGAAGCAATCAAAATGGTGACACCAAAGTTATTCCAGCTTATCTCCTATCTCCCACTGATAATCCTGAATAAATGGTTTACAAGAATAGATAAGTACATAGGACATTTCCTATGGGAAGGGAAAAGGACAAGATACAGTAGAAACAAGTTGAAAACTCATTGAAGTAAAGGGGGATAAACATACCATGACTAAAAGTGTACTACTGGGCATTTAGAGTGGAACAAACCCTACAATGGTTTCCAGAATCAGGACTAACCCAGCTAATATGGACTGAAACTGAAACACATTTTTTTCAGGAAACCATCCACCTCATGTTAGCCTATTTGAAAAGACACCTAATTCACACCTGGCAGCACCACCCATATATGCTTCCCATGCCACATGGAAACAAATGGGCCACTGGCTGAAAATAGACCTCTTGCAACCAGAAATTACCCAACTATGGGGAAACACATCCCTAAGGGTAGGGAGAACACCAATAAACTGGGCCACATGGAATGAAAAGAATATCCACAGGATAGCAGATATCCTAATGCCAAAATCAAAAAACTTAGATTCATTTCAAGACCCCCAAACTAGATATGGGCTACATAAAAATGAATTTTGGAAATACCTACAATTGAGAAAGGCACTAACACCTCTCTTGAAACAAATACAAAAGCTCAAGACCCATGCACAGGCACACCCAACCATGATATGGCTTAGCCAATGCAAAAAAATAGTCAGCAAGATATACTCCAGTATCAGAGATGGTATACCAGACCAAACAGGAAAGGCAAAAACGTACTGGGAGAAAGCCCTAAATATAACTATAGATGACACAGACTGGGCCACATGCTAGAAATCTACACACACCCCAACCAAAAACTCTGGCAGTAGACTAATACAAAACAAAATTATACATTCCTGGTACTGCACAACCAAGATACTGCACGCTGCACATATCACCACAGACAACAATTGTTGGAGATGATCACAACCAGGGGGAGACCTATATCACATTCTGTGGACTTGCCCCCAAATCAAAGGTTACTGGCAACAAATACAACACACCCTTCAATCCACTATTCAATCTCCGGTCTTTTTAGCACCTGACCTCCTCTTACTAGGACTAAAACCCGAACTACCACATTTAGAGAAGTATCAGTACAACCTAATGATCCTGGCCAGCATAGAAGCCAAATGATTACTCTTAAGCAAATGGCGCATGGAGGAGATTCCCTCTATACAAGAATTCCTCAACAACATGGTGAAACTAGCACAATATGAAAGACTGTCCCATCTGGCAACATGCTCCATAGACACATACAACAAAACGTGGGCCAAATTCCATCAATTTCTAAACCAAACTCCCACCACAATTCCCATCAATAACAACAATCACAACCATAACCTCCATCTCAACTGAACTAACAACAGCACTCCAACACCCCCAGACTGGGATTGGGTAATATCAATGAAAAATAGAACACCAACGCCCACCACAAAACACACAACTTTCTTAGCACATCTACATACCCTCCCACCACAGGATCTGAACTAGGACACACCTAGTCACATTCCTACACGCTTATCTCCTCATACCCTCACCCACCACAAATTATCAACATAGGCTCAAATTACTCATTACCAGACTCAACCAAAATCAGAAATTACTGGAAGAAATCTGTCCATGTGGACCAAGAGGATACATACATACATACATGCATGCATGCATACGTACACACATACATCCATACATACACACATACATACCCACATACACAGAGACTATATATACGCACACACACTCAGATACACACAAGGTACATATGGCAGATGTCACACTGAAAATTATTCAATGCAGAGTGAGTCCACCCCAAGTCATCCTTGTGACATACAAATGACAAGCACACAACAAATTCAGAAGAACATTAGTGGATTATCGGATTACTGTATGGTACTATAACACTATCACACTATCACACTGTCAGGGCTCAGCTATTAGGTTTATATATTAGTATAACACTAGTAGATGATTAAGATAGGTAGTTAGAATTTTAGATTAAGAAGCCAGAACATATTTAATGAACCCATGACAGAACTCACTTCAAACTTCAGATACTAAGTAACAGATAGGATACAGAGGAGAAAATCTGAAAGCAATTCAGCTAACCATGCAAGACGGAAACGTATACAATAACCTTGCAGGACAATCAGAGAAAGTTGGTTAAGTAAGATTTGTCACACTAAAGATGTAACACCCACAAGACACCCTTTATTCACAGCAGGAGACAATGTCAATTATGTGAAGTAAAGAGAATTATGGAATGTGCTTGATACATATAGTGCAAAATGTTAACTAAATTCATTGATGAAGTTCTGTTGTGATCTCATGCTCTTATCTTCAGTCTGATGAACCTGTGTAATACTCATTATAATGTTACACAGGTATATGTATGTTATTACCCTAATCTGTACCATTCTAAAAATGAATTGTTGTGATGTAAATTTGAAAAATCAATAAAAACTATTAACTGCAAAAAAAAAAAAATTACAAAATCACAAATTTATGAACCTACATTACATTTTGCTAATGCAGGCTCGTAACTTTGGTAATGTTCAGTATTTTTAACCCCACATTCCTCCACTGCAGTCCAATTGGCTCTGGTCAGAGTTTATTTAGGGAGCAGTCACAAAAAAAGCAGACCCTCAAGATGTAGTATGTTGACCGACAGTACACTGATGATTAGTGCTGGGCATAGGCCGGATATGAATCCTACCTTTACTGTATTCTATTTTTATAAATTTGTTTTACTAAGGAAAGACTCAGTTGAGCAATGCTCATTTACAAGGTGATCCTGGTTAGGACAGCAGCAACATTGTAAATCAAGAAGTATACATACACATAAAATACAGTAAGCCAACACAGTGACTCAATTCAGAGAAAGTAACGAGTACAATAAAGATAGTGCATGGTCTTGAATACAGTACACTACAGTATCTTTATTGTTTGATCACAGAAAACAATCATTACGATTTATAAAAACAACACAGAATTTAAAATTCAGACTGATACATCATAGAATCAGAGAAAACAAACATAAATAAAAGATACATAAATTAGTTCAAAATATCCTTCCCAAAGTTTGAAATCATCCTTTTCCTAATGTTTTGAATAGTGACTAAGCATTTGGCTACTCATGTTATGATTAACTCATCTTCAGCAAGAAATAGAATGCTTGAAAGTGTATTTTCATCAGTATAATACACTGAGTCTAGTACTGGAAAAATCTAAAGTTTCCTTGCTTTAACATACCATGTATAAGAAAACATAACATGCAACAAGTCATCCTTGGAGGTTGTTACACCAGAAAAATTCACCTGAAGGGCTAGTTGATTTGCCAGATCTGGAAGCCAACACATCAGACTTGAAAATCCCTCATCTAAATTTAGCATATGCTTTCCTACTGAGAGGGTCTTCCAAGATATCAAAATACTGTAGTATCCATAGATATGTCTACAGTCATTGATGCTATACCATCTAGAAAACTTTGATAATGAGATAACCTTCAAGTTTCTAACCTTATATACATCTGCAATTTTCTTGACAGTACTGTATAAGTTTTATTTTTTTAAGTTAAAATTATGTTTTTGTTAATGTATCTTGAAAGAATCTTTAAGCCATAAATAGACTGATGCTCATCTCCTTGCTCTGTCCATAAAGAGGGTTTCCATCTGAGAACATTCCTTGATACTTTCTCCAGTAAACCTTTTTTTGGTAATCTTTCTTCTGGGAGTCTATGTAAGCAGATCCAATAATTAATCATTTTTACTATCAACAGCAGCTTGCAAGCTACTTAAACCTAGTTCAGCCCATACAAAGCAGCTGGGTGTGGTCTTGAGTAGGACATGAGCATAGAAATAGAAATTAATGCAAACATAACACCTAATATGAGGTAGTACATGCAAATAAAAAAAATACAAATACAGTTTTGAAAAAGGTCCTGTGACTGTCCTGGCAGTTCCATGTGATGATCAGTCTTAGGTTCATGGTTCAGCATAGGTGATGATCTTCCCATATGTATGTGTCTTATCTTTTTTTATTGTTATATAATGTATTTTTGCAGCCTGTAGCCTCAGGGATTTATTGCGTAGTAGTCCATGATGCATGTCAATAGTTACACTACATTGCTCTTGATCTTGGGTACTGTGAGTCAGTGTCTGGTGGTGTACTACTGTAAGGTGATAGGTGGTTTGGCGGTATGATTTTGCAGTGGTGTGTGGAGGTACCTCCAAGCAAAGTACTGAGGGTCAATGTGTGGGACAATACACTGTGCTGTATGGCCACAGGTTCTGGTATGATTAGTGCCCACATATTTGGCTGATGGGCAATCAATTCTGCAGTCAGTTTTTCTACCCCTTACTGTCTTTGCATGGGGTTACATGGGTGTTCAAAAATTTGCTTAGGGCTAGCCTTATTTTATTTAAAATAGAGTATGATGGATATCCCCATATACTGTACTCCATCGTATGGTAAACAGCATAGACAATATTTAGAGGGTACAAACTCCATATGCCATTCAATACTGCCAGAGAAAACTACTCTTAGAGAGTACCCTAATTGGGTGCAAGTCACACATTAAGGTTTTTAGATCCATTCACAGAATTCAACAGCAGTCAGTTTTGGAGGCATGGACTGGACTCCCCAGTGCTTTGTGAAATGCTTCTACTTCATCAGGGAGTGATGTTCAGCAGTGCAATATGTCCCTTAATTGATATAGGAAAGCAGAAGTGTTTCATAAAGGGGAGTTCAGTCTACTGTATGCCTCCAACATGGGTTATTGTCATATTCTGTGAAAGGAATTAAAAATCTTTACTGGTGATGACTTAAACATATTCGTGGTGTTCTCCAGAAGTGTGTTGCTTTGGGTCAGTAGTGCTTTAGTAGGGAGCATCATCACTGCTAATACAAAAGCACCAAACTCTTTCTGAATGTAGTCACACCTGTGTCTTCCTTATGCAGTGCACATGATACGTAGGTTTAAATGCACACCTTTTAGACACCCGCAGACATAGATGCTGTCTGTAATTGCAAATATACAGAATTACATGGCAAAGAGCAGAGTGCAAAATCACCAAGTGTTACAGTCAGCATCCGCTGTCTTTGTAACTAGCTGCATGCTGTCAGAGTGGGAAAAAATTAAGATTTGTAGATGCTATCTGCAATTACAAATGTACAGAATTACATGTCAAGGAGCAGAGTGTGAAATGTAACTTCTGCAAGGCATAAGACATTCCTTCACATCATTCAGAATCAGACTAGCAGACAACAAATTGCTTCATACTGTATGGGACCCCAAGGTCGTAGTTCTCATGAATTACATCTTATTATTTTCTTTAACATGATGGATAATAAAAAGTTGCCAACTGTCTTCCTTGCTCCTCAGTATCTTCCCTGGTCCTGCAGATGAAGTGACATTCTAAGAGAAAAAGGATTCAGTTCAGGGGGAAAAAAAAGCAGCATAACCTCTCTGCATGATGCAAGATGGCATGCTTATGCATCTGTAAAATCTGCATAACTGCAACTTGGTTTTCTTAGAGCTGATCTAGAAACCTGAACACATATCAGGCTACGCTACAGATGTGACCTACATAAAGACTGAGATGTTCCTGCTCTGACAACCTCTGATGTAAAAAAAAAAGTTGAAAGTGCTTTGAGGAAAGTGGGTCAAATGAAGTATTACTTACTTAGGATCAAAAATTTCTATCAGTCTTAGCTGTATTTTGGCACCAGTCTTAAAGCAATAGTACATGTTCATTAGTAAAATAAAATCCTTGTCCCTTTTCAGCCACATTATGTCCCAGACATACTGAACTTACAGTATAATTGTCATTGGGGTGTTTAAATTAATTCAACTAATTTTTTTTTTGCGCTTGCCCAGCTCTCACAGCTTTCAGAGGAGGCCTCTTACCCCCTACTACTACGTCCACCTGGGTATTCCCTCAAGGCTACCCCTTCCCCAGTTTCATCTTGCTCGGGCAGCCAGGGGTGTATACATTTTTCTCCTTTTTTCTTGCTTTGATCCCCGAGGACACCGATGTGAAGAACATACATCCAGGCAGATGATATGCTGATGCACACCATTGCCAAGCGCCCACAGCGTCCTCCGCTCCCCGACTCCAAAGAGCCACCATTGCACCAAAGCCCCATGCTTCCACCATCCCCAGGAGAATTGTGTGCATGAAACACCCCTAGTAACCAACCCCAGAAGGAGGGGAGCATCTGTTGGGATGCTCAATCCTCCATCCCCCTGCCTGCTCATAGCAACCTGAGTCTGTTCCCCAACCCGGGTCGCTGGCATAGCATGAGGTGTGGTGTCCAGTGCCTCGACTCTCAAAGTCAACTATTTTTAAACCATGTTTATTATAATATTTTAATTAGTAGTGCATTACACTATAGATAGCAACCACCAACAGTCTTTTGAAACCTAGAAATAGAGAAAGGTGATACAAAATAAGACCAAGGTCTATCTAGTTACCCATCTAGCTACAGTACCTAGTTTGAAGTCACCTCATTTGTGGCTACAATTCCAAAACTGTTCGAAGTATTCATGGAGTGGCTTTGTCATGGTGCTAACATGTATCTGTTGACCAAAAGCTATCTTGTTATGGTGGAGGAAATAGGGAAAAAAATTAAGAAATTAAAAATGAACAAGGCACTGGGCCCAGATACAATACCAAACAGTATGGAGGGAAGGGGCAGACTTAACTGTCCCTTGGGTATGTAATTTCTTCAGTAAATAATTATGTTTAGAAAACTACCAAAGCAATGGAAACATGCCAGCATACTACCCTTACCAAACGTGACTGTACCACAGGATGTAAAAAAGACTATGCCTATGTCTTTAACCTGTGTGGTATATGAAGTGTGTGAGGGTTTTATTACACAATGAATGTTAGAACGGATTTCAAATGAAATTGATAAAAATCAGTTTAGATCATTAAAGGGGAGTTTGACAACTTTGGCTGCTCTAAAGTTTTTAGAACTATGTAAGAAGTCAGGGAGGAGGGGGACATGGTGAGGGCTGTGTTGCTGGAATACAGAAAGGCCTTTGATTTGATAGATCATAGAACATTGATGAAAAAGTTCAGATGTTGGGTATCCCACCTTGTATTGTGAGATGGTTTATGATTTCTTGGAGGGTAGGATTCAGTGGACAGATGTTGAAGTGGACTGATCAGGGGTGGAGAGTATGTGTGGCGAAGTGCCAAAGGGAACAAAACTGGAATCTCTGTTATTTTTAATAATGATAAATTACTTCAAAACTGATGGACCTATTATCAAGTATGTGGATGATACCACAATAATTGCTAAATTTAGTGAAATGAATCAGAGTACCATGCAGGAGGATTTAAAAAAAATATAGAGTGGTCAATGCAAAATCTGATGCAGATAAACCATGACAAAACCAAAGAAATTAGGTTTGTGGAAAACAAATAAATTATAGTGTCAATCTCCACTATTTGGAGGGGTTGCAACTGAAATGATTGAAAGCATAAAACTCTTGGGAATTACCATACAAATAGAGTAATAGATAGATGACTATGTATTACAAGGCAGTTAGACCATCGAGAGGTTTGGGGGACTTGGAACCTCGAGAGCAAAGCTCGAGAGGTTCCCAAAGTCCCCCAAACCTCGAGATGGTCTGACTGCCTTGTAATACGTAGTCATTTATCTTTACTTTTTGTAATATATGGATGGAATTGCAAAAAACATTTTTTTTATGTGCATTGCATGAAATGGGATGGCCACCAGCAGCACTAAAGACAAGCTGTTTCTCAGCCGCAGGTAGCACTAAAGACTCTGTCTCACTCGTTTCCAAAACATGTTTGCTTCTATTTATTAGGCAGTCCTATCTTTACTTGTTTCCATCATTCTGCGAATGTAGGTTCAGCCAGATAGTAAATGAAACTGTTTGTTTCAAAATAAAAAAAACAAAGTTCACGAATTTCTCTCGCTGAGCGAGAGGAAACCGCTGCCATATTTTTTAGTTTCTTCGGCCCGGTCTCACAGAAAAGCTACCAATGGGGATGCACGCTGTCACTGTGGGAATGCAGGAAGGGACATGGCCCCATGGCAACTGGGTTTGTTGCCAGGCAGAGTTGCACATGCGCTGTAGCATTTTTGTGATAATACTATCGTTTCTTGCAACGATAGTATTATTGGCAGTGAAGTGTGGTATTATTGGGAGTGGAGTCTTCTGTGGTATGAATTACAAGGATTTTTTTGAATAATTTTTAGTACTATTATTTTGATGAACCATATATTACAACATGATTTTGGATGGAAAGAACAAGTAGAAGGGATGTTGTAAAAAGGAAATTAAAGAATATATTTTTCTGACAGTGTTAAAAAGCGCAGGTATCAGGATGATTTGGTGTATTTTTATTCTACTGTGGTTAGACCGATACTTGAATATGGGTCCTCAGTATAGGATGGGGACTCACAAAATTTGGAAAATAAAGAGTAAGAAAGGATACAAAAAAAGAGCACTATGAATAATTTTAGGGGCTAATGTCCCATATGAAGAGGCATTTAACAAGTGTAGTTTGGTGAAGTTGGCTGTAAGGAGACAAGAAATGACAAAGAAACTGTTTGTGGAGATTTGTGATCCTGAACATAAGTTACATTCCCTTTTGCCACCAAAAGAGGTGCCAGTGTATGGTTTAAGTCAACAGGCTAGATAGTGAAAGTCTATTTTTTTTAACAAAAATGTACAAAACATTCTTTTTAATGTGATTTTTAGATGAATGATTTTCACTAAATTATGAGACACTGTTTAGTAATGCAGTCTTGGTTTCAAAGATGAACAAATGGGTCCAGATATTCAAACTGCACCGGGCAGTGGCACAAGCCTGGGCGCAGCACAACTGGGCTGCGCCAGGGCCAGGACCAGGTGATATTCAATGGTGATGTGCCATGGCACAGCACTGTTGAATATGGCAAGGCCAGTGCACATACTATGCATGGTATCAGCACAAGCCACAGAGAGGGAGCACGGCGAAGTTCCAGTGCAAGTGCAGATGCACTAGATGCATCACCCATGATATTCAGCTGGAGGCATGCAAATGAGGCCATAATATATGCAAAGTACAAAAGAGGCCATTTGCATGTCATTATGGCCCAATTTGCATGCGCTGCACAGGGCGTCCCGGTGAAATGCGCCTGGTGCCCTGTCTAGCTGCTGTCATTTGGGGGTTGAGTCCCTGATGGGCTATTGTAGCCCCTCCTCCCTCCCTGTATGCCTGATTGCAGGCTTCTGAAATAATGTTCTAACTTGGTGGTCTAATGGTTCCCTCACGTATGCCCGATTATGGGTTTCTTAAATATTCAATTCTAACCTGGTAGTCTAGTGGTTCCCTCCCGTATGCGGATTGCGAGCTGTTATAATGTCAAATATCAACCTGGTGGTCCCGGGGTACCCCCACCCACCCACCCACAGAGGACCCCTGTCTCCCAGCACCCGCACATCGTCGGTGGGCAGCAGCACCACCCGTATACCACCTGGCCACCTGCCAAATGACAGCGTACAGTATGATCTGTATGCCTATTGGTCCATAGTGTGGACCAGTGGGCTCACAGACCATGCTTACTACAGAGAACCAGATATGTGAATGAGCGCATTCATTCACATATCTGGTCTATATTACAGCATAGTCTGCAAACCATTGGTCCACATTGTGAACAATAATCGCCTCGCTGTCATTCAGTGAACAGCCAGGGTGGTATGTAGGCTGCTGCTGCCAGCCAATGATGGGGGGGTGCTGGGTGGCCGGGGGTCCTCTGTGGTTGGGTGGGGATGGGGGTACCTCTGGACCAGCAAGCTAATATTTGACATTACAACAGCTCATGATTGGGCATATGGGGAGGGAACCACTAGACCACCAGACTACAATTTAATATTACAGAAGCCTGCAATCGGGCATATGGGGAGGGAACCACTAGACCACCAGGTTAATATTTATTATTACAACAGTCCACGATTGGGCATACAGGGAGGCAGGGGGTCCACTGGACTACTAGGGAGGGTCTGGCTGCTTGTGGATGATGTTCCTGCTGGGCTGGTGGCCACCCATGGCTGGAGGCTGTTGTGTTGCACCTTACAATACAGCCGCCCACTTGTGGGTGGCCAGCATTTGAGACTTTTAATTTCAGCTCAACTTGGAGTACCAATGTGCAGTGCATGTAGGGGTTTTGCTAGTATATGTGCCACACATCCCGGGCTGAATATCAGGATGTACTGCACGTGCATGGGTACACTCCCTGCATCTGTGCCACATACATTACCAATGCACCTTGGCACATCAGGAGTTGCGTGGTGCAACCTGCCCCTTTGAATATCGCACTGGGTTGCACTGGGGGGGCGCGAATGGTGCAGCCCTGTTGTGCCATGTGCAACCCCTTTGATTATCTGGACCATAATGTACAATTGAAATGTATTTATATTAATATATAGTGTGTGGTAGAATGCTGTTTTGCATGGAAATCCAGGCCTGGAACAGTGCTGTTGTGCTGCACTCAGTGTGTCACAATGTTGTTGTGCTGCACCAAGTACATCACTAGTGCAGCACAACAACATTGAATGTGATCAAGCATGCACAATTAAGCAGACCACGGCACTGAGGAAGTAAGTGTCGCTGGAACAAACCAATACAGCCGCCAAAGTGAGCCTTTTTTTCTACTGGGAGAGCCGTTTGGGAAATCAAGGAATGCCACTTATGGTTACCCATACATTATGAAAGACTGTGTATAAGCAACCATACACAAACAAGGCAGTTTTACAGTTTCAATATTTCCATGGTAACAGAACTCTCGAGCTGTGCTCTTGAGATCTCTGGTTACCACAGAAACCTCTCAATCGTGCAACTGCCTTGTTGTGTATGCTTGCTGGTACACAATCCTCTATATCTGTTTAAGAGTTTACAGAAGTTTTAACTTTTTTATTAGTGTAGAAATATGTTATTGTATATGGTTTGGGCTTAATATGTATGAAATTCAGTAGCTACTAAAAAGTCGTGCATGTTCTAAAAGTTGTTGTGCACATTCTGAACGTTGTTGTGCATGTTCCATAATGAAAATTCTTTAGAGGTGCACTATTTGGCACCTGATTGGAGGAAACAGAGCAGTTTAAAAAAAACAAAAAAAAACAACATGGTGGCACCGCTCAGCGAGAGTGGTAACACCAAGATGGTTCGGACACAGACTGCCATAGTTGGCTCCATGTTTCTAAACCATACAGACTTTACAGTTTTCTTTTTTTTTTTTAAATAACCTGCTGGCACAAATGTTTGAAGGGTCATGACAGGAATGGGACCACACCAACAGACTTCCCAGTAGACTAAGCTGCCAACCACAAGTGGAGAATAAACACAAGGTATGAAAGCTTGTGAAATTTAAATGTTTAGTAATTTAACTTTATTTTTAGCTCTGGGAACCATATACTTTAATAAATAGGATATGGGCAACCATGCATGAACTTGGCTGTGTTTTCATCTCGGTGTTGAGATGACATTGGGACCTCTCGATCTTCGCTCTTGAGGTCCCTACGATGTCATCTCAGCCCCGCAATGGAAACACAGCCTTGTTGTGTGTGGTTGCCCATACACTGTTCATTATATTATATTTTTTAGTTTGTAAATTTAATTCTGTATGTGTGTATTGTTTTTTGAATGTATTGATCTTCATCTTCTCCTTTTGGGGGGGTTGGCTGCCATCTTGTTTTAATAAACTAAACTAAACCAAACAAAAGCACTGCAGCACTGAGCAGTTAGAATCCACCATAGTGGGCATGACACCATAAAAGGCACATGTAAAGACTTCAAAAACACATCTTGGCCCAGAAGTAAAATAATACTGAATGACAGATGTGTATTTGGATGTCTCTGTTTTAACTGCCAACTAGATTATTTTTCACCCGCAAAAGCATGGTGAATTGTATTTTACACTGAAATAATACTTTCTGCAGAATTTCTATATTCTTCCAGAGCAATTCCATCTGACGAGTTGTAGATAGCATTTATTGCTTGCATAGCAGAAAGTAAATGTTGAATTAATTCTGCAGGAGAAATTCCACATCTGCAGGATTTCCCTTTCTAGGACAAATGCAGTTCTGCTGTTGAAATACTGGTGATGAATATGATTATTGCTTTTCCTTAAGGTTCCCCCTGTCCCCCACTTCAATGACAGAGTCATCACAGTGACACCTTTCCTCTAGCATGAAGGGCATGTAAACATCTGCCTTCACAGTCTATACCAGACAAGCAGTGGGTGGTCGGCAGGAGATGGGCAAACAACAGGTGGCCTGCAGTCTCCCTGCCCTGAGAGCTGAGCACTTCACCACCACAATGGGCCTGGTTCCCAGCTGGCTGCAGCCTGGGATTTTGTGTCTAATGCTCAAAGGCCATCCCACATCACTTATCATTAACTAGTACTTCTGTTTTACTGTCCTTGCAATCAAAGTCAACTAAAGTCTAGAAAGAAAGAACAAACTGTTACTTATTTTATGGGGCAGGGTAATCAAAAGTCAAATGCACGGTTTGGCATGCTGGCAACTAGGGACGTGCAGCGAGCTTAATCAGCGATTTGGGCTGGCTGGGTATTGTCTGGCCCTTTGTTGCAGGCCAGAATCAAGTCACAGCTGGTTTGACTGGCTTTGACCCACCAGCTGCACCTTATGTGACATTGGCCATTTTATGCCCCCCCCAAAAAAAAAACCTGGACTGAGGCAGTGCAGGCACACAGCCTAAAGTAGCAGGGCATAATAGCCCTGCAGCATTCTCCTCTGACCATCGTGTGACATGACTGGATCAAGTTACTGTGATAGCAGCCAGTCAGAGAGGAGTTGAGCACCTATATGTGTGGGTGGTCAGTGTGCACACCTCGGTTCTTCAATCAGGGTGGATGGGAGGGTCTGTATGGGCATGTGGCATGATAGCGTATGCAGGGTGGGGGGTAGAGAGCAGGAGGATTTGTCACCTTGGTGCCAGTGCCATTCAGCTGCAGCTTCTTGGAGTACTTGGGGGGGGGGGGGTGAATGGTAAAAAGAGACAGAACAATTGTTTTGGCTGGATCCAGGAGGTGGATCCAGCAGTGGCAGTGAGCAATTGGAAGAAGAACAAGCAGTGACTGCATATCAGTCTATTAGTAAGTTCTAATAATTTGATGCCATTTACTGTGTGAGGACTACAATGGGGAGTATCTGGTGCCTATTAGGGAGAGAACAGAGGGGAGGAAGCATATTGACTGCTGGCTGGTTCCTCAGGAGTGGTCCTGGGGATATGAACACCACAGCAAAGGCAGAGAGCTCACATGAAAAGAGACTGAAAGAGGCAATGGTTTTATACCGGTGCACTGATCATTGGGATCAGGGCAGAGAGACCAGAGCTGAACTGCATGGACAAATTGCATGAAAGAAACAACTATTATTATTAAAGAAAAACAACAAATAACAAAGACAGAGGAGAAGAACAGGTCCTGACAGGCTGGCTGCACTGCACTGGGCATTGGGCTGGGGCAGTGGAATTAGAGTCGAACTGCACTGACAAACAATATCGGAAAGAAAAAGAGTGTTATATGCCTCAGCTTGCCATAACTGTGCCTGTCTTGGTCATGTCCAGTAACATACTGCTTAATTGACCCAGTTGCCTGAAGGGTTAGTTGCACTGTAAGCACTTGGAAGGGCTGTGCGAGTACCTTTTTCTAAATATTCATCCGAATACTCAGTATTCGGGCCCAAGTAGTCGTCATTCAGCCACATATTTGGTATTCATGCTATAAAAGAAAAATAGAAAGAAACAGCCCCCCCCCCTCCTCCCGAGCCCAGGTCATTTTAATATAGAAGCCTTTCATCCCCACCTTCAGTTAGCACCCAAATCCACCTCCCCCGCCAGCATACACATTTTGATAAAATGAAACTCCATGGGAGATCAGCACAACCTACCCACCTCCATGGCCTGCCACAGAATTTCAGCAACGCTTTATTGCAGTGCACTGTAACAACTAGTATTTTTCCTTAAAATATTTTTTTTAGGATCAGTTGGTCAGTGTACAACACATTTCCTTGTTGCCACCTAGTGCTCTTAACTGCCTGCGCTCACATTTACTTGTGCACTGCTGTGTTACACCTGCCCTGAGGGGCTCATTGCAATTTAAGCACATGGCTATTTTTTCTTCAAAAAATATCTGGGGGACCAGTCAGTCACTGTAATACACCTCTGCTTGTTGCCAACTAGCGTGCCTGGCTGCCTTCTGTCACTTTCACTTGAGTATTGCTCTGTCACAATTGCCCATAAAGCAAGTTGCATTTCAACTAAGCATTTGGCTTTTCTTCCTTAAAAAAAAATTGTAAAGGCCAGCCCAGCGGCACTGAGGTTTGAGGTGCTTGACACCTCACCTTGAACCAAGCTGGCAACCCAGGCTCAGGAGTGTACTCAGGTTGCTGGGGGTAGGCAGGGAGGGAGAGGATCAAGTGTCTGACTGACAGCTCTCCTTTCCTGGGGAGGGAGGGAATGTTGCCCCATTCCTTGGCTACCTCCTGGTGGAGGTTGGGTGGCAGCACTGGAGTTGGAGAGGCATGAATGTGGCTATGTGGCATGCACCATCATGCCTGTGTGCTCACAGCCACAGAAGGGGAGGGACGAAAACAGGAAAAAGAACAACCTTATGCTTCATGATGCCCTGCCTGCCAACTGGTGTCCCGCTCCACCACCAGATCACCTGAAGCCTCTGGATTGTGAGTCCTGGGTGGAGGGATGACAGCCCTCTTCTTTCTGGCCCCACCACAGGGGAGAATCCATGGGCGGAGTGGGACTCTGTGGTACTGGGGGGAAATGTGGATGGACATAGGTGGCAGGGCAGGCTGGAACTAGTTGACTATGGTGCACCCTGGAGGAGAGAAAATGTTTATGAAAAATAAAAAATTTGTAGTACCAGTCAGTCACTGCAGTGAGTCTCTGTTTGTTGCCAGCTAGCGTGCTTGGCTGCCAGCTGTCATGTTCACTTGAGTACTGCTCTGTCACAGTTGTGTTAAGGGCTAGTTGCATTTTAAGCACTTGGCTATTTTTCCTTAAACAAAAAAAAAATGTAGCACCAGTTGGTCACTGTAGCATATCTCTGCTTGTTGCCACCTAGCGTGCCTGGTTGCCTGCTGACAGTTCACTTTAGTACTGCTCTGTCACAGTTGTCCAAGGGGCAAGTTGCAGTTTAAGCGCTTGCCTATGCTTCCTTTAACAAGAAAACACACAAAAAAAAATTTGTTGGACCAGTCATTCACAGTAGTAAGCCTCTGCTTGTTGCCGCATGGTGTGCCTGGTTGCCTGCAGTCACGTTCACTTGAGTACTGCTGTGTCACAGTTGCCCTAAAGGCTAGATTCATTTTAAGCACTTGACTATTTTTCCTTTAAAAATAATTGTAAGACCAGTCAGTCACTGTAGTATCTCTCTCCTTGTTGTCACCTAGTGTGTCTGGCCACCTGCTGTCATGTTCTCTTGATTACTGCTCTGTAACAATCACCCAAGGGGCTAGTTGCAGTTTAAGCACTTGGCTTGGCTATTTTATTTAATTTTTTAAACCCCATGTGCAGTCAGAGAAATATCCCCTTCTGTGTGTTACATACAGCTGTGTACCCCCAACGTGAACACTAGATCCTATTTAGGCAAAGGTACATGTAAAGCACCCACTTGCATTGGATCCTTGACTGATCATATACCCAGTGCCAAAAACAAAAATAAATTACCTTTGCAGGCTAATTCAACAAAACAAGCAAAGAAGACAATGTCATCAACTCCATTCCAATTGGTGAAACTTAGCAGGTCAGGTGAGGTTATAAAGTACAAAAGCTTCAGCCCTGTGAAACGTTCAGGATTGCTGATGGAATTAGGTACCACTGCAACATCATCATCACATCATCACAATTTTGCCACCTTCATAAGACTGAGAAGTAAGCATTCACTCCTACACATTTTGCAATGCAGAACCAAACTGCAGCTTGGTCATCATCATCACAGCTTCCAGATCAGGTTTAAGTGCCCTCTGCTCCACTTCTACCACATACACATTTGGTGGTGGTTGAGCTAAACCCTCTATCTGGTTCTGAAACTGACTCCCATCCAGAGAATGAGGGTCCCTCTGAAAATGATGCTGACTCCTCACTTGTGTCTGACAGAGACTAGATACCTATTGATTATGACCCTGATCATGGTGATGATGACTTTGATGATGATGGTGTAGTGTCACATGAAAAGACTGATGCCACAATCACACCCAGTGGTGACAAGAGTAAACCCCTTCTTCTGCCTCCTTTCCCAGTGCCACAGAGATTATAGTGATCAGGCAAACTACTATCACTTCAACGGGTTCCCTCCTACTGTCTCCCTCTGCCACCAGCACCCTGTCTGCTGCTACTACCAGCCCCAGTTTGGTTTCTGTACCTCCTGCTGCACCTCAATTAACATTCTGAGCACAGTCATATTCCTTGCCTAGCTTTAAAACCAATAAAAAGACTTGCATGGTGTGGAATTATTTCTTGATACATTCCACTGATGAACTTAAAGCATTATGTGTGCACTGTAAAACAACCACTAGTAGGGGGAAGAAAAGTCAGTGGCAACCACTGCCATGAGGCAACACCTAATGAGGCAATACCCTCATGTACTTGCTTGTCCTACAGATGGGATGATTCAGATGATGATGATAATTTCGATGAGTCAGAGCTGGATCATGGTAGTAGTAAGAGTCAGTCCCCCAGAAAATCATGGTGGCAGAGTAAGATCAGTTACTCGGCCTCCACCTCCATCAGATACAAAAGCAGACCAGCTTCTATTGACTTGGCAGCATCAGGAGATTCAGTACTGCTATCATTAGAGTATAGAAACATAGAAACATAACATTTGTTGGCAGATAAGGACCACATGGCCCAAATAGTCTGTTCCTCTTTTCTCTGTCTATTCTGCCAGCACAGAACTTATCTGGTCTCCGGCCACCTCCCCCCCACCCCCAACACACACCCTTTGATACTAGTTTTCCTTTGTACCTACAGTATCCCATGCATGCTTGAAGCCCACCACTGTGTTTGCCTCCACTACCCCTGCTGGAAGATTGTTCCAGGCATCCCTTTCAGTGAAGAAATACTTACTCACATTCCACATAAACTTCCCCCTCCAGCTTCACTGCATGCCCGCTAGTTCTTGTAAAACATTTTGTCGAAAAGTGCTCCCTTCCTGTACCTTATTCACTCTTTGAGGTATTTAAATGTCTCTGTCATGTCCACCCTCTCTTCCAGGGTGTACATATTTAGATCCCTCAGTCTCTCCTCATAGTATATTTGGTGCAGCCCCGGCACCATTTTTGTTGCCCTTCTGTGGAGGAATTCTACCCTCTCTATGTCCTTTTTGAGTTGTGGTCTCCAGAACTGGATACAGTACTCCACGTGTGGTCTTACCAGTACCTGATACAGTGGCAACACCTCCTCCCTTTCTGATGGCGATACCCCTCCGTATGCACCCCACCATCCCACTGTCTTCTCCTACTGCTTTGGTGCTGTGACTTGCACCTTAAGGTTGTTTGTAATGATTATTGCAGGTCCCTTTCTTGTTTAGTGACCATCAACACCTCCCTCACATTCTATGCCCCGCCTCTAGATTTCTTATTTATGTATTTATTTATTTATTTATAGTTTCGGATTATAACCTTTGAGCTGTACAGGCTCATTTTCAAAGGTTTCAAGTCAAAAATTGGACATGACAAAATACATAGAATACAACTGGATACAAATAACATTGATTGTTACAGAGACAATATTTGGTAAAGACACAAATAAATAACTGTAATTGTACATAAAGGCATATAATAGTGGTTAAAGTTCAAAGTGCTGATTGAGTAAAAGCGACAGTAAGTGTGGTTCGATGATTATTCAGGATAAGGAAGTGCAGTAACATTTCAGAGGCAGGAGATGATTGAGTTGGGATAGGAAGCAGTAGGCTATGAGCAGCCAGAGGAGGCATTGTCACATAGGCAGTAGTGGTGCACAGCAGGGTATGGTGGGGTATCATAGGGATGAGAGGTCCAGAAGGGAGGTTTGGGGAAGGGAGAGGAAATTCCTGACAGTGGGGGGAGGGAGAACAGGCAAAGAAGGAGCAGTGTACTGACCACAGAGCAACACCGTGGATTCGAAAACCAGAACAGTGACAGATTTCACACGCAATCGTCGGGTGACTGTGCTGATCCCTGCAGACACTGGTGGTGCATCTCCTGGTGTTGCACCCCCACCACAAGACAACTCCAACCTGGAGTTGGATATATAGAAAGGGTGGGGGGAGGAGCCCCCCACATGGGTGGTTCAGGGGCTCAGCCCTCCCAATGGAAACATGCCGACATCCCTGACAGAACAATGCTGACACTCAGTATTCTGTCTGTCGCTGTGAGGGATGTCGGCATCCGCACTGTCGTAGCACTATAGGTAAACCCAATGGAGCAGTTGCAGCTGTTTTCAAGGGCGAATGGCTTTCTTGAAAGGGCCCAGCTTGTTGAGTTCAAGGAGTGGCACTGGAAGGTCATTTAGCCACTTGGGACCACAGAGCGATAGCAATCTTTGGGCAAATGTGGCACACTTGTGTGGCACCTGCAACACTCCCTTAGCCACACTTCTCATGTTTTTGGTGGATGCGACAGGTTTAAAAAGGTTGATGGTGGAGACGAGTGCCAGGTCAAGAAGCAATTTTTTTCCCTAACAGACAGGCTTGAAATTTTAATCTTTGTTGAAGTGTGAGCCAACCAGTTTCCTTGTACAGTAGGCACATATGGGTCATGTAATCCACCCCAAAAGCCAGTCAACAGGCCTTGTTTAAGAGGGTCTTGACCCTTTTCATAGCAGTATCAGTGCTTGCCCTAAGGCGCATGATTTTGTACTTTTTTGCATTGAAACCCAGCTGCCATACCTTTGCCCATTCCTCAAGCTTTTTCATGTCTCTGTTCACTCTCTCCACCCACTCCGAAGTATTCACTCTATAGCAAATTTTGGTGTCATCTGCAAAGAGACACACCTTCCCTTCCAGTTCTTCTCCAATGTCACTTGTAAAGATATTAAAGAGGGCTGGAGCCAGTAATGAGGAACCCCACTAGTCACTTCCCCTTCCCTCTAGTGATTGACATTTACCACCAGCCTCTGTTGCTTATCTGTCAACCAATTACATACCCAAAGTACCACCTTTTTCCCACCCCCATGCTTTCCATTTTTTTGTGAGCCTCCAATGTGTCATGGTGTTGAAGGCTTTACTAAAGACTAAGCCTTTGACCAATCTATTTCTCTCATCACCCACTCAAAGAAATCTGTCAGGTTGGCCTGACATGATCTCCCTCCCATGAATCCATGCTGCCTTGGGTCCCATAACCTGTCATATGCAAAGTAATCTACAAGTCTTTCCTTAAGAAGTGACTTCATTATTTTCCCCACTACTGATGTCAGACTAACCAACCTGTAGTTGCCAGCCTCTTCCCTGCTGCCGCTCTTATGGAGCGTGAGTACATCTGTCCTTCTTCAGCCTTCTGGGGCCATCTCTGTATCCACTGAGTTATTGAATAGTGCTGTCAGAGGTGCAATCAGTGTCTCCCTTAGCTCCCTCAGTACCCTTGGATGTACGCCATCCAGCCCCATAGCAATGCTCACTCTCAGATTCATAAGTCTTTTCAGGACTAATTCCACAACAAATTATCTTCTGTCTACTTCCTTCTCTCAAGTGGTTCTGTAAGCTATATGTGGCCTATCCCCTTCCCCTTCCACTAGGGCTATGAGGAAGGTTGAAATTCTGATGGAACAGAGTTCTGCACTTTTTTTAGAAAATTTCACTGATTTCCATCATTGGAGGAATTTCAACATTCCGCATGTGAAATTATTTTTGTGGAATAATAATATGCAGTTCACATAAAGCGTGGCTTCTTTTTCTGCAATCCGTGGAAAATTATTCTGCGGTTTACATGAGCCATAGAAAATTATTCCACACTTTGCACAGAAATGTTTTGGGGAAATTCCATGGAATTTGAAAAAAAATTCCTCAAAGCATTTCAAAAGTGGAATTATCATTCCATAGCAATTCTGGCTGCAGAATGTCACATTCTGCATACCCCTATCTTCCACTATGAAGACAGAACAGAAAGTATTTGTTCAGGATACCTGATTTTCCTGATCATTCACCAAACAGTCTCCCTGTGCACCCCTCAGCCACACAATTCCTCCCCTTGTCTTTCTTTTTTTGCTTATATACATAAACAAGGTTTTGTCCTCCTTTGTTACCCCCCGACTTTCCTCAGTTTGTACCTTAGTGCCCCTCACCACCTTCTCTGCTTCCCTCCATTTTTGTTGCTACACTTCTCTATTCTCTTCCCTGTCTCCTTATATCTCCAGAACACTGACCTTTTTGCCTTACCCTCGCCACAACCTGCCTTGAAAACCATATTGGTCTCTTTTTCCTCCTGCTGTTGCTCACCTCTTTTGCACAGAGGTTTGTTGCCTTCACTATTCCATCTCTTAATCTGGCCCACTGTCCTACCACCCCATCAGGGTAATCCCCACCTGCCAGAGCCTCTCTGAGGCATTCACCTATCTTTATAAAATCTGCCCTGCTGAAGTCCAGAACCCTCACCCTTGTGTGGTTCAATTCCACAGCCATCCTTATATTGAACCACACCATATGGTGATCACTGTTCCCCAGGTGGCCTCCCACTTTAACGTCTGCAACGCTGTCCCTGCTCATAAGTGCCAGGACCAGAATTGCCCCATCATGAGTGGGTTTGCTGACTAGTTGCCTCAGAAATTCCCCCTGCTGGGAGTCTAGGATGACTCTGTTTCTAGCTGAGGCCATGGCTGGGAAGTTTTAAGTCACTATCTGGTCAACAGTACCTCGCCCTTATCTACCATCCTGCCAATGGCTTCCCTCATTTTCTTGTCTAGGTTGTCTCCCTGTGCTGGAGATCTGTGACTCACCCCAATGCAAATGGAGGATCTGGCTACTGTTTCCAGTGTGACCCACAGTACCTCAGCCCCTCCTCACCCTGTTGAATTTCTACTGCCTTGATATCTTCCCTGACATATAACACATCCCTCACACCTTTCCTCCCATTCCTTTGCTTGAACTGTGTGTATCCTGGTATAGCATGTCCCAGTCAGGGTTTCTTGTGCACCATGAGTTAATGATGGTCACTATGTCCATGTCTGCCTCTGCCATGATAGCTTCAAGATCTGGAATTTTATTTTCAAGACTTCTTGCATTTGCACATGTGCCTTTTCAGATCTTTCTCCCACCCTGCTTGCAACACCCTTCCTTCCTTTGGTCCTGCCACATTTGCCTCTCTCTTATTACTGTGTTTGTTCTTTGGTCCCCAGGTCCCCTTTCTTTGTCTTGAACCTGTTTTCTGGGGGACATTATTCATCTCGGGTTCTTCTTCTCTCTTGCTTCTTTTTGTGAGGTGGGGGAAGTATATGCCTCCCTCTATCCTTCTGCCACCCCCCTTCAGCTAGTTTATATGTTCATCAAAGTAACATTTTAACCGTTGATTGAGGACTGCAGTTCCTCTCCTAGATGGATGCAGGTGATCACCTTTGTACAGGCCCACATCCTCTCAGGTTTGTTCCCAGTCTCCAGTATAGCCGAGACCCTCCTTTCTGCACCATTCTTTCAACCACGAGTTAAAGCTCCTGATGCAGAGTTCCCTGTCCTCCCCTCATCCATATACAGTAACACCTTGGTGAAGGCCAGCTTGCAAGCTATCTGTTTTAGAGCCCTCCCCAGATCCCTGAACTCCTTCTTAACAATCCCAGCTGCAACCCTAGCTAGGTCATTGGTCTTCAGGTGGACAGTGACATCCAGTTCCCTCTCTGCCCTGCTACCCTAGTGGTCCTTAGGATCTGCTGACCATCCCCCTGAGCTGTAGTACCTTACCTTCCTCTCCACCTCCTCCCTCTTCCCAAATCTATCCTCCACCCACCTTGGAATCCCCCCTTCAGTGGAGCCCCACAGTCTCCTCTGCCACTACTATGGATGTTTCCTCCCTGCAGTCCCGTCCTGCCAGAATGGTGGGGAGTTGCATAGTGGCACTGGGGAAGGAATATGTTCCTGCTCTCCCACCCCCACCCTTCCAGAGCCCACTACTGTCTGGCCAGCCCTCCTTCCTCTAGGTATCCCTTGGGCAGTGGCAGTAGATTTGGTGGCCCCTGGGTGAGGGACAAGGCCATCTAGTCAGCTCATCTGGAAGTCTAGTGACCTCATCCCTCAACGCAAAGAGGTGCATACATATCGGGCAGTACCTCAGTCTCATGAATGTCTCCCTATTGACTACTTAGACTGCTGCTCTGCACCCACTACAGTGCACCACTCCTAATTCTGACAATATGATCTCCCTCCTGCTCCTTACTGCACCCTGTCCCTGTGTTTGGTTCTACTCCCCTTGAACCTCCTAGCAGTCTTTCCTATGTCACCCTACACAAGATAGGGTGTCTCCTAACTTTCCGTTTTATCCTTACTTTCCCATTTACCAACTTTGTTAACTTCCTCCCTGCTCCCCCCTGCATCTTTTCTACTTTTAGATATTTCCCCTTAACACTCCACTAGAAACCTTATTTCACCTTATCCTAGATAGGGTGTCCCTCTTATTCCCCCTTAGTGGTCTGCCTTCTACCCTTTATCCTTTCTTTGCATTGAGTGTAACAACAGAAGTGACCAGGTGCATTACCTTAGTCAACTGGCAGAGTCCCCTGCTTCCCTGCTTCCTCCTGCAGATATCTGCTGACTTGAAGATGCAGTACTGTACCTGTTCCACCCCTTCACTCTTCCATTCACTCACTAGGACATGAGCGTGCTTAGACATGCTGGATATTGGAGTCTTTTACAGTGTACTTGTTAGACAGCACTAAGCCTCTGCCAGCTCCACCCCCCCAAATTATACACCTGATTCACAGGCTTCCTAACTCTACTCAGCCCCAAGATTAATCTCCTGAGCTAGTTTCCCCACACTACTTTACAATTTTAAAGACAAGCCTCAAAGTGACCCAAACACCACCTAAAAATCTCCTTTTTCTCCCCGCTTATCCTGCTACTTTGAGTTTGGAGACAAATACAAATAAATATAAATATACCTTTAATGTAAAACCTGGTGCTGGGACTCCTCTCTGCCATCAATATCTGTACTTCCAGCACAGGACCTGAACTAACATAACCTTTAAATCTGCTGTCTTTTGTTAGAAGCCTGCCGTGGCAGAGCAGCATCACCAGTTCCTTGGCCAGTCCGTTCCCGAAAGCCATGCAATTAACTATAGCTCAATCATTTGATCACAATACCAAATTTGACTCCAAACATCCAACTGCTTCACAAATAATGCAATATATTGGTGAAAGAACAGGGACGGAATTATAGCCCTTTTCCATTGTGGAAAATGTTGGATTTCAAAAGCTGCCTGCCAAGATATGAAATACTGTACCATCCAGGTTTACACTTACCCACAGAGTAGTTCCAGAGAATTAGCAAGCATTCAAAACCTGCATTGCGGACACGCTTAAGGAGGCTGAGGATGGGGCTGTACACTTAACAACAGACCCTTGTATTTGGACAAGTGCATTAACTCTTATGCATTTTTCTCTGACAGCACACTGGGTTCCTTTTTCACAGTCAGAAAAGCAGTCTAATCTGACACCAAAAGTTCAGTACAGGGAAATGGCATTGCCTAGTGCCAGTTTTGTGAATGGTGAACACACTGCAGTCAACATACTTAACATCCTAGAAAAACTGTGGGAGGAATGGATACTCAGAAATGGATTACGAGTAAGTGTGACAGTGACAGTGCGACTAACATGATGAAGGCTTTCAGTGACACTGACAGGGAATGTGAACTACTTAACAAATATAAAATCACACATGCCCCCACAATGCAAAGCACCATGGGCTGCATATGCAAATCACCACAGAATGTTATGCTGGTCCAACTTTAAGCAGAATTGCATGGTGCCGAAAGGCCTCTCACACAGTTTGCAAAGGGTGCTAACAGAAGACATAGACACGTGTTTCGTCCTACCAGGACTCATCAGTATGCCTCGTCTGTTTGACACCCCAGTGGAATGGACCAGCTATCCCTAAGGCAGTGTGCCTGGGATATATTGTGGTGAACCCATTAAAATAAAAAAACATTTAAACAAATATGTTGTCCGCAAAGCTTTAGGCAGGAGCACAAATATCAGCAATCTTATTACAATGGCATGCAGAATAACCAGCCACTTCCTTGGGTCTGTGAAAGCAACTGCCACACTACAGACATTCCAGCAGCTAGCTAAACTGACTCAACACTCCTTAATACTGGATGTTACTAGTAGATGGAATTCTACATATGACATATTAGATTGGTGGAACAAAAAAAGGACACACATTAAATGACTATGTTGCATGACATTAGCAGAAATATTTAACCCTGTACAACCATGGGGCAACTTCTTCACATCCTTGCTCCATTTGACAGTATTACCCAAGAACTCAGCAGCAGCAGTAGTACTTCTATGACTGAAATCATTCCCATGGTGCATATTCTCCTCAACCTCACCAATGAAACACTTTACAATGATGATGACTCTTTTGATTTAATATAACTGGTACAGACATTTAATGATGAGCTCCATAGGTGGTTTGGTGACATACTGAAAGCTAAAAATATGTCACAAATGCAATATTAGATCCTCATTGTAAGAACATATGAGCACAGGAAAATGCCAGCAGAAACAGGACACAGTGGTCTATCAAGTCTGCTCAAGTGTGCAGCTCGCAGTAAATTATACTGGAGTTACTCCCTTTCCCCTACCCCTCAAAGTATTCTTCTCCCACCCTTTCTACTCCCAACCCCCTCCTACCACCAGTCCCTTTTACCTTGTCCCACCCTCTCTTAAAACTATTCACTGTTCTCAATAAGACCACCTCCTCCGGTAGTTCTTTCCACTTTGACACCACCCTTTCAGTGAAAAACTGCCTCATCATTTCCTTTTAAAATCTTCCCCCCACTAATTTCAGACTATGCCTTCTTGTGAATCTTCCTTTGTAGACTGAATAAGCCCTCTGTTCCAATCTTTTTTATACTTTTTAGGTACTTGATGATTTCTATCATATCTCCCCTCTCCCTTCTGTCCTCCAGGGAATACATATTGAGCTCCCATAGTATCTCTTTATAGGTTTGTTTGCCAGGCCCTGGATCATTTTGGTTGCCCTATGCTGTATCCTTTCCAGTAGTCTGATGTCCTTTACCAAATAAGGGGACCAGAACTGCACTCAGTACTCCAAGTGTGGTCTCACTAATGACTTGTACAATGGGCAGAAGGGCTTCCTCTTTCCAGGAGGTGATTCCACTGGCAATGCATCCCAGCATTTTGTTCACCTTGACTGCCACCTTATGGCACTGTACTGAGTGTTTCATGTCTCCCCTATGATCCCTAGATCCCTTTCCTCCTCCGAACTTGATACCTGTACCCCCCAGCCAGTAGATGCTCCCAGGGTTCCTTGCTCCCAGCTGCAAGATCTTGCACTTCTTGGCATTGAACCCCAGCTGCCAGATGCCTATTCAGTTTTCTAGTCTAGCCAGATCCTCCCTGAGCTCCCACCTCCCCTTCTCTAGGTCCACTCTCCCACATGCTCTGGTATCATCTGCAAATAGGAAGGTTTTACTTTTGATCCCATCTGCTGTGTCACAAATAAAGATGTTAAATAATACCTTTCTGTGTACAGAGCCCTGTGGGAACCCTCTGGTCACAGATCAGGGCTTCTATAGTCCCCCCACCAACAATCACCCTCTGATTCCTATCCTGTAGCCAACTCTGGACCCTCCCCACCTGTTTCTCCTCTACTCCTGGGTTCTTCAGTTTATTAAGCATCCTTTCATGTGGCACAGAATCAGTGGCCTTGCTGAAGTCCAGATACAGGACATCCACCACCAGGCCCTTATCCAATGCCTTGTGACCCAATTGAAAAAGTCAATCAAATTAGTCTGGCATGTTCTCCCCGAGATAAACCCATGCTGCTTTTCATCCTGGAGACCATGTACCTCCAGAAAGCTCACCAGTCTCTCTTTGAGAATGGTCTCCATTAGTTTGCCTGCAGTGGAGGTGAGGCTGACCAATCTGTAACTACCAGGTTAATCTCTGGGGCCACCCTTGTGGAGAGGCACCACATGTGCTATTCTCCAGTTCTGGGGCACTTTCCCTATCTCCAGTGAGGTGTTTTTTGTAAAATGTTTTTATTGGTTATAACAAAAAAAACAGTACATTAACAGTAGCAACTAGGTAACGGGTAGTTTACATACATCTGTTGGAAGTTGTAAATGCTCTAACACTTTCCACTCATACGATTATCTCAATAGCTTTTTTGCAAGATACAGCAATACTCCATGTGTTTTCCTACCTTAATGATCCAAATCTGGAAGTGCCATTAGCCACCATGTGCTTATCAAAGCTGTTGAAATTAGCCCCTTTACCCCCCCCCACGCCAACCACTGTGTGGTGGTTGTTGCCTGCGAGTGGATCCTCCACTATTACATACTGAGCATGTTCACTGTCTGACAGCACCAGATACAGGATGGTGCCATCCCTGTTTGGTTCAGTGGCTCTCTGCACCAGAAAACCCCTCCTGGAAAGCCTCCAAGAGGACCTCTTCCCAAGCACAGGAGATCGTTGGGATTCCCCAGTCTACTCCAGGCAGATTGAAGTCAATCATTATTATGAGCTTCCCCTGACTACTTAGCCTCCTTATCTGCTCCCTCAGCTCACTGTCTGTCTCTTCATCCTGTGAGGGTGGTCAGTACACCACCCCCATTCTAATCTTCCTCCCCTTGGTATCCTGCAGGTGGACCCATAAAGCCTCAGTCCTGCCCTCCTCCTCCTCCTCCTCTTCCCTGCTGCATAAGATTCCTTCCCCTACAAATAAGGCCAACCCTCCCTCTCCCCTTCACTCTGTCCTTTTGGTATAATCTATAACCAGGAATAATGAGGTCCCAGTCATGATATTGGGTTGCCCACACTAAAGCTTGGTGATGGCTGCGATATCCACCTCTCCCTCAGCCATCATAGCCTGAAGATCTGCCATCTTATTTGCCAGGCTCCTGTCATTCAAGGACACCACCTTCCAGTGTGACACTTGTACTCCTCTACAGTCTACTTTACCTCCTTGCCCCTCCCCCACCTGCAACCCCTTTCCCTTTGTCAAATCCCATCCTTCCATTTTCAGATTTAGTATGAGGTAGGCCCTTTGCTCTTCCTCTCATAAAAACTGTGATTGTAGCTCACCCTGCCCCCCTCCCTTCAGTTTAAATGGAGCTTAGTTGATTTTTTTCTTTCGGGACCCTGGCACCCTCTTTGTTTAAATGTAACCTATCTGGTGCAAATGAGGTCTTATTCTCCCATGTCCTATCCAACCCCCTCAACAGCCCGTACCCCATGGACTTGCATCCTCTCAACCATCCACTGAATTCCTAGATTTTTTGTTTCCTAGCAGTACTCACTCTAGGTAATGGTAGTGCTTCTGAGAAGGATACTGATCTTCCCACCTCGCTGCAGATCCTTTCTATCCCACCTAAACCTTTCCAGCACCTCACATCTTGCAAGGTCATTTGTCCACAGATGGACCACAGTGTGAGGTTTCTCCATGCTCTTCCCCCATACACTTAGGTATAAGAGGCCCTATCCTCCGTACTGTTATGCCTGGCATATACTCCAACCATGTGCAGCTATGTCTTGCACACATACCCCCATCTCACCCCTTTCAGTACTGAATCTCCCAGGATAACAACCCTCTCTCCATTCCTTTGCCTGACCTTCCCAGTTAGCCCTCCCTTCTGTTTATGGTCCTGATCCCCATCACCTCTCATATGCACAGCTTCCCCATCCCTGTGCATGTCCCTTTTATTGCCATTGCCTTTTGCCCCCTCCAGCCAACCCTCTAATCACTTCTCCTAGACTGTACTTCTCCCCATGTCTCCTCCTTTCTTCTCCCCTCCGCATTTCTTCCCTCTTACTTCACCCTCTCCCACCCCACTTTCCCCCTTGCCATTAACTATGGTCTCCTTGCATTCCTTAACTTTGGCCTCCCCTACTGTCCCTGATCCCCAAAACTGGCCAATATTGCAAGCATGTTTGAGGAAGCTCTACCCTTATCTAGACTAGCATCTGTTCTCCCACCCTTTACACTACTCTGCCCCCTGCTTACCCCTATTCTTTACCACTTGCCACCTCCCCATCCCAGCTCCCTTTGATCCTCATATTGGGGGTGTCTCTGGACCCATAGGCAGCCTCCCAGGATCTGTCTCATGACCACCTGCCTTATTCCAATTGTTTAACCAGGAGAGAGACACTAAGCTGAAAGCTTGTTTACAGGTGCAAACCTGGAGCACAGGGAAGTTAAGTGACTTGCTCAGGGTCACACAGTATGCAAGTGGGGGCTGTGGGATTCAAACCCAGGTCTCCAGATTTGCAGCTCAGAGCCTTAAACCACTGTGCTGGCTAGTCCAGTGGTGCTGAGGATTGAGGCATTGGACACCACACCTCACACCACACCGGCGACCCAGGTTCGGGAGCGAACTTGCGCGCCGAGGGTCGGCAGGGGAGGGTTGAGGATGAGTGCCGTTGTGATGCTCTCCTCCCTGGGAAAGCAAGGGTGGGATGTCCTGGCCTGTTAGTGGCCCCTGGTGGAGACCAGGGGCATTGCAGCAGGGATAGGCACACACGCAGTAGCGGGGCCAACGCTGGCAGGTTGCCGTGCACCAAATCATTGGACATGCACTTCGCAAGGGGCAGGGGGCAGGATGGGAGACAGCATAAGGAACCACAAAGCAGAAAATCCCCTCCAGGGGAACTGTAGAGATGATGGGGACTTCCGAGGCATGGATCACATCCCACCACTGGCCCAGCTTGTCAGGATCTTCCAGGATGCCAACTCGTAGGCTGCGCAGACTCTAGCTAGTGTGGGGGCTAGGGTCTGGTCTGGGCAGTGCGGGTGGAGAAGTTCCATGGCATGGGGATTCAAGCAAGGAGTTAGTGGCCCTAGCCCAGTAAGTACCCCGGAAGGATGCCCAGCCCTCTGGAGTAAATAAAATAGAATGTAAAAAAAAAAACACAAAAAAAAAACACTGTGCTGTACTGCCTTACTATCCAGGGTAACCCTCTCTTGACTTCTCCACACTTGACTCCCTCCCAGCTCCTCCCCCTCTACCCAGCTCCCATTTCAGTCACCAGATCTCCTCCCTGAGATGCCCTAGCTTCCTACATACTGCACAACCCCTTGTCCTCCACATAGTTCCTAGAATGATGGCTGCCCCACTCCCACTGCAGCTGAGTACCCTCCCCACCTCCCCTGTATCCTGCAGCTTCCACCCCCCTCCACCTCAATGCCTCCCTGCTGTCCTGCTGTCTGTTCCAGCTCCAATGGTCCCATATTGCCCTCTCTATGCACTTTGCTATATGAAGTCTACACCCAGACCTACCTTAAATAGGGTGTTTCACCATACCCAGTAAGGTTAACACTCCAACTCTGTGTGCTAGCTGGATGACTGAGTCCCTTTTTCACCTACCTTGCTAAGTCCACTCTCTCCTTATGCCCCGCTCAGTTAATAGTACAATTGAAGTTTAGAATTTTAAGGGTTGGTAAGGAAGCAGTGTTATTCTACTTGACTAATGATGCATCTGAGCAAGGTTATATTTAGCTTAATGAGGTTATACTTAGCTTAATGAGGGATTGTCCTTCTACTTGATCAGTCCCAGAGAGCAGGTTCCCATCACTGCCGCCAGTATGTGGATGATGAATATTTCACAATGACTTTCTTGTTCAAGATCCCGATGCTTTACAGGAGTATAAATGACAAATAATCATAAAGGTGCAAGTGACCCAAGCACTCAAGAAAGCTCCACTTTCTCCAGTACAACAGACAACCTGTCCTCCAGCTCGAGCACAGATTTGAAGTGCCAGTTTCTATACTGAAGCATTAAGGAGTATGCCTATCTCTAGCACAGATGCAAAGGATGAGCATCATATACACCATGTAAAAAGAAAAACAGTCAGACTGAGAAAACAAGGCTACATTTAGAAATGTTGTCACTCGAGGACTTCACTGCTGAAAGAATGCTCAGTGCATATCTTAATGAACCCAGAGACCCAAACCTTGAATCAGATCCGTAGTTGTACTGGAAGTTGTAGAAAAGCATTTGGCAATCTCTTGCTCAAGCTGCTGCCTGTTATCATGGTTGTCCACCCACCAGTGTACCATCAGAAAGGATATTTAGTACCGCTGGTGACACACTGTCTCCAACCTGAACTACACTTCTCCCTGAACATGTCGAACAACTGGCACTCTTAACTGTCAGCCTGACCACACTGAATAACAACTATGATCTGCACTATATACAGCAGGATGAAAAGAGTCTGACATTGAAAGGATAGATGACTAAACAACTCCATGATACCCTACTTTCTCCTGTTGGAGGAAGTACATGAGAAAATATAACATTGATGCTATAGTAACTTTTGATTGTAATAATTGGAAAGGCTTTGCCTGGAGTTCAATGGCCAAGCAGACAGCCACTCCCACTTCCTGAGCTATATAAGCAGTTCATCGCAGCCTCATTGTGAAGCACTTTTTCTTTGCAGCCAAAGACTCTGTCTATCTGTCCTCTGAGCTGGTTGGGGCCTACCCCTCCCCACCTTGCTGCTCCTGCTTGTCTGCTGGATTCTGTGTTTCTTTCCTGCTTCTCATTTGTATTTTGCCTTCGGCTGTGTGTGCTTCTTCTGTCTTTGTTCCCTGTTTTCTCTGTTTGTGTGTATTTGTTTTTTTTCTGGGGGGCTTTTGTTTTCGAGCTTGTAGCATATTGCTCCTGAGCTCCTACTATTTGCACCATTGCTCACAACTCTCAAACTACTGCAACGCAAATGCAATATCTATCTGTGTATTTCAGCTCAACCATAGCTGCTCCATGTTGCATACTCCATTGTTTTCACTCTGCTTCCCAGTATTACTGCTTCCCCTGCTACAGAATGACTTGCTCCCCATGCTATCAAGTCTGATTGTTTTCACCTGATTCAAGCTCTGAATCTTGCTATGCAGTTCAATCATACTATTCCCTGTTTGTACACTGCTGTTTCACTCTGAGGTCAGCTAAAGTTCCTGCTGACGCTGTTAAACTAGCTTTAATATCTGCATGAGGTTCTCGGCCCTTCCATCACTTTCTTGTTTGTCCTATGGATGGGACTGGGAAGTGTTTGGGGAGCTGTGGCACCATGTGGCTAAATAAATCAGTTTTACATCCTCTCTTCAGTGCCAAAAATCCTCAGAGTATTTGTCAGCTTGATTTGGCTTGCATGCCCTCGATTTGGCTTTGAACTGCCTGTCTTGCTTGCCCCACTATTCAGTGCTGTTTCATTGCTACTATGTTATGCAGACCTACATGCAGGTCCACTTATTAGTACTCTGTTTACTGACCTACGTGCAGGTCCACACTTGCTTACGCAACTGTTGCTCATTGCTTACGCAAATCATTGCTTCATGCCTACTGCCATCCCCTTGGCTTCAGCCTCTGGGATTCTGCTGCACTCAGTTCTGCATTTAACCTTGCAAGGTCTCAGCACTCAATGCTCATTACAATCTCAGCACCCCAGTGCTCAATCAGCTTTCCAGCTTTTCAGCTCTCAATCTATTTCTGGGGCATACCAGTTTGCTGCTCATTTTTGCGGTTTCTCGCTCTGCATTTAGTCTGCATTTTGAGAGTGTCCAGCTTGGGGTGGGATCCTTCTCTCCTGGACCACAGCTGGGAATGTCCTCACCCCGGGCTTGGCTTTAGGTGCCTGCTACGTGACAGCATCTCCTGGTGTAGAATTTAAGATTAGCGGTGAAGGGTGGTTACTCCAATCTCCTTTAGCTGTAGTGTTCCACTATAACAGTTATCCATTGGCTTTAGTGGTTTCCCTAGCAAGGCACCTTCACTGCATTCTCCCTACAACTGCCTCTGGTTCACCTGGTTTGAGTTTAGGATGAGTAGGCCAGGTGAGTGCCTCAGCAGTCATTGCTCGCCTCCTCCGCCTTGGTTGCACGTATTGTTGTAGAGTTTTCTCACAACCTTCACTAGCATTCCCGCTAAAGGGTTTGAGTGAGAGCCTTCCTCCAAATTGGAATATTTCCACCTTCCTTTCATTGGGTTTTCCAAACTGCAGCTGCAGAGCCATCACTAAATAAAATATCCCAAGCCTGGAAAGAAAGCAACCTAGGCATTGGATCCCCAGAGATTTCCTCCTCAAAGGTTTTTTTTTCTCTCTTCCGTTGCCTCAGGTCATAATTGTTAGTTAGCATTGTAGTGTCCCCTAGTTTCTTTAGGTAGATTATGCTGTTGGATGGAGGTGGATGGTGTCCCCTGCCGTTCCCTCTTTCCTTAGAGAATTCCCCTAATTTTCAATTTAAACCATCAGTCTCATGCTATGCAACCTGTTCATTACATTATCAAATTGAGCATCTCATTACGTTATTAAACTGTCTGTGCTTCTCTACTACTACGTCACAGTTATTGCTTACTTATATGCTTCATGTCATCTCATTCTTTTTGGGATATGATTTGTGCTACATTTCTTTTTGGGGATCCTTCCTAAGGTACCTTTAGCAATGGGAATTGTCCCATGGCACCTCTGGGGTGGAACCTTCTCCCAGGGTTCCTTGCCTTTGGTACCCCTACAGGGTGATAATTCCTCTGGAATAGAGAGTGTGAATGGCCAAAAACCAAACTAACACAGTTGCACAAGCATAACACTATGCTGGCTGCATAGGACATTGAACCTTAAAAGCCTTATTGCTATCTGCTGCTCCTCAGTTCTTCAAATGATCACTACATCATCCATCATTGTATTTACATGAAACCTTATTTTTGACCCAACTAAAGAGGTTCCCTTATTGAGCATGGCAGAATTTTTTGTTTTCTTCTGTCGGCTCAACCCAGATTCAAAGATTTTAAGCTGATGCCCAGCTTCAATGCTATCTTATTTTTCACATATGTATGCGACTGCTTGTCATCTTCCACTATTCTGTTGCTGCCAATGCCTGTCTCTGATGACTGTAACTCCCCCTGCTGTCACTACCACTGTCACTGAAAGTCATTATGAAATATTTATCATACACATACAGTACTGGCAGCGGTTATTTATTTTATTTTATTTTAGTCTTTGATAACTGGGTAAGGCCCACTAGGCATAAGTGTCTGTTTTCAGGGATGACCTGGGAGCACTGGGCAGTTAAGTGACTTGCTCAGAGTCACACAGTATGCAAGTGGAGGTTGTGAGAATCAAACCAAGGTCTGGTCTGCTGGATGTACCAAGCTCATTCACAGCTCGTTACTCTAACCTATAGGCTATACTCCCATCCCAGTTACACGCCATCACCTTCTCTGATTTTAAAAGTTAAATACAGTACTACTTGTATCTGTCTTTGCATGTCTTTCATTCCTCCCTTACAGGAGAAAAAATTTATGGTACTAACCAAGCCAAAATATTACACCTGTGTGAGACTGTACCAGTGGAGCTAGTGTGGGTGGGATACAACAGATTGAAGAAGAAAGGATGGAACTGGTTCACACAAGCATTTTCAGTGCAGCAGATTGTAATATATTTTAGTGCGCTCACAGAGAGACTCCGTTACAGCTTGTATCTTTAATGGCCATCTTTATTTTTCCCAGAGATAGTGGACACACATCAGTGCACATACACAAAGAAAACCACACTGGACATGACACAAACTTATATCTTAGGACTATAAATATCCATATCCATAAACTACAACCCTAATGGCACTCTTTAGTCTTCCTACCATATATATACACATATATATATATATATATATATATATATATATATATCATACATACATACATATATTCATTGCAAAAAACTCTGTTAATGCATCAGTTAGGGTTGTTTCCACAGTGACAGAAGTGTTAGGGTTATCAGACCCTGACCCCCCAACCCCCCACCCTCCATCTTCCACAGACCAACAGATGCCTAGGTGTGCCATGGTATCGTATGTCCCATCTCTCACCCCATTCCATATGTAAACAAATTGACATGCTACAGTGAAGGAGAATGGGTTGAGAGTTAGGCCGCATGACCCCATGACACACCTCAGCATCTGTTGGTCTGTGAAGGATGGTGGGGTGGGGAGGTTGGGGGGTCATGGTCCGGTAACCCAGACATCGCAATTCCACACTTTTGTTACTGTGGAAACAACCCTAACTAATGCATTAACGTAGTTTTCTGCAATGAATTTCCCTTCTTTTTGAGAAAGTGTAATATAAATAGTAAATGGTATGTGTTGGTGGGCCCCACGCTCCCACCAAGCTGCCCATTTCTGCATAATAATATGTGTTTGTGGGAGCGTGGTCCCTCCGGGCCCTGCACTCCCACTTAAACATAATCACAGAGCCATACAGCTGCCCTATAAGGCAAGGAAGCCTTGTAACATTAATTTGCCCATAGCTGGGGAACCGTAGCAGCTAGTAAAAAAATTGAAGTGTTGTTGTAATCATGAGAGTGACTAGTTCCCGCAACATGAGTCGACCGAATCCATATCGCGCATTGTGTATGAGATAGGAGCAGTGAAAAGTGATGTGAATACGAAGTCTGTGGGTGTAATAGTGGTCCTTGGACATGAAAATGAGTAATTGGAACAGTAAATCACAAATATCTCAGGAACCGTACAAGGTAGAAAACAAAATTCAAATGTCATGGGTTTCAGGACCTTCCCACCTAGTTCTGAATGTAGTTCTCCTTTAAGGGGGGGACTAAGAAATTTTGCAATGAAAAGTCCATATCTCTAACCATTTTTGAGATATGGGCCCCCCGAAAGGCGTCATGGATGCCGCAACGTCTGGAGTCTCTGCCTCTCTACCATGGTAATCCTCATCCATTTCCACCCAGAGCTCTGTTAAAGCCACCTTCAAAGTGCCCAGAACCAAGACCTCCCTCACCCAGAGATCCTTCTTTTATCGAGCCCCCACCTGGTTCAACTCCTTCCCTACTTGCATCACCAACACTGCCAAACTTGGTCCCTTCAAAATCACTCTCTGGAACCATCTCTTTAATGTCCACTGCTGTAGGTGCAACTAAACCTGCCCCCCAATCCTACTGCAGGACCTTTCCCTGCCTGGCCCCCAATCTTGACAAGGTCCCCTGTTCTGCCGACCCATCTTTCCCTCTAACCCTTTTTACCTACCCCTTTAGGTTTATACAAGGATGTATTCCACTGCAACTCCAGAGAAATTGTACATCTTTAATTGTAAATCTGTATTTTATATCAACATGTAACTAAGTGTATTCTGTGTTCAATGTCTGCACCTGTAATGTTGTCTAATGTTGTATCTGCACAATGTCCTATTGTCTTGCCCTCCCTGCGACGAGGTGCCTTTGTAAATGAGTCCCTGACTCAAAGGTTGCAAATTTGACTTGTTCAAATAAATAAATAAAATAAATAAATGTTATCCTATGGGAAAATTTCTAAACTTCAGAATGCTGTAACTTTAGGCTTCTGTAATGTTTTCATACCAAACCATCAAAAGGAACATGTGTGGGACCAGGGCTTGCCACCCTGCAAATTTCAGCCCAAAAGACCAAAGATTTGCAGTTATTTTGGCAATACTTTCACAAATCACTTTTCGCAAATCACGAAAGTTTCGCAAAAAAGATCACGAAAGTTTCACATTTGCATAAGTATTTTGCAAAAGTATTTTTCAAAAAAATTTTGAATGCATTTCTGGTGGGTTTAATCCCCTCAAAAAGATATGGCTAGCATCCTCAGGACCAGACTAGGTAAACACAACAATCAGTGTGTAACTAGAGGGTCCCAATTTTAAAGCCCAGGCATTTTTCTGTTCAGTAACTGAAAAGAAAATGGCCACCTCACAATAGTAAAAAGGCCATTTGTGACAGTAAAAATGGCCTTTCGTGAAAGTTTTGTGATTTTTGTTAACTTTTCCCATTGACTATAATGGGACATTTGTTTTTTGAATAACTTTTGAATGGTTTAATATTTTTTTACCAAATCTTTGAAAGGCACATCAGTGACCAAGGCTGATTGTTCCCTGAAGTTTTCAAAACAAAAAGACAAACCATGCAGGCTATGGGTGGGAGCAAAGAAATGCGCAAAAAGTCTGTTTTTATTTTGAGTTTTTTGGTGTTCTGTAGATTCGCAACCGTACATCTGACCATAACACAACTTGCCAGATCCAGAGATCTGAGGTACCAAACTACACATGCAAAATCTCAGGCAAATCCATTGTATGGTGGCAAAGTTATTTTGGTGCAAATATTGAGGTTTTGCATTAGAGTGGCTACTCAATCCTAACTATAGTGGCACTACTGTGCCACTATAATATATAATATATATATATATATATATATATATATATATATATATATATACTGTGTGTCTATATATATATATATATATATATATATATATATGTATATCTATCTTCATGTATATACTACCATGCATATCTATGTATATACAGTACTACACTGTACATTACCATAGATATCTATGGATATACTGCACTCCTCACCTTAGACAGAAACTTGTCTAAAATACTTCACAGTAACATTTCCTAACTTTCAAGCCAAAGCAGACTATATGGTACCCAGAAACAAGTTCAGGGGATTATTCTACCCCTTGGGTAGAACTTGTCACTAACTAAGTAACAGTAGTGTATGAGGTACACGTTCAGTACATGACTTTAAAGGTCAAGTCTTTGTGGTGGTCTTCAGTGCCTAATGTCATATCTATGGGCTGGAACAATTGCTGCTGGTAAAACAGGTGTTTCATTATTATTTAGCACCAGCCCCGGTTGACTTTTACAGGCAGAAGCAAAGTCCTCTGTGCCACTGTCCTCATCTGGAGTGATGTTTTCTGCTGCATTTGCTGGAACCTTGGAATGCAGTAGGTGATTCACATGCACGTGAACAAGTCGATGTCTCAAATTAACTGCATAATCAAAGTCCATGTGTTTCAATCACCACACCAGGAATCCAAGAAATCTTGGCATGTCTACAGTCTTGAACCATCACTGTCTCCCCATGATGAAAAATGTGTACTAGCTTGACTGACTTGTCATGACCCTTTTGCTGTTGTAGTCGATGTTTTGTGACAGTGTTGGCCAAGTCCAGTTTGAGCAATGACAAATGGTTACAAGGATGACATTTGAGAAACAGTTCTGCAGGTGTTCGCTTTGTGACTGTGATAGGAGTGTTTCTGAAAGCAAACAGGAAACAAGTCAACCTTTGACCTGTAGGTACTTGTTGTGAATCTGGTTTATTTCAAGCTTTTTTGAATGTCTGTACAGCTCTTTCGGCTTCACCATTGGATGTTAGATGGTAATGTGGAGTCAAAATATGTCGGACGCCATTCTGCTTTAAGAACAGTTTGAAGTAATGGGAAGAAAACTTTGGACCATTGTCTGACACTAACTCCCATGGTAGTCCATAAGAGGTAAAAAGTTGTCTCAGAAGTTAGTCTTTTTAGTAGTCGTGACCTGTGTGGGTAACACTTTCAGCCATTTGGAGGGGAAGCCAATTATTACTAGGAAATGCTGTTCATTCACTTTGACATAGTCAACATGGATGCACTCATATGGTGTGGTAGCCCAGGACCATGGATGCAGGGGTGCAGTTGACTGTTGGTTGTGGACAGCCACACATGGTACACATTGGTTGACAAGATGTTGGATATCTTGATCAAGTCCTGGCCACCAGAGGTATGCTCTGGTCAATGCCTTGATTTGAGAGATTCCAGGATGACTGTCAAGTAAGTCAGAAAGTAATCTCTTGCAGAACTTTGGAGATATCACAACTCAAGCTCCCCTCAGAACACAACCTTGCTCTGTGGACAACTGGTCCTTCTTGTCTAAGAAAGGTTGGTGAATCAGGTTGCTCTTGAAGTTGGGCCAACTATTTAGGGTGAAATCTAAGACTTTAGAGAGGATAGAATCTTTGCCGTGTCTCTGCTGCAACATCCTGTGAAACAATGGGTAATGCCTCAAGAAGAAAAATATGGAATATTGCCCCATTGTCTTTCTTCTCTAGCATCTTTGCATGGCAGTCTCAATAATGCATCTGTATTTGCGTGATCATGAGAACTTCTGTTTTCAATGTCATTTATTTATTCATTTTCTATTTTTATTTATTTGAGTCTAGGATTACAGCAATACCTTTGAGCTGAGGCTCTTTTACAAAGGTTCCACGTCAGTGAGTACAAACATACAGCAAGCATTACAGTAACTATTCAGTAGCAGTGATGAACGAGACATGCAATTTCCATGAATACAGGAGGCACAACAGGGGGTGGGAAACAATGATAGGGGAAGGACTGGGGGAGGGGTGAAGTGGAGAGAAGAATCTTAGAGTCTGAGGTGGTGGGAAGGGAGAGAAAAGGGGGGAGGAGCAGGAAGAGAGGTAGAGTAAGAAGGGAGATGGGGGAAGGAGGGGCAAAAAGAGGGAGTGAAACATGGGGCGGGGGTAGGACAGCCTGGGGGCCTTGTCATGGACAGACAGGGGTAAGTGCAAAAAAAGAGGGGCAGTGTTGATAGAAAGTGCTTGTAAGGAGGCATGGGCAGCTAGGTGTAAGTACTAGTTAGGTGACCAATCACAGGAGCTGGAGGCAAGCAGGGCGAGGCGAAGCCTAGACTTGAAACCACTGAGTGTGGGTACGGCGGAGATGTCACTACAAAGACTATTTAGCCAGCTGGGTGCCCTAAAAGCAAATGATCTTTGTCCTTGGGTTGTACGACACCGGGGGATTTGCAGAGAGTGAGGTTTGGACCTCCTTGTATTGCAGTTGTTGTGTCTGGGTTTAAGGAGAGCACAGACTCCGGGAGGAGCAGGTCCCATCATTATTTTCTTGTCTGTGATGCAGGTTTGATATTTTATTTGACTGTCGAGTTGCAGCCACCCAGTTTGGGAGTAGAGGTCACAAGTATGAGTGAGATGGTGGGATCCTGTGATGCATTGACAGGCCTTATTGAGGGAGATAGTTACACATTTGAGAGAGGTGGTGGTGGCAGAGCCATAAACCCATAATCAATAATACTAATGATAGAGCTTTGGATGGTGACTGACAATGCTTCAGGGGTTAGATGTTTCCTGTGATGGAACAGTTGGCCCAGCCGGATATTTGCAGCTTTCGCAACATTATTAATGTGGGCAACATAGGAGAGGTGGGAGTCAAGGGTGATGCCAAGGTATTTGAAGGTGTGGGCTTGTTCAAGAGTGACTCCTTGCTTAATTTTGATGGAGAGGTGGTACTGCTTGTTTTTGTTGTGAAAGCTGCTGAAAATCATGGACTTTGTTTTTGTCTGATTTAGGATTAGTTTATGCTTTAAGAACCAGGTTTCGACTGATGAGAAGCCCTGCTGGAGTTTTTCTTGCAATAGTTTAGGGTCATGGTGTGAAGCTAGGATTACTGCATCATCAGCGTAGAGAATGATTTGCTAAGGACAGGAATCTGGTAGTGAGTTTAGGAACAGGCTAAAGAGGAGAGGGCCCAGGATGGAACCCTGGGGGACACCCGAGCGGACAGGTCTGGCATCAGAGAGAGTATCAGCAATTCTTACTCTTTGGATCCAGTTGTCTAGGTAGCTTTTGAACCAGTTTATGGAGTCAGGTGAGAGCCCAGCATTTTGGAGCTGGACAAGCAGAAGGTGGTGGTTAACAGTGTCAAAGGGTTTTGTTAAATCGATGAAGATGGAGCCAGTTTGCTGATCACTATCCAGTGAGCTGTGGATGGCGCCGGTGAATTCAAGTAGTGCCGAGGAGGTGCTATGTCCTTTTCTGAACCCGTGTTGCTGCCTGCACAGGATGTTGTGTTTGTCCAGAAAGTCAGTAAGCTGGTTTGAGACAATACGTTCCAGCGCCTTGGAGAGGGAAGGTAGGATGGAGATTGGTCTGAAATTCTCATGGGCAGTTTTGTCACCACTTTTGTGTATCAGAATAACAGTGGCAGATTTCCACTTGTCAGGAAACTGGCTAAGGTTGAGAGAGAGGTTAAAAATCCTGGTCAAAGGCCTGAGTACCTCTTCTAGGGTGAGGGATAGAAGTTTGAGGTCAAGGGAGTCATTGCTGGATCTGGATTTGCTAATAGATTTGGTAACACACTTGCAAACCTGATATGTCTTGACCACTTTAAAGTAGAAACGCAGTTTATTATTTGAGGTAGCGGACGTTGGGGACGTAGGAACAAATCATCTTTAAAGAAATCAGGGGGTAGAACAATACTGAGGTTAGTAAAAGCAGTATTGAAAGTGTCTGCAATGTTTTTAGGGGCAAGAGTAGCAGCTCCATTTATGTTGAGCACTGATGGGGAGATTTAGACTGTTTCCTAGTGACTTCTTTATGTTTTTCCAGAAAACTCTTCTGTTACCCAAGGAGTTAGTAAGAGCATTCTTAAAATAGGCTGATTTCTTTTTCGAATAAATTTGGTGTAGTCATTCTGTGCACATTTATAGTTTATGACATAATTTTGCCTACCAGAGTTTCTGGCCAGCTCCCAGAGGTGGTCCCTTGTTTTTAGTTGTCTAAGGAGGTATCCTGTGAGCCATGGGTTACAGAGTGCTTTAATGTTTCACCTTTTTAAAGGGACATATTTGTTACAGGCCTCATTGAAGATTTTGATGAAGTGGTCCAGAGCAGTGTTCACATTAGTCGCTTTGAAAATTGGTGTCCGGTCTTGTAGGTAGAGGTGAGATTTGAGATGAGTTAGCTGACCATGAGGTAGAACTCTACTGTTGATGGTTTTAGGAGGAGGTTTAATGAATTTGTTTGACCATGTGCAGCAGACAGGGGAGTGGTCGCTGAGTGAGTCGGGGAGGATAGAGGTGTTTCTGATCCAGGAGGGGTGGCTGGCAAGGATCCAGTCCAGGATGGTGCTGGTGCCAGTCTTGTAGCTTTTTCTGGTTGGCAAGTTGACCATCTGGGTGAGGTTGGCCACTGCAATAGAGTCTCTGTGTGCACCTGCTTTGGCAGAGGGCCAGTTTACATTGAAGTCCCCTAGAAGGATAGATTTGGAGTCGGATGGAAGTGACCTGATGAAGTCCAGTACCGCGGTTAGCCCATTTCCTTGTTCTTTGGGAGAAATGTAAATAGTGACAACTGTGAGTCATAGTCATATGCCAACAAAATCAGGGCCCATTGCTGCATTCTGAGTGCTGCAAAAGTTAGTATTGTGGCCTTTGCCCCAGAATTGCCAGTAGAGGCTTGTGATTTGTTAGCAAAGTGAACTTCCATTTGTAAAAGAACTTATGGAATTTTTTGACACTGAAAATTATGCTCAAAGCTTCTTTCTTGATCTGATCATAGTTTCTTTTGCTTGGGGACAAGGTCCTGGAAGCAAAAGCAATCGGGCATTCCTCCTGAGAAGGTAGCAAATGAGAGATGATGGCCCCCACTACAAATGGTGATGTATCGCATGATAGCTTCAGAGATTTGGCGGGGTTATAGTGTGCAAACCATTTGCTGCTCAGAAGACATTTCTTGCAAGCCTGGAATGCTTCCTCACACTGTAGTGACCAATTCCATTGAGCTTCATTCTGTAACAAGTCACGGAGTGGTTGTAACAATGTGGTCACTTGGGCAAGGGACTGTCCATAGGAGTTCAAGAGTCCAAAAAATGATCTTAACTCTGAAACATTTGTTGGTGCAGCATTTCTGTCATACGTCTGTTGCTGTGTACTTTCTTTTGGCCACATTCTAACTGTTTGCTGACATAATTGTCTTCTCAGGGACTGGGGTTATGAGAGGGCCCTGTGCTCTGAAGTGATTCTAGCTTCGTTTGACATTTTTCTTTGTTTTTATTAAATTACTGTTTCTATCTGCATTGTAAGGAATCCTGAGCATTGGGATCCAATACTGTGAACTGCGGGTTTTTTTTGACAATATATCTAATTACGGGCATCATGCTTTTTGGACTGGGGAAGGGGTGAGTCTTTTGGGTGGAGGGTGTGATTTTTTAGTGTTTAATGTGGATGTGTTATGTGTATGGTTTAGGATTTCTGTGTTTTAGTGTATGACTGTGGTTTCTGTAGATTGAAAGTTAGGTTTCGGCCTGTGACTTTCTAGTCTGCCAGGATGTGTTTGGGAAAGGCTAGGGGACTGGGGCGGGCAATCATACTGTATGGGGCATCCCAGCTGCTCAACCTGTGTCCTTTCTCGGATCTCCCAGTTAATACCACCACAGCAAGGCACTGTTGGGAGTTCAGGATAAAGAGGAACTGTATAAATCATTGGTGGAGGGGTGCCCCATACACTGCGGTAGGGGCAGGATTGAGGTTGTCAGGAGCAGAAGGCGCCCTGATTTTCAATGGTCCCAAAGGAGAGGCCAGATGTGTTTGCCCATAACCTGGGTTTCTACCAGACTGAGTGGACAGGTAGCCAGAGGGGTTGCACTGTCCACCACTCCCCTGAGGGTAGTGCTTTGCAATGCCAGATCGGTCAGAAACAAGACCGCATTATTGTGGACTTGATTTCTTCAGTTAATCTAACTTGCATCACGGAGACCTTGGTGGGTGATGATGCTGGCCCAGTTTTAGGGGCCGCCATCCCACCTGGGTACTCTGTAGTGCACTGCCCCAGAGTGGATTGCAGGGGCGGGGACATTGCCATTTGTTTTAGATCTAAACTGGGCTTCACTCTGCACTCAGTAAGAGCACCTGGTTCATTCGAATGCGTGGCTGTTCGAGAAGATCCAGCTGTAGGTTACAGGGTTCTCCTGATTTACTGCCCCTCTGGGGCAGCAGGAGAATTCCTGCAGGAAGTAGCTGACTTCATCATCGGCAAAACATTGGAGGTTCACAGATGTTTAGTACTGGGGGACTTCAATGTTTGGGCTGATGACGGCTCATCTCAGCTGGGTTACAACTTCTTCCAGATCATGTCATCTCTGGGCCTGTAGCAATAAGTTTCTTCTGTGACCCATTGGGGTGGCCACATGTTGGACCTGGTGTTCTCCCTAGGGATTGAGATAAACAATCTCAAGACTGATTGGGTTGTTTGGTCTGATCGTTACACAGTGAATTTCCAGTTCAGGCCCCCCCCCCAAGAGCCCTCCCTCTGTGGAGATGGTTAGCTACCACCCTTTGAGGGGGGTTGACCCCTGAGGGTGTTCTGGCACTGGCTGATCTATCTAGCTTAGACAGTGCATGCGTTGGGGGTGCTGGCACGGCAGTCGCTGCCTATGATAAGGTGATGTCTGGTGTGCTCGACTCTCTCACACCAGTTTGTGTGTGACCCAAATCCTCTCACTTGAGGTCCCCTTGGTATGATGGGGAGCTCAAGGTGATGAAGATTATGAGTTGGAGATTAGAGTGCTGCTGGTGGAAGTCTGGGCTGGTGGCAGAAAAACTGGCCCTGCATGCATATTATGGTATTTACCAGGGACAATCAACCATAAGAAGGCAGAGTTCCTGTCCAGGAAGATTGCTGCTAGGAGAAACTGACCAGCTGTGCTTTTTTGGACTGTGGACAGGCTTTTAAACCGAGCCTGTCTACAGCTGAAAAAAAAGCCTTTTCTGATGCTTTATGCGAAGAGTTTGCTTGGTTCTTCTCAGACAGGGTGTCTGCGGTTCAGCTGGGTATTGCGCCAGTGAGCCACTTTGTGGCCGACAGTGGTCACTGTGGGCATCCAGAGAGCACTCCACCTTGTTGGTACAAGTTTAGACTGGTGGAGGTAGCTGAGGTCATTGAGGTGGCTTCCAAGCTGAAGCACACATTCTGTGAACTGGACCCGATGCTGACATGTTTGTTTATGAGATGTGTTGACTCCGTAGGCCTGGTGTTTGTCCTAATTGTCTGGTGCTCTTTGTCAGAGGGGGTCTTTCCTGATATCTTGAAGGAGGCACTGGTGAGACCCCTTCTGAAGAAGCCATCTTTAGACCCTGACATCATGGCAACTTACCGTCCCATCTCCAATCTTCCATTTCTGGGTAAGATTGTAGAGAAGGTTGTGGCACTTCAGCTTGAAGAGCACCTCGTGGCTTATGATCTATATGAGCCCCTCTGGTCTGGGTTTCAAGCGAGGCACAGCACAGAAACTGCATTAGTTCAGGTGCATAATGACCTCTTCAGGGCGAGGGTTCCAGGTGAGGAGACAATTATCATTCTCCTTGCTCTCTTCTCAGCATTTGACACAGTGGACCATCGTTTGTTACTCGACCACCTGAGGGACTTCTGTGGACTTGCTGGCACTGTGATCTGCTGGTTTGAGTCTTTTCTTACCAGCAGAAGGCAAAGAGTAGTGATGGGGAAGTTCTTCTCCTCCCGTAGCCGCCTATCATGCGGAGTCCCCCAGAGTTCGGTCTTGTCACCGATGTTGTTCACTGTGTACATGCTGCCCCTGGGTGAGCTCATTAAGAAGTACAGCATGGGTTTTCATTGTTATGCTGATGATACCCAGCTGTGTCTTTCCTTTGCCTCTGGGACATCCAACACGGTGGATGTGCTTAACATCTGCCTTGCTAAGATCAATGACTGGTTGGCCTCCAGCTGGTTGCGACTGAATCCCGACAAGATGGAGGTACTGGTGGTGGAGTCGAACATGCAGCATGATAGATGGCCTCTGGTTCAGAGATGGGGCTTTTTATTGGATCTGTAACATTGAAGGCCTCTTCTAGTGTGCGTAATCTTGGCATTATCCTTGACAGTGGATTGAGACTTGAATCTCAGGTGTCGTCCATTGTTCGCACTAGCTTTTACCATCTCAGGAATATCACCAGGATAAAGCCCCTAGTTCTGCTTCTGGACACCCCCACCTTGGTGCATGCAATTGAGATGTGTAGACTTGACTAGTGTAATGCACTCTATCTCGGGATCTCTGGAGGTACCTTCTGCTGTCTGCAGCTGGTGCAGAACACAGCTGCCAGGCTGTTGACGGGGCAGTCTAAGTACTGCCACATACCCCATTGCTACATGGACTGCACTGGCTGCTGGTTAGGTGGAGGATCCTCTTTAAGGTGAGCTTGCTCACCTTTAAGGCCCTACATGACCTGGGCAATGGCTACCTGAAAGGCCTCTTTAAACCTGATGTCTCGGTCCTCTCCCTCTGCTCCTCCTCTAGGGGCCTCTTTGCAGTTCACAAGATGAGGTTAAAAACTTCTGGTGACACAGCTCTTAGTGTCACCAGCCCCTTCCTGTGGAATTCACTACCTCCAGCTGCAAAAGAGGCCTCTTCAATAGAGGTATTTAAAACCCGCCTCAAGGCCTTTTTGTATAATCAAGCCTTCCCGGACTTTGACTGATAATTCCTATCCAGGCTGTCCTTTGTGATCAAATCTGGTCACAGGCCTTTTTAGATTTCAGATTTTAGATATTTAAGTAGTATTTATTTATAGTTATTTTATGATTTATTTGAATTATATTTTGTGACCTAATTTATTGTATCTTATTTGTTGCTTGTTTTGTTTTTGAGTTTGATCTGTTTGTACAGTGCCCAGAGCCTTCGGAATATACCAGTCGAGCAGGATGGGAGGGATGGAACAGATGGAGGAAGAAACTATGCTACTGGTTCACACCAGCCCTTTTAGTGTAGCAGATATGCACCTACTATGAGTGTAACACTAACAATATTACTCTGAGTTTTCCATTTTTTTCTATTGATGCCACCGTTTTGCCAATTACAACAGGCATTTGTCAATGCCAAACATTTGTGTTTTTCACCAATACATCCTTAGTTGTTAAATGGGCACTTTGGCTGAGAGTACAAGGAGTGCTGGGAACAGTGGACAGCTCTCTTACAGGATGCAATGGACAACACTGAGTGCGTGATTCACTTTGGAAAAAAATACATTTTGTTTTTTTTTACACCTAGACATATATTAAGGTACTGTATATACAGGGCATTTAGAAGAATAACAACTGTCTTGAGGTTAGGAGACGCCTGGTGCAGAGATTTACCATATATATGGAAGACAAATACTGGGATCACGGCAGGAAGGATGGCAGGCAAAACAGCTGAGCACAAGAAAAAGGAGAATACATGTAGGGATCTGTCAGTTATTCTTGTTATTGAATCTCAGTTAAGCAATAATGCACAACAGGGTGTGTGTCATGAGTGCATTCAACACCCACAAAGTGATATTATCCCAGCATGACACACACCCTAGAGTGCATTATTGCTATTATAAATAGAGCTTTTAAATTGAGAATAAAAGAAATCTAAACAAAATGCTGTTTTAAAATCTTTTTTTTTTTTGTAATTTTTCAATGTGGAAGTTTACTGTGTGACAAAGGAGTTCATGTTACTGATTGTCCAGTAGGTGGAGCTGTTTTGATTGACTTTTGTGCTGATATCGGGGGTCTCTCTCAGTTGCCTTCTCTGAGCAGGTTGTCCCACAGTCCTGGTTCAGTTCTGAGTCATTCCTTCCCCCATTTCAGTTTTTCTCCCAGTACCATTTCCCAAAACACTCATTTTACAGTGTACTTGGAAAAATATGCTTGCATCCTACGTTTAAAGCTGTTGCTCGGTGGTGAAATGCTGCGATTGGAGAAAGGCAAAGGTTGGTTTCACTTAAAAAAAAAAGTTGCTTATTTTTTGCAGTGTTGGTACATCATACTTACAAGAGGCAGACTGGTAAGATTTGGGGAATGAGTGGGGAAGCCGAGCACAAGGCTCTGTGAACTGCACCTCAATGAGCAACTGTGAAGTTGCTCACAGTGGCAGTTTTTTTTTTTTGTTTTAGGTTAAAAGTATGACTAGCTGGAGGGTTTTACAGTGCAATCAGAAAGTTGAAACTTTGTGTATTTTTTACTCTTTTGAATAAATTGATGGTTCAACTGAGAGGACTGTTAGGCACGGGGAGTGCTCCCCACTCCACTTCCCCCACTCACAAGCTGCTGTCATTCACGCTCGCAACCCTCCTTCACTGTCCCTGTGCCCAACCATCCTTTCAGTTGAACCACTAATTTATTCAAAAGGGGAAAAAAATATACAACGTTTCAACGTATCAGATTCCCCACCACCACCATTTCAGAGGGAATACCCTGTCACCCCTGTTTGTTCAAGGTATTTATCTAGCTCAAGCATGAACGTAAAAAGACTGTCAACTGACATCTCCTGCTGTGAAAATCTGTTCCACATATCCACCACCCAGTTTGTAAAGTAGTTTGTCCTGACATTTCCAATTGAACCATCTTCATCGACTGTGACCACTCATCCTTGTGAATTCAAAAGGGCTGCATTTGGTCTGATTATGTTATACCTTTCAGATATTTAATAAATACTGTAAGCATGTCACATTTGACTCTCTCCTTTTCTACCGAGAACAGCCCAATTTCTTCCAGTTGGTCCTCATAGATCATGTTTTCCAGGCATTCAACAACTATGGTACTCTCTTCTGCACTCTCAATTCTGTTGATGCCTTTCCTAAAAATGGCACTATAACTGCTCAACACTTACATTTGAATGGATCTAATCAATAGTCTCTACAGGGGCATTACAATATATCTTGATCTGCTAATTAATTTTCTACACCAGTGCTTCCATTTAAAGTTGCTGCTGATCAATAATCCCAGGGCTTTTTACCCTGCTGAGTTTATGCAATCCCTCTGTTGTTTAGATATCATTTTGTTTTTTATATTTTTCTTGCCAAGACACATCAGTTTACATTTTTTCAAAGTTAAAGTTCATCTGCCATTTTTCTGTCCACTTTCTGAGCATGTCCAGATCCATCTGCAATTCATTAACCTGCTGCAGAGATGCAACATTCCTTCCATGTTGGTGTCATCAGCAAACATGGCAGCCACCTACTTGTGCCTACCTCCAGATCACTTCTTAATAAATGGGACAGTATTGACCCCTTGTTTTTTCTAGATACATTGCCATTTATAGTAACTATTTGTTTCCTGTCCTATGGCCAGATTCTTGTAATCAATTTATTATGTTTGCTTGCATGCGTGTGCAAGAAACAGTGCCACCATACGGGTTTTCGTAGGTGTGCCTCTCCCACTTCCAATGTCCTGCTCCCTTTTGCAGGCACGTCTGCACCACACCAATGAACCTCTGAGCTGTCTATAACAGCTGTTCAGAAGCAGTGGCATACAGTTACATAGAAACATAGAATTTGATGGCAGATAAGGACCGCCTGGCCCACCTAGTCTGCCCATTTTCCTACCTAACAGATAAGCTGCAGATCCTAGTTAACCAACAGCTTACTTCTTCCTACCCCCCCCACTAGGACTGCCTTATGTCTGTCCCATGCATTCTTGAATTCCCTCACTGTTCTTGACTCCACAACCTCCTCAGGGAGGCTGTTCCATGTGTCCACAACCCTCTCTGTGAAAAAAATACTCCTCACATTACCTCTGAGCTGTCCCCCCTCTATCTTCAAATTGTGCCCCTTGTTCTTGCACATCTCTTTTTCTGAAAGATGCTACCCTCTTGGACTTGATTCCCTTGAGGTACTTGAAAGTTTCTATCATGTCCCCTCTCTCCCTTCTTTCCTCAAGGGTTTACATATTAAGCTCCTTTAGTCTTGCTTCATATGTCTTCTGGTGCAGACCCTGCACCATTTTAGTCACCCTCCTCTGGACAGCCTCCACTCTGTCTATGTCTTTGCGGAGATGGGGTCTCCAGAACTGCACACAGTACTCCAGATCGGGTCTCACCAACTGATTGTACAGAGGGATAACAACTTCCTGTTTTCTACTATTGATGCCTCTCCCTATGCATCTCAGTATCCCCCCAGCCTTCCTTACTGCCTTCTCACATCGCTTGCCCACCTTTAGGTCATCTGATATAATTACCCCCAGGTCCCTTTACATTTTTACTGTTGTCAGTATCTCACCCAGTATTGTGTACTCTTCCCCTGGGTTTTTGTTTCCCAGGTGCATTACCTTGCACTTCTTTGCACTGAATCTGAGCCGCCATACATTTGACCATTCCTCCAACCTTGCCAAGTCCCTTCTCATCTTTTCCACTCCATCTTGTGAATCAACCCTGTTGCAGATCTTTGAGTTGTCTGCAAAGAGACATACTTTCCCTTCCAGTCCCTCTGCAATGTTACTTATAAAGACATTAAAAAGGACCGGTCCCAGTACTGAACCCTGCAGTACCCCACTAGTAACCCTCCTTTCTTCACTGTAGACTCCATTTACTACTACCCTTTCGGTCCTGTTGTCTAGCCAATTTTTTTATCCAGGCTACCACCTTGGGACCCACTCCAAGGCTGGCTAACTTGTGTATTAATTTTTTTGTGTGGGACTGTGTCAAATGCCTTGCTAAAATCTAGGTAGGCCATGTCCACAGCCCCTTCCTGGTTTACTACTTTGGTCACCTAGTCAAAGAAATCTATTAGATTCGTCTGACATGACCTTCCCAATGTGAATCCATGCTGCCTTGGGTCCTGAGCCCCACCGGCCTCTAGGTACTCAACAGTTCTTTCCTTCAGAAGTGATTATATCATTTTCCCTACCACTGAGGTCAAACTAACTGGTCTGTAGTTTCCTGCCTCTGTCCTGCTCCCACTTTTGTGAAGAGGAATCACATCCACCCTCCTTCAGTCCTCAGGTACCACCCCATCCTCCCATGATTTGTTAAAAAGAGTAGTCAGCGGTGTCACTAGTTCTACCCTTAGTTCTTTTAGAATTTTTGGGTGAATCCCATCAGGCCCCATTGCTTTGTCCACCTTCAATTTTATTAGTTTTTCAGAACCCTTTCTTCTGTAAATGGACTGGTATCGACCCCTGTCTTCAGAGTGTTTCTCTTGCTTGGTTTAGGTACCTCCCCTCCTCTTCCTTTGGGAATACTGAGCAGAAATATTCGTTCAGCATTCCTGCTTTTTCACTGTCACCCTCTACCCACATTCCTTCCCCTTTATTAAGCCTCAGTATCCCTCCTTTGGTCTTTCTTCACTCCTAATATACCTATAAAAGGTCTTATCCCCCTTCTTAATAGAGTTGGCTATCCTTTCCTTGGTTTGGGCCTTTGCTATTCTGACTGCCTTCCCAGCCTCTTTCTGTTTTAACTGATAAAATTCTCTGTCCTGCTCTTTTCTGTGTTTCCTTATATTTCCTAAATGCTATCCTTTTCTCCTTAACCTTCCCTGCCACCTCTTTTGAGAACCATAGCATTTTTTCCTTTGTTGTGTTTTGTTGATTTGCTTTACACAAAGGCTTGTTGCCTCTGTGATGGCTGTTTTGATTACTCCCATTGTTCCTCCACCCTCCTTATTGCCTGTTTGCTAGTGCTTTTCTGAGGCACGCTCTCATTTTCCAAAGTCAGCCCTCCTAAAGTCCAATACTCTTGCTTTTGTATGGCTTGATTGTATGGCTGTGTTTATCGTGAACCACACTGTCTGGTGGTCGCTTGTTCCCAGATGGCTACCCACTTCTAAATCTGAGATTCTTTCTCCATCCCCATTTGAGAGTACCAGGTCTAAGATTGTTCCCTCCTGAGTGGGTTCCAATACTAGCTGTCTGAGGCATGCCACTTGTAGGGCATCAAGAATGACTCTGCTCTTGGCTGTGCCTGCAGCAAAGGTGCACCAGTTAACATCTGGCATATTAAGGTCCCCCATCAACAATATCTCCCCTTTTCCTGCCATTCTAAGGATGCCTTCTATCATTTCCTTGTCCATTCCTTCCCCCTGAGATGGGAGTCTAAATAAAACCCCCATGTGGATTGTGTTGCCATTTCCTGTCTCCAGGGTGACCCAGAGTGCCTCATCTGCTCCCTGTTTACTCTTTAGTTCTGTTGCTTTAATCCCTTCCTTTACATAGAGAGCTACTCCTCCTCCTCTTTTACCCTCCCTGTCCCTCCTGTAGATTGTGTATCCTGGTATGTTGACATCCCAGTCATGGTTCTCTGTGTACCATGTTTCTGTGACTGCCACAATAGCCAGGCAACCCTCTCCATCAAGGCCACTAGTTCAGGGAGCTTGTTACACAGACTATGGGCATTGGTACTCATCACCCTCCACTTTTTGATGGACTTACCCCTTTTAGCCCCATTTCAGTCCTTACTGCCTTTGCCTTTTTCTACATTTACCTCTGTCCTTCTCCCTAATGACTTCTCTACCTTGGTGTTTACCTCACTAACTACTGTGTTTTGTGGGGGGAGGCTGGGATTTCCCTGCTCCATTTCAGTGCCTCCCCCCCTTGGCTAGTTTAAATGCTTGCCAATGAAGTATTTAAACCTCTCACCTAGGATTCTGGTTCCCCCCTGGACAGATGCAGACCATTGCACCAGTATAGGTCTGCATTCCTCCAGGTGGCTCTCCAGTCCCCCGTGAAGCCAAAACCCTGAACTCCACACCAGTTTTTCAGCCATTTATTGAATTCCCTGGTGAGTAGTACCCTAGCATCACCCTTGCCATAGACAGGCAGCACCTCCGAGAAGGTTACCGTATGTGCTACTTGTCTAAGACCCTTCCCCAACTCTACAAACTCCTCTTGCACTGCTCTGATCCCATTCCTAGCCAGGTTATTTGTCCCTAGGTGGGCAATGACATCCAGCTCCCTCCATTCATGCAGCTACTCCCACGATGCTGAGGATTCGCTTCTTGTCCCTCCAAGCCATGGCACCAGGCAGGCACCTTACCTCCCTCTTCCCTTCCTCCCCCATTTCTACCCCCAATGATTGAGTCCCCCACCAGGAGTTGTTTCCTTCCCCTGTGGGATCCCATGCCACCCTCCTGTGAGTCTCCTTTGTGAAGGTTCCCAGCATGCTCCTTGGTCTCCACTGCAGGTGCCTCCATAGAGGAACCACTATCTACCAGAAGAGTGTATGAATTGTGGAGAGGTACAGCTGGAGGGATGCAAATCTGTTCCACCACCTTCTCATTCCCTGAGCCCACCCTGGTCCAGCCACTCCTCTTTCTTGGCAACCTCTGAGGTAGTGGCATTGGCCCTGGTGGTCCCTGGGTGGGGGAGGAGGTTTCACGAATCCTAGCCAGGTCAGCCTGGAGACAGGCAACCTCCTCCCTCAGACCAGAGAGGTGCCTGAAAATAGGGCAGCATCGCAGTCTCCAGAAAGTCTCATGGAACACTGCCACCCCACAACCATTGGACTGCACCACTCCTATCATGTCTGATTTTCTGTCCCCTCTCCTGTTTCTCTGTATGCTTACTCTCTCCTCTCCATACAACTCTCATCCTTCCTGTTCTGGAACAGCAACTTCCTATATTCTTCAGTAGCATCCTTCTTCCTTGCTCAGTGTCAGACCACCACCAGCTGGGGGAGGGGGAGTGAGCTACTTTTTTCCTTTAGGGTTGACAAAACCAGTGTTTCTCTATGATCCTTCCCTTCCTACTGCCAAACAGGAAGTTCCTGTTGTCAGTCAAATCCAATGGCTATAAAAGTAGAACTGACTTAGGGTGGGTGGGATGGAGGGCAATTAGTAAGAAAAAAGGCTAGCAACAGGAAGTTGTAACTTGAGTCACCTGCTTTTATATTGTCTATGCCACACCCCCAATTATGCTCTCTCTCCTCCTAGTGATTTAGCAAAATAAGTTGATACAGTACCCTTCCCAGCACAGAACACACACTGACTTTCTTTCTTTTCTTTTTTTAACCCTAAATAAGACCCCTTCTACTTCCAATAAAGTATCTGTTTGCTTAATCTCAACAGACACTGACTCCTGCTGAGATATAAGTGTTAAATTAGTAAGACAATGGTAACTTCTTTTAGTTAGCTGCTTTCTGCTCTACAAGCAAGGCTAACAACAGGAAGTTGTAATTTGAGTCACCTGCTTTTATATTGTCTAAGCCACCCCCCCAATTAAGCTCTCTCACCTCCTACTGATTTAGCAAAGTAAGTTGATACAGTACCCTTCCCAGCACAGAACACACACTAACTTTCTTTCTTTTCTTTTTTTAACTCTTCAGCACTGCATCTGAACTGTCATAGACAGTTCTCCCCCCCACAAACACCTACGTAGCATGCTGGGAGCTCACCCCAGCATGTTGATGCACTCCCCTCCACCCCGGCACACTGTATGACTGAAGGGGGTGCCCAATCCCCCATTGGCTCCACTGCCCTCCAAACAGACTTCCAGGTGCCTTGCTGGGAGCCCACTTCAGCATGGCAAAAGTCCACATGGCTGACGGGGGTGCCTAATCCCCCTTTGGCTCCACTGTACCCCTCCCAAAAAAACAGACTTCTAGGTGCCACGCTGGGAGCCCACTCCAGCATGGCAAAAGTTGGTATGGCCGATGGGGGTGCCCAGTCCTCCGCTGGCTCCACTGCCCCTCAAAAATAAACTTCCAGCTGCCATGCTGGGAGCCCACCTCAGCATGGCAAAAGTCCTGCGTCATCTTCCTGAATAAGAAAAAAAACGCACCTGTAAAAAAAAAGGTCCCTCATTGACTGTCTTGCCCCCCTCCCCCAACCCGTGCCCACCCTTTGTGCTCCCACCTCCTCTCATTTCCCCTGATCACATACTTACCTTCGGAACCCAGTGTGATGATCTTTGGTGGCCCGGAACGTGCCTGCACTCTTCAAAGCCAGTAAGCTGTATAATAGCATAAATGGGTTTTTTTTCAGCTTTGATGAATATCTTGGCCATTTTGGGGAATTTTTTCACCAAATTTGCAACATGGGGTTCTTGGGTCCCCACCTCATGAACTCAGTCACTGTCATTTTGTTACTTGGTCCCGAAAGGTGATTCCACGGTCACTTCGTGGAACCACCTTTCAGGACTGAGTAATGAAATGACAGTGTCACAGTTTATGAGGTAGGCCCTCAAAACCCTATGTTGAAAATTTGGTGAACAAATTCCCACAAATGACTGTTTCTACGAGCTGAGTTGTGCAGTTCCCACGCACACTTGAAACGTCAGCAAATTTTTAATATTTTCACTCCAGATTTTCAATATTGCCATTTTACCACACCTCCTTATGAGCAGTACAGCTGTCATTTTCACATCTCACCCAAAATGTGTTTTCACGTATGTAGAGCCCAATGGCGCAGTCGGTGTGCGAAATCAATGTGTGGTACAAATTAAGAAAATCACAGTAACACTGTTCATGAGCAAAGGTCTTAAAATGGATATGTTTAAAATTTGGTGACAAAAGTCCATAAAATGACTGTGTTATGAGCGTGCATTACGCAGTTTCCATGTACCCTCGTACGTTCACGAATTTGTAATAATTTCAATCCAGATTTTCTACACTGGCATTTTTCTATACCTCCTTATGAACAGTACAGTTGTCATTTTTCACACTCTGGCTGAAATGTGTTTTCGCACTTCTGGCGCAGAAATACGTGGTCACTGTGGGAAATCAGTGTTTGAGACAGATTAAGAAAATCACAGTGACACTGTTCATGAGCGGAGGTCCCAAAATGCCTGTGTTGACAATCTGCTGTAAAAAATCCCCAAACTAATTACATTATGTCTGTGTGTTGCACATTTTCTACACACGCACGTGACTTTACCAGTTTTTTTTATATTTTCACTCCAGATTTTCAACATTGCCATTTTTTAACACCTCTCCATGAACAGTACTGCTGTCATTTTTCACATCCTGTTCAAAATGTGTTTTCGCACCTCTGGTGCCAAATGGCATAGTCGCTGTGCAAATTCAGCTTTCGGCTAACGAACTGATATTGCCACTGTTCATGAGGTGGGGGTCATAAAAAACCCATGTTGGAAATTTGGAGTGAAAATACCAATGAACGCCTGGGGCATTATGGTTTCTGGCCATAACGCCCCACTCTGTAGAGACTGGCAGGCATCAGGGGTGTGACTTGGGATTGTTGCCTGTAATGCTCATGCCATTCCATGCCCACCCACACCCTGCAGCCAGTGACAGCATTGAGGTGTGCCTTGGACTCTTCAGCCCCAAAGTTCACCCCATTCTCCTATACTGCACCCATCTAATTGTATTTCCTTATGGAATGGGGTGAGCATAAGATCCAAAGACCCCAAGGCACACCATGACACTTGTCAGTGTCTGCAGGGTAGGTTGTGGTGAAATGGTGTGGTCGCTATGCCTGACGACCCAAAGGCACACCCCAATGCCTGTCAGTGTCTGCAGGATGGTGGTGGGATTGGCTTCAGTTCAATACTTCACTGCCATTCCTATTATGCATCTCTCTAACTCTACCAATGTCAATGCCAACAAGCAAACATTTGGCATTGACAGATGCTTGTTATACTACCAGTTATACTTAAGTTCTCCAGTTAATGAACTAGTCCTTTATGTGTGGTACAGTATCAATGTGAAAGGCTTTGCTGATGTCCAGATCCATAACTTCCAAAAGTTTTGTCTTGCTTTTTGGTGACATAAACATAAATGCAGTGAGATTAGTCAGGAACAGGACTCCAGCACAGCCAGTCTGTAACAGATAAAAAAAGTTTTGTTCAGATAGTAGTCTGCTCCAATGAATGCAACAGGACACGTCGTAGACAGATTGCAAGAGACTGACCAATTCACTCAATACTTTTATGGTCTGTTTTATAATTCTACACAACACAGATGCATTTAAAAATGTCCACCACCAACTTTTTGGAACTTCCTTTGCTCCTTCTTCAGGGTATACTGGCTTATGTCTATAAAATATATACATTTATAATGTCTATATTTCTTCTCCATATTCTGTTAAATGATATGTTGGAAGAAAATAGTATAAATATCAACATTCACTTCAAAAATTGTTTTGCAGATAGTTGTCTGGTCCACATCAGATTATTTCCTATATCAAATAGTTATAATCATGTTATTACTTAACTTAATTACCCTTCATAAATGTGATATTTTCTCAATGAATAATGTTTAAAGTTATATATACCCCAGGAATGTATCTTCATCCCTTCTGTGTTATTTTTGTTGTTATATACCTGTTGTATAAATCATTACATCTGTATTCAGAATCAGTTACCACACATACACAGTATATTCTACTATTTACATAAATTGACCCATTCTGGTCTCAATTAAAAACATTTTTTCAGTATGTATGAAGCATCATGCATAATTCACATGAATGAAAAATTCCTGTTGCACCAAAATCTGATGTTAAAATTGTATGTGTGTATACCTTTTGCTTACATTCGGTGCTATGTAATATTGTGTGGCGGGTACGGGACAGAGGCATGTAGCCCTACCACATAGCTATGTGACTGTGGACAGGTGTGCTCATACTGGCATTCACTAACACCGGCCACCTTTCTGTGGCCCTGTCCCCCCCAGCATACAGGTTCTACAGACCAGGTGAGCTTCCAATGGGATGCCTAGGCCCAGTCCACTAGTGGATCCCTTGTGCCTAAAGGGCATGGATGGTGGCAGATGGCATGCTGTGCACTGGCTACACAAGGACAGTGGGTACCTGGTTGGCTGCCCTCAAGTCCTCCGTGTGATCCCCATGGGATGGGGTGGCATGTTGTGGGGGTTTGCTGTGTCCCGTCTTTCTCACCACAGCCCAATGGTGGGAATCTGGGGGGATGTATATATCTTACAGCAGGGTGTTACCCTGCATAAGGTATGCCCACCCACCCAAAACTCCTCATCATTGTGAATGGCATGGAGTGCAGGCACGCCCCCTGGCACACCCCCTGCCTAGCCCCAGTGCATTGCTGTCCACATGACCTGCCTTGTGCCCCCTTTGTGAATGACACGTGGGGTCTGTGGGACCCCTATCCATGGCATTCTGATGTAGCTATGCCAATGCTCCCAATTTATGTGGCACATTGGCATAGTGCATACAGCCCTTAATTGCTTTCTTCTAAACCATTCTTTTTATATTTGTTAGGTTATGTTCTGCCTGTGAAGTTATAATATGCTTTCAGATTACTGACTGACTACTCTCTCTTTTATAAAATGCTCAGTTCTTTGTTTTACAAGTGCTCAAATGTATTTTGAATTTTACCCCATGTAAAGGCATGTGCAACATGGCCCCCTCTGCTCTCTCGGGTAAGGCAAAGTGCATCTCTCATGTCTGTCCTTTTATACCAAAGGGCACACCTGGTTCCTAAATCTATGTGACCATGGGAGGTCTGTTACATAGACTTAGGAGACTGGTTGCCATTGGAGCTGTATATGAATCAAGAAATTTTAAAACTTTTTTCTTAGAATAACTGAGACACTGAATCAGGTATTAGAGGCTACCTCTATTATATGGCTGAATAAGTAAATATTAGTTTCTTCAGGTGCCTCCTGAGTGTGGATCAGGGTGTGCTTCCAAGCATGTCTGTGCTTAAGCGCGCATCACTAGATGCCTGACATCATCGGGAGTGATGTCAGTATGACAGCGCATGCATTACATGCCCAATTCCAGGTGCAACCCTTGATATATAAGGGCAGACATGAGACATGTACATTGCATTATCCGAGAGAGCAGAGGGCCATGTATATTGACAAATAGTCTTTATAGTACCTAATGTAAGTACTGTTATTTAAGCTTGCAAGCAAAATTTAACAAATCAAGAAACCTGGTTATAGTCAACTGGTTATTAAACAGATCCTGGGAACGATTTAGGATGAAGTCTAGGTGCTTTAGACTTTTCAGGTTTATTCATGTATCTTTCTTAATATCTTGTGGTGATATACATCCAAATCTGGGCCCTTTAGACACTACCTTTTCACTTAAGCCTTATGTTTCATCTGGATATAATGGTACACATGCTAGTAATTCCAATTTCGATTATCCCCTTATGGCAGAAGGAACAAATCAAGGGTTAACATTTATACGTTTTAATGCTAGGAGCATGTTCTTGAAGATAGACCTAATTAGCACCTGTATTTTGGACTATAACCCAGATCTTGTTATAATTTCGGAAACATGGTTAAATGAAAAAAAAGGAGGATTCCCTATTAAACATAAAGAATTACAATTTTTGGCATCAGGATAGAAATAAAAGGGGTAGGGGATTATTAATTTATGGGAAATCAGATCTAGTGATAACCCAAATAACAATAGATAAGGATTTAAAAGGATTGGAAGTACTGGCAATTGAGTTAAGATTACCCTACAATAAGAAAATTATAGTGTTGGGTGTCTATTACCCCTTCCCCCAAAAAATCAATCCCTCTGTGTTTAATGACCTGCAGAATTTTCTCTTTGATTTTAGGGATTATCATGAAATCTATATGGTAGGAGATTTTAATATAAATTGGTCAGGTGTAAGTGAATTTCATCCCGTAGTTGACCTATAAACTAATTTGGGGCTCACCCAACTAATTCAGGATCCTACAAGATTAAATTTGATTAATCCAGAATCATCTATGATCCTGGATTTGATCTTTATGAATTAATTGAATCACATATTAGCAAGCCGTGTTTTACCTGATTCTATATGTCACCATCAGTTTACTTTCAGTATCAGAAAGAGAATTGGTAAACAGGTTTGTAATAGATTCATTACATGGCGGAGCTTTAAACATTTTGATTATATTAATTTTATGTTGGAAATTAGCAATATAAATTGGGATAGGATGTCACTGATACCAATGTGAGATGAATTTTGGGATTATTTCTACTCCAAATTTATAACAATCTGTAATAAGCATGCCCCCATAAAAATCTAAGCGTCTGAAACAAAATAATGCCCTTTGGTATTCTAATGAGTTAAGAAGACAAAAGTCCATTAGGGACAAGGCATGGGTCAGGACAAAAAAAAATCAGGTAATAAATTAGATTGGGACAACTATAAAAAACTTGATAATTTATATTTAAAGGAAGTAAGGAATATAAAACAAAAGCACTATACTTGTTTATTGGATGATAAATGTGCTTATCAACCAAAACATTTTGGAGTACAATTAATTGCTTATTAAAAGGACAAAATAATGAAACTCCAAGTGTATTTAATATTGGTAGTGAAAGGAATCCTATGTGTCAATTAGTAGCAGATAAATTTAACGACTACTTTAGCAAAATGGGACTAATGGAAAACCAGAGGAATAAATATTTAAGGTTGGAACCAGACTGTAGCCCCATAAAGGAGTTTGTTTTTTCTGAGATACAGGTTGATTCTGTTATTAAAGAACTTCTAAATTTAAACAACTCGAGAGCCATAGATTTGGATGGTATTCCATCAAAATTATCAAAATTTGCAGCTCCTGTAGTGGCATATCCTTTAACTTACTTATTTGATTTATCATTATGTGCAGGTGAATTCCCAAAAATGTGGAAACAATCTAAAGTCGTTCCCATCTTTAATGGGGGGGAAATTCAGAATTGACTAACTATCATCTGATATCACTTCTACCTCAGATTTCAAAGATTTTTGAAAGTCTTGTGGCCACACAGATTATGTGACATTTAGAGACTGAGGGACTCCTAAATGGTATGCAGCCCATTTCAGAAAACAACACAGTACTATTTGAGTATTGACTAAGGTTGTGGGGGATATGCAGGCTGCTCTGGATGGGAGGACACCTTTTGGAACTATTTTTGTAGATCTGCCCAAGGCTTTTGATTCCTTGGACCATGGTGTCCTCCTATCCAGAGCTGCCTCACTAGGTGTGACCAGACTCAGTTTAACCTGGCTTAAGTCATACCTGAATGACAGATCACAAATGATCTCTGTGGGTGGCAGGACATCCGGATATGTGCCTGTCAGATCGGGGATCCCTCAGGGATCCATACTTGGTCCAATCTTCTTTAACATATATGTCAATGGTTTAAACTTCTATGATTCATCTGTGTGTTACCATCTTTACACAGATGATACTATTATTTATATATCAGACTTTACAGTTAATAAAATTCAAGAGAACCTACAAAAAGCCTTTGATGAGCTGCAGGTATTTCTTACATCAAGCAGATTAGTATTGAATGTGAAAAAGACCCAGTTTTTTTTATTCCATCGACCTCATGAGCGATCTGCTGGTGCAACCTTGGAAGTGGCTACCCCGGAGGGGTTCCTGATCCGGCAGGTGCAATTTTATAAATATTTGGCTATCTTGTTAGATGATACATTAAATTGGTCAGTTCATATTAATAATTTAATTAAAACAGTGGGGAAAAAATAGGAGCCTTATATAAAGTTAAAAATTGTATGAATTTGGATATTAGGAAAGAGTTGTAAATTCTATAATATTCCAATTCTAGAATATGTGGATTTTTTTGTATGCTAGTGGTAAAAAGGGAGACTTAGAATAGTTAGAAGTCTGCCATGGTAGACTAGCCAGATTTATTTTGGAAGCTTCACGTTATACACATAAGTGTCTCCTATATAATCAGTTAGGATGGTTAACTAAGTATGAAAGTAGACAGGAACAGCTTTTGACTTTTGTAAGTAAAGGCCTACATGGCCGACTCACTCCCTACATTTCAAATAACTTGACTTACAGCAATAAAATTGTATCCCTGAGATCAGCCTTGGTTTCCGACTTGGTAATCCCAAAATGTAATCTCAAAATTGACCATCATTCAGTTTTCTATAGAGGTCTAGTAGAGTGGAATAAAAGTCATCCTAATATTAAATCCTCCACAGGGATCAGGCTGTGGTTAAAGATTCAGTCCTGGTTTAGAAATGCACTGGGAAACATCAGACAGTGTTGTCATATTCTGCTATGAAAATCTTAGAGTAAATCTTAAAATTTATCTTATATGATGATATGTTAATCCTGTTTAGTTTGATTGTTTGTGACATTTTGTATTTAATTATGTATTGTTATATACACTGTCATTGGAAATTTGTATCAAAGTTTTACTGTTTTTATGTAAAAGGACTTCATTGTAAATGAGATTTATCTCAATCTAAAGTATACTGGTTCATATAAAAATATGAATGAAACATTTTACCTACCTACCTACCATGTTGCATGCATCTTTACATGTGGTAGGCTTCAAAATGTATTTGAGTACTTGCAAAGCAGAGAACTGAGCATTTTATAAAACAGAGAGCAGTATGCAAAACAGAGAATTGAGCATTTTATAATACAGAGAGCAGCATGGAACAGTGAGTAATCTGTTTATAATTACTGGTGTTTGTGTTTTCCCATAGGGAAATCCAGTTATAATTTGCCTTTATAACCAGCTGGTTATAATGGCAAACACACTCTGGGTCTCCCTCTAACCATGTATGTGCCACTAGAGGTCTTCCTTCACTCCTCAATGTCCTCTAGAGCAATTCCTTTGGCTGCAGACTTCACCGTCACTCACACCTTCCGGTAAGTTGCTTTTTTACTTAAATAGAAAAGACAGTCATTTTTCTCCACTGATGAACCCTTACAAAAAAAAAAAAAGAAAACCAGGAATCAAGTGGAGCACTGTAACATGGTAGATCATGGATCGATCAAACTTCTGACTGGTCCATGATTGCCTGAACACTGCTCTGTTTATTTCATTTTCTATAATTGCTGATGCGAAAAAGCATATGCCAGCAATTATAAAAAATAAAATATGGGGTGGTGTGTGTAAAACTCAATTTTACACACCCTCATTGTGGGGTGCATTTTATAAACCCCTTGGGCTTCACCCTCAGGGTTTATGTAGCATCCCACACCTTGGGTGTGTGTAAAATCTTGTTACACACACCACCCCATATATTATTCTCTATATTATACCTTCACAGGCAGAACATTACCTAAAAAAAATATCAAGAAGAAAGATTCATAAAAAAAAATTTAAGTGAGAAAAAGGGTTTATATATAAAACTTTAAAATCACTTTTTGGTGATGGCTACACATGGAGTGCTAGGTATAATGGGATATTTCATTCAGGTGGAATTATTAACAATGTTTCATACATATTGAAAAAATGTTTTTAATTTATACCAGAATGGGTAAATATATGTAAACAGTAAAATATATATGTGTCATAACTGATTCTGAATACAGGTACATTGATTTATACAACAGAGTTAAAACAACAAAAACAACACAGAACATATGAAAATAAATTCCTGAGGTATATATAAAAATGTAAATATTGTTCATCAAGAAAATACTGACTATATTAAGGGGAATTACATTGTTTAAATAATAACAAATAATTGTAACCATTTGAAATAGGAAAGAACCTGATGTGGGATTTTTATGCCAGATAACTGCCTGCAAAACCATTTTTTATGTGAGTGTTGATTTTTATACTCTTATTCTTCCAACAGATTAATTTAATAGAATGTGGAGATAAAATATAGAAATTATAAATATATTTATTTTGTAGACAACAGTCAGTATACCCTGAAGAAGGAGCAAATGAGGCTCAAAATGCTGGTGGGCATATTTAAATGCATCTGGTGCTGTGTTGAATTAAAAGTAAACAAACTGTAACAATACTGGGTGAGCTGGTCAATTTCTTTCAATTTGTCTAGGAAATAAGACTGGTCACCCAGGATTTTCCCCTGCAGAATCCATCTTGAGGCAGAGACCAAGTGATCTTTCTCTAAGTTTTCAAGAATTCTGTTTATTAGTTTCTTCAGGTGCCACCTGCATGCCTCAACAGTCTCTGTACCCTGAGGGACTATCATCCTGTCGGGGTGCCATGATCACAAAGGAACTCTCTTGAGGAAGGATTCACCTCCAAAGCTACCACAGGAACATGATTCCTTTAAAGGTATAATAAGAAGGAGCATAGGGAGAGCAGAGGAGTGGACAGTTGGAGCAAAGACACAACGGTTCTGAATGAGGCTGCAGGAAGATAGTTTATGCAGAAAATCCCCAAATAACATGTTCTACCCTTGTTTTATTCACAAAGTTCAAATCACATTTCTGTAGTAGGGGTTGCAGCCTTTTCCATAATGCCAGCACACTGCTATTATCAGGTACTGGCATGCCTGAAAGCCAAGAGGGAGTGTTCATTTTTGCTCTGGAATGTTGGCAAGCCATTCTGCCAAGATGCTGGTGTGCCAGAAAACAGCCAATGAAGTTCATGTATTTGACATGTCTGAATCATCGGCAATCCATAAAAAAAGGAAAATAGGGATTTAATTGCATTTTACTGATTTGGAGGACTGTAGTTTTTTAAAAAGCATGGTAGCTATTATTCAATGTGCCTGACTGGTATGCAGGGGGACCTCTGGGGACCCCAAATCATTGTTAATGCATGCCAAAATGTAAGAATGACTGGAGGATGGGGAAAATGTGGGTGGTGACCTTGTACTGTATTTGATAAAAGCAAGAGAAAATTTGTCTGCCTCATTTTGAGGCTGTGTGTGTGTGGGGGGGGGGGGAGAAGTGGACCCATGTCTTGCTCTACAGACCAGTAAAGCATTCAAGTAGTAATTAATTAAAAAAATACATTTTTTTTTGTTTTAGATTCTGCGGCTTTAACTGGGATAGTCCTGTGATAACCATCAATAGCATCAGTCCACTGGCTGGGGGCCATAATCAGTGGTCCACAGTGTGCCTCACTGACCCAACAGGTTGATAACAAAAATACCATTGTACCCATGCAAATGAAGGATTTCACCCATGCATACTGGGTGTAGTGGCATATTCAGAGGTTTCAGCAGTACTGTTTAATGCTACTGAAACCCTGCCCTTATTGCTGTGCACAGGTGACTGTCCTGTTAGTCATATGTATGCCCTGATGGTCTAGTGGTCCTCTCTCCCCCTTGATCACTCATACTATATAACCTGTACCATACTCTTGTTGTCTGGTGAAAACCCCACCACAACCATTCATTCTGTACAACCTGTTCTATACCCTGGTGATCCAGTGAACATCCCACCCCAGAAAGCACTATTGACACCCCTCTTGATGTGCTAACTCAGGACACATCTCCCCACACTCCCCTACCCCAGTCAGTAAAACTGAACTATGGCATCTGTAACAGTGACCAGCACAGTTGTCCATTCATTACTTTGTCCCACCAGTATATGACTGTCATTGAGCGATCACTTGTGCACTGTAGAAACAGCTGTTTCCACAGTAGATGAGGGATCACTCATTGGCAGTCAGGTGGGGTCAGCCGAGGTGGTGAGCAGAGGGCTGTGTTAGTCACCATTACAGAAGTCATAGTTCAGTTTCAATGACTGGGGTGGGGGGATGTGTGTAGGGAAATGAGTCTGAGGGGCCAGTTTGGGAAGGAAGCTAGTAGCTGGTAGGGGTGGTATCCACTGGACCACCTGGGTATGGAACAGGTTATACAAGATGAGTAAATAGAGGGTGAGGAGACCACTAGACCACCATGGTATGGTACCAGTTGTACAGGACAAATGATATGGGTGGGAGGACCACTAGACCACCAGGGTATGGGAACAGGGATACCAGGCAAGCAGGGTGGACATGCACACATGCTTATGAGCCCATAATGGGACTGCAGTGGAGTCAGTGTAGGGTGGAAGGCTCCACTGGCCTTGTCTATATAATCAAACATCCTCGCTTCTCCTTACAAGTCTTAACTTCTATGCTGTATGTGACTGAGAAGGACCAGTGCTGTACTTCACAATAGAGTAACACCTGTGTTGCACCCTCCAAGTTACTAACACCAGTGCAATGCTGGAGAAGGACTGACTATCCCCATGTGTGCTACACTGTGTAAGCCAGCATCACCCATGAAGTAAATCTGTGAGTGTGCTGTCTATCCCAAGCAAGTAACACCTGTTTGTATGTTCTGAGATGGACTGAATGCATCCTAATTAATGGAGTGGGACTGATTGCTGTAACAGACTGATTAGAGGGTGCTGACCTGTGGAACTGAGTGCTGTGAATCCTGTGCTCCAAAGTCTTATAGCAGGCAGAGCTTTCCGTGCTATCTGTAGTCCATGTCTTGTCACTAGCCAGAAGTATACTGACCTGTTTATCATTTTGGCTATTTGCTTCATATGGGTCCATTACATTGACTGTGTTTGTTGTACCATATTTATTATGACTGCTGTTCTCCTCTCCCTCAGTTACACCTGGCTCCAATAGCACCTCCCCAGCTACTTCGGCACTGCTTGCCTGAGCCAACCCCCCATTACAGAGCCATGCCCTCTTCCTCCCAGTTGGTGGTGGCAGCCCAGTTTGGGGGGTTTAGGATTTAAATTTAGACTGCTGTTAGATGATGTGGTGTCCACAGCAGCAGCTGCAGGCAATAAAGTGTGGTAAAATGCAGTGGAGTTAACTGGAGTATCCTGGAGGAGAACCAGAGTCAGGGCTAGGTGTTATATCAGTTGTAGTATATGAAGTGTTCAGCGCTATTCATTGACTTTTGTTCTCTGGGTTGATAGTAGCCACTGGGGATGGAGTGTTTCACGAGTTGTTAGGGAGTTTGGTGTGGTGTGAGGTCAGGTAATAATAGCTATTCTAATTGTATAAAGTTTATCAGTTCTATCTACTGTCTTTTTGTTCTCCAGGCTGATAGTAGTTATGGGGGGGGGGTGGAGTGTGATGGGGGTAGCATGTTATAAGAGTGACCAAAAATGAGCAACTAAAAATATAGAGACTCATTTTGGGCACTTTTATGGTGGGCTACCATGCAGAATAGCGAAGGTATATGAAAGCAAATATGGGAAAGGGTGAATGGAAGGGGAGACTAGTGAAGGAAGGGGAGGGACAGGGAAGGGGTTTTCAGAGACTGGAGTACCTGCTGCTGTCAAGCTAGCCATGTGGCGTGGTAGTGTAGGAGGCTACCTCTGGTAGAATAAGTACTGGGTTCGGGACTGGGTACAGGTTGCATTTTGCCACAACTGCGAGCTGCAACACTTAATTTTGTTTGTTAATCTGGATTTTGCCCCCATCCTCAACATGCAGCCCCTTGAGTTGAGAATCCTAATTCAGGGGGATGCAGGGGGACACAGCCCCACCAACAAAAACACTTTATTTGGTTCCGGAAGGTGGGTCGCCATAGTGTGTATATAGCTGATTTGCTTTTTGGTGATATACACCTGCCAAAATAGCAATTGCTGTTCTGGGTTCACTATTATGACATGGAACCATGATGGGAGTTCCTAGGGAGCCCATGGTATGAGGTTACGCAATAATAGCTATCCTAACTGTGTATGTGTTTAGTTTCAACTAAAAAAAAAACACACAAAACAAAATGAATGTTGGTTCTTTTTATTATTCTGCTATATATTACTCCCAGTAATGACAGAGTTAATACATATTTACTGGGCTTTAAACACTGAGTCAATTATCCTAAGTGGAGAAATCCTGTAGTTGGTACTAATTGTATTAGGGTGTTTGAGGTCTGTGAGAACAGTGTGATTGATAGTAAGATATCACAAAGTTTGTCTAACTGGAATAGCAAAGTTACTATTTTTAAATAGCCCATTTTTATTTGTAATTACTTTAATATTTTAGATATTAATTTTAAAGTCAAGTTTGCTGTTTTTGAGTTACTTAATTTTAGTTATTCTCTAGGATTAATCAAAATGACTTCTCATTCAAAATAAGCAATAAATAGGTCAAATTGGGCATACTGTTGTTAAATAAAAAAATTCAGGCAAATAATATTGCTTCAATTATTAATTTCTGGTAATGTCCACCCCACCCTGGCCCTGTTTAATCCAACCGATAATTGTGCTGGTCCTTTTAACACTGATAACACAGTTTAAATTAGCTTATTTGGATATTCAGAGTATATTTTCCGTAAAGGCCAAATTGGAGGCTTGGGCCCTAGAATATAAATTTGAAATGATTGCACTGTCCGAGACTTGGTTTAATGGTTCCATCTGTAACAGTGAACTTGCTTTACAAGGATATAGGATTTATAGAAAACAAAGAGTTGGTAAAAATGGTGGGGGGGGGCCTGTTTTATATATCAGATAAACTTTCAACAGTCAAATTATCCACAGATAAGTATAGTGGCCCTAATGATTTCCTGCCTCTAAGTATCATTTTGGGGAGTAATAAGATTATTACTATTTGTGGTGTATATATATATATATATATATATATATATATATATATATTCCTCCAGGTTTTACAGAAATTGGTAAGGAATTGATATCAATTTTTTGAAATCTGCTCCAAAAGGGTCATGAATGGATGATTTTGGGTGATTTTAACGCAAATTAGAAGGACAAGTCATCCAATTGTTTTTTGAGAATTTTTTTTCACTCAGTTTACACCATGGCAGAATGGAATATCTTGAAGACAACATAGGGTCAGATTCACAAATCACACACAGAGGAGGGGTTGAGAGTATGGGTAGGGAACAAGAAATTGTTTCCGAGAGTAGCATACCAGTTAATGAGGAAATTATTGACAAATTTATTCATCAGCAGAATGACATGGATAACCAGGCAGCAAATGCATTACCTGAGATAAAAAATGAGAGAACAAAGAATATGGAGGTGGAGAACAGGGTAATTGAAAATGAAAACCACATAACATACCAAAAGAATGGAGAAAGTTGTGCATATGTCCTGGGTGATTCAGTACTGAACTATACAGATAGGTACACTTGAAGGGGGAATAAAGAACAAATCACAACAAGCTATTTTCCTGGGGCAAAAATCAGGGATATACAGGGGATGTTGCCAAATATCATAGAAGATAAGACTAAGAACAATGTATTAATCTTACATCTTGGGGTAGAAAATGTAAGACATCAAGAGATAGAAGGAATTAAACAAGAGTTTAGAAACATCAAGAAAGAAGCTAGGAAATTAGTGTGTAAGATTTATTTCTCTGAAATAACTCCAGTTCCAAGAGAAAATGAAAAAAAATCAAAAGAAAATGAAGGATGTTAATAACTGGTTGAGGCACTGGACACTCCAAGAGGGCATAGGATGTATTTGCCACTGGGAGAATTTTGTCAACGATCCAGGTTTATTCTGCATGGATGGTTTGCATCTGAGTAAGAAAGGCAGTAAAAAGTTGGGGATTGAAATAAAAAAAAGTAATAGACTTACATTTAAACTGAGTATCTTGGGGAGAGGGAAAAATAAAGAAAATAAGAAAGAGATTTTGAAAGAAATTTCATCAATAGAAAGAACACCAAATCAACAGTCACAAAAATAAAAAAAAAAAAAGGATTAAAAGTATGGTCCTTGAATGCAACAAGTATAAACACAATAAAAAAACAAAATTACAGACAAGGCTAAAACTAGAAAATGTTGATATATGTTGTATAATTGAGACTGGTGGGAAAAAGAAATATCATGGAATAGAGAAATAGAAGGATATTAATTATTTTCAAAGGAAAGAGAAAAGAAAAAAGGAGGTGATATAGCAATCTTCATAAAGCAAGGATTAAAATGTTCATTGTACAAGAAATATGAGCAAAATGATGAGATTGAATCTATATGGTTATCTCTGCAGATTACACAGACTCAAAAGAAATTATTGTTGGGTTTATATCATCATCCACCCAACACAAGTAAAAGCTATGACAAATTGATAAATGCTGAAATTAAACAAATAGCAATAAAAGAAGACATAATAATTACAGGAGATTTTAATTTACCAGATATAAACTGGGAAACTACAACTAATAATAATGCAACACACAAAAGGTACATAGACATGATGGAAGAGATGGGCCTACATCAGTTTGTACATAAGCCTACAAGAAGAGATAACATACTAGACTGGGTAATGACAAATAAAGAAAATGTGCTAACCAAATTAAGCATTGTTGATAATTTGGGTAATAGCAATCATAGCATAGTACAATTTTACATTAAAAGTCAGCCAGTATGTGAAAAGGGAAATACTATCATGAGAGATTATAATAAGGCAAAATTAAACATAAAAAAAAGATTTAGTGGACTGGAACTGGAAAGACGAGTTTAAAGGGAAGAATGTAGAACACATCTGGGAAACATTGAAACAGAAATTGCTTCATCTGGAAAAACAATATATTCCTCAAAAAAAATTGTATGCAAAAAGAGGTAAAAAACCAATGCGGTGTACAAATAAAATTATAAAGTTATGTGTAGAATAAAAAAGAGCCTATAAAAAATGCAAAATCTAAAAGATCAAGAGGCCATTATAGGATACAAAAAGATTTTGAGGAAATTAAAAACAACAATAAGAATAGAAAGAAGGAGATCAGAAAGGAATCTAGTTTTTAGGAATGATAACAGAAAGGGTTTTTATTCCTACATCAATAATAACAAAAACAGCAAATCCACAATACAGATAGGGCAATTGATCATTGGAGATGAAGAAGTGATTGATACAGCAAAGCTGGCAGAAGAATTGAACCAGTATTTTTGTTCAGTCTATGATAAGAAAAAGCAGGACAAAATAGTATTAAGGCAAGAAAGTAGCAAACTTTTAGACTTGAACATTAGTGTGGACCAAGTAATAAAGCTGCTAAATGATCTAAAACCCTATAAATCAGCAGGACTCGATCATTTACATCCTAGGCTACTAAGAGAAGTAAGGGAATACATAGCTGCCCCCCTGACATATTTATTCAATCAGTCATTTTTCACAGGAGAGGTACATGAGGACAGGAGAAATGCAACTGTAATCCCATTGTATAAATGGAAAGGAGCAAAATCATCTGTATCTAGCTATAGACCAGTTAGTTTCACTGCAATTCTATGTAAAATAGCTGAAAAAACACTAAAGGAAAAATTAGAACGTAACCTCAAAGAATTAAATATAAATGATAAAAGGCAGCATGGGTTTTAAAAAAAAATAGATCATGCCAAACAAATCAAAGTGTATTCTATGAACAAATAAACAACAAACTACATGATAATAAATCAGTGGATGTCTTTTTGTTGGATTTTCAAAAAGCATTCGATAAGGTACCCCATGACCTGCTCATTAATAAAATGAGAGCATTGGGTATCGACTACAGACTGATTGTATGGATACAAAATTGGTTATGGAACAGAAAACAAAAAGTCAGAATTAGGGGCACATATTCTAGGTCATCTGATGTAATGAGCAGAGTGCCACAAGGGTCAGTGTTGGGTCCTATATTGTTTTCATTATAATTGGGTGATATGCATTACAACATAAAAAATACCCTAGTCAAGTTTGCTGACGATGTAAAACTAGGAGGACAGGCGAATGACAAGAAAAGTATTCAAACTCTTGAAGAGGACTTAAAGAAATTAGAGCTATGGGCCATAAATAATAAACTGTCTTTTGGCATAAAAAAATGTAAAGTATTACATCTGAGCAAAAAGAATCCCAATCACAGTTATTACTTGAATAATCAAGAAACTGAATCTACAGACAAGGAAAAAGATTGTGGGATATTAATAGATAAAAGAATGACCTTTAGGCCTCAGAGATCTGAGGTAATTAAAAAAACTAATTACATGATTAGAAATATCAAATGAAATTTTATAAGCAGATCAAAAGACTGCCTACTTCCATTGTATAGAACATTTGTTAGGCCTCATATAGATTATGGTTCATCATTATGGAGTCCTTATACACAAGGGGAAATAATCAGGATAGAAAGAATACAAAGAACTTTTACAAAAACAATATGATCTATGAAGAAAGACAGCTATGAAGTTAGATTACAGAAACTGGGTTTGTTTAGTTTGGAGAGTAGGAGGAAAAGAGGGGATTTATTGCAATTATTTAAAATTATGAAAGATTCAGATTTAGTAAATTAAATGGGCATAAGGCTTATAGAGAAACCAGAGGGATTAAGAGCACATAAATTACAAATAAAATTAGACACTGCAAAAACTAATATAAAACATTATTCATTTTTACATAGAACGGCAAGAGTATGGAATGCCCTACTGGAATATGTCATTCAGAGTAATAGTTTTGACATATTTAAATGGTACATAGATCAACTGACATGTTTAAATTAAAACATTGAGCCCGCTAGGCGAGGAACGGCAAAATGGGCAAAATATGCCTCCTCCCATTCTATCTCCTAGTATAAGAAATTATTGAAGCTACTTCTAGATGTATTTACTAGACAGGTTATTAATCAACACTAGACTGGATTGTGGTCACACACCCCTACAAAGTTAAATAATTTGGTTGGTTATCTTGTGGGAAGAGTGACCACAGCCTAGTCTACTGCAAATGGTCTGCAAAATTAAATAGTTCTAAACCCATCTATATTATTTGCAGAAAGTATATGTTTGATGTTAATAAATTAAATACAGCTATCTCTGCTACAAATTTGTCATTTTTAAATTCTATTAATGATATAAACATTGCCTATGAATGTTTTTGTAACATTCTTCATTATATTTTGATGCTCTGGCTCCTTTAAAGACTATTTGTGTTAGGGGACGTAGAAGTGATTGAATTTCTCATGATTTATTAAACTGTTTTGGGAGTGTAATAGGAAATGGACCCAATATAGGAAGACCTTAGATCCCTCAGCTTTATTGGCTTATAAGCAAACCAAAAATAATTGTAAAAATCTTAGTCATAAAGCAAAAAGGGAATACTATGAGGCAACACAACTGAATTTTGCTCATGATTCACCTTAACTCTGGCAGATGATTAGACAGTTTACTGGCCATGGGAGGGAGAACGAGCCTTCATCTGTTTCCTCAAATGGTATGATTATACTGTAAGTGATCCTTCCATAGTTGCCAAAAAGTTTAATTAATTTTTCAGTGATCTGTCTTCCTATAAGGCAAGGATTGATATGCATCCCTATGATGTTAATGATGATGTTAATTTGAATTTACCATCCTACCCTAAAATCTTTTTTAAAATAATCACCTCTGAATTGGTCTTGAGTAATCTAGACAAACTGAACCTTCGACTGTCTAAGGGAATTGATGGTCTGGACTTTAAGCTTATTAAAATAGCAAAGAATAGCATTGTTTTCCCTCTTACTAAATTGTTGAATTTCTCATTGTGTCAAGGAGTATATCCCATAAAATGAAAACAAGAAACAATATGTCTCATACATAAATCAGGTTCTCAACAGATAGTTTCTAACTATAGGCCCATTTCTTTGTTGGCTCCCTTGTTGAAACTCTGTAAATGAATTGTAATGGATCAAATGGTTGAATTCTTCTCAAAATATGATTTGCTGGCACATGTACAGCATGGTTTTTGAGCATTACACGACACTGAGACTCCCCTGGTGAGGTTTGCAAACTATATCCAGCAGTCCACAGATTCTAGGAATATGGTGGCCTCTTTGTTTGTGGATCTCACCAAGGCATTCAACCTAGTAGACCATGGCCTACTTCTTCAGTCAGAGTCACATTGTAGTTTTTCCGAGGATATGATTAAATAGTTTGGGGATTATCCTTCAGGTTGCAAACACAGAACTATCAATAAGATGCATCAGTCTAGTTTTCTTAAAGTTAGTTGTGGTGCCCCACAGGGTTCTATCCTGGGACCCACACTGTTCTCCCTCTTCTTAAATGACCTGCCTTCAGCCTGTCCTTCCTTAGAAATGCTTTCATGCACAGATGAAGCGGTCACTTTTAGGAGAGGGAATGACTTAGGGGGCTTAAATGATATTCTTCAAAAAGAGTTTATTAAATTGCAACTTTGATCCAATGACATGGGGATGGTCCTTAACACTAAGAAAACAAAAATATGTGTTTTAGCAGAACAAAAATAATTGGGAACAGTGAATTCTTGTTGAGAGCTTTTGATGGTGAATCTATTGAAACAGTTAACCAATTTAAATACTTGGGAGTTACACTTGTCAGAGCTTTGACCTTTATTAGTATGATAAAAATAATACACCAACACCTAGGCTTTCTATATAGGGTCTTAAGCCATCTTTTGCTTGAAACTCATATCCTTGTGGTGAAGAGCCTGTTGTTGTCAGTCTTAGATTATGGATCAATAATTTATTTAGGTACAGAAAGTGAAGTTTTGAATAGTATGAGAGTAGTTTATAATGCCATTTGTCACTTCATAACCAGCCTTCCATTTAACACTGACCATTGTTTACTATATGAGGCTGCAGAACTACCCTTACTGGAAGACTGAGTAAAGATCACAATTTTAAGGTTTTTTCCACAACGTCATTTTGAGTAAGATTCCCTGCTCAGTAGGAGAATTATTTCCATTATAGTATAAAAATCATTTTACTAGATCCCAGGAATCAATTATGTTTAAAATTCCATTTCACAAGACCTGTTTTGAGCAAAGAGTTTTTGATTTCATTGGTCCAAGCACTCACAGTATAATCGTTTACCGCAATCATATAAGACTATTAGATCTGTATTTGTCTTTAGTAAACATCCATAAAGTATTTTAGATGCTCAATCTTCCTGTTGTAATTAATTTCATACCATGTGTTTTATACCATGTACAGTATTATATTTCATTTTGTAAATGCTGGTTGCACTTGAAAAAGGGCAATACTGCTCAATGTATTTTTCCAGGATAAAATATGAAATGAAAAAAAATTAAATGAAATGAGATAAAAATGGTCCATAGTGCCTTGCATGACCAGTGGGATCATTTGAATAATAAAGGTGGGCCACACTATCTCCATGGGGCTTCTGTGTACCATTTCATGTCAGGGCCTGTGTCAGCACAGTGCATAGTCACTTTGTGCTGTGCCATCAAAGCTCCATATTCAGAGTTTGCACTCTGAGCGCACTCTCTGAATACTGCCCCCAAGCCAGCTGCATGCTATTAGATGTGCAGTGCTCCTGTCAGTGCAGTGTACATGGACGCCTTAAATATGGGACCCTGTGTGCATAAGATGAGATCCATGTCCTGCTCTGCAGACAGAGCATTCAGCAGATACTCTATTTGCAGTAGGGGCTGTAGCCTAATCCTGCACATCACTTTGCTTAGATGCCATAATGCTGGAAAACAGGTAGGCAATGCTCAGTTTGAGTGTGGTATGTCTGAATCTCTGACACTTTGCAGGAGTTGTACAATACTAGGTCCCCTGATGACACTCTTAAAGCAATAAGCTATTTCATGTTCATTGTTATGGTGCAAGAACTAAACCAAAGAGGAGCACTACTTGCACTCTGAGAATACTAGTGTGAAACCACTTTTCTAGCCATTACAGTGCTATACATATATAATTTTATAACTTGGTGAAGGAAACCTAATATTGATATTGAAAATATTTAAACATCCCAACAAATATGGAATGCAAATGTGAAAGCAATATATATATATATATATATATATATATATATATTTATATATATTATGATAGCACGGTAGTGCTACCATAGTTAGGGTTGAGGAGCCATTTACATGTTAAACCAAACATTTGCTCCTTAATAACTTTGTAACCATTAAATGGACTTGCCTGAAATTTGGAATACGCAATCAAGAGCCATATATCTTGGGATCTGCCAACTTTTGTACTTTTCGGATATACAGCTGCTGAGTTATTAAGCGTGATCTGCTTGCACGTTTACGCTTTTTTGAATTCTTTGCTCATCCCTACAGGTCACACAGTTTGCACAACTGGTCCAAAAACTTCAGGGAACATGAATATGGGGTCCCTGATGTGCCTTTTGAAGATTTCGTGAAAAAATATTAAACGGTTCAAAAGTTATTCAAAAAACAATTTCCCATTATAAGTCAATGGGAAAAGTTAACAAAAAGTTCAACAGTGTCGCAAATGCACTTTTTAGTGTCTCAAATGGCCCCAGTAGTGACGAAAATCCACCATTTTGTTTTCAGTTGGTGATCAGAAAAATGCTTGGCATTTACATTTGGGACCCTCTAGCAACACAAGTCTTTTTGTGTTTACCTAGTTGGACTCTGAGGATGCTAGACATGTCTTTATTTTGAGGTTAAACACCCTAGAAATACGTTTTTCCAATTTCTGGAAAAAGTAGTGTCACAAAGTAGTGTCACACTCATGAAAGTGTTGCAAATTTTTGTGAAAGCTTTTGCAAATTACGACACTACTTTGCAACACTATGCCCAAAATAACAGGAATTCTTTGCCACCCTGCTGCAAATGAACGGTTTGGTCTTTTGGGCTGAATTTGGAGGGAAGGCAGCCAACATCTCACAGATGTGCATTTTGGTGGTTTGGTGACAAAATATTGCATGGATGCAAAGTTACAGTACTCCAAAGTTGACACTTTTTCCCATAGACTAACATTGCGACGTCCGCTGTATGACAGGAATTCTTTGAAACATTGCTGCAAAATAACGGTTTGGTCTTTTACACTGAAATTTGGAAGGAAGAAAGCCAACATCTGACAGATGTGCCTTTTGGTGGTTTGGTGAAAAAAATATTACAGGGCGGCAAAGTTATGGCACTCCGAACTTCTCTTTTTTCCCATAGGATAACATTACGGCATTCGCCGCGCATTTCAGGGCCCATATCAAGGAAACGGTGTGAGATACGGACTTTTCGTCAGAAAAACGCTTAGTACAAAACTAGCCAGGGAAGTCATAAATCATATGACTTTTTAATTTTTTTTCTACGTCGTACGGTTCCTGAGATATAAGCAATTTAGTATTCCAACTCCTCATGTTCTGCTCCAAGACCCATTATTATGCATGCTTTCTCTGTACTCGCTGTCTTTCTCTATGCAGCTTTTGGGGAAAACCAGCCTGTGCGCTTACATTACTTTTACCCTTACCGCTTCCACTTGCGGTTCCGTACCCGCTTCACTTACCGCTCCTGGCTTACACCACCATGCGCTGCTATTCTTTTTTCATTTGCACTTGCATTTGCATTATTTTACCATTTGTGTCTACAGTACTGTTTCTATTTCTGTATCGCTTTGCATTACCATGCGCATTACCATTTACGTTTGTGGGCACCATGTTACTATGTGACAAGATATCACGTGGCGGGAGCGCGGGGCCCCCACAGCTGCATTACATTCACTATTTCTCGTTATCATTCTCAGAAAGAAGGGAAATTAGAGGCAAAAAACTCTGTTTAATGCATCAGTTAGGGTTGTTCCACAGAGACAAAAGTGAGAAAATTCGATGTTAGGGTTGAAACCCCCCTTACACCCCTCCAGCCCACCCCCAAACCGGCATCGGGGTGCGCATTTGGGTCATTGGTCCTAACTCTAACCCAATTCTCCTGTTCCTCAGCTTCTTTCCACATGTGATGGGGTAAGAGTTAGGGCCAGTGACCCCAACAAGCACCCCAATGCCGGTTGGGGGGTGGGCTGGAGGGGTTCAACCCTAACATCGAATTTCCTCACTTTATCGCTGTGGAACAACCCTAACTGATGCATTAAATGGAGTTTTTTGCCATATATATATATATATATATATATATACTACTGTATTTTGGACCCCATATTCAAAGCCACCCATGAGTGTCACACAGACTGGACTGCTGCATGAAAGATAGTGCATGGCTGGGCTTGGGGCTATATTCAAAGGGGTAACATGCTCCAACCAGACTGAACTAACTGTCTAAATACAGGGTGTGTCAGCACAGCACATAGTGACATAGTGACTTTATGCTGCACTGACACAGCCCCTGACTGAACCTGGTCCTTAGGAGACAAATGGAGTTAGCGGGTCCCAAATGGGGCAACACCAGTGCTCCAGTGTGTCATATGCAGCCCAAACATACAAATGAACCCACTGGACATGCAAGGCACTAAGGGCCATCCATATGAATGCCAACTGTGGGCCCATTAGCAAGCATCACAATGCCTCTGTGCAGTCAGTTCTATTTCTCCCTATGCATCACTAACTCTGTGACCTCACTGAATGCCAAAACAAGTAACCAGTAAGATTCATCTCCAGCAGCTTAACTGGTAACTTGTGACTCATGTTACCAATTAGGTGGCAGGGCATGTGATGTAACAATAAGTGAGGTCACGTGCTGATGATGTAGTGAAAGGAACAGAACCAGATACAGGAGGTCTGCTTCCTGGTAAAGCACAGCTTTTCAAATCACACCCATAATATTAGGTAGAAAACCATCTAATGAGCACACAGAAAAATAAAAATTCTTCAGAAATAACAAGTAATAAGGGTCTACTTTTAAAATGCTCTGCCTGCTATGTCTTGGAGCTACTAGCTCTTTTACTTTGTCACTGCATTGCTTACAATCACCAGTGGTTTTGGTGGCCACCACCTCTGCTGGAAAGCTGTTCCATGGCTCATCCACACTGTTTGTAAATAAATCTTTCTCACATCCCTCCATGAACCTCCCCCCAAAAAATCCACTCAGATACAGTACAAAATGCCAACAGAGAAAACCAAAGTCCCATAAGCCCAATGCCGATATCCTGATGGGCAGGTGCCCAATGAATGTAAAATCCCAAGCAATGGACCACCCATCACTGGAACTTGCACTGAGGGGGAGTTGATTATATTATGTATGTGGGCAGGTGGGGGGCTCCTATTTGCTCCCTAGGTGGGCTTTGTTATTGTGCTTGCAGAGATGTTTATAGATCATCTTCAATAAATGTATTCATTTTGTTAATAAATGATGGAAACCAGTGCCTTTTGATAAAGAGGTGGTAAGTGCCTGGCTTTTTTTTATTAGATAAACTTTATTGAATTGAAAATAACAAAGAGAAAACAATGCATTATAGAGAACAAACAGTGTAAATCAGTATCTCCCAGCCCACCTCCATAGCCCAAGCCCCCCCCCCCGGTGGAGCCACCACAAAGTAAATAAACTAAACATAAAACACAAAAAACAGGGATAATCCTCCAAAAGGTACACTCATTGGAGCCAGAAGACAGTGAACTGTTCAATATTAATATCCATCTTAAATCAACCAACACTAAACAGTATAAAGGGTATAAAGTTTACCCCATTTCTTGTCAAAGAGGGGTAATTTATGTTTGATGCTAGCAATAATACATTCCACTCTTAAGTTAAATAACAGATCTTGGAGCCATTCCTGATAGGAAATAGAGACTTGGTTGAGCCAGTGCCTCAGGACCATTTTCTTCAGGGAGAGTGAGGTTAAAGCCATATAGAATTTGCAGTCCTTGACTGATATAGAGCTGTAGTCCCTGAGAATGTAAATCTCAGGTCTGAATAGACCCTGTAATCCCAGAAGTGGGTCTGCTTTGGCCTCAATAAGATGCCAAAAATGGGCAATCTTAGAACAATACCAAAAAATATGTAAGGTAGAACCCTCATCCTGTCCACATCAAGTGCACACAGGAGAGGGTAACTTGCCAAATTTGGCTAGCTTTTTAGGAGTAAAATAAAAATGACTAAGAATGTTAAATTGAGTGAGTCTCAGTCTATCCTGAGAAACATAACTATAAAGGTCAGACCAGACAACTTGCCATTGTGAAGGAGATAGTGGAAATGAGGTATCCCAGGAAGAAGACCCATCCAGACCTGGAAAGACCTGTGCTAGCAGCAGGGAGTACAAGGTAGAGACAGCATGGGATTGTAGCACCAGCTGTTTAATATTAGTTAGAAACTCCAAGAAATCAGTGGTCCATTTGCCTGGCCTGAACCACTTAAGTAAAATATGCCTAAGCTGGAAAATTTCAAAAGTGTGACAATTTCCTAACCCAAGAGAGTCAATCTTAGCAGCCATGGATAATAAAGTGCTACCCAAAAGCAGTTCACATACCTGGAGGTCACTCAGCTGGGGGAGCCATTAACTGGTAATAACTCTCTTGCCAATCCATATATTATGGTTGTTGAGAATAGGCTGGGAAATATCCTTGGAAATAGGTTGCTTCAACAGAGACCAAAGTTGGGAATAAACTCGAAGAGAGGTACCCATGATGGTGGTATGCACATTCAAAGGCAGAGATTTCCAAGGAGTGAAAAACAAAGAGATCACATATAAACCTGAACTATTGAGGGTGTCTAGTTCTAAGTCTAGCCATATAGGTGAATAGGACAAAGTAGGATCATCAGGGAGGGGGACCGCCACTGGAACATCTTATTAAGGTGGCTAGCAAAATAGTAAATAATGAAATGGGGTAGTTTAAGGCCACCCAAATTTTTAGGAATGGCAAGCTTCTTATAAGCATGTCTTGGGGCTTTCTTGGCCCAAATAAATTCAGAGATCATACTGTGGACTTGTTGAAACCAGGACAAAGGAACCAGAAATTCAACATATTATTAGGATAAAAAATATGGGGTAAAACATTCATCTTGACAATATTAATTCTTCCCCATAAAGACAGGGGAAGGGCCTGCCACCTCTTAAGATCTTGTTGAAGCTTACCTATCAGGTTATCCAAATTAAGCTTATGCATCTTTCAAGAGGTGCAGGCCTAGATATCTAAGAGAAAGAGGGGACCAAGTCAGACCCAACAAAATTATATCTTCTTTAACCACAGTTGTCACGAGCGGCATAACCTCAGTTTTGTTGAGATTCAACTTATAGTTGGAAGATTGGCCAAATGTTGTTATAATCTTCAATGCCACTAGCAATGAAGTTTGAGGATGGGCAATATGTAACAGAATGTCATCTGTGTACACTGATAATTGGACAGTATGGGGTCCCATGGAAATGCCAAACAAATCAGGACAGGACTTTAACAGTAGGAGAAGGGGTTCCAGATACAAATTAAAAAGAAAAGGGGAGAAGTGACAACCCTGACGGGTACCAGCAACCAAAACAAAAGAAGTGGAAAACACTCTGTTTCAGTAGATCCTGGCCATCAGGGAATAGTAAAGTATCCTGACCCAACAAAGGAAATATTCAGGGGGAAACCAAATTTCTCAAGTGTCAAAAACAAGAAATCCCAGCTGACCTTGTCAAAGGCCTTCTCCGCATCCAGGGAAACCAACACCATAGGAGTGATGGAATCCCTGGCCACAGAGAAGACTTGAACTAGTTTCCTTAGATGGTCAACCGAGGATCTAGTGGATACAAACCCTACCTGTTCCCTACTAATAAGTCCAGCCCAGACCCGGTCAACTCTCTGAGCAAGAATTTTAGTCAGGATCTTAATATCCTAATTCATCAATGAGATGAGTCTATACTTAGAAACCAAATCAGAGGGCCTACTGGGCTTGAGCAAGAGAAGAGGAACCAATTCTGTGGTAAAGGTTTTATAGAAATTTGCTGAAAACCCATCCAAACCAGGAGATTTGTCCAAAGACAGATTCAAAATAGCACAGGTTTTCAGCATCAGAAATTGGCCAGGATAGAAATTCCCAGTGGGATTCCAGTAGCTGTGGAATGGTTGGAGCCTTTAGGTAGTCTGAGATCTGGGATCTCGATGGAGGAAAGAGGTTGGCACTGTACAGGTCTTTATAAAAGGTCACAAATTCTTGGGTATATCTACAGGCTGGGTTTTTAGAGTGCTGTCAGATGCTTTAATAGTGGAAATTAGCCTAGAAGACTCTTGCTTTCGAAGACACAGTGACAACAGGTGGCTGGCCTTATCACCTTGATCAATATATTGCAATTGTGTCTGAAGAATAGTGTATTCCACTTTTTCTTGAAGGATATCAGCATACTTATCCCACAAAACTGTTAACTCCTGAAGAGTGCCTTCAGGAGTCGAGGGAGAAAGGGAGTGTTCAAAATCTATAATATGTTTAGGAAGATAATCAGCCACTTGCATCCTCTGACATTTACATTTAGCAGAAAGTCAGATAAAATCACCTCTAAGAAAGCATTTGAAGGCCGATCACTCTACGTTCCCTTTCTCGATATTACCAGTATTATGCTAAGAGAAGAATGCAATTTGGTCTTTAATTCTCTCCACCACATATTTATCATTGAGAAGCTGGTTGCTAATCTTCCAGACTGTGTCCCTCTGTAGGTCAGGGGCCACTGCAAGCTTCAGTCAGACCACAGAGTGATCTGAAAGTACCCTGTCATCAATCCCACCATCCAAAACCCCACAAAAATTAGACTGACTAATAAAGAGATAATCAATCCTACAGTAGGATCCATGAATAGGAGAGAAGAAGGTGTATACCCTAACCTGTGAGTCCAAAATCTACCAAAGGGTCACACAAACCCAGAGACACCATCATATTGTCAATGGATCATTAGTCAGGGGATAGCTCACATAGGGCCCCACCAGATCTGTCTAAATCAGGAATAAAAGTAATGTTCCAGTCTCTATAATGATAAACATGGTGGAGAGAAAAGGAGACAGTAAATCAACCAGCTCCATGAAATAAGAGGGGTCAGATGAATTAGGGCCATAAACGCTGCCAAGAGTGACCTCTGACCTGTCCAGAACACCCCATACAAAAACTTATCTAGCATATGGGTCCTGAAGACACTGTTGGCATTGAAAGTTAACTGCCTTGAAAATCAGGATGGATACCTGTCTGCTAAAGTGATTGATCCCAGAAACAAAGACCTGGCCAACCTTCTGTCTGAGGAATAGCAAGCTATCTGAAGGCAGAAGGTGGGTTTCTTGTAGAAAGTCAATATGACATTGTTAATGCATCAAGTGTTTCAGGATTTAGTAATGTTTGGAAGGGGATCTGGCTCCTTTAACATTCCAAGAAACAAATTTTAAATAATTAGTCACTGACAAGGATTACCCATAATCTGACAACATTACTACATCCAGTACCAAAGGAATATCCCCATGAACAAGTAGGCTCCACCATATCCATCTTCCCACAGCAACCCCTCTTCCACAAAATATAATCAAACACTGAGAATCTTGAAATAGAGGTACAACATCAACCTCTCCACTCTACGTCCCCCCCCCATGGCTAAATACATAATTTCCTTTCTAATACTATTAACTAACGAATCTAGGACCAACATCTCAACTTTCAACCACCCCAAGACGAACAGAGAAAAAAAGCCTGAATTCCAGAAACAGATAAAGGCCTAATCCCCACTTGTCACCCACAACCCCCACCTGAAAATTGACCCAAATACATCCCCCTGCCAACCCCTACCCAAATACAAAGAACCCCCTGAACCCCTTATCAGGATTAAATAAACCTACCAAAAAAAGTCATGGGGTAGTACTATCCCTCCCCCAACAGGCAAGGGGTAACCCCACCCTTGATCCAGCTCATGAGCACCATCCCTCAATGCAGCATAAAGCATCCTGTATGCCCACCTCCACTCCATCTACCCATTATTAATAATGCAGCCAAAGTGACAGAACACTTGTACAGCAATTTGAATAAAAGTCAAATGTATACAACTCAAAAAAAACCAAAAAAAAAAAACTATGATGAGGTCAGTAAGTCCATACAGCCAGGACACATATAAGCCCTTAGCAGTCTTTGTTGTATTATCATATAACCGAACCAAGTAAAATTGTAATGCTTCATGTATAAAGCTGAGAGAAAGATATATATATATATATAACATAGTCCATAAAAAAAGAGAGGAGAGAACTTCCCAAGTGAAAAAACAAACTTCTCAGGCAGTATATCTAGTCTGCCATGAAAAGGGAAAAATACCAATATCATAAAGAAGGATATCGCTTAGCTGGTTAACATTGTCCAGATACTAGAAAGTCATCTCCACTGTTAACCCAAAAGGACTGAAGAAATCAATAGCAGAGGCATGGACTGGTGATGAGAAAATAAAATGTCAGTGTCAGTGTCAGTGGCTCAGTAGGTAGCACACTCACCTCTGAGGCCGGGAGATCAGAGGGCTGTGGGTTCAGTTCCCACATCTGGCACTTGGGTTAATATCCCAGTACTGACACTGCAGTGCAGCATGAGAGGGGTGCAGCACTTCTGAGGTGCCATCTTTCGGATGAGACGTTAAACCGAGGTCCCATCTGCCTGGATTGGTGGTAGTTCAGGTGGATGTTAAAGATCCCATGACACTTATCGAAAAGAGTAGGGGAATTTCCCCGGTGTCCTGGCCAAATTTCCCTCATTCACTAAAAATACCACCAACAGCTTAATCTGGTTCAAGGTCAGTTGGCATTCATCTGTATCCCCCTCCCCCGGGTCGTGCCTGAAAATAGGCAGGATTTGTCTAGTGCACTTACCCGGTCAACAAAAGCTAAATAAATAAATAAAATTATCCAGTTGTTCAAACAGATTGGCATTGTCAAGTCCAGACCAGTGAGCATCCTGGCTTCCATGAATAACCAAACAACAACAAAAATGATCATGCAAGGAGAGAGTCTCAAAAAAGTCAGTTTTTAAATAAAGCCTAACTGTAGCTCATCAAAGCTCCTGATCAAACAGTTATGAGTCCCAATGCAGTTAAAAAGCAAAAACTCACTTGATACTCCAGAATGTGCAGACCCGGTGAGCAAGGAAATACTGCATAGAAGACACGTTGTCCAAACCATAAACTGGAGGTACATCTTTTGCCATGGCAGCGGCTTCATATGATATATCTTGGTCTTCAATCCTCTACAGTCATCCGAATGACAAAAGTTGCTCCTCAGCGACGTGGACCATAACACAGTGGAAAGTCAGCCACCATAACAGAAGTCTCAGGCTGGAATGCCACAGAATACCGCTGGGGAAGTAGAAAGTTTACCAGTAACAGGAGACAAAAGAGAATAGGCAGAGAACCAGGCCTGCATCAATCCAATGACTTGAGGGGAGGCCAAGTCATTAAACACAGCAGAACCCACAATTATCCCAGTACAGTCAGATACTTGAGCCACTGAAAAGTCAGTCAGCTGAGTTCTTCAAATAACTGAAACAGTCTAGACCAGGATGTAAACAAGGAATAAGTAAGTCAGGGAGCAGATTCTTCAACTCAGGGGAAGCTTGTTCAGCACTTTCAAATGAAATCCAGGAGCCTTGATGGAGTACTGACAGGTTGGCAGGATAAGTAACCCTAAAACAGATTCCAGCAGTGACAAGCTTAGTCACCAGTGGATGATAGGCCTCTCACTTCTGCTGAGTAGCAACAGGAAGGTCTTGGGTGAGACAAATTCTGGAGCCTTCCAATGAAATCTCTTTATGGTCCTTCACCTTTGAGAGAACAAACTGCTTGTCTAAATAATTAAGGAGTTTCAAGATGAATGGATGGGGTGAAGCCCCAACTGGTGGCTTAGGTCTCAGGGACCTATGATCCCACTCCACTATGTAAGTTAGGTTGGTGGGTGAAGGACCTGCAATCTTAGCTGGTAGTTTCTGGGCAAATGTCACTGGAGTGGCTCCCTCCTCTTCCTCTGCAAGGCCAAAAATAACTATGTTGTTCCTGCGACTTTGGCCTTCCAGATCTTTAAGTTTAGCCTCAATTTTAGAAAGATGTTGGCGGAGGGAGACAATATCAGGCTCGAGTCTTCCCCAACAGTGTTCCAAGGAGGAGGTGAGGGCAGTAACGTTTGATATCTGTTTAGTGGCTTCTCTTAACTCTGCTAGCACGGCTTTAAGTTCCGAGGTAAGATCTTGTAATGCTTTTTTAAAAGGCAAGAACTTGGCAAGAAACCTCTCCTCAGTCAGTAAAGCTGGCTCCAGTGTAGTAGTAAATGTTTTTCTGGTGCTAGCACTCTGGCCCTTAGAACATTTTGCATTTTTGTCTAGGGTTTGTGGTGGTGTATGTTTTGGAGGTGCTTGCCGCATTTCTGTCTCCATCGCTGCTGCAGTGGTAGAAGAAAACACCAGATTTCCAGCTAAGGTGCAGAAATAAGATTCAGAAAGCTGATGTGAGCCTTACAAAGTTTAACACCAAGAAAGCCACAATTAAAGCAATTAAATAGAGATGGAGTGGGAGCATGGCGATGGAGCTACTTCTCCAAGGGCTGCATCACGTGACTCCCCGTGAGTGCCCGACTTGAAACCAAGTGAATTACTCTAATGTGTGTCAGGAGCACCACCGTCCCAGTGTGGACCCTCTAGCCTGCCATGCCTGTAGTTAGTTGGATTCTCCTTGTCACTTCCTTTGTGGAGAGGTACTACATCCGCTACCCTCCAATCTTTTAGAACCAACTCTGACTGAACTGAGCTCCTGAATAGCCTTACTATGGGATTAGCCAATTCCAATGCCAGTACCCTGAACACCCTCAGGTGCATCACATCAGGTCTTGGAGCCTTATCCACTTTTAGAGTGCAAGTTCTTTACTAATCAATACTCCTGTAAATACCACCTGCCCCATTTCTGGGATTCCCCATGCAATAACCTTTGTGCCACATCTGGCAAAGAGCCTCTATTATCCACTATGAATACAGAGCAGGAGTAGTTGTTAAGTATGAATGCCATCAGCTCATCCAATTCTATCACCCTGTCCCCCCAACAGCCTTACAATTAACCCGCTTTTGTCTTTTTTCCATTATGTATCTAAAAAAAGGTTTTACCCTTCCTTAACCCCCTCAGCAACATGCAGCTCTGTGTCTGCTTTTGTGTTCCTGACTGCTTTCTTGGTCTCCCTCATCATTACTTGGCATTTGACCTGATTTTCTTCATATCTGATGAAGGCCCCTTGTTTAGCTCTCATTTCCTCTCCAACATTCTTAGAGAACCAGACTAGCCTTTTGTATCTCTTGCTCTTGGTAACTGTTCTCAAGCATGACTTTGATGCCTTGAGAATGGCCCCTTTATTTACTCCTCACATTCCTTCCACCCTCCTGATTTTGTCTGCTCCACCCAACTAATTGTAGACTCATTCTCTCATTTGGTCAAAGTCTGCACTTCTGAAATCCAGAACCTCGACCTTTGATGAGGGCATGCTGTATCCAGGGCTAGTTCAAACCATACTGTGTTATGGTCACTGGATCCAGTGATTCCTCAACCCATACGCCACTGATCATTTCAAAGTTTTTATTTAGTTTTGTTGACAGGGAAAGGAGGACTAGACAATTTAGCCTATTTTCAGCCTCTTCCCAGGGGATGGGGAAACGGATGTCAGCTGACATTGAACCAGATTAAACTGTTGGTGGTATTTTTTGTGAATGGAGGAAATTTAGCCAGGACACCAAGGAAATCCCCCTACTTGCCAGTAGGGGAGTTGTTGGCCACCCTTGCTAGGATGACCACTCTGAGTGAGACTCTGGAGGAGATGGATGTGTCAGAGGCAGAGGGGCAGATCTCCTCCTCTGCTCTCTTATCACAAGAGGTCTATGAAAATGTGTCATTTTTCTGAACTTTTGGAGGATGATGCTGGAAATTAAGTTTTTGTATCAAGTGAGGATCTAAGTATGGAAGAAGTTTGTGTAAACCCTAGTGGCAGTTCTCTGGATGTTGGTAAAAGTAATGAGAACCCACCTAAAAATGATGGAAATTTACAAAAAGAAATGCTTTTGAAACTTGCTGCCAAAGGCTTGAGGCACATGCAACATAAAGCCCAGCTACAGGCTGAGTTAGAAAAATCTCAAATGAAGAGTTCTTCTGTCAATACAACTGACTCAAATGTCAGCCCACACCCTTCCCCAATGACACAGCAGCATTAAAGAACGCTGCCGCTCAGGTGGCTCCCAACTCTGCAGAAACCCCAGGTAAACTCTTCTCCTATTTTTCCTGTTACACAGAAGGCAGCGGGCAGTGATAATGCTGATTGAAGTATATTCCTAGAGCCATGGGAGATTGAAAAAGAGGGTTTAAATGGAAGGAGTGTGTTAACTGGGAAAGGGCTTGACTAATAGCAATCTCAAAACAGTGTAGCTGGTGAACATTTGTCTTTTCCTAAAGGACCTATTTATAATTTTACTACAACTTCTGAAGGGGTTCCTATTTTTCTTTTCAAAAGAAACCCCTGTTGTAACCTGGGACTACAGGCAAATCCTCCACAGGACTCTGTGGTTAAGACCACTAGTAGTACTATAAACTTATCAGGAGAATCTCCGCCTACTGCCGTAGACCAAACAGTCTATCAAACAAACACAGGAGGTCAAGCTGGAGTAACAGTGTTTTCATTTACTGCAAAGGGCACAACTAACAAATCCGTAGTGAGAGAAGATATTAAGATTAAAAGAATGGTCCTTACCTTATCAAAAAGATATATTTCACCAGATTTACCGAACACCAATGATGATTCATCTGATGACACTCCCTCCAATACAGGAGTCGGTACACAGCAACAAGCAGCCTCCACAGCAATACAAATTGCTTTAGCAGTTCAATCACAAACTGCAGACCCCTTTTCTTAATGGTATCCTGAAACAGCTTTGGCTGAAGCTGAATGGAAAATGATGCTGGATGGAAAATGGCTACCTGACCTGGACTGGGATCCAGTAACACCTTTACCACAATCATCACACGAATGGTGCCCAATGTTCCAAAATCAGTTACCTGCAGCACTTGCCTCCCCAGGAACTGATCCTCTGATATTAAAATCCTTACCCAAATAGGACTTGGTTAAAATGGGGGAAAATAACAACCCTATACAAACTGTCATAAATGATTATGAAAATTCAAAGGTTTCTTCAACCCCCCTCCAAATGGAGAAAGAGGAAAGGGTGCACCCTAATAAACCTCGTGAGGACAAGGACATTCAACCAGTTCATTTTGTACCCCAATACAGATCTTTAATTTCTGAACTATTTCAAAAGACTAAAAAAGAGGCAGCTCCTAGGAGAAATTCTGTCAGGATTAGGTACAAAGTGAGTTTAGAAATCAGACCTGACAGGCAGTATGTGGGAAAGACTCTCCTTAAAGAATCATTGCATTTTTCTCCAAAAGAGGTTTTTGCTTTTATTAACATTTCAGGTGAAGTCAACTATGATGTGAGTTATAAATCTCCCTATGCATTAGAATTTTTCTGGCAAAGGTATAAGCAGGTGAAATTTTCCCCACTTTGGACTCCCTTTCTAGTAATTCCCTTAACCAAACCTCTATTGAAGTTTGTTATGATCATGTTCAGAAATGAGGGAGTCCATGTAGATGACATCACTTACTGGCTAAACCAGAAAGGCAAAGTTCTTAGTGATCCAGAAGCAATTCTGGACACTGAGCTTTTCTGGACAGGAGGTTGGACTTACAAAGTTAAACTGAAACAGTCAGATGATGTAATTGAACATATTCCAAATTTCTTTCTATTAGGAAGAGATAGGAGGGTTTGTTTTTATGCAGGATAACCCCTCACATCCTATAAATGTGGCTCATGCACTCACTTATCCAGAGTATGCGATTAACTGTGCTGTGAGAACTGTGGGGAAATTGGTCACATTAGCCACCAATGTGCAGACCTCACAAAATGCGTCTTGTGTGAGGAGTCAGGTCATGTTTTTGCAGAATGTCCTTGAGCAGCAAAACATAAGGCCACTACAATCAGTTCTGACCTTTTAATTCAAAAGCCCCAGAATGCAGCTACTAGCCCTGAACAAACAGAACCTAAGACAAATGTACAGGATACTTCTCTACCTCATGAAAATCACCCGGAACTCTCCTGAGAGAGACCTGTACAAATTCCAGAAGCCAATATCAAGACTAGTGTGGACAATCCTAGTATTTCCAATGTCTTAGATTCCTCCCTGTATGTTATAAAGATTCATCCGAAGGGATGCAGAAGACCACCTTCCATGCCTCCACCTCCTCCTAAACCTGCTCCTTTGCCAAGGAGAAGGTCTTCTAGGAACGCTAAAACCCTCCCCCTTCTCCTGACACACCTGGGGTAGAAACTGAAATTCCTTTGCAGTGCTAGTCTCAAACTGGGGTGATTCAGATAAGGAAATAGGAGAGTCCAATTCACACTCTAATACCCCTGAAAATATATCAACTAGCGCAGATGCAGTAGGCTACAAAGGTAAGAAAAAAAAGAGTTTTTGATCTCATACCACTAATAGCCAATGGAGAAATACTGCCTGGTCTCGATCAACACCTGCAGTTTATTAAATTATTCTAAAAGACAGGCAGTTTTCCAATACATCCATGACAACATCTTTGATATTTGTTTTCTCCAGAAAACCTGAATGTTTTCAACAGATCAGGTTCAGCTATTTAAAGCAGAATGGTATTGGGGTCCATCCTTTTGGCCTTTCGGTCAGGACAGGGCAGATGAAGTGGGCATAGTTTTTAATTCATTCTCCTTTTCATTAGTAAAACTAATAGATTTAGTTCTAGGTATACTACTGATTCATGACGGTATATTGGACTATTCCCCTTATAGATTTATCACCACTTAAGGGTCCCACACCAAGGCAGGAAGGGTAGCCCTCCTTGCTGGCCTACAACCTTATTTAGTAACCTCCAATACTATTGTTTTATGTGGAGATTTCAAATGCAAAATGCCCACAATAGGAAGGCCATTGGAGGGCAAGAAAATTTATTGTGACTCAAATGCCCTAAAAAATTGTACAGAGACTGCTGACCTCATGGATTGTGTTAAGCACCAGATTTTTGGGCCTGCTTACACTTACAGAAGGTGGAAGTTAACCTCCTTTATAGATCACTTTTCCATTTCAAAAAGTATTCCCACTCCCTTGTTAGAAACCCATCCTTTGGAATTTTCTGACCGCTTACTGTTAAAAATCAATTTTCAAAACTATCTCACACAGAACAAGAGGAAAGATATATGGAGGTTAAATATGTCAGTCTTATCAAACCAGACTGTTCGGAAGGGAACTTTCTGCCTTTTATGGGCCAGAACCTCAGTATGCGATCTCTATGATGATGAGGGAGATTGGTGGGCAGATACAAAGGCAGATATAGTAAAATGGTTTAAAAATGTTGGCAAACAGAAAGAGCAAAACAACATTTTGAAATATTTACAGATACATAATCAACTGCAGTACCTATTTTCCTTAGCAGCTAGTTCTAGTTATGGATACTTGGCACAGACAGAACAATTAAAACAAAAAATGAAGGAGTACCAATATGATAGTGCTAAAATCATCCATGCAGAACTCCAATATGACACCCAGAAGACTCTGATAGGGGATCCTTTTGAAGCCTGTAAAGCCAGGAAAGAGGCAATGGTGTCCCACAGCCTGATAGATGAAACAGGGAATATAGTGGACTCTGACAAGGGCTTATTTAAGATTATTTCAAACTATTTAAAGTCCCACAATATGGAACAGCCTCCTCAAATCTGCACCATAAATGAATATTTACAGCAGGTTCAAACAGCCACTCCCCCTAATGAAACAAAATAACTAACCTTGCCTATCCCAGCATCTGAAATTGTAGAAGTAATAAAATCTCTTAAATTAGGGACATCTCCAGGTCCTGAAGGTCTGCCCTATAAGTTCTATAAAGTTGTTGCTAATGAACTAGCAGCTTGTTTAGAAATAGTTTGTGCTTTCTTTTTTAGGACCGAAGTAGTCCCAACCTATTTTATTTCCAGTTTGATAGTTTTATTATTTAAAGCAGGAGATAGAAAGAAAATTCAGAACTGGAGGCTATTACTATCCTGAATGAAGATTTCAACATCCTGTCTCAAATTTTAAACAAAAGGCTAAGGAAAATAGCAAACATTCTCATCCATCCATCCATCCCAATTCTGTGGCCTTCCTGATCGTAAAATCCAACATGGTCTAATGATCATTAGAGATCTAATAGAATTTTCTTCTCTCTGAGGGATCTAATAGAATTTTCTTCTCTCTGAGGGAAACAGGGATGTCATCTTTCATTGGACAAGAGTAAGGCCTTTGACCGGGTCTATCACCCTTTTCTATTTGCTACCCTAAAACAATATGGGATTCCTTCAGAATTTATCACATTTATTTATTTATTTTTTATTTATTAAGTCTAGGATTACAAATACCTTTGAGCCATGGCTCTTTTACAAAGGTTCCACGTCAGAGAAATACAAATTATGGGGAACATCAAGACAGGCATTACAACAATGTGGACATTGCAAACAGAGTACAGATTAATACAGTTCAAGGGTAGCATTGTAACAAGGCAGCCAGCGGCATTTGTCAGAGAAAATAGACAACAGATAAGAAGTACCAGAGTCATAGGGAGAGGGAAGAGGGTAGGGGGGGAGAAGGAGTGTAGGAAGGGTGGCGAGAGGGTGAAAAGTGCAGCATTGGGTATACCAAGACATGAGGGTATGGACAAATGGATAGAACTACTGTTCTCTTCAGCTATAGTAAAACCTGTAATAAAAGGATACATTACCTCTAGCTTACAAATCACTACAGGTGAGGCAGGAGTGTCCTTTGAGACCCTTTCTTTATATTTTCTCCCTGGACCCCTTTTCAGGAGATTAATATACAACACTCAGTGGCAGGGACTGTCTAGAATGGGATAAGATGAGTTAAAAGTCCAAACTTATGCTGACAATGAATGTGTGTCTATTTTTTTCAGATTATACCCAAATCTCAGTATTCTTACATGAGAGGTATTTATACTCAGGGCTGTCAAATTCTAGGCTGAATTTGGATAAATGTAAAGGTCTGTTTATAAGGTCTCCTTGCAATCCCCCTCTGTCACTTTCTGGCATTCAGATGTCAACTGAACCAATAAAAATATTAGGCATAACATTTGGTCCATGAAATATCCCACTCTACAATTGGGATTTGGTTTTGAGTATTGCTGAAAATAAAGCTGCAAGATGGAAGGGGTGGAAATTATCTAAAATAAAAAGAATTCAAATCATGAAAAAATTCTTATTTCATGCCTATTATGTACTACTATGACCCCCCCCCCCCACACACACACACACTGTTTGGAAACCAGACTATATAGCTGTTTTTCCAGATGTTATGGGGAAGCAGGCTCAATCCCATCAAACAATATTTTATCTATCTACTCAAATAGCAAAGTGGGCTGGATATGGTCGACCCTATAACTTTTTTCTATATTTTATTTATTTACCAAACTATCAAAATAGGTCTATAACCCTCTGATTCTTTATTATATAAATGGATTCAGAATAATTTGTCATGTTTTTTTCAGTAATGGGGGGATTCCCTACCTAAGGTTTTCCCACACCTATAAATCCCAGGGTATTTTAGACCAGTAGCACAAAAACTTCACAAATGGGGTTTGTTGAAATCTCTAATTATTCAGAAAACAGGTTCCCAACTATACCATATTACTGTGCTCAATATTTACCCTGCAGAACCTGAGTTTAAGAATTGCCCCCTCTTCTGAGGAAAAAAACAGTGTTAGCATAGCTAAATAACACCAGGATTCTAACCCATATGTGGGAAATCCTTTGGCTATCTGCTTATGGCAGACTAAATATTTGAGGGAACTGCATTCACAAAGCTCAGGAGGAGAGGAACTGCCCTCATGTTGCCTGCCAAGCTACAGAAGAAAAAATGGATCATTTTCTATTCAATAGTTCCTATGGGAAACTCTTGTGGGACTACTGCTCTAAAAAATGGAATTTAGGATGGTTAACAAATTTTAACTATGATATGCGTATTCTAGGAAATTATCCTCACTTGTGTAACAAATTTTATGAAGGAACTCTGGCTATTTTTTTCTGTTGCCTGAAATTTTATCTGTGGCAGGTTAGATGTCAGTGGGTTCTGCAACAGCAGAAAATGCCTTGTGAAGAGTTTTGCATCTTAGTGGAGCAAGCCATTATTACTGTTTATTTAAAAGACATTTCCCTAAACACATCAAATAAGGTGTTAAACTGGTGGAAAATATTTTCTTTTTTTATTAAGTTTAAATAATGTTTAACACGAGAGAGATTCATAGAAAAGACTGATACAAGGGAAAATTAACCCAAGATATTTTTTTTATGGTTTTCCTTTCTTTTTTCCCCTTAGTTATTTTAATTTTTCAAGATTCTTTTTCAGTTGTAACCTTTTTTTATACTATTGAAATAATTTTTATAGGAAATTGTGAAATTGTGAATGATTGTTTTTTTTTTATCATTTTGTGAATACTTTACTGATTTGTGATGATGTTATTTTTCAAATCAGAATTCCCCTACTCATTTCAAGAAGTGCCATGTGATCTTTAACATCCACCTGAACTACCACCAGAACAGGTAGATGGGACCTCAGTTTAACATCTCATCTGAAAGATGGCACATCAGGAGTGCAGCACCCCCCTCATGCTGCTCTACAGTGTCATTATTGGGATTTAACCCAAGTGTCTGGTGTGGGGATAGAATCCACAGCCTTCTGATCTTCTGGCCTCAGAGGTGAGTGTGCTACCTGCTGAGCCACTGACACTGCTAAAATTAGTGAACACTATGACAAGAATGGCAGCCTGCCATGTGGATTTCTTGACCAACAGCACCAGCAGGCAGTCCTGCAATGTGTCTAACAAAGCCTGACTTCTGGTGGTCTTAGCTGCTAGAATGTTCCTATCTATGTCTGTCATTTTGAGATCCACAACAGCCACCACCTCCCCCTTTGTGGCCTCCTTCTTTATTTCTGCTCTTAGTTCCTTGTTCCTCTGTTCCCCATGTACAGGCACTCTATATACCATCTCCACACACAACTTCATACCTGATGATTTCAAAGCAAAAGGCATAGTAACAAACTGCCCATATAGGCATATATATATCACAATTATACCCCTGTCATGTACCAAAGACCACTCTGATTCCCCCCTTCAGAGTATATGACAAGGACCCAGTCAGTGGCTTGTGGACCCCCACCTGAATCGCCACCTCTCCAAATGTCCAACCAACTCCCACTTCTGACCAGCCTGTTTAGGACTCTCCACCCCACTCCTACCACTCACTGAAGCTGCTATATGACTGTAGAGATAATGATCATCAGAGCCCCCTCCTCTAAATACCTAGGTCAGCTGTTGACTGAATAATAGAGAGTGACTGCACAGTTACAGTAAAAATTACAGCAGTGCACAATCTCTCCATGTCATTAATAATCTGTACATTGCATCACTTTTATCTAAACACAGAGGGGTATAAACTCTTAAACTGCACTATTGCACTGGTCAGTGTAACAGCACAGGCAAAGGTGCTGGGGAAGGCCCTGTTAGTCATGGCACTGGTATGCAAAGCTATGGAATCATGACAGGTGTTCAACAAAGTTCTCATCAAACTCCCTGACAGTGAAACTGGCAGGTCAACCGCATTTAGCAGTCAGCTGCCAGTTTCTCAAGACATGAAGTGTTTTCTTCTGGGGGCTTCACCCCCAAACCCCCCCCTCACATGGGGGGTTGTGCCCCCTGCACCCCCCACTAAGGATTATCAACTCCGAGTCGGAGCTTGGGAGTTGGGAGGGGGTGCTGGACCCCTGACAGACAGTGCCCACAGTGGGTCCCCTACAGCAGCATGGTGCTGTAGTCACTGTGGGGGACCTCGCTGTCAAACTGTTGCTGTCAGGTGGGTATACCCAAAGCTATGATATTCTGTACAGTGTCTCTATAGCATAATCACCACCCAGTACACAAGGCGCAGAGATCCCATGACCACAAGAAGCACTATAAGCACTTTGCAAGGGTTCACTCTCTTGCAAGCCTGACCATTATTTCAACAGGAGCAACAGTTATGTGGTACACAGCACTGCCAAACACTGGAATGTTCAGGAATGGGGGCTATGGAAGGAGTATCCACTGTACACCAGGAAGGGAACAATTATCACTAATGGAAACAGGGCAACTGGACCACCAAGAAATACCATAGAAGAACATTCAAATTCAGAAACAACATTCACAGGAAGCATGCACAAAGGTATGTGTTTAAAGGGTTGTGTTGACAACTTTGACTGTAGTGCCATGTGCCTGTTGTACAGCTCATGCTATGCCACCATGCACATGGTGCCATTCCATACTCTCACTCCTGCTGCAGTCGTAATCCACAATGTTAGTATTTGCACAGCCTATGTGCAGCTACTAACATCTAGATTAGTGATTTGCATAATGAAGACAGAGTGAGTGTTCAAACACTTATTTAGGGAGGGGAGTATGGATAATCTTTAATGTGGGTTTGAAAGAATGGTCTGGAAGTTGTCTCCCAAGTTTGGGAACAATAGAGCATACCATAGCAGAGTTATGGGTTTGAGATGAAGCCTTGCTGAAATATGACTTAGTCCACACACCTATGCAGATGCACTGTATGTGGACTTAGCTACTGTTACATTACATCCTCTATAGGGATACTGAATATGTGCAGGGCAGGTGGGAGCTGGCCAGGGAGGTGAGGCAGGGTAAGTGCCAGCTGCCATGGGGGGGGGATACTGGGGCAGAGAGAGGGACCATCAGACACCAGATAAAATATCAGTGAATCAGGTGAGGGAGGGTGGACCACCAGACAAAAGGGAGACTATGATTAGCTTAGCACTTAGGGTTAGGTTGAAGGGGGAGAAGCTTGATTCCAGATAAATTTTAATTCGCACAGCAGTCTGGGATAGGTTGATGAGGAGGGGGCCCATGTTGTCTTGGTCCATGGGTTTCACAGCACCCTAGTTGACAACAGGTTGCAGTGTGGAGCTCACAGCCTGCATGTTATCCAAGGTGCAAAGGAATGCTACTCACATTGTAATGAGCCTATGATGAGATGCAAATGGCCGGTCCATATGTAGGGAAACCCAACACCTACAATAACATGTTGGTCCATAAGTGGGAAACACAGCACCAACAGCAGCATGTGGGAGATCAACAGAGACTTGCCAGTCAATGTGACAAAGCAGCATGCCAGTCCTCATGCTGGCTTTCCAGCTCCTGGACTGGCATGCCACTGAAAGTGTCTGGCATGCCACTATAGATGCCATTTTTCCTGCACCTGGAAACAGACAAGAATGGCAATCCTCAATAAATCAATAAAAAAAGAATAAAAAATAGATGTTCAAATACAATGCAAAGTCATTTACTAGACACTTTGTGGACAGGCTAGGACACCAAAGAGCATTGTCACTTTGCCACCCAGTAAAGCTTCTTCAGGAGGCATGGCTTTTTGGAAAACAATGTCTTTTTTTTTTATGTTAATGATAAATGATTTAATAGTGCACATAAAAACATGTCAAAGTGCTCTGTGATATATAAAAAAGCAAAAGCATATTTCAACTATGTTTAGAGCCTTAAATCAATTGCTTTAAATCTAATAATACTAACAAGGGAAGAGACAGGGAGAACCACACATGTTGAATGTAATCTATGAGGGGGGAGGAAAAAGAAATGTTTTTAATTATATGTACAGTTTAATCATATTGTGCATTTCATATATCATCTCAAACAATAACAGACAAAGAAAACTAAAGGAAATTATTCAAATTCCTTAAAAAAAGGATTTTCTAGACCTAGTATGTCTCACTGACATGCTAATTAGGTGCTGGGCTTCTGGCACCTACAGTACAGTGGCATGGCGGTCCACACCCTGGGATTCCAGCACCTGGACTAGCATGCCACTATAAATGCATGATATGCCACAGGAGGTGCTGAGATTCCAGCATCTGGACAGGCATTCCAATGCAACTGCATGACATGCCATGATAGGTGCTCCGTTTCTAGCACTTCGACCGGCATGCCACTGTAAGTTCATGTTATACTGCTGTAGATTCAGTATTTCTGGCACCTGCAAAAACATAAGAACTGCACTCTTGATCAAAATCAATGAATTAAAATATAGATGTTGCTTTGGGGGGGCTTGCTGGACCTCCCCTTGGAGATTCTTCATGATACTACACAATGCAAGGGTCACAGTTGATCTCAGCTGGTCCAAAGGGTAACTTTATTTGTGTGGGTTGCATCCAGCTTAGGCTGGCTGTCCTTGAACTATCACTACTTAACTTAGCTTTAAATGCATTTAAAAAGATTTGACAGACCTGTCATTTGTGTTATCAGTGTGCCATTTCACGTGAGGAAACCTGGCACCTTAAGCAACATGCCACAGCAAGTTCCCAGCATATTGCTCTATATGATGTATTTTCATCACCTGGATTGCCATGACACTGAACATGCCTAACATGTCATTCTAGATGTTTGCATCTTGCCCAGCAATCCACTCTAGCTGCTGAGTTTCCAGCACCTGGGCCAGCATGCCACTGAAACTGCTCAGCATGATGCTCTAGGTGCCAGATTTCCAGCACATGGACTGCCATGTCACTGAGAGTGCCAGGCATGCCGCCCTAGGTGCCAAGTTTCTGGTACCGGGAACAGCATGTCAGTAACAAATGTTGGTGCCAGAATAGGCTCAAACACCTTCTCCATTTCTGATGTGGGTGCTACTGTTTTTTTGGTGCTTTACAACAATCATGCAGAGTCCAGTGAACACCCAAAATGCCTTGGTAAATCTGAGGCATTAGCATTTCTTTCTTCCTAAATTGGTTAATTTCTTACTGTTATCTCCACTGAAAAAAAAGGTTCTCTTAGTCTTCATTCTACAGCTGTAATGTGAACAAGCCAAATAACAGGATGCCAAAGTGGAACCCCACAGTTTGGTCTTAACTATGAAATGCCTGCAGTGGCTACTCTTACATAGAGTCTTATGGAGATAAAGGCAAGAAAATAGCCAATTTAGGCAGTCATAAATGTTACCTTCTCAGATTTACCATGGGTGCGGGGGATGCATTGAACGTTGTTAGCTGATTTTACATAGCCCAGCAAGGGGGGTGTGGATAGTTGCTCCTGACCATCAAACGGTAGCCTTTTCATTTAATTGGCATACACAACCACATGGGGAGGAATGCTTGCACAACATGTTAGCAGACAAAGGCTTGTTGTATAGTTGGATTGTTTGACTGTCATATGTAGTTACTTTGGCCATTCGCATCCTTTATCTCCTAAAGGACTACCACCTTGTTGGAGTACCATGAATGCAAATGAACCCTCTTGAGCAGGGTTACACCCCTAGAGGTGCTGCAAGAGCATCATTCCATTAGGCTAAAGGTACATTAGAAGTCAGCCTGGTGGCATGGAGGTCTGATACACTGTGCCACACCTGCCATCACACCACCAAAGAGGGTTCAGGAACGGACTTGGGCTGGTGGGCATTGGCCACAGAGAAGAGGACTGAGCATTCAGTGGCCTGCTCCTCCTCTAGAAAGGATGGGATGCAGACCCCAGCACTCATCTGGCCTCTAGAAGAGGCTGGGAGTGCAGCCAGCCAGAACCAAAAACTTGTGGAATGGAGGAACAACATCCGGTGACATCTCAAGCACAGAACCATGCATGAGTACATCTGGATGGCATTGTACATCCATTCCTCCAGTGGGGAAAAGTAGAAAATGGCCTGCGCAGTGCATGATGATACCACCCCCTCACAGGCTCTGCACCAGGCTAAGGGGCCCTCTCCCAGAACCAGATCCATATCATTGGTGGTATATCCCTAAGCCCTGCCATGGGGGGGGGGCTATGCCATGGATTATGTACCAGGATTGAGGTAAGTCCATGAGATGCTGGGTGATGGGGCTGGGGGGGGGTGTCGGTGAGAAGGATAGCCTGCACCGGTTGCAGATTAGGACTAAATAGATAAACTATAAAGGTTCATTAGGAAAGAACCTAAAACAACTAAAGGCAGGAGCTGCAAACACAGATGATCACAGTGATGACATAGATAGTTGATAGCTGGTGACAAGTGACAGCAGAGTCATGACTTTCAAAGGAGAATGGGAATGGCAGGATTATAAGATAAAGTGAGCCACCATCCAACAGCAAATCAAAGTGGAAATTCTACTACTTGCTAAAATAGACAACTACTTTATGGTCTGTGGCTCTCAGGCGGAAATCGAGATCATGGCCTCAGCCACCATCTTTCTTGGCATGGGTACCATTATTGTAGCTCACTTTGCTAATTTAGAATTCCAATTTAAGGAAAAATGTTTGGAGGAATAACTCTTGCTTTGTCCCTCTAATGGGATAACATTGTGGGAGTGCCATAATTCAATCTTGCAGCTAAAGGAAGCTCCCCCATAAAGGAGACCCATCACCCCCAAAAATGTGGCATAAGGAGAGCAGCAACTGCTGAAAGGCTTGCACCTAGTCTCTATGCTGTGAGAAGGCCTACTCTTGACTGAAAAGTAAACAAAGGGATGCAGTATGAGACTGGGGGTACCTCAGGTAGATGCAGGGAGAATAGCTTTTAGAGTTGTAGCAAACATGGTCTGTGAAGCTAAAAGAACTCATATGTGCTTATGACACCACCTCTGGCAGCTGAAGTCTTACAGTATATATTACACCGTGAGGTGCCTCTGACCATGTCTCTGCATGGCTGAAGCTTCTCACTGGAGTGTTGGACCTTCTCATCACTCAGTGAGACTGCTGGGAGGTAGCACAGGAGAGAAGCAGCTTGAAAAAGATGCCCATCTAGTGAGGGACTCACCCTCAATATATGGACTTTGAGGCGACCAAGTGAGCAGGATTTTGGGAATATGGTAATTGCCAGTATAAATGTGTTTATGGAGCCTGATAGCATGATACAGAACTGGGCTGACTGAAAGATGTTTTCTGAAGGCACAGCTGATAGATTGAATTGGATTGAATGAAGGCTGCTAAAAACAACTTGATATGTTAGAAAATAAACTGAATGACATGGTATAAAGAGCCTTAGCAACTGCTGTGAATATTCAGAACTCATTTTTTTAAGTTCCACTTTATAACTTAATTTGTTCAATGTCATTTTTTTAGATACCCTGAAACACAAAGAAAATAGGACATTTCAAAATACAGTGAATGTGCTGCACTGAAGTGTGTGTACTATGAAATGGCCATGACAAATGTTCTTACAAGCCAGCAGTCAGTTTCATATAGTGATCTGAGTGACAATTCTTATGGTCAGAGCAATCGGTCTCAGTTAGCAATCCAGTTTAATGAGATGGTCCCTGCATTGGAATACACATAAAAATGTAGTTTTCTAAACAGAATTAGCAGAACAGTCAGTTTTGTACTGCGCTCCAGCTAAATGAATTCAGATGGCACTAGTGACGGTATGTAGGGACTAAGTCTATGATGTAGGCAGAATCAAAATATGCAGATTAATAGCTTCTTTTAATTGTAATTCTAATATATACTGCTATGAGTTTAACAAATTATTTCTAAGCTAAATATAGTGGCTTAAGGTCATCTAGTATCAAAATTACATGTTATGCAGAACTCAAAATGAATCCATTATCATGAAATGTATTAAAGAGGACTGCAAAAAAACAATGGCTAGTCAGTATGATTACAAAAAATGAGTAGAGAAAGGGCAAAACAGCCCCTAAGGGGAGAAATTTCATTAAATAAAGATCATTTATTGTAATGAATAAGAATATAAATAGCACAAGCGGGGCATGTCATAAAAACAGCTATTAAGCAATTTATCCCATATAAAATTTAATACAAGTGAACAGGTATTATATAGTGTTAGTGTGTGCAAATCTTGACATGCAACAAGCTTACACATCAGCAGAATGTGATAAATAATACTAAGTGCATTTTCATTATTGTATAAATTGTGTAAGGATGTTAGGACTCATATGTCAGAGTCTGAACAGTACCATATTTAATGGAGTACAAGCTGTCCTTACAGGTAAGCTGGGATATAAATTGTTCTGAGTAAATGAATGGAAGTTCATCTCCTTTTTCATTCAAGTTGAGAAGTGTGCCCTTATGAATATGGTAATGCATTAAATATAGGTACTACAAGAGTTGTAAACTCAAAATCATCCATTCTCTCTCTCCCCTTATAACATATTTGATTTATTTTTTGTGATAAAACAAATTATTTACATCTATTTTATAGGACATTTCCTGATTAAGCTGTGCCAAAAGCAAAACACCAAGTGAGCCAATAATATTTCTGAATAAAAGATTGCTGTATTGGGATGAGTTTCATTCTGTTTGTTGTGGCTGCATTATGATTTATTAAGGAACTGACACACTCTTGAAGTAAACAGGGAAGTTTCTTTAGAAATGGGTTGATCCTGGATTTTGCTACTGATGTAAATCCTTCCAGACAAACCTGATTGACTTCTTCAGCTGGGCAACAAAGGTTGTTTTTTAAGGGCAAGCAATTGACATTCTGTATCTGGACTCCTGCAAAGTATTAGATTCAATTACACACAGGAGACTGGTCAAAAATCTAGGGTATCTATGGGTGTGGGACAGACTAACAGAGTGAGTAGGGAACTGGCTGTGGGAGAACTTAGATAGTAGGAGTAAATGGAGAGCACTTGGGAGTGAGAGGGGTCACAAGTGAAGTCTTGCAGGGGTCATTCCTCAGACCAGTACGCTTTAGCATCTCTATCAGTGACATAGGGGAGTGAATCAGAGGGAAAATCAGCCTTTTCATGGATAATTCCAAGCTATGTGGCAGAATGGGCAGTGAAAATCGTATTTGTGAATTGAAAGAGATTCTGGATAGACTGGAATTATGGTTGAAGATCTAGTAGCTGAGCTATTATGCCAAAAAGTGTAAGGTCATGCACATGGGTTGCAGAAACCCTAGGGTAGAATATAGGATGGGAGGAGTAACAATTGCAAAAACTACAGAAGAAAGGGATTTTGGAGTAGTAATTTCAGATAATCTCAAAGCTGTGCAATGCAACAAGGCTATAGGGAAGACAGATAGGATGCTGGATTGCACTGGGGTGGGAATTAGAAGCAGGAGAAAAAGAGGTCCTTTTGCCCTGGTATAGATCCCTGGTCCAGCCGCTCCTAGAGTACTGCATACGATCTTGGAATCCCTTCCTAAAGAAGGACATAGACAAACTGGATCAGTGTACTGGAGTATGACTAACATGATACATGGGCAGCAAGGTAGGTTGCATAAGCAGAGGTTGGAGAGCTTCAATACATATTCATTTGAAGTCAGGAGGGAGAGGGGGACATGAATGAAATCTTTAAATACATACAGGGAATAAACAAAGTGGAAAGTTACAAACTGTACTGTAATAGCAGAAAATGTGTTTTACCAATGCCAACAGAAAGAATTTGGTGGGGGGGGTGGATTTAAGAAGAATATCAGAAAGTAATTTTTCACAGAACAGGTGGTAGAAATATAGAACATACTACCCACCAAGATGATCAAGCTAAATACAGTGAGGTGCTTTCAGATAGGGTGGGATAGACACAGGTGACTGGTAAAGTGCACTGGGGAGGACAGTGGTGAGGAAGGATTGGCATGAACCATTAGGGTCGCCGGAACCACCTCACATATGTAGATGACAGGCAGGCTGGCTAGACCATGTGCCTTCTGCTGCCATCAGTTTTCCATGTTTCTATGACTCTTGTTACCCTGTGAGTCCAACAACTAATAATGTGACAGATGAGTGTGTTTGCTATTCTCCAGATACTCAGATCAAATCTGCGAAGGTAAGAATTCTATGGATTTTTTTATTTAGGGAGTAAGGGTGGGGGTGCTCTATATGTGGGAATAGTTTAATAGTGTGATTTGTATGGTATGTTCAGTAGCCTCTAACCTTTCACTGCTTTTGTCTCTGTTGTTTCTGGTATGTTCAGAAGGTTGCTAGATCCTGTTGCTGTGTAGTGCAAGCACAGACCTGGATGATGATGATGTGGACTGTATAAAATACTGAGAATTAATTGATTTATGTGATGAGGATTTTATGTGGATAATGCTGCCCTTTGACATAAAAACAAATTATGATGCCCTGTCCAGATCCAGATGATGTATCATAAAGAAACACACTGTGTCTTATCAGCAAAGGCACATACTATTGGCAATCTGCCTGGGGGGGCACTACCGATGGAAAAGGTGTAATTGTACAGTATGTCTGCCATCTACTAACCATTTTTAGCTCCTGTCTTTGTTATTACAACATGTGGGGGGGGGTCCCCTTAACACCTCACTGTGGAAAGGATCCAAATCTGGAGGACAGCCTTATCACTGGTGCAGGGACTGAAGGTGCCTGACTCTTCTGCCTACAGTGGTGGGGATTTACCTCTGGTTTATTCCACTGGGACACCAACATGCAATGGCCCAGATATTCAAAAGGGTTGTGCCATGCACAACAAGGTTGCACCAGCGCAAGTCTGAAAATGCACCATTCTGCGATATTCAGCAGGAGGCAGTTGCGCCCCCCAAATCACGCTGAGCAATAGCGCAATGATAATGAATGTATGCGCAACTGAAGGGGAAGGAACCATGCGTAAATGGTGCAGTGCGATATTCAACAACATTTGCCATGTGCAATAGGGGAGCAAGCGGAAGTTGCGCGATAGCGGAAATGAGCCAAAATAAAAAGGAACAAGGGAGAGGCGCAAGAACACTACAGGGAAGGCACATGTTTCTGAACTATAGCCAGCCACACAGGCAACACACACACATACAGGGTAGGACAGGGAAAGGGCACCTGGAACCCATAGGCTCAGGGAAGGTGTTGGGAGCCACAGTCACAGTCACAGTGCAGAAGGGGGAAGTGCCACACAGCACTGAGGCCACCACAGTTAGGTGTTCCCAGTGCAGGGGAAGTAGCAGCCAGGACAGCGGGGGGAACACAGAAACAGCTGCCGTGGGGAAGAACACAAGCCAGGGACATGGCCAGTTCCACCATTCAGATGGAGGCAGTAATGAGGGGGGTGAGAAGGCGGGCAGCAGGGGGTGTGTGGCCGTGGAAGGGCCCGTCGGTGGTATGCCTCCAACAGACAGTACCGAGCCCACACCAGCTTCGAGCTGTACAGTGATACTGAGATCGTGGGCCGGTACCGTCTGAATCAGCAATTCTGAGGTGGCTCTGTGAGCTGTGCAGTGATGTGATGCAGGCACCCACATGACAGAGCCATGCTCTGTCAGTGGAGACTAAAGTGACAGCTTGCATGTGCTTGCTCACCATGGGTACCTTCCAGAGACCAACAGGGGACACCACATGCATAACCCAGTCGGCCGCGTCATGCCACCTCACCCAATTCCTCAGCGCACTGCTGCCACATGCTGCAGAGTACATCCATTTCCCCAGCACACTGGCGGAGTGCACAGCAAACATACAGGAGTTCCACAGGGTAGCACATATGCCTGGTGTGCGAGGGGCAATAGACTGCACTCATGTGGCCATCCGCACACCACCTGGCCCCAAAGGGGCAACATATATTAATCGCAAGGGCTATGCTAGCATCAACTGCCAGGTGGTGTGCAATGCCAGGGGCGCATAATCAATGTCTGTGCCACGCACCCTGGGGGGCACGATGCCTTCATCTGGACCAGTCAGCACTGTGCCACAGATTCGAGAGTGGAGACATCCCCACTGGCCCTAGTGGGTAAATATACAAACCACATGGACAAACTAGGGTTTGGGAGGGCATGGTCGAGGGGTGACATGGGTAGTGGCCTACATGGCCCGGGCAGGCGATGCTGATCACCAAACTAACCTCCACCCTCTACACACAGGTGACGGTGGATACCCACTCTGTCCCTGGCTGCTCACCACGGTGGCCACGACCCTATCGCCTTAACGCTGGTGGGCGCATGCCACCACGTGTAATGTCATTGAGTGGGTGTTCAGTATGCTGAAGGCAAGTTTCTGTTGCCTGGACATCTCTGGTGGTGCCTTACAGTACAGCCCCTCAAAGGCCTGTGGGCTATTCCTGGCCTGTTGCATCCTGCACAACATGACCAACGAATGTGGGATAGCTGTACAGGTCGAAGAGGGGGACAGCGATGGGGACGATGAGGACGCTGGTGACAATGGTGATGGGCAGCCTCCCTTGGGCGATGGGACCCCCGACTGCTCCGGCTGGCACAGTTGCACTGGGACACCATCATGGAGGAGCACTTCAGCCAACCCAGGTAAGTCATGGGGCCATGTGCAACCACCAGTGGCAAAGGCACAACCCACAAACATGCATGGACACACACCAGGGGTGCATGCCATCAAGGGAAGTGGCCAGGCATGGAACCACACATACCGCCAGGGATGGGTGAGGTCTAACATGGCATGCGGTCAGACACACACACACACACACACACACACACACACACACACGCACACACACAACTCACCAGACATGCACAAAGGGTAGAAGGCACGCCGACCCAGAATGCCACCCCTAGCCACACACATGTCCACAGACCACCACGCCCACTGCCTGTCATTGTGCATGTGTCAGATGCTGGGTACCATTGCACATTGGCGTACAGCACAATGCAGGCATCATCATGCATACGCAACTGTGGACAGCAGCCGGGAGGGTGTGCAGATGGACTGTGTGTATGCATGCAGGGCTGGGTACCCACCCGTGCATTGCCCGCTGAATGACACAATGCACACAGGGCAGCATCAGACAGTAGCCACGCTGGGAGACAGGTCAGTCACGCGCCACAGTGCCCCGGCTGCCACAGATGCATGGGTGGCCCTGCCAAGACCCGCCAGCAGTGACAGGCTGACCACTGGCCTCATGGGGTAGCACCGATGGTCCCCCAGGGTTCCACTCCGCGAACACGACCGTGCTCATGCAGGGTCTGCAGCACACTGAACATGCCTGCACCAGGTGTGCTCGAAATGCCCACAGCTGAACCCAGTGTTGACATGGGAGGTGTCGCACAACGCTGGGAATGGGGGGTGGACATTGCACTGCGCAGTGTCTGCGATGCTTGGGAAAATAACTGTGTGCCCCCTGTGGCCATGGCAGCTGTGATTGTTTGTGTCAGCCTGTCAATGGCAGTGGTCACATCCTCCCGCATCCGGTCCATCCCTGCCAGGAGCAGAGCAGTTTCTCTGCTGCAATGCTCCTCTGCCTGGTGCAGAGCCACACTCAGTGCATCCACCACCGTCACAAGCAACATCTGCTGATTGACTGATGCTTGCAGTACGTGGGTGTGCTCATCCAAGAGGTCATCTGCCTGATCAGCATGCTGTCCCTCAAGGTGTTCATGGCCCTGATGCTCATCACCCCTTGAGGGTGGGCATTGCACACCAGGGCCAGGCCTGGGCATGTCCACAGGTGGTGCACTGATGCCGCCCCTGACACTGTACCCCCAAGCCCATTGGCCGACTGCTGATGCTGCCCCTCTGGCTGCCACTCCCCAGGGCTCAATGGTGCCGCCGCAGTGGCTGCAACAGTTCCACTGTCCTGTACACATGTCAGTGCTGCCCCACCGGTGCTGACAGGCACAAGCTGGGACTGTGATGTCATGCAGGCCTCCATGGCGGCACCACCCACAGCCATGGCCGCGATGTTACCTGCTGTGTGGCCATCCTGTGGCACACACGTGTCACTGCCCATGATGTTAGAAACATCATCATCGGTGACAGATCCAGCACCAGCCCAAGTCCCAGCATTCTGGCATCTGTGGATGCTGGCACGCTGGGACATAGGCAGGGCCTTCTCCGCACCTGCTCCACCAACATCAGTCTGGATGTCCATGCGGGCCCACTGTCACCCTGAGCCATGTATTCCTGTGGAGGTGGATGGCCCTCTTCCATCTCCATCTGACCAGCCTCAGTGGAGAAGCCCACCACTGCTGACCCATGCAGACGCTCAGGAGCTGTAAGGGAAAACAAAGTTGCGTTACTGCATGTGACCTACCCTGTCCCCCCCAATAGACAGACCATGACCTACCATGCAGTGATGGGCTACCACCCATCTGGAATCCACCACCTGGAACACCCTCAATGGCACAATGCTGCATGCTGTCAGCAACCCTCTTCTCCTGTGGGGTCAGGCGTAGCACCTCTGGCTGTCCCCCACCTGTCGCAGACCGTGCTGCCCTGACGGCAGCCACCTTCTCCTTAATCCTCCACCTGTCTGTGCCCATCTTCTTCTTGCACTCCTGCATGGAGCACTGGTGGCTGCCATGCAGGTTTACAGCACGCGCCACCTCCTCCCATGCAGCAGCACGGGCCTGTGGTGTTCCCTGGCGTCCGCTGAGAAGCGGTTCCTGGTCTAGGTAGGCCTCAAACAGGGCATCCGTCTCGGCCTTCATGAAATTTGGCCTCCTCCTCCTCCCACGACTCTGTTCCTCTTCCTCCACAACATGCTTAGTCATGATTCAGCCTGTGAGAATGACAGGTGTTACTTGTGACTGTGCAGTCCCATGCATGTCCCAAAATCCACAGTCCACACTCTCAAACAGCATGCAAATTTTATAGTGCAACACATGCAAATGAGGCGAGGCGCATTTTTAAGTTGATGTAAATGCAGTGACTGCGCCATTGAATGGCTGATTAGCTGATTTGCATATGCTGGCTGAATATTGCGCTGTTGCGCTTTGCACAATTTGTGTTGAATGTGCTGAGCCAAGGGCGCAGTTCTGTGACATGCGCAGTACACACCTAACTGTGCATGCCCGGGTTGATGACGCAGGCATCTGCCGCACTGCTGACATGTGTGCAGGAGGCAGTGCAGGGCATGGCCACCATTGTGCCAGTGGCACTACAGAGCTGTTCACCTATATAGCGCTGTGGCGCTGGGGCGTCGCAGGTGCACTGGGGCAACAGCGCGGTAGGCCGCTACAGGAGGTGGCACACAGGCACCCAATCGCGTAAGATGCATTGGGTTCCAATCACGCTGTGGCTGTCCGTGCGCCAGAGACCCTTGACCCTGTGCCTGACCTTTTCCCCCAGGCGCCATGCATCAGGCATGGGTGCACCACTATCGCGCTGTTCAGTGACAGCGCGATAGGGAATGGCAGCGCTGTACCATGCAGCATCTGCATGTGGCAGAACTGTGCTGCAGAGTGCCATTTTGACTTAACTGAGCAGTAGAGATGGCACAGAGGAGAGCTGTGCAGTGGAGCCAGGTGGAGCTGGCAAACCTGGTTGTCATTGTGGCGCCACATGTTGGCCCACTATTTGGGAAGGCATCCCTGGACAGGGCCAGTAGTCAGGTGTGGCAGGAGATGACCGACACCCTGGAGGAGGCCACCAGTATGGGGCGGATGGCAGAGCAGTGCTGCCACCGATATGGGGATCTGAGGTGGAGGGACCCGGACCTGCTTGCCCACCTGTGGGCACATGCCAGGAGGGGCACGTTGCCACAGCCAGGTAGGTGCAACATCCATACACTTTTATTTTCCATACTGGTATCACGGTTGCATGTGTCTGGCACATGGGGTGTCGGTGTTGGCCGTGGTGGTGTTATCAGGGTATGGGTGGGTGGGTCTGGCTGTGTGGCATTGCACACACATGGGGGCAGGGGGACTTTGCTACATGATTGTACTGATGTTCCTCTCTCCATGTTTGCACCTTAGGCCCAGAAAAGTGCAGGTTAGCGAGGGAGAAGAGGTGCCGCCAGGAGGACCATCAGGCTGGGAGGGGCGAAGGTCTGCAGAGGTGCAGAGACCAGCCTGATGATGGTGAGTGCCTTACATCCATGATTACTATTACATGCTGTGTAACAGGGCAGGCAGCAGGGCATGGCCACCATCCATTGACACCACTGCCATGCACGCAACTTGTTACAGTCAGCACTGTCCAGTGGCACTGCATGTCTGGGAGTGCGTCAATGGTGGTCCATGCTTGCACCGGGCACATGGCTGCCTTCACACCGCATAGCCAAGTCACTGTACGGCCATGGTAGTGCTGTGCAGGACATGGGCAGTGGGTGTGTGCAGTGGTCCACATGGCTGTGGCTGCCTGGGTAGGCAGGTCTTGTGGACATGGTCACAGTGGGTGGTTGCACACCATCACAGGGGCGTGGCACATGGCTTTATGCCATGCACAATGGGTTTGCTGCAGGGGACTGGACAGTCACACGTATTGACTCTGCTCCCTTGTCCTAGGTGGACAACGCTGGATGGCCCTGGAACAGGCCATGCAAGAGATACTTCAGCTGGCACAGGCATCCCTGGCAGCATTGGAGAAATTGGAGTGACATGGGGTCCGGAGGAGGAGAACCCAGAGGCGCCACAGGAGTGGAGAGCAGGGCAGAGAATAGGCCCTCCATGACTCCCTGACACCCATACCCCCTGGACCCACCCTCACACCCCTTCTTCCCTCTCCCATTTGTACACCCCTGCCCCATGCCCGCCCCCACCTGGTTTGTGGCCCTTTCCCCCACCCTTTTTTATATTTGTAAATATATTTCATAGTTCTTATATTTTAATACATACATTTTGTTATAACAACTGTGGTGGTCTCTGATTTGCAGCGGGCTATAGATGCTCAGCTGCAGTGGTGTGCATGGCATCAGGGGTGGTGCATGCATGGGCATGTGTATGTTTGTGCAGAGGTGAACCGCCTACAGTGTGGGCAGTGGGATTAGTCACTGTCTGTAGTTTGTGTGTTGTACTCTGTGCACTGAATGCCTGTGTGCAGTTGTCCATGGGGCCTGCACTGTGTGCATGGCACCCCTGTCAGACCATCCATGGCCTGTGCAGCTGACACCCTTGCATGTTTGTGATATGCATGGTCTGCTGGCGTGTCAGTGGTGGCTGCTGTGGCCAGTGCTGGGATGGGATGTGTCCTTGGGAGGGTGTGCAGGGTGCTGTACCACTGGAGGTGGGGTCTGGGACATGCCCTGTCGCTTGTGGGCTACCTTGTGTGCTGACACATGGTCGGTCTCTCAGCTGTATCTCAGGAGGGACATGCAGGGCGGCACTGTGTATGCATCTGTTGCATCACTGTCTGCTGCCACCTGCCGCAGGGTGTTCATGGTGGGGCTGACTTGCATGGCTCCATGGTGCACAGGGTTGCATTGTCACAGTGGGGGTGGTGGCATGCATGGGGTGTCCTGCACTGTTGGGTGCTAATCCTGGGCAGTGTGTATGGGGATCATGGTGCAGGGTGTGCTCTGCATTTGTGGGATGGTGTGGTACGGGGTGGTCGGCCATCCTTGTGTGCCAGTCACAGCTTGTCAGGGGGTGTGATGTGGCACCATGGCCCGGCTGAGGGTTGGTTGCTGGTCTCCATGAGCCAGTGGTTATTCCAGCCTTCCCCCAGTTGTGCAGTGCATGGGGTATGGGGGGATGATGTCTGTTCTGCTTTGTGTTCCTCTGCCCATCTGTGGCATGGGTGGTGGGCCCCTGCATCCCTGGTTGTGCTGTTGCATTGCTGCCCTGCTGCTGGGGGGCATCCCTGGTTGTGCTATGGAACATCTGGACTGCTCAGCTGAACATCCCTTGTTGTGCTATGGCGCATCAGATATGCTCAGCTTCACCTCCCTAGTTGTGCTATGGTGCAGGTGGTGCGATATTCAGTCGTCGGCCGTAGGCGCATCTTGGCCTGCGCAGTTTTTGAATATCGCACTTCTTGCACATGGGTGCAGTGGACTTGCACTTGCTCCTGCTGTTGTGCACTTTTGGGGCGCAGTTTGAATATCTGGGACAATGTGTGCAAGCTCACACAAAATGAGTGGCACGCATCAAATCTGATGTCCCTCCTATCCTGAAGCTATTTCAGCTGCACTGCTTCCTGTGGTCACCCTGGTGGTGGGATAGCAGCAGAGTTGACTTATCTCCCCCCAGAGGGAAACATTTACTGGGATGCTTAATCATCTGCTCTGCCAGCTGGCCCCTTATTACCCAGGCTTGCTTCTGAACCAGGTCTACCGCATCACCAGCAGAACTGCTATTGAAAAAAATCAGAAATTATTTTTAATCACTAGGTAGTTGTAAACAAATATTCTCACCATGCATTTTTACCAGTGGTTAGTGCTGCTGTACTTGTATAATGTATGACTACATTGCCAATTCCCTGGTTGACCATTTTGATGTTACCAAGACCTGGTTCGGAGATGACTCTTGCCCTGTGCTGGAGGTGTCTATCCAACTCAAGTAGTTAATGATGCATTGCCCAAGGAGGGACTGCAGGAGAGGGTGGGTTGCCATTTGTTTTAAATCCACTTTGGGACTCACTACGTACCCTATGGGAATGTTCAGGTCCTTTGAGTGTGTCACATCTAGATGTGCTCCTGGTTTTAACTGTACAATCTTTTTTATATTTATCCTCCAGGAGATTGGAGTGATTTTGTGCAGGAGTGGGCCAATCTCTTTGTCAGTCTGGCATTAAATGACTCTAGACTCTTTGTGCTGGGGGATTTCAGTGCATGGGTCAATGATGAGACTTTGTCCCTTGGTCAACAGATTCTCCAGTTGATGAACTCTCAGGGGCTATCAGAGGTGATTGCCTCTGGCACACATCAGCGGGAACACACCCTGGACCTGATCTTCTCATTGGGTCTTGACATACGTGTGGTCAAGACAGACCTGGTCTTTTGATTAAACCATCATAGCATGTCATTCATCTGTGGGGTCCCCTGTCTTTCTACCCCCCCATGGAGAAATTCCATTTCTATCTGAAACATAATTTGGAGCCTCACAAACTCCTGGAGGAATTGGACATCTCAGGCATAATGCTCCCTTGTGTGCAGGGCTCTGAGAATGCCATGGAACACTATAATGGTGCTCTGACATCTGCCTTGTACTCCTTAGCAGTTTACCATGTTCATCCCTTGACCTCCCAATGTAACTCTGCTTGGTATTGTGATGAGCTGCACTGGTTGAAGACTAAGGTATGGAGGCTGGAAGATTTCTGGCGCAGGTCCCAGTCTGTGACCAACAAACCGACATTGAGACTCACTATGGTGAGTATCAATGAACAATTGCCTGAACAAAAAAACAGAGTTCCTGTCACGGATGACTGCTGCAGGGAGAAATTGTCAGGCTCAACTCTTTTACACTGTGGACCAGTTATTAAATCCATCTTGTCTTCAGTCTTCAAAATGCTGCAGTAAGGCTGATTGTGGGCTCCCCTCGTAAGGACCACATTATGCCAGGGCTGTGTGTACCACACTGGCTGCCTATGTAGTGGTGCATAACCTTCAATATATGCTTGACAACTTACAAGGCCCTACATGCTTTGTGACAAGACTATATAAAAGACATCCTAGTACTCTACCACCCAACTCACTCACTCCGCTCTTCTGATGGGGCTTGCTTTCTGTCCCTATTTCTAGGCTTTGGCAATCTGGAGAGAGAGAGAGCATTTTGTGTGGCAGCTCCTACTTTATGGAATGCTTTGCCAGAATACGTAACATTTGCCTGCATGGTAGAGGCCTTTAAGTTAACCTAAGTACCTTGCATTTTGCTGAGGCTTTCCCTGAATTTTAACTATTGTTTTACTTTTTACGGCACACACTGCCCATTTAAATTAAGAGTTTAAAGCTGTATCTATTGCAAGGTGCCCTGAGCCTTCAGGAAATGGCACTATAGAAATAAAGTTGCCTTGCCTTGCCCGTACTTATGATATCTGTTTGAGGTTTGTCTCTTTCTTTCCCTTTCTCTCTTCTCTCCCACCACTACAAATTGTTAGAGGGTACAGAAGGCAGAAAGAGATTTTTATTTGTTCCTCATTACCCCTAATTTGTTGAAGATTCTAGCTGAGTGGGGACCAGTACAGTAGAGGAGTCTGGAATTTTTAAATATGAGTGGCATTTGTCTGTAACTGCATGCTTACTCAGTGTATACTATGGCTGGCTGACAGCATGCCTGTCTGAAACTGCAAGTAGGCTACCTTCTGTAGTTCATTCTGTCAGAAAATTAAGGACAGTGTAAAGCAACTCAGAGCAGCACTTTGAAAAAAAATTGGTTCAGGTAGAAAGCAGCATAAAATGTAGACAAAGTACTGTAGGTGTTGCAGTAAAGTGAGGAAATAAAGATCTTTTTTTCTATTGTTTGCTATTCACTGATCACTCAGTGGGAGGAAGGGGTTATTGCTTTTAAATCAAAGTGCTGTACTGACAGAGTTAAAGCTAGCCATAATAGGTGAGGGCAACATTATTTTGGCAGAGGTAGCCTGATATGACTACTGTGTTTTGTATTGAGAACTGCAATGCTTCAAATTATCATCAAGATGATCTGCTGTGCATAGACTCAGACAACAAATTCTTTTCTCTGCATGTATGGAATTGTGAACACTAGGATTAGACTTCAAGGTCTTCTGATATCTTCTGAAACTGTTCAGACCTTGAAGCTTTGTTTGTTAGAAATGACAAGCCCTTTCAAGAAAAAGTGGTGAAGCTTAACAGCCTGGGTTCCTAATTTATGACCACGGCCCTAGTGGGGAGAAGTAACTCAGTTTGGATTATAGCTCATAATTATTCTCTTATACAGGACTCTGAGGTTGAATGTAAAATACATCTGGCAGTTGATTGGGAAGATGCCAGCTCCTACTGCTTGCAGATGTCATGAATGAAAGGTAACTACCTGGAGGTAAATGCAATGGAGTTCTGGTCCACAGCAATGAAACAAGCAGGTGTTTGGGATAGCAACAGGTTCAGGGTGGAGCACTGTGTGGTATTCAAACTACACCAGGTCCAAGAGGGGTATTGTTTTTAAATTGGGTTTTTACAGCATTTTTGTTAAAAAAAACAAACTAAAAATACACACACGCACACACACACACACACACACACACGCACGCACACACACTCTACTGATGTTTTGGTCATCCAGCATAAGAATACTCACTTAGTTTTGCACACACTGAAACAAGAACAAAAAAAAAAAAAAAAAAGAAAGAAAAGCACCTATAACAGGAAGGGACACAGACATGTGGGGAGTGGTGCAATGCACTGGCTGTGGAGCAGCAGTCTTCTGGGAGACATTCTGGAGACTGCGTTGCTGACCTATTTGTAGGCACCTCTCTGGTCTGAGGGAGGAGGCTGTTTGTCTCCATGCTGACCTGGCAGGGATTCAGGAAACCTGTTCCCTACCCAGGGACCACCCAGGCCACTGGCACTACCTCAGAGGTTGCCAAGAAAGAGGAGTGGTTGGACCACGGTGGGCTCAGGGAGGGTGAGGGTGGTGGAACAGAGGCACATCCCTCCAGTTGTGCCTCTCCACAATTCATTTGCCACTCTGGCGGAGCATGGTTCCTCTATGGAGGCACCCTCAGTGGAGACCAAAGAGTATGCTGGAAACCTCCACAATGGAGACCCACAGGAGGGTGGCACAGGACCCCACAGGGGAAGGAAACAACTCCCATTGGGGGACTCAATTGTTAGGGGGGTGGAACTGGGGAAGGGAGGGGAAAGGGAGGTAAGGTGCCTGCCTGGCACCATGGCTTTGAGGGCCAGGAAACGAATCCTCAGGATCAGGGGAGCAGCTGCAAGGGAGAGTGAGCTGGATGTCATTATCCACCTAGGGATGAATGACCTGGCTGAGAATGGGATCAGAGCAGTGCAACAGTAGTTTGTGGAGTTGGGGAGGGGCCTTAGACAAGTAGCACACATGGTAACTTTCTCAGATGTGCTACCTGTCTATGGCATGGATGAGGCTGGGTACTCTGCACACTGGGATTCAGTGACTGGTTGAAAAACTGGTACAGAGCTCAGGGATTTGGCTTCATTACGGACTGGGGCTTCACCTGGAGGGATACAGGTCTATACAGGTGTGATGGTCTGCATCTATCCAGGAGGGGAACCAGGATCCTAGGTGATAGGTTTAAATGCTTCATTGGCAAGCATTTTAACTAGCCAAGGGGGGGGCACTGAAAAGGAGAAGGGAAATCCTAGCCAACCCCCAAAAAATCAGGGTAGTTAGTGAGGTAAACACCAAGATAGAGCAGTCAATAGGGAGAAGGGTAGCGGTAAATAGAGAAAAAGACAAAGGCAGTAAGGGCAGGGATGCGGCAAAAAGAAATAAAGCCATAACAAATTGGAGGGTAATGAGTAACAATGCCAGTAGTCCAGGCAAAAAGCTCCCTGAAATGGTGGCCTTGATGGAAAAGGGATGCCTGGATATCATGGCAGTCACAGTAATGTGGTACATAGAGAACCATGACTGGGATGTCAGCATACCAGGGTACACAATCTACAGGAGGGACAGGGAGGGAAGAAGTGGAGGAGGGGCAGCTCTCTATGTAAGGGAAGGGATGAAAGCAACAGAACTAAAGGGCAAACAGGGAGGAGAGAAGGCACTGTGGGTCACCCTGGAGACTGGAAATGGCACCACAATCCATACAGGGGTTGTATACAGACACCATCTCAGGGGGAGGAAATGGACAAGGACATGAAAAAAGGCATCCTTGGGATGGCAGAGAAAGGAGAGATATTGTTGGTGGGGGACCAGATTATGCAGGATGTTAACTAGAGCACCTTTGCTGCAGCCACTTCCAAGAGCAAGGCCATTCTCGATGCCCTACAGGGAGCATGTCATAGACAGCTAGTTTTGGAACCCACTCGGGAGGGAGCAATCTTAGACCTGATACTCTCAAATGGGGATGGAGAGAGGATCTCCGATCTTGAAATGGGTAGCCATCTGGTAACAAGTGACAGCCAGACAGTGTGGTTCACGATAAACTTAGCTGTAGAGTCAAGCCATACAAAAGTGAAGGTACTGGACTTCAGGAGGGCTGATTTTGTCAAAATGGGAGAGTGCCTCAGAAAAGCACTAGAAACAGGCAAAAAGGAGGAGTGGAGCAACAATGGGGAAACATCAAAACTGCCAACACAGAGGCAACAAGCCTTTGTGTGAAGCAAATAAACAAATCAAAATGAAAGAAAAAAAACACTATGGTTCTCAAAAGAAGTGGAGGGGAAGGTAAGGGAGAAAAATATAGCATTCAGGAAGTATAAGGAAACACAGAAGGAGCAGGACAGAAAACTGTACCAGTTAAAGCAGAAGGAAGCGGGGAAGGCAGTCAGAATAGCAAAGGCCCAAACTTAGAAAAAGATAGCCAATTAGGTTAAGAAGGAGGATAAAACCTTTTATAGGTGCATTAGGGAGCAAAGAGAGACTAAGGCAGGGATACTGAGGGTGAATAAAGAGGAAGGTGGTTGGGCAGAGAGCGACAGTGAAAAAGCAGGGATACTGAAGGAATACTTCTGCTCAGTATTCACAATGTGAAAGCAGGGAGATACCTAATCCAGTCAATGAAAGCACTCTAGATGGGGGTGATATTAGTCCTTTTACAGAAGAAAGGGTTCTGAAAGAACTCTTAAAACTGAAGGTGGATAAAGCAATGGGGCCTAATGGGATTCACTCCAGAATTCTAAAAGAACTAAGGGAAGAACTAGTAACACCACTGACTACCCTTTTTAATAAATCATGGGAGGATGGTGTGGTACCTGAGGACTGGAGGAGGGTGGATGTGATTCTCCTTCACAAAAGTGCAAGCAAGATAGAGGCTGGAAACTACAGACCTATCAGTTTGACCTCAGTGGTAGGGAAAATGATTTAATCACTTCTGAGGGAAAGAATTGTTGAGTACCTAGAGGCCAGTGGGGCAACAAGACCCAAAGTAGCATGGATTCACAGCAGGATGGTCATGTCAGACAAATCTAATTGATTTATTTGACTGGGTGACCAAAGTAGTAGATCAAGGAGGGGCTGTGGACATGGCCTATCTAGACTTTAAAAAAGGCATTTGACACAGTCCGGCACAAAAGATTATTAAACAAATTAGCCAGCCTGGGAGTGGGTCCCAGGGTGGTAGCCTAGGCAAAATACTGGCTGGACAGGACACAGAGGGTAATAGTAAATGGAGCCCACAGTGAAGAAAGGGAGGTTACTAGTGGGGCACCACAGGGTTCATTACTGGGCCGGTCCTTTTTAATGTCTCTATAAGTAACATTGCAGAGGTACTGGAAGGGAAAATATGTCTCTTTGCAGATGACACAAAGATCTGCAACAGGGTTGATACGCAAGGTGGGGTGGAAAGGATGAAAAGGGACTTGGCATGGCTGGAGGAATGGTCAAATGTATGGCAGCTTAGATTCAATGCAAAGAAGTGCAAAGTAATGCACCTAGGAAACAAAAACCCAGGGGAAGAGTACACAATAGGGGGTGAGATACTGACAACAACAAAAATGGAAAGGGACCTGAGGGTAGTCATATCAGATAACATAAAAGCGGGTCAGCAATGTGAGAAGGCAGTAAGGACAGCTGGGGGCATACTGGGATGCATAGGGAGAGATATCACCAGTAGAAAACAGGAAGTTGTTGGTCCTCTGTACAGACAGTTGGTAAGACCACATCTGGAGTGCTGTGTACAGTTCTGGAGACCCCATCTCCGCAAAGACATAGACAGGCTGGAGGCTGTCCAGAGGAGGGCAACCAAAATGGTGCAGGGTCTGCACCAGAAGACATATGAAGAAAGACTAAAGGAGCTTAAGATGTATAGCCTTGAGGAAGGAGGGGGAGGAGAGACATGATAGAAACTTTCAAATACCTCAAGGGAATCAACAAAGTCCAAGAGGGTAGCATCTTTCAGAAAAAGAGATGTGCAAGAACAAGGGGGCACAATTTGAAGATAGAGGGGGGATGGCTCAGAGGTAATGTGAGGAAGTATTTCTTCACAGACAGGGTTGTAGATGCATGGAAAGGACTTCTTGAGGAGGTTGTAGAGTCAAAAACAGTGGAGGAATTCAAGTATGCATGGGACAGACACAAGACAATTCTAGTGGGGGGTAGGATGAAGTAGGCTGTTGGTTATCTAGGCTCTGCAGCTTATCCATTATATAGGGAAATGGGCAGACTAGGTGGGCCAATCAGTCCTTATCTATCATCAGATTCTATATTTCTGTGTTTCTTGTTTAGTGCCCCACTGCAGAAGCTGTGGGGGCTGTACAGGTAGGTAGGAAAAAGCAACATACATAATTACATAATCATAAAACAAACAGCAATGGTAAAAACAATTTAACAAATAATTCTGAATTAAGATAAAATAGTGCAGCAGTTGACTAGTTCTAAACTATAAACAGTTTTCAATTATTTTTTTAAAAAGATGGGCCTTCAAACCCCACTTAATAACCTCCAGCAATGGTACCTTCCTCAAGAGTCTTAGTAACAAGTTCCATAACACCGGACCTGCCACCTTTAATGAACAATCACCTCAGGACTTCAGATGGGTCCTGGGAACAGCTAGGACACCCTCAGTTGAGGAACGAAGTGAGCACATGGGATGGGCAGGAGTCCGGAGGTCATTCAGGTAGCCAGAGCCTGATCCATGAAGGGCCTTGTAAGTGAGCAAGCCCACCTTGAGGATGATTCTCCTCCTAAGCAGCAGTTAGTGCACTTTGCGCAGAGCTGGGTTCACATGACAGGACATCAGAATAACCATCAGCAACCTGGTCGCTGCATTCTTCACCAGCTCCAGGCACTGGATAACCCCTCCAATCAATTTGCTGTACAGATTGATTGGAGGGGTTCTCCAATCATCCCACACTATTTGCTGTGCAGGTGCCACTTGGTAACCATAAGTAAAAACTGGGGCAATGCTCTGTGACTGTGATTCTTAGATAGGGACAGTTCGATAGTTTAGACCTGGACTGTGGGATTAATAGAAATGCCCATAGTAATACTGTAGACTGCATCACCTCCTAGATTTTGTTTTGCACCATTCAATTGCTAGCACCCTGTAACCTCTTGTCTTGAGACACTTTTATTTGAAACCACCACCATCTCATTTTCCAAGGGGCAGTACCACACCCTTGTACCTCTTCTCTTTCCTCACTCCCCTCCTTCTAACTCCTACTCCATTCGCATCTCTGGCCCTTGCTCTTTCACTCTCCCCCAGTAAAATCCTCTGCTGAACAAGCTGCTTTCTCCTTCCACTTCCTAAAATTCTGAGTCTCTCTTCCCTCTACTGTTAATGCAGCTCTCCCACTGCTCACTCACTAAACTATTTCCTCTGTGAATTAGCTACTCACTTATGTAGTTGCCTCTGATCCTTAGCTCAGATATTGATCTGCCACCCTCCAAACTCATTTCTCTCCTCTGACCTGCTTGTGCTCCTACTACAGTTCCCCCAGCCCCCGTTCCTATTCACTCTTCCTCACTGCACTCAGCAGTGCATTATTTCACCTTGCATTTCATTGGCATTTGCACTTTACTGCATTGTTGTTCTTCAGATGCTGTTTTGCACAGCTTGATCAACTTTTTATTTCTTAAATGTATAAGTTGTATGTTTATTTTTGTAACTTAATTGTTGTAACTTATTGCTGCACTGGCATCCACCCCAACCCCAGGAAGGAAGAAAGGAAGGGAAAAAGGACAGAAAAAAGAAAGAAAGAAAGAAAGAAAGAAAGAAAGAAAGAAAGAAAGAAAGAAAGAAAGAAAGAAAGAAAAAGACAACAGGTCTGCTTGGACTGGCGTTATGGTGCAGGTGGTAAGCAAAATTCAATTCAGGCAACAGTGAACCACATGCACACACTCACATCTGGCATTGCAAGTGCCTCAAGCAGCTCTTTGAGAAAGCACACAGGTGTAAAAAGTTGGGGCAGATTTCCTGCAAAGTTTGTGTTTTCTGCACTAATGCTGCACCATCTGTGTGAAACATAGAAACAGAGACTTTGACGGCTGATAAGGAATGCTTATCCCACCTAGTCTGCCCATTTCCCTACTTTTTGGATAAGCTGCTGATCCTAGTTAACCAACAGCCTACATCTTCCTACCCCCCCACAAGAATTTCCTTCTGTCTGTTCCATGCTTTTTTGAATTCCTCCACTGTTTTTGACCCCATGACCTCCTCAGAAAAGCCGTTCCATGCATTCATCACCCTCTCTGTGAAAAAATACATCCTCACATTGCCCCTGAGCTGTTCCCCTTCTATCTTCAAATTTGTCCGCTTGTTCTTGCACATCTCTTTTTATGAAAGATGCTATCCTCTTGATTCCCTTGAGGTGCTTGTAAGTTTCTCTCATGCCCCCCTCTCCCTCCTTTCCTCAGGAGTATACATATTAAGCTCCTTTAGTCTCTCTTCATATGGCTTCTGTTGCAGACCCTGCACCATTTTAGTTGCCCTCCTCTTGGACCACCTCCATCCTATGTCCTTGCGGAGTTGGGGTCTCCAGAACTGCATGCAGTACTCCAGATGGGGTCTCACCAATAGTCTGTACAGAGGGATAACATCTTCCTGTTTTCTACTGATGATGCCTCCCTCTGTGCATCCCAGTATCACCCAAGCCCTCCTTACTGCTTTCTCACATTGCTTGCCTACATTTAGGGCATCTGATATGACTACCCACAGTGCCCTTTCCATTTTTGTTGCCATTAATACCCCCGCCCATTGTGTATTGTTCCTTGGGTTTTTGTTTCCCAGGTGCATTACTTTGCACTTCTTTGCATTGAATCTAAGCTGCCATACTTTTGATCATTCCTCCAACCTTGCCAAGTCCCTTCTCATTCTTTCCACCTCCCCTTGCATATCAACCCTGTTGCAGATCTTTGTATGATCTACAAAGAGGCATACTTTTCCCTTCCAGTCCCTCTGGAATGTCACTTATAAAGACATTAAAAAGGACCAGACTCAGTACTGAACCCTGCGGTACCCCACCAGTAACCACCCTTTCTTCGGAGTAGACTCAGTTTACTATTACACTCTGTGTCCTGTTGTCCAGCCAATTTTTTTATCCAGGCTGCCATGCAGGGACCCACTCCTAGGCTGGCTAATTTGTTTATTAATCTTTTGTGTGGGACTGTGTCAAATGCTTTGTTAAAGTCTAGTTAGGCCATGTCCACAGACACCCCCTGGTCTACTACTCTGGTCACCCAGTCAAAGATATCAATTAGATTCATCTGACATGACCATCCCACTGTGAATCCATGCTGCTTTAGGTCCTGTGCCCTGCTGGTCTCTAGGTACTCAACAATTCTTTCTTTTAGAAGTGATTCCATCATTTTCCCTATCACTGAGGTCAAGCTAACAGGACTGTAGTTTCTTGCCTCTGCTTTGCTCCCACTTTTGTGAAGGGGGATCACATTCACCCTCTTCCAGTCCTTAGGTACCACACCATCCTCCCATGATTTCTTAAAAAGGGTAATCAGTGGTGCCACTATTTCTTCCCTTAGTTCTTTTAGAATTCTGGAGTGAATCCCATCAGGCCACATTGCTTTGTCCACCTTGAGTTTTTGGAGTTGTTTCAGAACTCTTTCTTTTGTGAATGGACTGGTATAGACCCTCCTATCCAGAGTGCTTCTATTTATTGGATTAGGTTCATCCACCTCCTCTTCTTTTGTGAATACTGAGCAGAAGTATTCTTTCAGTATCCCTGCTTTTTCACTGTCCCTCTCTGCCCACCCACCATCCTCTTTATTAAGCCTCACTATCCTTTCCCTTGGTCTTTTTTCACTCCCTAATGTACCTATAAAAGGTTTTATTTCCATTCTTAGCCACGTTGGCTATCTTTTCCTTGGTTTGGACCTTTGCTATTCTGACTACTTCCTCACTTCCTTCTGCTTTAACTGATACAGTTCTCTGTCCTGCTCCTTCTGTGTTTCCTTATATTTACTGAATGCTATCTTCTTCTCCCTAACCTTCCCTGCCACCTCATTTGAGAACCATAGTGTTTTTTTCTTTCATTTTAATTTGTTTATTTGCTTCACACAAAGGCTTGTTGCCTCTGTGTTGGCAGTTTTGATGTTTCCCCATTGTTGCTCCACCCCTCCTTCTTGCCTGTTTGCTAATGCTTTTCTGAGGCACTCTCCCATTTTGACAAAATCAGCCCTCCTGAAGTCCAGTACCTTCAGTTTTGTATGGCTTGACTCTACAGCTAAGTTTGTCATGAACCACACTGTTTGGTAGTCACTTGTTTCCAGATGGCCACCCACTTCAAGATCATAGATCTGTCTGAAGGATGAGTTTATGCAGGGACTGCAAAATCACCTTTGGGATACAAAAAAAAAAAAAGCATTCTGGCCAGGATTTGAAAAATGACAGCTGTAACATTAATGAGGTGCTGTAAAGATATGGCTATGTTGTAAATGTGGGGTAAAATATTGAAAGTTATTAAAGTTGCAAGCCTGCATTCACAAAATTCAATGTAGGCTCATAACTTTATAGTTTTTTATTTTTTTTACATCAAATTTTAAACATAGCCTTCTTATGAGCCCACCTCATGAAGAAGAGTAGAGAATATTTTCAACTCCTGTGACTTTGTGCAGGGACTGCAAAATCATCTTTTGGGATGTAAAAAAAAAACATTTTAGCCAGGATTTGCAAAATGACAGCTGTCACATTCATGAGGTGCTGTAAAGCTATGGCTATGTTGTAAATTTAGGGTAAAAACACTGAAAATTACCTGTTATGAGCCTGCGTTTGCAAAATTCAATGTAGGCTCATAACTTTATCTTATTTTATATTTCGACACCAAATTTTAAACATAGCCTTGTTATGACTCCACCTCATGAACAAGGGCAGAGAAACTTTTCAACTCCTGTCCAAAAGGTAATTTTTGTGCAGGGATCACAAAATCACCCTTTAGGATGCAAAAAAACAAAAAAACATTTTGACCAGGATTTGAAAAATGACAGCTGTCTCATTCATGAGGTGCTAGAAAGATATGACTATGTTGTAAATTTGTGGTAAAAATATTGGAAATTACTAAAGTTATGATACTGCATTCACAAAATTCAACATAGGCTCATAACTTTGTCATTTGTTAATATTTTTACACCAGATTTTCAACATAGCCCATGAATGACCCCACCGAATGAACAAAGGCAGAGGCAATGTTCAGTTCCTGCCTGAATAGTGATTTTGTGCAGGGACCACAAAATCACCTTTGGGATATACATATATATAAAAAAAAAAACATTTTGGCCAGGATTTGAAAAATGACAGCTGTCACATTAATGAGGTGCTGTAAAGATGTGGCTATGTTGTTAATTTGGGGTAAAAATATTGAAAGTTATCAAAGTTACGAGCCTGCATTTGCAAAATTTGCAAAAAATCATGACTTTATTGTTTCTTATTGTTTTTACACCACATTTTAAACATAGCCTTCTTATGACCCCACCTCATGAAGAGGAGCAGAGAATATTTGCAACTCCTGTCTAAAAGGTGATTTTGTGCAGGGACCACAAACTCACCTTTCGAGATGTAAAAAAAAAAAACAATTTGGCCAGGATTTGTAAAACGTCAGCTGTCACATTCATGAGGTGCTTTAAAGATATGGCTATGTTGTGAATTTGGGGTAAAATATTGAAAATGACCTGTTATGAGCCTGCATTTGCAAAATTTAATGTAGGCTCATAACTTTGTCTTTTTTAATATTTTGACACCAAATTTTAAACATAGCATTCTTATGACCCCACATCATGAACAAGGGCAGAAAAATGTGTCACCTCCTGTCTGAAGGTTGATTTCATGCAGGGACCACAAAATCACCCTTTAGGATGTAAAAAAAAACATTTTGTCAAGGATTTGAAAAATGATAGCTATCTCATTCATGAGGTGCTATAAAGATATGACTGTTGTAAATGTGGCATAAAAATATTGAACATTACCAAAGTTATGAGACTGCATTCGCAAAATTCAACATAGGCTCATAACTTTGTCATTTGTTAATCTTTTTACACCAAATTTTCAACATAGCTTACTTATGACCCCACCGAATGAACAAGGGCAGAGAAAATTTTCAATTCCTGCCTGAATAGTGGTTTTATGCAGGGACCGTGAAATCACCTTTTAGGACAGATTTGACCAATGTCAGTGCAACTGTTCATGAGACAGGGTCCCAAAATAGGCATGTTGAATATTTGGGCCAAAAATATGCAGAAATGCCCAAGTTATCCCAGTAAGTTCAAAACCCCATTGAAATACCTTGAACCGCATACCTATTTGCAGTCTGGCTTTGAAGAGTGAAGATGTATCTGCAATCCAGAGAGGATTACGGTGTTGGACTCCCGATGTGTAAGTAAGGGCTTGGGGGGTGCAGGGTGGTGGGTGCTGAGTGGGGTGGTTGGGTGGGGAACAATTAAGGTCCACAAAACAGTTTTCTTTTTACAGGCTTAAAAAAAAGACTGAGGATTCCAGTTTGTGACATGGGGAATTCATCACTCCCAGTGTCACTGTTATGTTTCTGGGGTGGTGGCTGCTGAGAGAATGACTCAGGTGGGGGATAAAAAATATATAAAAAACTAGCAGGATCACAATCGTGACACTAGTGGATTGGAACTCTCCAGTGGCACTGTTATCTTTCCTTGTGGGGGGGTGCTGAGAGAGAGGCTTGGGTGGGAGGAGAGAATATATAATAATAAAAAATAAAAAGGATGTCACAGTGGAACATGGTAGTGTGCAGTGTCCAAGATGGCCACCGGCAGGCACATGCACAATACTGTTTGTCGGCCATCTTGGACACTACCAATGGACAGTGCAGAGTGCTTCTTCGACATGAAGGTGACTGTGATGCAACTCCACACTATTGCTCAGTTGGAAAAGTTTCCCTTTTCTTTGATTGATTGCAGGAGATCTGCAGGGCTACGCCCACTGCAGCCCTTAAAAAGAGACAGAATGAATTTCTTATGAGGTAATAATTAGCTCCCATAGTGTTCATTTATTGTCAAAGCATTCTTTTGTTGTGTCATCTCCTTTATCTGAAAAATGTCCTTCACTG